>CM045915.1:10657175-11857175 GCA_025169955.1 Salix arbutifolia
GGACATCAACTAAGTGTTAATTAGCATTTTCAGCTCCATGTTCTTAACACAACATTTCAGCAGGCAAACATATAAATTCAGAATAGTGTTCCTCATTTCTCTCAGGGATCGTAATTAATTAATATAGTTTCAGCACATACAAAACCAGTAAATAGAAGGATAGCATCTATAGATTTCGAGGAAGACCAGTTTTTGATGAATCTTGATAAATCAATTGCCTTTCAGAACCATTTTTTGTTTTTGTTTGGAGTGTTTCTACTCGATTATAGAAATATGGGAAGCTCATCATGAATCATAAGATGATGGATGCTAGGCCAGCAGCAATAAATAATTGAAGACGGTAGAGGAGTGGAATTGTTACAAAATGACTTTGAAATAATAATGAAATTAAAGCATGATTAACTTATTTTGTACCATGTTATAAGATTAAATTAAATGAGTTGTTGGAAATTAGTTCTGAACAGGTAGAGGAATCCAAGAGATCCAAACAGTGTTTGGTTTTTTCTATAAAAAAATAAATGTAATAAAAGGCCAGCTAGCAAAACCCTATTTTCTAGATTAATCTAAAGACCGATTGTATTGGTCCGTGATGATACATCTCCTTCAACGACTGCACTTGCTATAAATACTGCGTTTCATGCATGCTTTCTCATCTACACAAACAAAATCACTAAATTCCCCCTTGCCTTCTCTTACTCCAAAAATAAAGAGAAGAGGTGTAAAAGTGCAACACATTGCCGATAGTTGCTGGAATTTCAGGGGGAGGGATGACAGGTTCTAGCGGCGGCCCCCTTTGGGGTCGTCTTTGGTCTCAATTGGCCGTGGCATTTGTTATTCTATTTGTTTCCAGCAATGTAGGTTCAGTCGCAGGAGATGCCTATGTTTATAGTTCACCACCTCCACCTTATTTATACAAGTCACCACCTCCTCCATCACCATCTCCTCCACCTCCTTATGTATACAAGTCACCACCTCCTCCATCACCTCATCCACCACCTCCTTATGTGTACAAATCCCCCCCACCGCCATCTCCATCCCCACCTCCACCATATGTGTACAAGTCACCACCACCTCCATCCCCATCTCCTCCTCCACCATACGTCTACAAGTCACCCCCTCCACCATCCCCATCTCCCCCACCACCTTATGTCTACAAGTCACCGCCTCCACCTTCACCATCACCACCCCCACCTTACGTCTACAAATCTCCTCCACCCCCTTCACCATCCCCACCACCTCCCTATTACTATAAGTCTCCACCACCTCCTTCACCATCTCCCCCACCACCTTATGTCTACAAGTCACCGCCTCCACCTTCACCATCACCACCCCCACCTTACATTTACAAATCTCCTCCACCCCCTTCACCATCCCCACCACCTCCATACTACTACAAGTCACCACCACCTCCCTCACCATCTCCACCACCTCCTTACTACTACAAGTCCCCACCACCACCCAAAAAGTCACCACCACCACCATACTACTATAAGTCACCACCTCCTCCCTCACCATCACCACCCCCACCTTACATCTACAAATCTCCACCGCCACCTACTCATTCACCACCTCCACCTTACTACTACAAGTCACCACCGCCCCCCTCACCATCTCCTCCTCCTCCATACTACTACAAGTCACCACCACCTCCTTCACCATCTCCACCACCTCCTTACTACTACAAGTCTCCACCACCACCTAAAAAGTCACCACCACCACCACCATATTACTATAAGTCACCACCTCCTCCTTCACCATCTCCTCCACCACCATACTATTACAAATCTCCTCCACCACCTTCAAAATCTCCACCACCTTCTTATTATTACAAGTCCCCACCACCTCCAACACCATACTACTACACTTCCCCCCCTCCACCTGTCCCTTATCCGCACCACCAACATAATGACTTAATTGTCAAGGTGGTAGGAAAAGTTTACTGCTACAGATGTTATGATTGGGGATATCCAGTGAAATCACATAACAAAAAGCATCTAAAAGGTACATTTAAGCATTCATAATATTGTTTATCTTAATCTTGCAAGTTTATTAAGAATTATTAAATTTAATCTTGTTTGCTCAATGTAACAGGAAACACTAATTTATAGCATGTCCAAGCATGTTTTTGGCTTGATTTTGGATATCATGTGTGTATTCATTATGTTTCTATGTATGAATATCAGTAGAATACATGATTGATCTATTTTTCAAACAAGAATAACATTATTTGATGGTGACCTATTCACTACTGGACATGCTTAACTTGTAAAGAAAAAGGATTATATATATATATATATATATATATATATTATGAAATAGAGTGATCCAATTATGGAATATCCAATCATTGAGCAATCCATATGTAGTAGTTGCCATATTCAATTAATAATTGAATTGATTGACAAAAATGTCTAAAATGTCCATGTATAAAACCAAGTAGCTAATACTACTAATTATATTATATATGAAGAATAACAAGCTTTAAGTTTGATGTTATAAAAGTATATAAGAAATTACTAACTTTTATTATTGTACGTGTAACAGGTGCCGTGGTTGAGGTAACATGCGAGGAAGGTACCAAGAAGGTCATGGCCTATGGTAAAACCAAGATCAATGGAAAATACAGTATCACCGTTAAGGGTTTCAACTATAAAAAGTATGGAGGAAAGGCATGCAAGGCCAAGCTCCATGCAGCACCAAAAGGTTCATCATGTAATATCCCCACTGAACTACATTGGGGGAAAAAAGGTGCCTCCCTCGAGGTGAAGTCCAAGACAAAGTATGAAGTTGTGCTCTCAGCTAAGTCATTTGCTTATGCTTCTAAAACCCCTTATAAGGAGTGTGAGAAGCCCATGCCTACTCCGACTCCTTACTATTACAAGTCCCCTCCACCTCCGCCTCCAACTTACATATACAAGTCACCTCCACCACCTCCACCAACCTACATCTACAAGTCTCCACCGCCACCATCCCCATACTACTACAAATCACCTCCTCCACCGGTTCACTCCCCTCCCCCACCTTACTACTACAAATCACCACCCCCACCATCCCCGTCACCACCTCCCCCATACTACTACAAATCACCTCCACCACCGGTCCACTCTCCTCCCCCACCTTACTACTACAAATCACCACCCCCACCATCCCCGTCACCTCCTCCACCATACTACTACAAATCACCTCCTCCACCGGTTCACTCCCCTCCCCCACCTTACTACTACAAATCACCACCCCCACCATCCCCGTCACCTCCTCCACCATACTACTACAAATCACCTCCTCCACCGGTTCACTCCCCTCCCCCACCTTACTACTACAAATCACCACCCCCTCCATCCCCTTCACCTCCTCCACCATACTACAAATCACCTCCACCACCGATTCACTCTCCTCCTCCACCTTACTACTACAAATCACCACCTCCACCGGTTCATTCCCCTCCTCCACCTTACCACTACAAGTCACCACCACCACCATCCCCATCACCTCCCCCACCATACTACTACAAGTCTCCACCCCCACCATCACCATCACCACCACCACCATACTACTACAAATCACCTCCTCCACCATCACCGTCTCCTCCTCCACCCTACTACTACAAATCCCCACCACCTCCTCCACCTCCATACTACTACAAATCTCCTCCACCACCCGATCCTTCACCGCCACCTCCATACCAGTACAAGTCCCCACCACCTCCTTCACCATCTCCTCCACCACCCTACTACTACAAATCCCCACCTCCACCCTCCCCATCACCTCCACCCCCATACTACTACAAATCTCCACCTCCACCATCACCATCTCCTCCCCCTCCATACCACTACATCTCCCCACCCCCGCCATCTCCATCACCACCACCTCCTTACTACTACAAGTCTCCTCCACCACCATCCCCATCTCCCCCTCCTCCATATATCTACAAGTCCCCACCTCCCCCGTCACCATCACCACCTCCTCCATACTACTACAATTCACCTCCTCCACCGATAAAATCACCTCCTCCTCCGGTTTACATGTACGCTTCTCCACCACCACCAATTCACTACTAGGCATAGAAAGCTCGATAAATCACTACAAATCATGTAAGTAAAGGTTTTCTTTACTCAACTGCTCACCATTTTAATTATTAACTGCCAAAATGGGTCAAAATAATATAATGTAATTAGATCTCACTTCCAATTGTTCTTGATTTGCAGGTTTCAGTTTCAGCAACATAATAAAAGAAGGGTGCAAGAGCGGAAAGTGTAGTAAAGAAACATCCTTTCCAAATCCATTCAATAAGTTTGCAATAACAAAGTTTAAAAACTTCACCATTCTCTCAAACTTCAACGTGGCAGTCTTGCATATCATTATATTGGGCTTGTCTTCAAAAGGTTCCTTCTGGTCAAGATGAGGAGGTGAGATCGAAGAAGTAGAACGGGATTAGGAAATGAGCTTTCACAGATTGTTTGTGTGTTGTTTTTATTTATTTTAATTTTATAGGGGTTCCATTTAATTTATTTACTGTATGTATTACCGCACAACCTGGTTTGTTTAGGCTTCTATTTATTGTGGGAAAATTATGGTTTCTTGGACCTTCTTGTGCTTTGTGCCGAGGTTATTAGTAATAAAATAACACTATTTTTCATCTTATGCATTCTTAAGTGGTAGCACAGCAGCAACAACAGACACCATTTAACTTAAAGATTAAAATAGAATGCAACTATTATATATTGATATCCTACTGATTGATCAAATTGTTAAGGGATGTAGTAGGAGTCAGCTATAGTGGTTGCCTGCCTCCTCCTTAACTAACTTGATCATTCTTTTTGTTGATTCTTCAAAAGTGAAAATTATATAGGAGAAATAACAAGCCTTCATGAATGTATATGTTAGACCCATAATGTTTCGACTTAAAAAATAAATTGAACATTATATTTAGAATTATAACAAAAACTAGAGACTTGCTGTAACGAGACAAACTGAGTTTGGTTCCTCAAAATAACTTAGCAAGCTAGAGTTCTAGAAGAGCAAGTCCTCCAAAATGTTTCCTCTTATTTCCTTGCCTTCTTGAATAGTAGATATCCTATTACAACCACATAACAGAATCAAAGCATATGCTTTCATCATTGCATGATGGGACATTCTTTCTTTTTATTATTACTTTTAAGAGTTAATTATAACTTTGTTTACCTCTAGTTTAATATTTAATAATAGAACTAATTAGTTAATCTCAATGAAATTTAAAAAAATAGTAATTGAATTAATCCATTCAACATCCTCAATTTAATAAAATTGATTAAAGAAATAGGTTATTTTGCTTTATATATATTTACAAGTTGTGGGATATCCCTTTCGATTTCCCATAACTAGGTCTTCCATGTTTTTATATCAATGAAAATCCATCTAATCTTTTTTATATAAAAAAAATATTCCATACATTGTGATTCGTAAGAATCATTTTACAAAATATTCAAGATTGGGACTTGGCCCAAATTCTCCCTGTATCACAAGTATTTATAGCTTATGTTGGCTCTAGTGGATTTACAAACAAAGAGATTGAATTTATAGTTTCAAAACTATTGAACTACTAAATTTGTTTTTGAAATTATAGGGATTAAACTACAATTGTATTCAATTAGTATAGAAGGTGAAGTCATCGGTGGTCTTAATCTTGATTAACCATGCACCCCATCATAAGCTCCTAAGCTAGAAGTTCATTGGAAAGAGGCATTGCTCCTGGTGTATTCTACCTAAGATAAGTTGTATTGTTATTTAATTGTTTTTCTAGATGAAATCATATGTTGTTCTAGAGTTCAAGTAGATTTCTCTTCGTGAGATAGTCTCTACCTCATTGGGTAACAAACCTAACAATTCCAAGATCTGAATTTTAGCATAGCATTTGTTGTATTTTTAATATCCAAGGGTGTACTTTACAATGTAGTTTTATAATCCAAATATTAAGTCTACAGCTAAATAAAATGAACAAAATGGTTGGTGAAAGATTTTTGATATTTTCATAGAACTCTAACGGATAATCATAAATTGGTTACAATATTCTATTTTGCATTTTATAACATGAGAAAAGATGAATTCTTTTTTGTTTTTATGAAAATATGCTCATAAAAATTTTAGGATTCGACTGTATACACGAAAACCAAACATTTTTTTATTTTTTTAAATGCAAGTTTTTTACATTTTTTTCTCTTTATATATTTTTTGGGCTGGAAAGGAAAGGCCCAACATTACTCAATTTCAAGATGTGGCCTAGTTGGCTAGGTCGGGTCCAACCCTAAGAGAGAAGGAAAAACAAAGTTTACATGAGTAGTGCAGAATAAATTAATTCACTATGGACTATTCATGTCTTACGTGAACAACACCAAAGTTGAAGGAGGGAGAGGAGGCGAAGAAGGTTACATGACATGGAGTAGTTTGGTATGAAGAGGAAGCTCTACTAGTGATTGTGGTGGCATTGTTGGTTGCAGCGGTGGCTAAAGTTGGCCGAAAAATCCAAGAAATCATGATAGTTGCAATCACGTGGGAGAAAAAGATGGGAGAAAAGAAGAAGAAGATGGTTAATCTTGGTTGCTCTGAACTGTATGGGAGACTTTTCTAGTGGTTATGAGAAGTGTTGGTGAGGGATATATTGCAAGGGTGGTCGGAAAAAGCAAGGGAAATGCCGGTAAAAGACAAAAAATGGGGAAGAGAGTTGTTGTTTTTGAATTTTGGTTTCTGATTTCCTCCCTTTATGCCATGTATTTCACCAAAATGGCACGCCTAAACGCTCCGAAATGGCACGCCGAAACGCTCCGAAACCAGAACGTTCCGGAGAAGAAAGGATTGATTTTGAGATGCTTGTTTGTCTCTGTTTGTGTTTGTTTTGTTTTTGCAGGTAGCCTTTGAAGGCCATTACTGGTGGGAGAGAGAAGGGAAGATCTGTGTAGCCCATAGTTGTCAATACCGTTCTGGTTGCGTTCTGATTTTTCTATTGGAACGCAACCAGAACGGTATTGACAACTATGGGCTACACAGATCTTCCCTTCTCTCTCCCACCAGTAATGGCCTTCAAAGGCTACCTGCAAAAACAAAACAAACACAAACAGAGACAAACAAGCATCTCAAAATCAATCCTTTCTTCTCCGGAACGTTCTGGTTTCGGAGCGTTTCGGCGTGCCATTTCGGAGCGTTTAGGCGTGCCATTTTGGTGAAATACATGGCATAAAGGGAGGAAATCAGAAACCAAAATTCAAAAACAACAACTCTCTTCCCCATTTTTTGTCTTTTACCGGCATTTCCCTTGCTTTTTCCGACCACCCTTGCAATATATCCCTCACCAACACTTCTCATAACCACTAGAAAAGTCTCCCATACAGTTCAGAGCAACCAAGATTAACCATCTTCTTCTTCTTTTCTCCCATCTTTTTCTCCCACGTGATTGCAACTATCATGATTTCTTGGATTTTTCGGCCAACTTTAGCCACCGCTGCAACCAACAATGCCACCACAATCACTAGTAGAGCTTCCTCTTCATACCAAACTACTCCATGTCATGTAACCTTCTTCGCCTCCTCTCCCTCCTTCAACTTTGGTGTTGTTCACGTAAGACATGAATAGTCCATAGTGAATTAATTTATTCTGCACTACTCATGTAAACTTTGTTTTTCCTTCTCTCTTAGGGTTGGACCCGACCTAGCCAACTAGGCCACATCTTGAAATTGAGTAATGTTGGGCCTTTCCTTTCCAGCCCAAAAAATATATAAAGAGAAAAAAATGTAAAAAACTTGCATTTAAAAAAATAAAAAAATGTTTGGTTTTCGTGTATACAGTCGAATCCTAAAATTTTTATGAGCATATTTTCATAAAAACAAAAAAGAATTCATCTTTTCTCATGTTATAAAATGCAAAATAGAATATTGTAACCAATTTATGATTATCCGTTAGAGTTCTATGAAAATATCAAAAATCTTTCACCAACCATTTTGTTCATTTTATTTAGCTGTAGACTTAATATTTGGATTATAAAACTACATTGTAAAGTACACCCTTGGATATTAAAAATACAACAAATGCTATGCTAAAATTCAGATCTTGGAATTGTTAGGTTTGTTACCCAATGAGGTAGAGACTATCTCACGAAGAGAAATCTACTTGAACTCTAGAACAACATATGATTTCATCTAGAAAAACAATTAAATAACAATACAACTTATCTTAGGTAGAATACACCAGGAGCAATGCCTCTTTCCAATGAACTTCTAGCTTAGGAGCTTATGATGGGGTGCATGGTTAATCAAGATTAAGACCACCGATGACTTCACCTTCTATACTAATTGAATACAATTGTAGTTTAATCCCTATAATTTCAAAAACAAATTTAGTAGTTCAATAGTTTTGAAACTATAAATTCAATCTCTTTGTTTGTAAATCCACTAGAGCCAACATAAGCTATAAATACTTGTGATACAGGGAGAATTTGGGCCAAGTCCCAATCTTGAATATTTTGTAAAATGATTCTTACGAATCACAATGTATGGAATATTTTTTTTATATAAAAAAGATTAGATGGATTTTCATTGATATAAAAACATGGAAGACCTAGTTATGGGAAATCGAAAGGGATATCCCACAACTTGTAAATATATATAAAGCAAAATAACCTATTTCTTTAATCAATTTTATTAAATTGAGGATGTTGAATGGATTAATTCAATTACTATTTTTTTAAATTTCATTGAGATTAACTAATTAGTTCTATTATTAAATATTAAACTAGAGGTAAACAAAGTTATAATTAACTCTTAAAAGTAATAATAAAAAGAAAGAATGTCCCATCATGCAATGATGAAAGCATATGCTTTGATTCTGTTATGTGGTTGTAATAGGATATCTACTATTCAAGAAGGCAAGGAAATAAGAGGAAACATTTTGGAGGACTTGCTCTTCTAGAACTCTAGCTTGCTAAGTTATTTTGAGGAACCAAACTCAGTTTGTCTCGTTACAGCAAGTCTCTAGTTTTTGTTATAATTCTAAATATAATGTTCAATTTATTTTTTAAGTCGAAACATTATGGGTTTAACATATACATTCATGAAGGCTTGTTATTTCTCCTATATAATTTTCACTTTTGAAGAATCAACAAAAAGAATGATCAAGTTAGTTAAGGAGGAGGCAGGCAACCACTATAGCTGACTCCTACTACATCCCTTAACAATTTGATCAATCAGTAGGATATCAATATATAATAGTTGCATTCTATTTTAATCTTTAAGTTAAATGGTGTCTGTTGTTGCTGCTGTGCTACCACTTAAGAATGCATAAGATGAAAAATAGTGTTATTTTATTACTAATAACCTCGGCACAAAGCACAAGAAGGTCCAAGAAACCATAATTTTCCCACAATAAATAGAAGCCTAAACAAACCAGGTTGTGCGGTAATACATACAGTAAATAAATTAAATGGAACCCCTATAAAATTAAAATAAATAAAAACAACACACAAACAATCTGTGAAAGCTCATTTCCTAATCCCGTTCTACTTCTTCGATCTCACCTCCTCATCTTGACCAGAAGGAACCTTTTGAAGACAAGCCCAATATAATGATATGCAAGACTGCCACGTTGAAGTTTGAGAGAATGGTGAAGTTTTTAAACTTTGTTATTGCAAACTTATTGAATGGATTTGGAAAGGATGTTTCTTTACTACACTTTCCGCTCTTGCACCCTTCTTTTATTATGTTGCTGAAACTGAAACCTGCAAATCAAGAACAATTGGAAGTGAGATCTAATTACATTATATTATTTTGACCCATTTTGGCAGTTAATAATTAAAATGGTGAGCAGTTGAGTAAAGAAAACCTTTACTTACATGATTTGTAGTGATTTATCGAGCTTTCTATGCCTAGTAGTGAATTGGTGGTGGTGGAGAAGCGTACATGTAAACCGGAGGAGGAGGTGATTTTATCGGTGGAGGAGGTGAATTGTAGTAGTATGGAGGAGGTGGTGATGGTGACGGGGGAGGTGGGGACTTGTAGATATATGGAGGAGGGGGAGATGGGGATGGTGGTGGAGGAGACTTGTAGTAGTAAGGAGGTGGTGGTGATGGAGATGGCGGGGGTGGGGAGATGTAGTGGTATGGAGGGGGAGGAGATGGTGATGGTGGAGGTGGAGATTTGTAGTAGTATGGGGGTGGAGGTGATGGGGAGGGTGGAGGTGGGGATTTGTAGTAGTAGGGTGGTGGAGGAGATGGTGAAGGAGGTGGTGGGGACTTGTACTGGTATGGAGGTGGCGGTGAAGGATCGGGTGGTGGAGGAGATTTGTAGTAGTATGGAGGTGGAGGAGATGGGGATGGAGGTGGTGGGGATTTGTAGTAGTAGGGTGGAGGAGGAGACGGTGATGGTGGAGGAGGTGATTTGTAGTAGTATGGTGGTGGTGGTGATGGTGATGGTGGGGGTGGAGACTTGTAGTAGTATGGTGGGGGAGGTGATGGGGATGGTGGTGGTGGTGACTTGTAGTGGTAAGGTGGAGGAGGGGAATGAACCGGTGGAGGTGGTGATTTGTAGTAGTAAGGTGGAGGAGGAGAGTGAATCGGTGGTGGAGGTGATTTGTAGTATGGTGGAGGAGGTGAAGGGGATGGAGGGGGTGGTGATTTGTAGTAGTAAGGTGGGGGAGGGGAGTGAACCGGTGGAGGAGGTGATTTGTAGTAGTATGGTGGAGGAGGTGACGGGGATGGTGGGGGTGGTGATTTGTAGTAGTAAGGTGGGGGAGGGGAGTGAACCGGTGGAGGAGGTGATTTGTAGTAGTATGGTGGAGGAGGTGACGGGGATGGTGGGGGTGGTGATTTGTAGTAGTAAGGTGGGGGAGGAGAGTGGACCGGTGGTGGAGGTGATTTGTAGTAGTATGGGGGAGGTGGTGACGGGGATGGTGGGGGTGGTGATTTGTAGTAGTAAGGTGGGGGAGGGGAGTGAACCGGTGGAGGAGGTGATTTGTAGTAGTATGGGGATGGTGGCGGTGGAGACTTGTAGATGTAGGTTGGTGGAGGTGGTGGAGGTGACTTGTATATGTAAGTTGGAGGCGGAGGTGGAGGGGACTTGTAATAGTAAGGAGTCGGAGTAGGCATGGGCTTCTCACACTCCTTATAAGGGGTTTTAGAAGCATAAGCAAATGACTTAGCTGAGAGCACAACTTCATACTTTGTCTTGGACTTCACCTCGAGGGAGGCACCTTTTTTCCCCCAATGTAGTTCAGTGGGGATATTACATGATGAACCTTTTGGTGCTGCATGGAGCTTGGCCTTGCATGCCTTTCCTCCATACTTTTTATAGTTGAAACTCTTAACGGTGATACTGTATTTTCCATTGATCTTGGTTTTACCATAGGCCATGACCTTCTTGGTACCTTCCTCGCATGTTACCTCAACCACGGCACCTGTTACACGTACAATAATAAAAGTTAGTAATTTCTTATATACTTTTATAACATCAAACTTAAAGCTTGTTATTCTTCATATATAATATAATTAGTAGTATTAGCTACTTGGTTTTATACATGGACATTTTAGACATTTTTGTCAATCAATTCAATTATTAATTGAATATGGCAACTACTACATATGGATTGCTCAATGATTGGATATTCCATAATTGGACCACTCTATTTCATAATATATATAATCCTTTTTCTTTACAAGTTAAGCATGTCCAGTAGTGAATAGGTCACCATCAAATAATGTTATTCTTGTTTGAAAAATAGATCAATCATGTATTCTACTGATATTCATACATAGAAACATAATGAATACACACATGATATCCAAAATCAAGCCAAAAACATGCATGGACATGCTATAAATTAGTGTTTCCTGTTACATTGAGCAAACAAGATTAAATTTAATAATTCTTAATAAACTTGCAAGATTAAGATAAACAATATTATGAATGCTTAAATGTACCTTTTAGATGCTTTTTGTTATGTGATTTCACTGGATATCCCCAATCATAACATCTGTAGCAGTAAACTTTTCCTACCACCTTGACAATTAAGTCATTATGTTGGTGGTGCGGATAAGGGACAGGTGGAGGGGGGGAAGTGTAGTAGTATGGTGTTGGAGGTGGTGGGGACTTAGTTGGAGGTGGTGGGGACTTGTAATAATAAGAAGGTGGTGGAGATTTTGAAGGTGGTGGAGGAGATTTGTAATAGTATGGTGGTGGAGGAGATGGTGAAGGAGGAGGTGGTGACTTATAGTAATATGGTGGTGGTGGTGGTGACTTTTTAGGTGGTGGTGGAGACTTGTAGTAGTAAGGAGGTGGTGGAGATGGTGAAGGAGGTGGTGGTGACTTGTAGTAGTATGGAGGAGGAGGAGATGGTGAGGGGGGCGGTGGTGACTTGTAGTAGTAAGGTGGAGGTGGTGAATGAGTAGGTGGCGGTGGAGATTTGTAGATGTAAGGTGGGGGCGGTGATGGTGAGGGAGGAGGTGGTGACTTATAGTAGTATGGTGGTGGTGGTGACTTTTTGGGTGGTGGTGGGGACTTGTAGTAGTAAGGAGGTGGTGGAGATGGTGAGGGAGGTGGTGGTGACTTGTAGTAGTATGGAGGTGGTGGGGATGGTGAAGGGGGTGGAGGAGATTTGTAAATGTAAGGTGGGGGTGGTGATGGTGAAGGTGGAGGCGGTGACTTGTAGACATAAGGTGGTGGGGGAGATGGTGAAGGAGGTGGTGGAGACTTATAGTAATAGGGAGGTGGTGGGGATGGTGAAGGGGGTGGAGGAGATTTGTAGACGTAAGGTGGGGGTGGTGATGGTGAAGGTGGAGGCGGTGACTTGTAGACATAAGGTGGTGGGGGAGATGGGGATGGTGGAGGGGGTGACTTGTAGACGTATGGTGGATGAGGAGATGGGGATGGAGGTGGTGGTGACTTGTACACATATGGTGGAGGTGGGGATGGAGATGGCGGTGGGGGGGATTTGTACACATAAGGAGGTGGTGGATGAGGTGATGGAGGAGGTGGTGACTTGTATACATAAGGAGGTGGAGGAGATGGTGATGGAGGAGGTGGTGACTTGTATAAATAAGGTGGAGGTGGTGAACTATAAACATAGGCATCTCCTGCGACTGAACCTACATTGCTGGAAACAAATAGAATAACAAATGCCACGGCCAATTGAGACCAAAGACGACCCCAAAGGGGGCCGCCGCTAGAACCTGTCATCCCTCCCCCTGAAATTCCAGCAACTATCGGCAATGTGTTGCACTTTTACACCTCTTCTCTTTATTTTTGGAGTAAGAGAAGGCAAGGGGGAATTTAGTGATTTTGTTTGTGTAGATGAGAAAGCATGCATGAAACGCAGTATTTATAGCAAGTGCAGTCGTTGAAGGAGATGTATCATCACGGACCAATACAATCGGTCTTTAGATTAATCTAGAAAATAGGGTTTTGCTAGCTGGCCTTTTATTACATTTATTTTTTTATAGAAAAAACCAAACACTGTTTGGATCTCTTGGATTCCTCTACCTGTTCAGAACTAATTTCCAACAACTCATTTAATTTAATCTTATAACATGGTACAAAATAAGTTAATCATGCTTTAATTTCATTATTATTTCAAAGTCATTTTGTAACAATTCCACTCCTCTACCGTCTTCAATTATTTATTGCTGCTGGCCTAGCATCCATCATCTTATGATTCATGATGAGCTTCCCATATTTCTATAATCGAGTAGAAACACTCCAAACAAAAACAAAAAATGGTTCTGAAAGGCAATTGATTTATCAAGATTCATCAAAAACTGGTCTTCCTCGAAATCTATAGATGCTATCCTTCTATTTACTGGTTTTGTATGTGCTGAAACTATATTAATTAATTACGATCCCTGAGAGAAATGAGGAACACTATTCTGAATTTATATGTTTGCCTGCTGAAATGTTGTGTTAAGAACATGGAGCTGAAAATGCTAATTAACACTTAGTTGATGTCCTTGCAGCAAAGTTGGATCCCACCTATGGATCAGGGACATTATTAAACCATGTTAAAACCAGGTCAGAGATCAAAACACGTACACACTATTCTGAAAACCACCTCGCTAGCTAGCTGGCTACAAGAGTCGCTTACTTAGTTGTCCCTTTATTAACAAAATCGTTGAATTTGGTTTGTGCTCTATAATTCCATGGTATTGTTCTAATTCAAACAGCAAAATTGATTGATTTTATTAATTTTGTGGGACATTTACCAGTTTTAATTAGTTCCATCAAAAAAATTCTTTAACAAGAGCTAGGGACTCCAAATAGCTGTAGAAATTATACAGCGTAAGCTAGCACATGGGGCATGGAACCTCTCAGTTTCCATTTCGTCTCCGATCGACCCTCATAGCTCATTTGCTTAAAAGTCATCGTCCTACAAACCATCCTTGTTCATGCACACAGCTGCCTGCCAAAATTAATGACGAAAACTCCACCCGTGTATATATTTATATTGATTTGCAATGATTGGCCTGATTAATTTTCGTCTAGCAACAGTTGATAGCTCATCAGCAAAAGGTTATACGAATTTTTTCACATAATTTGAAATTATTATCACCTTCCCACCTCATGAGCAGTCAATGCCGTGAGATGGAGCACTTCCAGCAAAAGTCTACATTTTGTTGCTGCGTTGAGTGTTGAATCTGGGGCCTGAGTTGTTAGGGATAGAAACAAAAAAGAAAGAAACCTTATCTATCATGTTGTTTCCACATTTTGCTGCCATACTGCCTGGAAGAGAGAAGGGCTGCTAGAGGCAGGCTAGTGGAAGACATTAATGAATTGTAAAAGAGAATATTGGGAATGAAAGAGACTGTATAGTAATATGTGTGAATCATGCATGGAGCTGCCAAGAAAGGAAGGATCTCATAAAGAAGCCTTCTAAATAGAAGACACCGCCTAGCTTTATCTGCCTTTTATGTCCCGAGATTTCAATCTTGGTGTGGCAGCATAGGTTTTTAAATTGTAAAGTCATCTTCACCTAATACCAGAACCCTTTTCTGCTCTTACGCTTTTCCCTTTCTGTGTAAATCAAATGCAGTTTGGTGTTAGGTTTAAGCTTTGTTGTTATCAATATAATAATTATAGGAAATTTACATAATTTTTAACTTTAAAATTCATAAAATTAATCAAAATTTACGTAAACTAGTCGGAAAGTATATAAATGAAAACATTAATTCAAGAATTGATTTTATTTATTTAAAAAAGAGCATTTATGGTTTCAATTAACTCATATGAGGTCATCGGATGACACCGAATATGACAAACCCTACTCCATTTGTAGATTAATCTCTCAATTACAACTGCCGACAATAATTATTTCGTAATGCATCTTCAGTCCACGTTAACCAAGTCAACAAATTGCTCCAGTATAAAGTTTTTGGAAATTGACAGCATTTTATTCGTTTTTATCACAAAAGTCTCTTTAGAAAAGTCTGGAGAAAAATTATGGGAGGACTCTAATCATTATTTATTATTATCAATACATAATTAAAATATTGCTCGTCCAGCCTTAACTAGGCCGCGACGACCCTTCATCTAGCCGCCTTTGATGCCTTTGATGATTTTCAAAAGAATGAAATTGAAAACAAAACTCAATTAGGTTTTAAAACTAAATGAAGTCAAATTATGAGGGGCCAAATTTATATCTTGAACAACAATGCTTATATAATACTTATATGATCTAATTTATTTTTATTTTTTTTCTAATTTCTTCATCTACATGAGATATAAATATTCAATATGATGTAATTCTTTAGAGCAAAATCCCAAATCTAAGAAATACATGTGGAAGAACAATATATAAATTAAATCAATAATAAGTCATCCACCGCCCTCTATAATCTCTTGGATAAACTCAACTATGAGATTTAATTAAGATTTTCAATATGCATCTCCAATTAGGTTTTATGAAAAACATAAACCTAAGTAAACATAAGATATGAAAAACATAAACCTAAGTAAATATAATTTATGTCAAAATTAACACAATCGGAATAGATGATATTAAGGCCAGGAACTCTTTTTTGATAACTTTAGAATAAATTACATGATAATGAAGACTAACTACTTTTTACAAACAATCTTCAAGATACATCCTTCACATTTTTATATTGATCTTAAAAATGTAACTAAAAAAACCATTTCTAATTATCACCAAATCAAACATATTTTATAGGATTATATAATATATTAGGGTCAGCTAGTTAGGATTACGATTATGATGTTGCATCGTGTATATACACGAGATCCATCCAATTTTTAATCGATAAAAAGCTGATAATTGATATTAATTAGGTTCATAAACAAACTCATTTGTTTTCTGCTATCTAGAGAGAGTACAAGACTATTTGTTTATTAATTTATTTATTTTATTATGGGATTTAATACAACACAAGCAACAAGATCCGATCAGAACATGCTAGGAACATGCGAATCAAAAGAAAATTCAAAAAGAAATTATATCTGAATTGTGTGGGGGTGTTCACTTCTATTAGAATGAAATATTCACAATGAAGATGGTCTAGTACGAATGTTAGAATTTTAAACACAAATAGAGAAATCAAGTTGCTTGCATGAACCTAACATAGATTATATTATCGAAATTAATCTATCCATCAATTGTTTGATTGACTTTACTTTGTTGTCCAACTAACCGATGGCTCCCTTTACCTAATATCCTCGAGCCGCGCTTCTCTTTTTGGCTATAGGATCATCTACAAGGTTACCCTAGCTATAGTATTCCTCATCTGAATATTAGATTTTGGAGGCAGAGCGACATGCCAACAAAAACAAAGACAATGACATTTGAACTTACTGGGAAAAAAAGTTTTTTAATCACAGCCCGTTTGGTTTTTTCAATACAGGAATTAATCAGAGTAAGACATTTTGCATTAATTTGCAAGAAATTCAAATGAAGTTTAGAAACTAGCTTTACGACCGTGTTTGTATGACTCTTTCACAGATTAATCATGATAGTTTGTCTTGTTTGGAAAAATGTAAATGCGAATATCACATTTGATTTCTCTACAGCCTACCAAATTGACATCTAAGCCATTCCAAGAGAGCCATTCATGTTTCATTCCCTCCCTTATTTGCTAATTTTATTTTTTTATAGCAAACGCTCATGATAGTTGTCGCAATGACTGATTTTTTTACACTCGTTTCGCACTCTGCCATCCTCAGAGAGAGGAGACGGCGCATGTGAAAAGAGGGGTCTTATAATTGTAAAAAACCTTGTTGTGGTCAGAGTCAGTTTTCGGGTTATAGTTGGGGATTCTGTCAATTCTGGGAGTCTGATTCAAAGCTCCTTACCCGTGCAAACAAAATTCTCGTGAAGACTTTTTGCCCAGAAAATCAAACAGTAGAAACTATCCCAATCAGGCTTGTAATAATTGAAAACGATGTTTTATTCTAGCTAGCAAAATGAATTCAAAGTTCAAATCACTGCATAAAACATCAAACACCACAAAGAACGCTACCCAAAATGAAGGAGATGGCGGCAATACCAGAGGGCGTGAAACCGGGAGACTAATTCTAATGTGAGAGTTGCATACCATTTTTGATCAACTACATATCAAGTCTGGTCGAATTTTATAATTATGTTATTTATTTATTTATTTTAAATAAATTTGTTTTTGTTATTCTAAAATGTTAGCAATGCCTTAATATTTTTTTTCATATAGAAAAAAATTATCATTACCCGTGACTTGGTTTAGTATTAACTAAGAGTGTGTTTGTTTTCTGGAAAGTAGTTTCCGGGAAATCACTTTCCAAAATTTCCTGTGTTTGTTTGCCATTAGAAAGAAAGCTTGATCAAGTGAACTTCTATTAGGAGTTTGATAGCGAGGAGCATATGAATCTAGTTTGAGGGGCCTATAGATAAAAAGATGTTTCTTCAACTCATGCAATACAGACATGATGTTGGTCTGAGTAAAATGGAATTCTGAAACGGCAATTTCAGATAATCACAGACTGGTTAGACTAGGCTTTACTGAGCTTTTGTGGCTTTCTGAAATTTTGTTCCTGGCTGTTGTATTCCTGACATTTAAGGAATTTCTTGAAAACAGTTTACGCTCCTCCAAAGACATCCTTAAAGGATTAGGATGTCTTGATGGATTCCTGAGTAGATCGTTTAGGTGTGTTGATGGATTCCTGAGTAGACATACTATTCGGTTTCACAGGCAGGAAAGATTCTTGCCAATTTAATTGTGATGAGCTCCGCTATCCTAGGCAGGACTTTCTTTCCATTATTTCTGATTGCTGGCATTTTTCTATCTGTTCTTGAGTTGGATTCCTTACCACCAAAAATAAAAAGAATAAAAAAAGATAACACTGCTGATTCAAGAGAGCTGTTATCTTTTTCATTGCCATCGTAGTTTCCAAAGATAACTAAAGCCGGCAGTTTTGATTTCACCATTAATCAACATGTATGGATGGAACTGCTCGTGGTAGCAAAGTCATATCCTATTGATGTATTGTTTGCAAATATTTCTGGCCTAGTCTATAATGAATAAACAGCCACAACTGGGTAAAAGTAACACTCGAATTTCTAAACCCGAAGGTTGCTACCCAATTTTTGACCTCCTATTAAAGTATTTTTGGAGAAAAATAAAAAATGCAAAACAACAACAAATAACCACAAAAATATGTTTTTGATGTAGTTACGTTGTTTTCAACAACAAGGATCTCATGAGTTATTCAAAGTGGTAACCGATTCTTTTTAAAAAAAATTATGATGCATGAATTGTGGAAAACCCATCTGCTTTCCAGGATAGACGATCCTTTTAAGGCATCCATATTGATTTTTTTTCCTGATATTTTATTTGGGTACACGAGCCTATAATAAAACTTTAAAAGCCAGATTTATTCATATGAATAAATACTACCCATAAAATGTTTTATATCACATTAAAATACGCAATGCAGGTAAGGTGTACTAGGGTTGCTAATACCTTCCCTTTGAAGCTCTAGCTAGACCAGTTACAATCGGGTTTTCCTAGCAACCTTGAACAACTAGATGGCGACTCCTCAACACCCGAAGAGACCCTCCCAGGACGCCGCGGGGCATCATGCGATAAAATGGCAACTCCACTCGGGACGGTATTGGTAAATGTCCCATAAAATTAATAAAATCATTCAATTTTGTTATTTGAATTAGAACAATACCATGAAATTATAGAGCACAAACCAAATTCATGATAAATTTAAGACTACTATTGAAATTTTAGCAGGGAAGAGTCATCTCTGACTCTATATATTAAGCTGGAACTAAGACAAAAGAGTGGAGGCGAAATATAAAAAAACACATTATCCCAGAACCACAAAAAACCCTTAAAAAAACTTCTCCTTTTCTCTTTTGGCACTGACACTATCCCCTCTCAGCAAACTTCCCTTCTTTTCCCTTTCCTCCTCCCTTGGTAGAAGGAACCGATTTGATTTTGGGTTTTGTGTTTGCTGCTGATTGTGTTATGTTGTTGTTTTGCAGGTCGCTGTGAATATGACCATCGACGAGAAAGAGAAGAAAAGGGGCAGATCCACACCCCTGACCTACTGTTTCACCGACGACGGCCACCAGGGTTGTCTTGCTGCCTCCATTGTCAACAGTGTTCCCGAGGTGGTTTATGTTGTAATCTTAGATGTTTATGTGTTTGTGTAAATTATTATTATTTTTTTATTTTTTGTAAATGCTATGTAGTTTGTAAAATGTAATGAAAAGGAGAATGGGCATGTGTTTGTTGCAGTTAAAAAAAAACAAAAATTGTTGTTTTCATGAATGCGACAGAATTCCAAGGATTTTCCAAGCATATTTTTCATAAAAAAAAATATTTTGCAGCTTACCTTAGGTAGGATGCATTAGGGTGATGCATATTCCCCTTGCATAATAAAACCCCTTGCCCAGACTCTCACTGACCATTAGGTTTTTTAGTGACCTTAATACTAGGTGGCAACTCCTAAGATTTATACATTTTTTTTCCGTGCACCGTCTCCCCTCCGAGGATGGTAGAGTACGAAGCATGAAAAAATGTCATCGCGACAGTAATGATTTGGACATGAAAAAGTCATGATTCACGAGTCCATAACTACCATATTCATCATAGGTCAATATGCATACTGATAAGCTTAGTTTTGTGATGTGTGGTTCAAAAAACTTGGTCTATCAACTCAAAAATTGTTTGGTCTTCTATATTCTTCATCATGCCATTTTAACAAAAGGTGGGTCAATTCTGTAATCAAAACACTTTTAATTTTCAAGAATGATAAGCTTTAAATTTTGCATGTTAGAGTTTGATCAAAATATTTTATCAAAAATAAGAATGTGAATATCTTTTGATTTCAAAACAACAAAAAACAAAGAAACTACATGTTTCCTTGAATGATGATTTAACCCAAAAACAAAGCGAAAACCAAAGAGATTCCATAACAAAGTTATTGACAACAAGACATTTTTCTCAATATCTTCTATAATCATTTATGTCCTGTCAGTGCTCATTGATATTTGTTATGCTCGTGATAATATATCGTTGTTATTGCTAATGATAACATCCTTTATAAACTTTACTTGCCTCTTGTTGATTAAGTTCTAGACTTGATTATTAAAATTCTTGAAACTGTTCATATCTCTCATCTATAAGATGATGCATTGGGAATGGTGCTCTAGGCAATTGTCTTGAGGGCACAAATTTTTCAACTTTGTATTCCACCGTGCTCTTTCATTGGGCATGAAAGGTGAATTGAGATGGAAGCACTCAAAGAGTGAATATTTTTGCAGCACCTCAATGTTTTTAGTATTCAAAGTTGAAAAGTGTCTTGTCATGAAAATACCCATCCATGAGAGTAATATTAGCATTGCAAAAGGTAAAAGGACTCATATGATGCTCTTTCTTTGTTTAAAACCCTTAGGTTTATTGAATGCTCTTCGTTGCATTGTCTTCTGCTGTAGTCATTTTTTATCCATAAATCTATGCAATCTTTATGTTTATCAACGCAAATCATGATAAGCTTTTCTTTGTATTCGGCACGTTTGATCTCTTTGTTAATATTGCCCTCGTAGATTGGTAGAGGAAGTGGAAAATAAGCAATGACTCTTCATTGTTATATCAAATTGCATATAACACTCTTTTATATAAGCCACCGAAGTGTGCTATATGTGAATGCTTTTGTCATACGATGAAAAGACTCTTCTTGCGGCAACTTCACTTTGTTGAGCAATGTAATCTTGCAGTATACATGCTTTGATCATTTAGACATCGGGCCAGATTCAACAATATCATGTTGTGTTTTTGCGTTCGGGATTTTTTTATCATTACTTTAAATGGTATAATTATGAGCTGAATAACATGGTCTATTGTACGTGGTGGCATAAAACTCCTTGATTTGTCAATGCCCCAACAACTCCACATGATTAGGAGAGAAATCAAATGATATTTTTGGATGGGGTTTCAAAGTGTCGGTCAAAACAAATGAAACCTGATATTCATTTCTAATCATGCTTTGTGTAAAGAACCCCCAGACAAGTCAGTTCTTTGACTAATGCTTCCCAAAGATGGATTCATATGTGAACTTACTACACTCCTTAAACAATACCCTAAATTTCCCATAGTCTCCATTGATGAACACGTCAACACTTTGTAGATGGTATCTGGGCGTAAGTCCAAATTGATTTCATGGTAAAACAGAAACCTTTGTTGTCAGCTTGTAGAAAAAACATGACTTATATTTTTATATCGGTGTGAATCCTTCTTAGCATTATTAGATGTTGACAACTTTTGAATCTTTAAAGGATGACAAATTTGAGGGACTTTTATTTCAAACTATGAAAATGCATGTTGAAATGTATATGCATGTTTTTTTTATAGACTCGCCCTTCATAGAGTAACATGTGGTCATAACAATTGTATGCTAAACAAAAATCTTGATTTTTGCTTAAACTCTACTATGAAAATTTCTTAAGGGATGATTATTGTCTTGCCCGTAAATCCTCAATTCAAAATGCTTCGGGAAGGGCTTGCCTTAATGCAAAACAAAATGAAGGGAGTATACACCTTAATGGTTTGTTCTAATTTTGTTGCGCGCCAAAAAGTGACTTTACTACTTTGGTCTTTAAACAGGATCTCTTGTTGTTATAGTGATCACCCTCAAGAAGGCAATATGAGGGCTCATCAAGTAATGAGTTGGTGCGTGTACCAAACATTACTAGTCTAAGCCCTCAACAAAGAGTTAGGGGGTTTACACAAACTTAAACCTTGACTAAAGGTCATAAGGTAAACTATCAGTCCTCCACTTAACTTAAAGTCACAAGCCAAAAGGGATGTATCCCAAATTAATTAACAATGCGTGAACATATTAGCTAGATAAAAAAATGCGAAAACATAACTAAAAATAAAAAACATGTAAAAATTCAAACATATCAAAATAGATAAATCACATGAAAATAATCAATGCTTAGTCCGATATTTTTCAGACAAAATACCGTCCTGAGTGGAGTCGCCATTTTGTCGCACGACGCTGCACGACGTCTTGGGAGGGTCTCTTCAGGTGTTGGGGAGTCACCACCTAGTTTTTCAAGGTCGTTAGGAAAACTCGATTGTAACTGGTCTAGCTAGAGATTCAAAGATAAGGAACTCGTTGCGTAAAGGGAAGGTATTAGCAACCCTATTACACCTTACCTGCATTGCGTATTTTGATGTGATATAAAACATTTGATGGATAGTATTTATTCATATGAATAAATCTAGCTTTGAAAATTTATTATGGGATCGTGTACCCAAATAAAATATCAGGAAAAAAAATCAATATGGATGCCTTAAAAGGATCGTCTATCCTAGAAAGCAGATGGGTTTTCCACAATTCATGCATCATAATTTTTTTAAAAAAGAATCGGTTACCACTTTGAATAACTCATGAGATCCTTGTTGTTGAAAACAACGTAACTACATCAAAAACATATTTTTGTGGTTATTTGTTGTTGTTTTGCATTTTTTATTTTTCTCCAAAAATACTTTAATAGGAGGTCAAAAATTGGGTAGCAACCTTTGGGTTTAGAAATTCGAGTGTTACTTTTACCCAGTTGTGGCTGTTTATTCATTATAGACTAGGCCAGAAATATTTGCAAACAATACATCAATAGGATATGACTTTGCTACCACGAGCAGTTCCTCCCTTCATGTTGATTAATGGTGAAATCAAAACTGCCGGCTTTAGTTATCTTTGGAAACTACGATGGCAATGAAAAAGATAACAGCTCTCTTGAATCAGCAGTGTAACAATCTTTTTTTATTCTTTTTATTTTTGGTGGTAAGGAATCCAACTCAAGAACAGATAGAAAAATGCCAGCAATCAGAAATAATGGAAAGAAAGTCCTGCCTAGGATAGCGGAGCTCATCACAATTAAATTGGCAAGAATCTTTCCTGCCTGTGAAACCGAATAGTATGTCTACTCAGGAATCCATCAACACACCTAAACGATCTACTCAGGAATCCATCAACACACCTTAAAGATCTACTCAGGAATCCATCAAGACATCCTAATCCTTTAAGGATGTCTTTGGAGGAGCGTAAACTGTTTTCAAGAAATTCCTTAAATGTCAGGAATACAACAGCCAGGAACAAAATTTCAGAAAGCCACAAAAGCTCAGTAAAGCCTAGTCTAACCAGTCTGTGATTATCTGAAATTGCCGTTTCAGAATTCCATTTTACTCAGACCATCATGTTTGTATTGCATTAGTTGAAGAATCATCTTTTTATCTATAGGCCCCTCAAACTAGATTCATATGCCCTCGCTATCAAACTTATATATGCACTCATTTATGCTTCTTATAGTCATAATTTACGATTATAAGGCCCCCCTTCCCCGCGCGTCGTCTCACCTCTCCAGAAATGACAGTACATGAGGCGAGCGAAAAACAAATAGGCCGTCGCGACAACTATCATGAGCGTTTGCTATAAAAAAATAAAATTAGCAAATAAGGGAGGGAATGAAACATGAATGGCTCTCTTGGAATAACTTAGATGTCAATTTGGTAGCCTGTAGAGAAATCAAATGTGATATTCGCATTTACATTTTCCCAAACAAGACAAACTGTCATGATTAATCTGTGGAAGAGTCATACATACACGGTCGTATAGCTAGTTTCTAAACTTCATTTGAATTTCTTGCAAATTAATGCAAAATGTCTTACTCTGATTAATTCCTGTATTGAAGAAACCAAACGGGCTGTGATTAAAAACCTTTTTTTTCCAGTAAGTTCAAATGTCATTGTCTTTGTTTTTGTTGGCATGTCGCTCTGCCTCCAAAATCTAATATTCAGATGAGGAATACTATAGCTAGGGTAACCTTGTAGATGATCCTATAGCCAAAAAGAGAAGCGCGGCTCGAGCATATTAGGTAAAGGGAGCCATCGGTTAGTTGGACAACAAAGTAAAGTCAATCAAACAATTGATGGATAGATTAATTTCGATAATATAATCTATGTTAGGTTCATGCAAGCAACTTGATTTCTCTATTTGTGTTTAAAATTCTAACATTCGTACTAGACCATCTTCATTCTGAATATTTCATTCTAATAGAAGTGAACACCCCTACACAATTCAGATATAATTTCTTTTTGAATTTTCGTTTGATTCGCATGTTCCTAGCATGTTCTGATCGGATCTTGTTGCTTGTGTTGTATTAAATCCCATAATAAAATAAATAAATTAATAAACAAATAGTCTTGTACTCTCTCTAGATAGCAGAAAACAAATGAGTTTGTTTATGAACCTAATTAATATCAATTATCAGCTTTTTATCGATTAAAAATTGGATGGATCTCGTGTTTGGGATATATACACGATGCAACATCATAATCCTAATCCCAAATAGCTGACCCTAATATATTTTATTATATAAGTATTATATAAGCATTGTTGTTCAAGATATAAATTTGGCCCCTCGTAATTTGACTTCATTTAGTTTTAAAATCAAATTTGGTCCTTTTTATCTTGATTATTTTTTTAGTTCTTACCTAATTGAGTTTTGTTTTCAATTTCATCCTTCTTCTTTTGATTTTCATTTATTTTTATGTCAAATTTGATCTCTATTTTTTTCTATTGTTATTGGTTGTCTTTATGCTTTTCAATTTCATTTCTCAATATTTTGTTGATTAAGGGTTTTGTTTCATGATTTATTTTGGGGTTGTCTTCTATGAGGTTAATCTCGAGCTCATAACCAGGTTAATGATTTTTAAAGGTTAACACAAATTGACTGTAGTCTTTTTTTTTAAAGTCCATCTTTAATTATTATTTTTAGTTTTATCCTTCAACATGTGATTTATTAAAAAATTATTTTCATGTTTTGTTTTCACTTTTCTCTCGACAAGGTTATCTCAATTCTAAAAAGTCCATCTATATTCATGATCGTAGGGTTAGTAGGTTCACCCAGGTTAATTTGGATTTTTTAAAAAGTTTTATCATTCAATATTGAGTTATTTGATAATTTAACTTCATGGTTATATTTAGTTTTTTTTTGTCAGGGTTACCTTGATATCACGACTAAGTGATATATTTAGCAATCTAACCTGAATGGACTTGAGTCGGGTTTTGTGGACGCTTTTTTCATTGTCATTTTTTTTTAAGTTTATTTATCGTCGTTACTTTATTATTTGTATTATTTGAATTAGCTAAATCTATTAAACTCGATCAATTTCAAGACTTGAGTCGGGTTTTTTGTTTTGTTTTTAGAGTCATTTGTATCATCATTTTTTTAAGTTGTTAAAAAAGTAAGCTAGCCACCAGCATAGTGAGGCCACCCATCAGATTAAATATTATTTAATTTTGATAAACTTAACAGTTATAAGCAAAAGAAATAACTATGGAAGAAATTAGAAATCCTCGCAACATTACGAGAGAGAGAGAGAGAGAGAAGAGAGAGAGAAGAGAGAGCACAAAATAATCAAAGGCGGCTAGATGAAGGTTCGTCGCGGCCTAATTAAGGCTGGCTGGACGAGCAATATTTTAATTATGTATTGATAATAATAAATAATGATTAGAGTCCTCCCATAATTTTTCTCCAGACTTTTCTAAAGAGACTTTTGTGATAAAAACGAATAAAATGCTGTCAATTTCCAAAAACTTTATACTGGAGCAATTTGTTGACTTGGTTAACGTGGACTGAAGATGCATTACGAAATAATTATTCTCGGCAGTTGTAATTGAGAGATTAATCTACAAATGGAGTAGGGTTTGTCATATTCGGTGTCATCCGATGACCTCATATGAGTTAATTGAAACCATAAATGCTCTTTTTTAAATAAATAAAATCAATTCTTGAATTAATGTTTTCATTTATATACTTTCCGACTAGTTTACGTAAATTTTGATTAATTTTATGAATTTTAAAGTTAAAAATTATGTAAATTTCCTATAATTATTATATTGATAACCACAAAGCTTAAACCTAACACCAAACTGCATTTGATTTACACAGAAAGGGAAAAGCGTAAGAGCAGAAAAGGGTTCTGGTATTAGGTGAAGATGACTTTACAATTTAAAAACCTATGCTGCCACACCAAGATTGAAATCTCGGGACATAAAAGGTAGATAAAGCTAGGCGGTGTCTTCTATTTAGAAGGCTTCTTTATGAGATCCTTCCTTTCTTGGCTCTATACAGTCTCTTTCATTCCCAATATTCTCTTTTACAATTCATTAATGTCTTCCACTAGCCTGCCTCTAGCAGCCCTTCTCTCTTCCAGGCAGTATGGCAGCAAAATGTGGAAACAACATGATAGATAAGGTTTCTTTCTTTTTTGTTTCTATCCCTAACAACTCAGGCCCCAGATTCAACACTCAACGCAGCAGCAAAATGTAGACTTTTGCTGGAAGTGCTCCATCTCACGGCATTGACTGCTCATGAGGTGGGAAGGTGATAATAATTTCAAATTATGTGAAAAATGTTCGTATAACCTTTTGCTGATGAGCTATCAACTGTTGCTAGACGAAAATTAATCAGGCCAATCATTGCAAATCAATATAAATATATACACGGGTGGAGTTTTCGTCATTAATTTTGGCAGGCAGCTGTGTGCATGAACAAGGATGGTTTGTAGGACGATGACTTTTAAGCAAATGAGCTATGAGGGTCGATCGGAGACGAAATGGAAACTGAGAGGTTCCATGCCCCATGTGCTAGCTTACGCTGTATAATTTCTACAGCTATTTTGGAGTCCCTAGCTCTTGTTAAAGAACTTTGATGGAACAAATTAAAACTGGTAAATGTCCCACAAAATTAATAAAATCAATCAATTTTGCTGTTTGAATTAGAGCAATACCATGGAATTATAGAGCACAAACCAAATTCAACGATTTTGTTAATAAAGGGACAACTAAGCGACTCTTGTAGCCAGCTAGCTAGGTGGTTTTCAGAATAGTGTGTACGTGTTTTGATCTCTGACAAGGTTTTAACATGGTTTAATAATGTCCCTGATCCATAGGTGGGATCCAACTTTGCTGCAAGGATATCAACAAAGTGTTAATTAGCATTTTCAGCTCCATTTTCTTAACACAACATTTCAGCAGGCAAACATATAAATTCAGAATAGTGTTCCTCATTTCTCTCAGGGATCGTAATTAATTAATATAGTTTCAGCACATACAAAACCAGTAAATAGAAGGATAGCATCTATAGATTTCGAGGAAGACCAGTTTTTGATGAATCTTGATAAATCAATTGCCTTTCAGAACCATTTTTTGTTTTTGTTTGGAGTGTTTCTACTCGATTATAGAAATATGGGAAGCTCATCATGAATCATAAGATGATGGATGCTAGGCCAGCAGCAATAAATAATTGAAGACGGTAGAGGAGTGGAATTGTTACAAAATGACTTTGAAATAATAATGAAATTAAAGCATGATTAACTTATTTTGTACCATGTTATAAGATTAAATTAAATGAGTTGTTGGAAATTAGTTCTGAACAGGTAGAGGAATCCAAGAGATCCAAACAGTGTTTGGTTTTTTCTATAGAAAAATAAATGTAATAAAAGGCCAGCTAGCAAAACCCTATTTTCTAGATTAATCTAAAGACCGATTGTATTGGTCCGTGATGATACATCTCCTTCAACGACTGCACTTGCTATAAATACCGCGTTTCATGCATGCTTTCTCATCTACACAAACAAAATCACTAAATTCCCCCTTGCCTTCTCTTACTCCAAAAATAAAGAGAAGAGGTGTAAAAGTGCAACACATTGCCGATAGTTGCTGGAATTTCAGGGGGAGGGATGACAGGTTCTAGCGGCGGCCCCCTTTGGGGTCGTCTTTGGTCTCAATTGGCCGTGGCATTTGTTATTCTATTTGTTTCCAGCAATGTAGGTTCAGTCGCAGGAGATGCCTATGTTTATAGTTCACCACCTCCACCTTATTTATACAAGTCACCACCTCCTCCATCACCATCTCCTCCACCTCCTTATGTATACAAGTCACCACCTCCTCCATCACCTCATCCACCACCTCCTTATGTGTACAAATCCCCCCCACAGCCATCTCCATCCCCGCCTCCACCATATGTGTACAAGTCACCACCACCTCCATCCCCTTCTCCTCCTCCACCATACGTCTACAAGTCACCCCCTCCACCATCCCCATCTCCCCCACCACCTTATGTCTACAAGTCACCGCCTCCACCTTCACCATCACCACCCCCACCTTACGTCTACAAATCTCCTCCACCCCCTTCACCATCCCCACCACCTCCCTATTACTATAAGTCTCCACCACCTCCTTCACCATCTCCCCCACCACCTTATGTCTACAAGTCACCGCCTCCACCTTCACCATCACCACCCCCACCTTACATTTACAAATCTCCTCCACCCCCTTCACCATCCCCACCACCTCCATACTACTACAAGTCACCACCACCTCCCTCACCATCTCCACCACCTCCTTACTACTACAAGTCCCCCCCACCACCCAAAAAGTCACCACCACCACCATACTACTATAAGTCACCACCTCCTCCCTCACCATCACCGCCCCCACCTTACATCTACAAATCTCCACCGCCACCTACTCATTCACCACCTCCACCTTACTACTACAAGTCACCACCGCCCCCCTCACCATCTCCTCCTCCTCCATACTACTACAAGTCACCACCACCTTCTTCACCATCTCCACCACCTCCTTACTACTACAAGTCTCCACCACCACCTAAAAAGTCACCACCACCACCACCATATTACTATAAGTCACCACCTCCTCCTTCACCATCTCCTCCACCACCATACTATTACAAATCTCCTCCACCACCTTCAAAATCTCCACCACCTTCTTATTATTACAAGTCCCCACCACCTCCAACTAAGTCCCCACCACCTCCAACACCATACTACTACACTTCCCCCCCTCCACCTGTCCCTTATCCGCACCACCAACATAATGACTTAATTGTCAAGGTGGTAGGAAAAGTTTACTGCTACAGATGTTATGATTGGGGATATCCACTGAAATCACATAACAAAAAGCATCTAAAAGGTACATTTAAGCATTCATAATATTGTTTATCTTAATCTTGCAAGTTTATTAAGAATTATTAAATTTAATCTTGTTTGCTCAATGTAACAGGAAACACTAATTTATAGCATGTCCATGCATGTTTTTGGCTTGATTTTGGATATCATGTGTGTATTCATTATGTTTCTATGTATGAATATCAGTAGAATACATGATTGATCTATTTTTCAAACAAGAATAACATTATTTGATGGTGACCTATTCACTACTGGACATGCTTAACTTGTAAAGAAAAAGGATTATATATATATATATATATATATATATATATATATATTATGAAATAGAGTGGTCCAATTATGGAATATCCAATCATTGAGCAATCCATATGTAGTAGTTGCCATATTCAATTAATAATTGAATTGATTGACAAAAATGTCTAAAATGTCCATGTATAAAACCAAGTAGCTAATACTACTAATTATATTATATATGAAGAATAACAAGCTTTAAGTTTGATGTTATAAAAGTATATAAGAAATTACTAACTTTTATTATTGTACGTGTAACAGGTGCCGTGGTTGAGGTAACATGCGAGGAAGGTACCAAGAAGGTCATGGCCTATGGTAAAACCAAGATCAATGGAAAATACAGTATCACCGTTAAGGGTTTCAACTATAAAAAGTATGGAGGAAAGGCATGCAAGGCCAAGCTCCATGCAGCACCAAAAGGTTCATCATGTAATATCCCCACTGAACTACATTGGGGGAAAAAAGGTGCCTCCCTCGAGGTGAAGTCCAAGACAAAGTATGAAGTTGTGCTCTCAGCTAAGTCATTTGCTTATGCTTCTAAAACCCCTTATAAGGAGTGTGAGAAGCCCATGCCTACTCCGACTCCTTACTATTACAAGTCCCCTCCACCTCCGCCTCCAACTTACATATACAAGTCACCTCCACCACCTCCACCAACTTACATCTACAAGTCTCCACCGCCACCATCCCCATACTACTACAAATCACCTCCACCACCGGTTCACTCTCCTCCCCCACCTTACTACTACAAATCACCACCCCCACCATCCCCATCACCACCTCCCCCATACTACTACAAATCACCTCCACCACCGGTTCACTCTCCTCCCCCACCTTACTACTACAAATCACCACCCCCACCATCCCCGTCACCTCCTCCACCATACTACTACAAATCACCTCCTCCACCAGTTCACTCCCCTCCCCCACCTTACTACTACAAATCACCACCCCCACCATCCTCGTCACCTCCTCCACCATACTACTACAAATCACCTCCTCCACCGGTTCACTCCCCTCCTCCACCTTACTACTACAAATCACCACCCCCTCCATCCCCTTCACCTCCTCCACCATACTACTACAAATCACCTCCACCACCGGTTCACTCTCCTCCTCCACCTTACTACTACAAATCACCACCTCCACCGGTTCATTCCCCTCCTCCACCTTACTACTACAAGTCACCACCACCACCATCCCCTTCACCTCCCCCACCATACTACTACAAGTCTCCACCCCCACCATCACCATCACCACCACCACCATACTACTACAAATCACCTCCTCCACCATCACCGTCTCCTCCTCCACCCTACTACTACAAATCCCCACCACCTCCATCCCCATCTCCTCCACCTCCATACTACTACAAATCTCCTCCACCACCCGATCCTTCACCGCCACCTCCATACCAGTACAAGTCCCCACCACTTCCTTCGCCATCGCCTCCACCACCCTACTACTACAAATCCCCACCTCCACCCTCCCCATCACCTCCACCCCCATACTACTACAAATCTCCACCTCCACCATCACCATCTCCTCCCCCTCCGTACCACTACATCTCCCCACCCCCGCCATCTCCATCACCACCACCTCCTTACTACTACAAGTCTCCTCCACCACCATCCCCATCTCCCCCTCCTCCATATATCTACAAGTCCCCACCTCCCCCGTCACCATCACCACCTCCTCCATACTACTACAATTCACCTCCTCCACCGATAAAATCACCTCCTCCTCCGGTTTACATGTACGCTTCTCCACCACCACCAATTCACTACTAGGCATAGAAAGCTCGATAAATCACTACAAATCATGTAAGTAAAGGTTTTCTTTACTCAACTGCTCACCATTTTAATTATTAACTGCCAAAATAGGTCAAAATAATATAATGTAATTAGATCTCACTTCCAATTATACTTGATTTGCAGGTTTCAGTTTCAGCAACATAATAAAAGAAGGGTGCAAGAGCGGAAAGTGTAGTAAAGAAACATCCTTTCCAAATCCATTCAATAAGTTTGCAATAACAAAGTTTAAAAACTTCACCATTCTCTCAAACTTCAACGTGGCAGTCTTGCATATCATTATATTGGGCTTGTCTTCAAAAGGTTCCTTCTGGTCAAGATGAGGAGGTGAGATCGAAGAAGTAGAACGGGATTAGGAAATGAGCTTTCACAGATTGTTTGTGTGTTGTTTTTATTTATTTTAATTTTATAGGGGTTCCATTTAATTTATTTACTGTATGTATTACCGCGCAACCTGGTTTGTTTAGGCTTCTATTTATTGTGGGAAAATTATGGTTTCTTGGACCTTCTTGTGCTTTGTGTCGAGGTTATTAGTAATAAAATAACACTATTTTTCATCTTATGCATTCTTAAGTGGTAGCACAGCAGCAACAACAAACACCATTTAACTTAAAGATTAAAATAGAATGCAACTATTAGATATTGATATCCTACTGATTGATCAAATTGTTAAGGGATGTAGTAGGAGTCAGCTATAGTGGTTGCTTGCCTCCTCCTTAACTAACTTGATCATTCTTTTTGTTGATTCTTCAAAAGTGAAAATTATATAGGAGAAATAACAAGCCTTCATGAATGTATATGTTAGACCCATAATGTTTCGACTTAAAAAATAAATTGAACATTATATTTAGAATTATAACAAAAACTAGAGACTTGCTGTAACGAGACAAACTGAGTTTGGTTCCTCAAAATAACTTAGCAAGCTAGAGTTCTAGAAGAGCAAGTCCTCCAAAATGTTTCCTCTTATTTCCTTGCCTTCTTGAATAGCAGATATCCTATTACAACCACATAACAGAATCAAAGCATATGCTTTCATCATTGCATGATGGGACATTCTTTCTTTTTATTATTACTTTTAAGAGTTAATTATAACTTTGTTTACCTCTAGTTTAATATTTAATAATAGAACTAATTAGTTAATCTCAATGAAATTTTAAAAAATAGTAATTGAATTAATCCATTCAACATCCTCAATTTAATAAAATTGATTAAAGAAATAGGTTATTTTGCTTTATATATATTTACAAGTTGTGGGATATCCCTTTCGATTTCCCATAACTAGGTCTTCCATGTTTTTATATCAATGAAAATCCATCTAATCTTTTTTATATATAAAAAAAAATTCCATACATTGTGATTCGTAAGAATCATTTTACAAAATATTCAAGATTGGGACTTAGCCCAAATTCTCCCTGTATCACAAGTATTTATAGCTTATGTTGGCTCTAGTGGATTTACAAACAAAGAGATTGAATTTATAGTTTCAAAACTATTGAACTACTAAATTTGTTTTTGAAATTATAGGGATTAAACTACAATTGTATTCAATTAGTATAGAAGGTGAAGTCATCAGTGGTCTTAATCTTGATTAACCATGCACCCCATCATAAGCTCCTAAGCTAGAAGTTCATTGGAAAGAGGCATTGCTCCTGGTGTATTCTACCTAAGATAAGTTGTATTGTTATTTAATTGTTTTTCTAGATGAAATCATATGTTGTTTTAGAGTTCAAGTAGATTTCTCTTCGTGAGATAGTCTCTACCTCATTGGGTAACAAACCTAACAGTTCCAAGATCTGAATTTTAGCATAGCATTTGTTGTATGTTTAATATCCAAGGGTGTACTTTACAATGTAGTTTTATAATCCAAATATTAAAGTCTACAGCTAAATAAAATGAACAAAATGGTTGGTGAAAGATTTTTGATATTTTCATAGAACTCTAACAGATAATCATAAATTGGTTACAATATTCTATTTTGCATTTTATAACATGAGAAAAGATGAATTCTTTTTTTTTTTATGAAAATATGCTCATAAAAATTTTAGGATTCGACTGTATACACGAAAACCAAACATTTTTTTATTTTTTTAAATGCAGGTTTTTTACATTTTTTTCTCTTTATATATTTTTTGGGCTGGAAAGGAAAGGCCCAACATTACTCAATTTCAAGATGTGGCCTAGTTGGCTAGGTCGGGTCCAACCTTAAGAGAGAAGGAAAAACAAAGTTTACATGAGCAGTGCAGAATAAATTAATTCACTATGGACTATTCATGTATTACGTGAACAACACGAAAGTTGAAGGAGGGAGAGGAGGCGAAGAAGGTTACATGACATGGAGTAGTTTGGTATGAAGAGGAAGCTCTACTAGTGGTTGTGGTGGCATTGTTGGTTGCAGCGGTGGCTAAAGTTGGCCGAAAAATCCAAGAAATCATGATAGTTGCAATCACGTGGGAGAAAAAGATGGGAGAAAAGAAGAAGAAGATGGTTAATCTTGGTTGCTCTGAACTGTATGGGAGACTTTTCTAGTGGTTATGAGAAGTGTTGGCGAGGGATATATTGCAAGGGTGGTCGGAAAAAGCAAGGGAAATGCTGGTAAAAGACAAAAAATAGGGAAAAGAGTTGTTGTTTTTGAATTTTGGTTTCTGATTTCCTCCCTTTATGCCATGTATTTCACCTCTATATATAGTTGGGGGAAGAGGGAATCCTGTCTTTGTTAGGGTAAAATTTTAGTCGTTGATTCAATGCAAAACCATCTCAACTGTTGGCCTAAAGTAGATACCCTATGTTGCTACCCAATTTTTGACCCACTTATTTTTATGTTTCAGAAAAAAATAAAAGAATAAAAATATTAAAAAAGAAAAAAAATACAAAAATATCTTGGTACAAGGGCAAATTTGAACAAATTGAGAATTTAACAGTCAATGCAAGGTCAAATCGCACAAATTGGAAATCAATGACCACATTGAAAGAAGCGTGCAAGCTGAGGGCTGATTTTGAATTTTGCCTATGCAAACTTCTATAAATAGAGTGGACCATCACAAAGAAAAGGGACCAAAAAAAATACACTCATAAAAAACCTTAAAACAAAAAACCCTAACCCAAAACTTTTCTCCCCATTTTGGGGGCTGCAGCCGCCAGACCTATCTTGGCAGCTGCAGCCCCTTCCCATTTTTTTTCCTTCTCCCATGGCCGACCAGCCTCCAGCCACCAGCCACCCCTCTTCTTCACTCCCAGCCACCACAGCAGACCCACTCTCTTCCAGCGCTCCCTTGCCCAACCATGCCCCCCAGCTGCCATACAAAACGGAAAAGAATTCAAACCTAAATAAGAAAAAACAGATACAGAGAAGAAAGGATTGATTTCGAGATGCTTGTTTGTCTCTGTTTGTGTTTGTTTTGTTTTTGCAGGTAGCCTTTGAAGGCCATTACTGGTGGGAGAGAGAAGGGAAGATCTGTGTAGCCCATAGCTGTCAATACCGTTCCGGTTGCATTCTGATTTTTCTATTGGAACGGAACGTTCTGGTTTCGGAGCGTTTCGGCGTGCCATTTCGGAATTGTACTGTTTACATATAATTATTTAATTATATATATGAAAAAAAATTAAAAAACAAAAAAATTAAATATAATTTTTATTTTTTATAAAATCAAAATTGATACAACAATTTTATTTTTTTATAATATATATTTTTCAAATTTTAATATATATATATATATATATATATATAAACTTATGTATAGCATGTTTGTCCAGCTGGACAAACATGCAGTCATAAGTTTATATTTGTCCGGCTGCATGTTTGTCCAGCTGGACAAACATGCAGCCGGACAAATCCATTCCCACATCGCTGAAATAAGAAGTTTACTAACTTCCTGTGGCTTTAAATGATGAAGGACTGAAGGTTATCCCACATCAAGTAAATAAAGTTCAAGTCAAAGAATTGTGTCTATAAAACTAAATCAAGAAGACATGCAAAATCAGCTCACCTGAAATGATCTGAGGTCAGTGACATCAGATGTATTTAGGATGTGTGCTGGTTTAAGAGTTAAATATAAAGTATAATGATTTTTTTATGTAGCCGAAACGGCACACTCGGAACGAAACCGAGGTGTTCCGGCCGGAATTTGGCCTGAATTTCCGGAATAGGCCGGAATGAAAACCGAGACAAAATTGATGTCGTTTTGTCCCCATTTTCTTACTAGCATGGCACGTTCCGGGCAGAACGGCATGGAATTAACAACTATGGTGCAGCCCCCAGCATCCACCACCGTCAGCCACTTGCCCAGCAGATCTACCCACATTTTCCTCTCCTCTCTTTCCTCAGCCATGACAGAGGCCACCATGATCTCCCTCCCTTTCCTCACTTTTTTTCTTGTCTCAGCCTCGCCAAATCTGAGCCCCTCAATCTTACCCACGACAGTCCAGCCATCCCAAGAAGAAGATAAAAACAGACCTGAGAACTGAGATCTGAAGAGAATGAACTGATTGTGTTGTGTTTGCGTTGCATGTGTGTTGTTTGTTTATGTCCACAGGTCATCTCGAGACATCCTCGCCGGCGAGAAGAAGGAGAAAAAGAAGAAGAACAATGGGCCGAGAAGAACAGATCTCCGATCTGAAGGAAGAACGACCCAGCTACCTTTGTGTGTCTGTTTGTGTGTTTTCTGTGCTTTGCAGGTCACGTTGAAGGCCATTGCTGGCGAGAGAAGGAAGGGAAGAGGCAGACCCCCTGTTTGCTGTCCACCTGCGGCGGCGCGTGGAACCACGCGCCGCCAGAGATGGTGGCACATGAGCAGACGCGCCACCACTGCCCCCAGTCACGGCCACCATTGTCGAGAACTGTTCCCTAAGTCCTTTTTTGTAATTTTCTTTGTGTTTATGTCTTTATTTGAATTTATTGTATTTTTAATTATTATTTGTAAAATGTGACAAGAAAAAAATGAAAAAGATAATGTGTGTGTGAGTTGTATTTTATTTGAAAAATGTAATGAAAAAGAAATAAAAAAGAGAATGTGTGTGTGTGTGTGTATTGTGTTTCATTTTTATGTTGTTTTGTTAATAAAAAAGGAATATAAAATGAAATAAAAAAGTGTTTTCTTTGCATACAACCAATAAACTAGCATATTTTAAAAATTCTTTTTCTTTTAAAAAAAATATATTATCTTGGAGTTTGAAGAGAAAATGTGTTTTAGCATGGATTTTGCAAAGAAAAATTATTTTTGAGATTTTATAACATGTTTGTAAAAATCCAAAGGGTATTGGCCAATATTTCAAAAATATAAAAATCTTATTTTTGGGAATTTATTATTCATTATCGGTATTCGGATAAATATATCCTAAGGGATCAATATCCAAAATATTCGGCGGGGATAATATGTTGTTATTCACTGTCGGTGTTTGGATAAATAAATCCTAAGGGGTCAATATCCAAAATATTCAGCGGGGATGATATCTTGTTATTCACTGTCGGTGTTTGGATAAATAAATCATAAAGGGTCAATATCCAAACTATTCGGCGGGGATATAAATAAATCCTAAATAATTAATAAAATTCACAGGATTATTATGAGCGGTGACCGATTCCTTTTCAATCGAAACATTTTTTATGTGAATAAATACGATTCGTTGAAGCATTCAAAATCACATCGAAATAGACAATGCAGTTTATCTCAGGTAAGGCGTACTAAAGGTGCTAATACCTTCCCTTTACGCAACCAGTCCCCTACCTTTGAATCTCTGACCAGACCAGTGTAATCGGGTGTTCCTAGCGACCCTCAACAGCCAGGTGGCGACTACTTCTCAAATTCATTGCGAGAGCCAGGATCCCTCCCGGGACGCCGCGCGGCGACGTGCGACACCCTGAACTACCTTAGTTGTCATATATGGGGTTGTTTCGAGCCATTTATGGTGTCAATCGACTAGAACTAACCATACCATAATATAGGCAAATGTCAAGCCATTTATGGTGTCAATTTACTAAAACTATCATTTCTCCTATGCAATTTTCACTTTTGAAGAATTAACAAAAAGAATGATCAAGTTAGTTAAGGAGGAGGCAAGCAACCACTATAGCTGACTCCTACTACATCCCTTAACAATTTGATCAATTAGTAGGATATCAATATCTAATAGTTGCATTCTATTTTAATCTTTAAGTTAAATGGTGTCTGTTGTTGCTGCTGTGCTACCACTTAAGAATGCATAAGATGAAAAATAGTGTTATTTTATTACTAATAACCTCGGCACAAAGCACAAAAAGGTCCAAGAAACCATAATTTTCCCACAATAAATAGAAGCCTAAACAAACCAGGTTGTGCGGTAATACATACAGTAAATAAATTAAATGGAACCCCTATAAAATTAAAATAAATAAAAACAACACACAAACAATCTGTGAAAGCTCATTTCCTAATCCCGTTCTACTTCTTCGATCTCACCTCCTCATCTTGACCAGAAGGAACCTTTTGAAGACAAGCCCAATATAATGATATGCAAGACTGCCACGTTGAAGTTTGAGAGAATGGTGAAGTTTTTAAACTTTGTTATTGCAAACTTATTGAATGGATTTGGAAAGGATGTTTCTTTACTACACTTTCCGCTCTTGCACCCTTCTTTTATTATGTTGCTGAAACTGAAACCTGCAAATCAAGTATAATTGGAAGTGAGATCTAATTACATTATATTATTTTGACCCATTTTGGCAGTTAATAATTAAAATGGTGAGCAGTTGAGTAAAGAAAACCTTTACTTACATGATTTGTAGTGATTTATCGAGCTTTCTATGCCTAGTAGTGAATTGGTGGTGGTGGAGAAGCGTACATGTAAACCGGAGGAGGAGGTGATTTTATCGGTGGAGGAGGTGAATTGTAGTAGTATGGAGGAGGTGGTGATGGTGACGGGGGAGGTGGGGACTTGTAGATATATGGAGGAGGGGGAGATGGGGATGGTGGTGGAGGAGACTTGTAGTAGTAAGGAGGTGGTGGTGATGGAGATGGCGGGGGTGGGGAGATGTAGTGGTACGGAGGGGGAGGAGATGGTGATGGTGGAGGTGGAGATTTGTAGTAGTATGGGGGTGGAGGTGATGGGGAGGGTGGAGGTGGGGATTTGTAGTAGTAGGGTGGTGGAGGAGATGGCGAAGGAGGTGGTGGGGACTTGTACTGGTATGGAGGTGGCGGTGAAGGATCGGGTGGTGGAGGAGATTTGTAGTAGTATGGAGGTGGAGGAGATGGGGATGGAGGTGGTGGGGTTTTTGTTGTAGTAGGGTGGAGGAGGAGACGGTGATGGTGGAGGAGGTTGATTTGTAGTTGTATGGTGGTGGTGGTGATGGTGATGGTTGGGGGTGGAGATACTACAAATCCCCACCACCTCCATCCCCATCTCCTCCACCTCCATACTACTACAAATCTCCTCCACCACCCGATCCTTCACCGCCACCTCCATACCAGTACAAGTCCCCACCACCTCCTTCGCCATCTCCTCCACCACCCTACTACTACAAATCCCCACCTCCACCCTCCCCATCACCTCCACCCCCATACTACTACAAATCTCCACCTCCACCATCACCATCTCCTCCCCCTCCGTACCACTACATCTCCCCACCCCCGCCATCTCCATCACCACCACCTCCTTACTACTACAAGTCTCCTCCACCACCATCCCCATCTCCCCCTCCTCCATATATCTACAAGTCCCCACCTCCCCCGTCACCATCACCACCTCCTCCATACTACTACAATTCACCTCCTCCACCGATAAAATCACCTCCTCCTCCGGTTTACATGTACGCTTCTCCACCACCACCAATTCACTACTAGGCATAGAAAGCTCGATAAATCACTACAAATCATGTAAGTAAAGGTTTTCTTTACTCAACTGCTCACCATTTTAATTATTAACTGCCAAAATGGGTCAAAATAATATAATGTAATTAGATCTCACTTCCAATTATACTTGATTTGCAGGTTTCAGTTTCAGCAACATAATAAAAGAAGGGTGCAAGAGCGGAAAGTGTAGTAAAGAAACATCCTTTCCAAATCCATTCAATAAGTTTGCAATAACAAAGTTTAAAAACTTCACCATTCTCTCAAACTTCAACGTGGCAGTCTTGCATATCATTATATTGGGCTTGTCTTCAAAAGGTTCCTTCTGGTCAAGATGAGGAGGTGAGATCGAAGAAGTAGAACGGGATTAGGAAATGAGCTTTCACAGATTGTTTGTGTGTTGTTTTTATTTATTTTAATTTTATAGGGGTTCCATTTAATTTATTTACTGTATGTATTACCGCGCAACCTGGTTTGTTTAGGCTTCTATTTATTGTGGGAAAATTATGGTTTCTTGGACCTTCTTGTGCTTTGTGTCGAGGTTATTAGTAATAAAATAACACTATTTTTCATCTTATGCATTCTTAAGTGGTAGCACAGCAGCAACAACAAACACCATTTAACTTAAAGATTAAAATAGAATGCAACTATTAGATATTGATATCCTACTGATTGATCAAATTGTTAAGGGATGTAGTAGGAGTCAGCTATAGTGGTTGCTTGCCTCCTCCTTAACTAACTTGATCATTCTTTTTGTTGATTCTTCAAAAGTGAAAATTGCATAGGAGAAATGATAGTTTTAGTAAATTGACACCATAAATGGCTTGACATTATGGTATGGTTAGTTCTAGTCGATTGACACCATAAATGGCTCGAAACCACCCCATATATGACAACTAAGGTAGTTTAGGGTGTCGCACATCGCCGCGCGGCGTCCCGGGAGGGATCCTGGCTCTCGCAATGAAGTTGAGAAGTAGTCGCCACCTGGCTGTTGAGGGTCGCTAGGAACACCCGATTACACTGGTCTGGTCAGAGATTCAAAGGTAGGGGACTGGTTGCGTAAAGGGAAGGTATTAGCACCTTTAGTACGCCTTACCTGAGATAAACTGCATTGTCTATTTCGATGTGATTTTGAATGCTTCAACGAATCGTATTTATTCACATAAAAAATGTTTTGATTGAAAAGGAATCGGTCACCGCTCATAATAATCCTGTGAATTTTATTAATTATTTAGGATTTATTTATATCCCCGCCGAATAGTTTGGATATTGACCCCTTATGATTTATTTATCCAAACACCGACAGTGAATAACAAGATATCATCCCCGCTGAATATTTTGGATATTGACCCCTTAGGATTTATTTATCCAAACACCGACAGTGAATAACAACATATTATCCCCGCTGAATATTTTGGATATTGATCCCTTAGGATATATTTATCCGAATACCGACAATGAATAATAAATTCCCAAAAATAAGATTTTTATATTTTTGAAATATTGGCCAATACCCTTTGGATTTTTACAAACATGTTATAAAATCTCAAAAATAATTTTTCTTTGCAAAATCCATGCTAAAACACATTTTCTCTTCAAACTCCAAGATAATATATTTTTTTTAAAAGAAAAAGAATTTTTAAAATATGCTAGTTTATTGGTTGTATGCAAAGAAAACACTTTTTTATTTCATTTTATATTCCTTTTTTATTAACAAAACAACATAAAAATGAAACACAATACACACACACACACACATTCTCTTTTTTATTTCTTTTTCATTACATTTTTCAAATAAAATACAACTCACACACACATTATCTTTTTCATTTTTTTCTTGTCACATTTTACAAATAATAATTAAAAATACAATAAATTCAAATAAAGACATAAACACAAAGAAAATTACAAAAAAGGACTTAGGGAACAGTTCTCGACAATGGTGGCCGTGACTGGGGGCAGTGGTGGCGCGTCTGCTCATGTGCCACCATCTCTAGCGGCGCGTGGTTCCACGCGCCGCCGCAGGTGGACAGCAAACAGGGGGTCTGCCTCTTCCCTTCCTTCTCTCGCCGGCAATGGCCTTCAACGTGACCTGCAAAGCACAGAAAACACACAAACAGACACACAAAGGTAGCTGGGTCGTTCTTCCTTCAGATCGGAGATCTGTTCTTCTTCTTTTTCTCCTTCTTCTCGCCGGCGAGGATGTCTCGAGATGACCTATGGACATAAACAAACAACACACATGCAACGCAAACACAACACAATCAGTTCATTCTCTTCAGATCTCAGTTCTCAGGTCTGTTTTTATCTTCTTCTTGGGATGGCTGGACTGTCGTGGGTAAGATTGAGGGGCTCAGATTTGGCGAGGCTGAGACAAGAAAAAAAGTGAGGAAAGGGAGGGAGATCATGGTGGCCTCTGTCATGGCTGAGGAAAGAGAGGAGAGGAAAATGTGGGTAGATCTGCTGGGCAAGTGGCTGACGGTGGTGGATGCTGGGGGCTGCACCATAGTTGTTAATTCCATGCCGTTCTGCCCGGAACGTGCCATGCTAGTAAGAAAATGGGGACAAAACGACATCAATTTTGTCTCGGTTTTCATTCCGGCCTATTCCGGAAATTCAGGCCAAATTCCGGCCGGAACACCTCGGTTTCGTTCCGAGTGTGCCGTTTCGGCTACATAAAAAAATCATTATACTTTATATTTAACTCTTAAACCAGCACACATCCTAAATACATCTGATGTCACTGACCTCAGATCATTTCAGGTGAGCTGATTTTGCATGTCTTCTTGATTTAGTTTTATAGACACAATTCTTTGACTTGAACTTTATTTACTTGATGTGGGATAACCTTCAGTCCTTCATCATTTAAAGCCACAGGAAGTTAGTAAACTTCTTATTTCAGCGATGTGGGAATGGATTTGTCCGGCTGCATGTTTGTCCAGCTGGACAAACATGCAGCCGGACAAATATAAACTTATGACTGCATGTTTGTCCAGCTGGACAAACATGCTATACATAAGTTTATATATATATATATATATATATATATTAAAATTTGAAAAATATATATTATAAAAAAATAAAATTGTTGTATCAATTTTGATTTTATAAAAAATAAAAATTATATTTAATTTTTTTGTTTTTTAATTTTTTTTCATATATATAATTAAATAATTATATGTAAACAGTACAATTCCGAAATGGCACGCCGAAACGCTCCGAAACCAGAACGTTCCGTTCCAATAGAAAAATCAGAATGCAACCGGAACGGTATTGACAGCTATGGGCTACACAGATCTTCCCTTCTCTCTCCCACCAGTAATGGCCTTCAAAGGCTACCTGCAAAAACAAAACAAACACAAACAGAGACAAACAAGCATCTCGAAATCAATCCTTTCTTCTCTGTATCTGTTTTTTCTTATTTAGGTTTGAATTCTTTTCCGTTTTGTATGGCAGCTGGGGGGCATGGTTGGGCAAGGGAGCGCTGGAAGAGAGTGGGTCTGCTGTGGTGGCTGGGAGTGAAGAAGAGGGGTGGCTGGTGGCTGGAGGCTGGTCGGCCATGGGAGAAGGAAAAAAAATGGGAAGGGGCTGCAGCTGCCAAGATAGGTCTGGCGGCTGCAGCCCCCAAAATGGGGAGAAAAGTTTTGGGTTAGGGTTTTTTGTTTTAAGGTTTTTTATGAGTGTATTTTTTTTGGTCCCTTTTCTTTGTGATGGTCCACTCTATTTATAGAAGTTTGCATAGGCAAAATTCAAAATCAGCCCTCAGCTTGCACGCTTCTTTCAATGTGGTCATTGATTTCCAATTTGTGCGATTTGACCTTGCATTGACTGTTAAATTCTCAATTTGTTCAAATTTGCCCTTGTACCAAGATATTTTTGTATTTTTTTTCTTTTTTAATATTTTTATTCTTTTATTTTTTTCTGAAACATAAAAATAAGTGGGTCAAAAATTGGGTAGCAACATAGGGTATCTACTTTAGGCCAACAGTTGAGATGGTTTTGCATTGAATCAACGACTAAAATTTTACCCTAACAAAGACAGGATTCCCTCTTCCCCCAACTATATATAGAGGTGAAATACATGGCATAAAGGGAGGAAATCAGAAACCAAAATTCAAAAACAACAACTCTTTTCCCTATTTTTTGTCTTTTACCAGCATTTCCCTTGCTTTTTCCGACCACCCTTGCAATATATCCCTCGCCAACACTTCTCATAACCACTAGAAAAGTCTCCCATACAGTTCAGAGCAACCAAGATTAACCATCTTCTTCTTCTTTTCTCCCATCTTTTTCTCCCACGTGATTGCAACTATCATGATTTCTTGGATTTTTCGGCCAACTTTAGCCACCGCTGCAACCAACAATGCCACCACAACCACTAGTAGAGCTTCCTCTTCATACCAAACTACTCCATGTCATGTAACCTTCTTCGCCTCCTCTCCCTCCTTCAACTTTCGTGTTGTTCACGTAATACATGAATAGTCCATAGTGAATTAATTTATTCTGCACTGCTCATGTAAACTTTGTTTTTCCTTCTCTCTTAAGGTTGGACCCGACCTAGCCAACTAGGCCACATCTTGAAATTGAGTAATGTTGGGCCTTTCCTTTCCAGCCCAAAAAATATATAAAGAGAAAAAAATGTAAAAAACCTGCATTTAAAAAAATAAAAAAATGTTTGGTTTTCGTGTATACAGTCGAATCCTAAAATTTTTATGAGCATATTTTCATAAAAAAAAAAAGAATTCATCTTTTCTCATGTTATAAAATGCAAAATAGAATATTGTAACCAATTTATGATTATCTGTTAGAGTTCTATGAAAATATCAAAAATCTTTCACCAACCATTTTGTTCATTTTATTTAGCTGTAGACTTTAATATTTGGATTATAAAACTACATTGTAAAGTACACCCTTGGATATTAAACATACAACAAATGCTATGCTAAAATTCAGATCTTGGAACTGTTAGGTTTGTTACCCAATGAGGTAGAGACTATCTCACGAAGAGAAATCTACTTGAACTCTAAAACAACATATGATTTCATCTAGAAAAACAATTAAATAACAATACAACTTATCTTAGGTAGAATACACCAGGAGCAATGCCTCTTTCCAATGAACTTCTAGCTTAGGAGCTTATGATGGGGTGCATGGTTAATCAAGATTAAGACCACCGATGACTTCACCTTCTATACTAATTGAATACAATTGTAGTTTAATCCCTATAATTTCAAAAACAAATTTAGTAGTTCAATAGTTTTGAAACTATAAATTCAATCTCTTTGTTTGTAAATCCACTAGAGCCAACATAAGCTATAAATACTTGTGATACAGGGAGAATTTGGGCTAAGTCCCAATCTTGAATATTTTGTAAAATGATTCTTACGAATCACAATGTATGGAATTTTTTTTTATATATAAAAAAGATTAGATGGATTTTCATTGATATAAAAACATGGAAGACCTAGTTATGGGAAATCGAAAGGGATATCCCACAACTTGTAAATATATATAAAGCAAAATAACCTATTTCTTAAATCAATTTTATTAAATTGAGGATGTTGAATGGATTAATTCAATTACTATTTTTTAAAATTTCATTGAGATTAACTAATTAGTTCTATTATTAAATATTAAACTAGAGGTAAACAAAGTTATAATTAACTCTTAAAAGTAATAATAAAAAGAAAGAATGTCCCATCATGCAATGATGAAAGCATATGCTTTGATTCTGTTATGTGGTTGTAATAGGATATCTGCTATTCAAGAAGGCAAGGAAATAAGAGGAAACATTTTGGAGGACTTGCTCTTCTAGAACTCTAGCTTGCTAAGTTATTTTGAGGAACCAAACTCAGTTTGTCTCGTTACAGCAAGTCTCTAGTTTTTGTTATAATTCTAAATATAATGTTCAATTTATTTTTTAAGTCAAAACATTATGGGTCTAACATATACATTCATGAAGGCTTGTTATTTCTCCTATATAATTTTCACTTTTGAAGAATCAACAAAAAGAATGATCAAGTTAGTTAAGGAGGAGGCAAGCAACCACTATAGCTGACTCCTACTACATCCCTTAACAATTTGATCAATCAGTAGGATATCAATATCTAATAGTTGCATTCTATTTTAATCTTTAAGTTAAATGGTGTCTGTTGTTGCTGCTGTGCTACCACTTAAGAATGCATAAGATGAAAAATAGTGTTATTTTATTACTAATAACCTCGGCACAAAGCACAAGAAGGTCTAAGAAACCATAATTTTCCCACAATAAATAGAAGCCTAAACAAACCAGGTTGTGCGGTAATACATACAGTAAATAAATTAAATGGAACCCCTATAAAATTAAAATAAATAAAAACAACACACAAACAATCTGTGAAAGCTCATTTCCTAATCCCGTTCTACTTCTTCGATCTCACCTCCTCATCTTGACCAGAAGGAACCTTTTGAAGACAAGCCCAATATAATGATATGCAAGACTGCCACGTTGAAGTTTGAGAGAATGGTGAAGTTTTTAAACTTTGTTATTGCAAACTTATTGAATGGATTTGGAAAGGATGTTTCTTTACTACACTTTCCGCTCTTGCACCCTTCTTTTATTATGTTGCTGAAACTGAAACCTGCAAATCAAGTATAATTGGAAGTGAGATCTAATTACATTATATTATTTTGACCCATTTTGGCAGTTAATAATTAAAATGGTGAGCAGTTGAGTAAAGAAAACCTTTACTTACATGATTTGTAGTGATTTATCGAGCTTTCTATGCCTAGTAGTGAATTGGTGGTGGTGGAGAAGCGTACATGTAAACCGGAGGAGGAGGTGATTTTATCGGTGGAGGAGGTGAATTGTAGTAGTATGGAGGAGGTGGTGATGGTGACGGGGGAGGTGGGGACTTGTAGATATATGGAGGAGGGGGAGATGGGGATGGTGGTGGAGGAGACTTGTAGTAGTAAGGAGGTGGTGGTGATGGAGATGGCGGGGGTGGGGAGATGTAGTGGTACGGAGGGGGAGGAGATGGTGATGGTGGAGGTGGAGATTTGTAGTAGTATGGGGGTGGAGGTGATGGGGAGGGTGGAGGTGGGGATTTGTAGTAGTAGGGTGGTGGAGGAGATGGCGAAGGAGGTGGTGGGGACTTGTACTGGTATGGAGGTGGCGGTGAAGGATCGGGTGGTGGAGGAGATTTGTAGTAGTATGGAGGTGGAGGAGATGGGGATGGAGGTGGTGGGGATTTGTAGTAGTAGGGTGGAGGAGGAGACGGTGATGGTGGAGGAGGTGATTTGTAGTAGTATGGTGGTGGTGGTGATGGTGATGGTGGGGGTGGAGACTTGTAGTAGTATGGTGGGGGAGGTGAAGGGGATGGTGGTGGTGGTGACTTGTAGTAGTAAGGTGGAGGAGGGGAATGAACCGGTGGAGGTGGTGATTTGTAGTAGTAAGGTGGAGGAGGAGAGTGAACCGGTGGTGGAGGTGATTTGTAGTAGTATGGTGGAGGAGGTGAAGGGGATGGAGGGGGTGGTGATTTGTAGTAGTAAGGTGGAGGAGGGGAGTGAACCGGTGGAGGAGGTGATTTGTAGTAGTATGGTGGAGGAGGTGACGGGGATGGTGGGGGTGGTGATTTGTAGTAGTAAGGTGGGGGAGGGGAGTGAACCGGTGGAGGAGGTGATTTGTAGTAGTATGGTGGAGGAGGTGACGGGGATGGTGGGGGTGGTGATTTGTAGTAGTAAGGTGGGGGAGGAGAGTGAACCGGTGGTGGAGGTGATTTGTAGTAGTATGGGGGAGGTGGTGACGGGGATGGTGGGGGTGGTGATTTGTAGTAGTAAGGTGGGGGAGGAGAGTGAACCGGTGGTGGAGGTGATTTGTAGTAGTATGGGGATGGTGGCGGTGGAGACTTGTAGATGTAAGTTGGTGGAGGTGGTGGAGGTGACTTGTATATGTAAGTTGGAGGCGGAGGTGGAGGGGACTTGTAATAGTAAGGAGTCGGAGTAGGCATGGGCTTCTCACACTCCTTATAAGGGGTTTTAGAAGCATAAGCAAATGACTTAGCTGAGAGCACAACTTCATACTTTGTCTTGGACTTCACCTCGAGGGAGGCACCTTTTTTCCCCCAATGTAGTTCAGTGGGGATATTACATGATGAACCTTTTGGTGCTGCATGGAGCTTGGCCTTGCATGCCTTTCCTCCATACTTTTTATAGTTGAAACCCTTAACGGTGATACTGTATTTTCCATTGATCTTGGTTTTACCATAGGCCATGACCTTCTTGGTACCTTCCTCGCATGTTACCTCAACCACGGCACCTGTTACACGTACAATAATAAAAGTTAGTAATTTCTTATATACTTTTATAACATCAAACTTAAAGCTTGTTATTCTTCATATATAATATAATTAGTAGTATTAGCTACTTGGTTTTATACATGGACATTTTAGACATTTTTGTCAATCAATTCAATTATTAATTGAATATGGCAACTACTACATATGGATTGCTCAATGATTGGATATTCCATAATTGGAGCACTCTATTTCATAATATATATATATATATATATATATATATATAATCCTTTTTCTTTACAAGTTAAGCATGTCCAGTAGTGAATAGGTCACCATCAAATAATGTTATTCTTGTTTGAAAAATAGATCAATCATGTATTCTACTGATATTCATACATAGAAACATAATGAATACACACATGATATCCAAAATCAAGCCAAAAACATGCATGGACATGCTATAAATTAGTGTTTCCTGTTACATTGAGCAAACAAGATTAAATTTAATAATTCTTAATAAACTTGCAAGATTAAGATAAACAATATTATGAATGCTTAAATGTACCTTTTAGATGCTTTTTGTTATGTGATTTCAGTGGATATCCCCAATCATAACATCTGTAGCAGTAAACTTTTCCTACCACCTTGACAATTAAGTCATTATGTTGGTGGTGCGGATAAGGGACAGGTGGAGGGGGGGAAGTGTAGTAGTATGGTGTTGGAGGTGGTGGGGACTTAGTTGGAGGTGGTGGGGACTTGTAATAATAAGAAGGTGGTGGAGATTTTGAAGGTGGTGGAGGAGATTTGTAATAGTATGGTGGTGGAGGAGATGGTGAAGGAGGAGGTGGTGACTTATAGTAATATGGTGGTGGTGGTGGTGACTTTTTAGGTGGTGGTGGAGACTTGTAGTAGTAAGGAGGTGGTGGAGATGGTGAAGGAGGTGGTGGTGACTTGTAGTAGTATGGAGGAGGAGGAGATGGTGAGGGGGGCGGTGGTGACTTGTAGTAGTAAGGTGGAGGTGGTGAATGAGTAGGTGGCGGTGGAGATTTGTAGATGTAAGGTGGGGGCGGTGATGGTGAGGGAGGAGGTGGTGACTTATAGTAGTATGGTGGTGGTGGTGACTTTTTGGGTGGTGGTGGGGACTTGTAGTAGTAAGGAGGTGGTGGAGATGGTGAGGGAGGTGGTGGTGACTTGTAGTAGTATGGAGGTGGTGGGGATGGTGAAGGGGGTGGAGGAGATTTGTAAATGTAAGGTGGGGGTGGTGATGGTGAAGGTGGAGGCGGTGACTTGTAGACATAAGGTGGTGGGGGAGATGGTGAAGGAGGTGGTGGAGACTTATAGTAATAGGGAGGTGGTGGGGATGGTGAAGGGGGTGGAGGAGATTTGTAGACGTAAGGTGGGGGTGGTGATGGTGAAGGTGGAGGCGGTGACTTGTAGACATAAGGTGGTGGGGGAGATGGGGATGGTGGAGGGGGTGACTTGTAGACGTATGGTGGAGGAGGAGAAGGGGATGGAGGTGGTGGTGACTTGTACACATATGGTGGAGGCGGGGATGGAGATGGCGGTGGGGGGGATTTGTACACATAAGGAGGTGGTGGATGAGGTGATGGAGGAGGTGGTGACTTGTATACATAAGGAGGTGGAGGAGATGGTGATGGAGGAGGTGGTGACTTGTATAAATAAGGTGGAGGTGGTGAACTATAAACATAGGCATCTCCTGCGACTGAACCTACATTGCTGGAAACAAATAGAATAACAAATGCCACGGCCAATTGAGACCAAAGACGACCCCAAAGGGGGCCGCCGCTAGAACCTGTCATCCCTCCCCCTGAAATTCCAGCAACTATCGGCAATGTGTTGCACTTTTACACCTCTTCTCTTTATTTTTGGAGTAAGAGAAGGCAAGGGGGAATTTAGTGATTTTGTTTGTGTAGATGAGAAAGCATGCATGAAACGCAGTATTTATAGCAAGTGCAGTCGTTGAAGGAGATGTATCATCACGGACCAATACAATCGGTCTTTAGATTAATCTAGAAAATAGGGTTTTGCTAGCTGGCCTTTTATTACATTTATTTTTTTATAGAAAAAACCAAACACTGTTTGGATCTCTTGGATTCCTCTACCTGTTCAGAACTAATTTCCAACAACTCATTTAATTTAATCTTATAACATGGTACAAAATAAGTTAATCATGCTTTAATTTCATTATTATTTCAAAGTCATTTTGTAACAATTCCACTCCTCTACCGTCTTCAATTATTTATTGCTGCTGGCCTAGCATCCATCATCTTATGATTCATGATGAGCTTCCCATATTTCTATAATCGAGTAGAAACACTCCAAACAAAAACAAAAAATGGTTCTGAAAGGCAATTGATTTATCAAGATTCATCAAAAACTGGTCTTCCTCGAAATCTATAGATGCTATCCTTCTATTTACTGGTTTTGTATGTGCTGAAACTATATTAATTAATTACGATCCCTGAGAGAAATGAGGAACACTATTCTGAATTTATATGTTTGCCTGCTGAAATGTTGTGTTAAGAAATGGAGCTGAAAATGCTAATTAACACTTTGTTGATATCCTTGCAGCAAAGTTGGATCCCACCTATGGATCAGGGACATTATTAAACCATGTTAAAACCTTGTCAGAGATCAAAACACGTACACACTATTCTGAAAACCACCTAGCTAGCTGGCTACAAGAGTCGCTTAGTTGTCCCTTTATTAACAAAATCGTTGAATTTGGTTTGTGCTCTATAATTCCATGGTATTGCTCTAATTCAAACAGCAAAATTGATTGATTTTATTAATTTTGTGGGACATTTACCAGTTTTAATTTGTTCCATCAAAGTTCTTTAACAAGAGCTAGGGACTCCAAAATAGCTGTAGAAATTATACAGCGTAAGCTAGCACATGGGGCATGGAACCTCTCAGTTTCCATTTCGTCTCCGATCGACCCTCATAGCTCATTTGCTTAAAAGTCATCGTCCTACAAACCATCCTTGTTCATGCACACAGCTGCCTGCCAAAATTAATGACGAAAACTCCACCCGTGTATATATTTATATTGATTTGCAATGATTGGCCTGATTAATTTTCGTCTAGCAACAGTTGATAGCTCATCAGCAAAAGGTTATACGAACATTTTTCACATAATTTGAAATTATTATCACCTTCCCACCTCATGAGCAGTCAATGCCGTGAGATGGAGCACTTCCAGCAAAAGTCTACATTTTGCTGCTGCGTTGAGTGTTGAATCTGGGGCCTGAGTTGTTAGGGATAGAAACAAAAAAGAAAGAAACCTTATCTATCATGTTGTTTCCACATTTTGCTGCCATACTGCCTGGAAGAGAGAAGGGCTGCTAGAGGCAGGCTAGTGGAAGACATTAATGAATTGTAAAAGAGAATATTGGGAATGAAAGAGACTGTATAGAGCCAAGAAAGGAAGGATCTCATAAAGAAGCCTTCTAAATAGAAGACACCGCCTAGCTTTATCTACCTTTTATGTCCCGAGATTTCAATCTTGGTGTGGCAGCATAGGTTTTTAAATTGTAAAGTCATCTTCACCTAATACCAGAACCCTTTTCTGCTCTTACGCTTTTCCCTTTCTGTGTAAATCAAATGCAGTTTGGTGTTAGGTTTAAGCTTTGTGGTTATCAATATAATAATTATAGGAAATTTACATAATTTTTAACTTTAAAATTCATAAAATTAATCAAAATTTACGTAAACTAGTCGGAAAGTATATAAATGAAAACATTAATTCAAGAATTGATTTTATTTATTTAAAAAAGAGCATTTATGGTTTCAATTAACTCATATGAGGTCATCGGATGACACCGAATATGACAAACCCTACTCCATTTGTAGATTAATCTCTCAATTACAACTGCCGAGAATAATTATTTCGTAATGCATCTTCAGTCCACGTTAACCAAGTCAACAAATTGCTCCAGTATAAAGTTTTTGGAAATTGACAGCATTTTATTCGTTTTTATCACAAAAGTCTCTTTAGAAAAGTCTGGAGAAAAATTATGGGAGGACTCTAATCATTATTTATTATTATCAATACATAATTAAAATATTGCTCGTCCAGCCAGCCTTAATTAGGCCGCGACGAACCTCCATCTAGCCGCCTTTGATTATTTTGTGCTCTCTCTCTCTCTTCTCTCTCTCTCTCTCTCGTAATGTTGCGGGGATTTCTAATTTCTTCCATAGTTATTTCTTTTGCTTATAACTGTTAAGTTTATCAAATTAAATAATATTTAATCTGATGGGTGGCCTCACTATGCTGGTGGCTAGCTTACTTTTTTAACAACTTAAAAAAATGATGATACAAATGACTCTAAAAACAAAACAAAAAACCAAGACTTTAGTCTTGAAATTGATCGAGTTTAATAGATTTAGCTAATTCAAATAATACAAATAATAAAGTAACGACGATAAATAAACTTAAAAAAAAAAATGACAATGAAAAAAGCGTCCACAAAACCCGACTCAAGTCCATTCAGGTTAGATTGCTAAATATATCACTTAGTCGTGATATCAAGGTAACCCTGACAAAAATAAACTAAATATAACCATGAAGTTAAATTATCAAATAACTCAATATTGAATGATAAAACTTTTTAAAAAAACCAATGAAAAAAAAATCCAAATTAACCTGGGTGAACCTACTAACCCTACGATCATGAATATAGAATTGAGATAACCTTGTCGAGAGAAAAGTGAAAACAAAACATGAAAATAATTTTTTAATAAATCACATGTTGAAGGATAAAACTAAAAATAATAATTAAAGATGGACTTTAAAAAAAAAAGACTACAGTCAATTTGTGTTAACCTTTAAAAATCATTAACCTGGTTATGAGCTCGAGATTAACCTCATAGAAGACAACCCCAAAATAAATCATGAAACAAAACCCTTAATCAACAAAATATTGAGAAATGAAATTGAAAAGCATAAAGACAACCAATAACAATAGAAAAAAATAGAGATCAAATTTGACATAAAAATAAATGAAAATCAAAAGAAGAAGGATGAAATTGAAAACAAAACTCAATTAGGTAAGAACTAAAAAAATAATCAAGATAAAAAGGACCAAATTTGATTTTAAAACTAAATGAAGTCAAATTACGAGGGGCCAAATTTATATCTTGAACAACAATGCTTATATAATACTTATATAATATAATATATTAGGGTCAGCTATTTGGGATTAGGATTATGATGTTGCATCGTGTATATATCCCAAACACGAGATCCATCCAATTTTTTATCGATAAAAAGCTGATAATTGATATTAATTAGGTTCATAAACAAACTCATTTGTTTTCTGCTATCTAGAGAGAGTACAAGACTATTTGTTTATTAATTTATTTATTTTATTATGGGATTTAATACAACACAAGCAACAAGATCCGATCAGAACATGCTAGGAACATGCGAATCAAACGAAAATTCAAAAAGAAATTATATCTGAATTGTGTAGGGGTGTTCACTTCTATTAGAATGAAATATTCAGAATGAAGATGGTCTAGTACGAATGTTAGAATTTTAAACACAAATAGAGAAATCAAGTTGCTTGCATGAACCTAACATAGATTATATTATCGAAATTAATCTATCCATCAATTGTTTGATTGACTTTACTTTGTTGTCCAACTAACCGATGGCTCCCTTTACCTAATATGCTCGAGCCGCGCTTCTCTTTTTGGCTATAGGATCATCTACAAGGTTACCCTAGCTATAGTATTCCTCATCTGAATATTAGATTTTGGAGGCAGAGCGACATGCCAACAAAAACAAAGACAATGACATTTGAACTTACTGGAAAAAAAAGGTTTTTAATCACAGCCCGTTTGGTTTCTTCAATACAGGAATTAATCAGAGTAAGACATTTTGCATTAATTTGCAAGAAATTCAAATGAAGTTTAGAAACTAGCTATACGACCGTGTATGTATGACTCTTCCACAGATTAATCATGACAGTTTGTCTTGTTTGGAAAAATGTAAATGCGAATATCACATTTGATTTCTCTACAGGCTACCAAATTGACATCTAAGTTATTCCAAGAGAGCCATCCATGTTTCATTCCCTCCCCTATTTGATAATTTTATTTTTTTATAGCAAACGCTCATGATAGTTGTCGCGACGGCCTATTTGTTTTTCGCTCGCCTCGTGTACTGTCATTTCTGGAGAGGTGAGACGACGCGCGGGGAAGGGGGGCCTTATAATCGTAAATTATGACTATAAGAAGCATAAATGAGTGCATATATAAGTTTGATAGCGAGAGCATATGAATCTAGTTTGAGGGGCCTATAGATAAAAAGATGATTCTTCAACTAATGCAATACAAACATGATGGTCTGAGTAAAATGGAATTCTGAAACGGCAATTTCAGATAATCACAGACTGGTTAGACTAGGCTTTACTGAGCTTTTGTGGCTTTCTGAAATTTTTTCCTGGCTGTTGTATTCCTGACATTTAAGGAATTTCTTGAAAACAGTTTACGCTCCTCCAAAGACATCCTTAAAGGATTAGGATGTCTTGATGGATTCCTGAGTAGATCTTTAAGGTGTGTTGATGGATTCCTGAGTAGATCGTTTAGGTGTGTTGATGGATTCCTGAGTAGACATACTATTCGGTTTCACAGGCAGGAAAGATTCTTGCCAATTTAATTGTGATGAGCTCCGCTATCCTAGGCAGGACTTTCTTTCCATTATTTCTGATTGCTGGCATTTTTCTATCTGTTCTTGAGTTGGATTCCTTACCACCAAAAATAAAAAGAATAAAAAAAGATTGTTACACTGCTGATTCAAGAGAGCTGTTATCTTTTTCATTGCCATCGTAGTTTCCAAAGATAACTAAAGCCGGCAGTTTTGATTTCACCATTAATCAACATGAAGGGAGGAACTGCTCGTGGTAGCAAAGTCATATCCTATTGATGTATTGTTTGCAAATATTTCTGGCCTAGTCTATAATGAATAAACAGCCACAACTGGGTAAAAGTAACACTCGAATTTCTAAACCCAAAGGTTGCTACCCAATTTTTGACCTCCTATTAAAGTATTTTTGGAGAAAAATAAAAAATGCAAAACAACAACAAATAACCACAAAAATATGTTTTTGATGTAGTTACGTTGTTTTCAACAACAAGGATCTCATGAGTTATTCAAAGTGGTAACCGATTCTTTTTAAAAAAAATTATGATGCATGAATTGTGGAAAACCCATCTGCTTTCTAGGATAGACGATCCTTTTAAGGCATCCATATTGATTTTTTTTCCTGATATTTTATTTGGGTACACGATCCCATAATAAATTTTCAAAGCTAGATTTATTCATATGAATAAATACTATCCATCAAATGTTTTATATCACATCAAAATACGCAATGAAGGTAAGGTGTAATAGGGTTGCTAATACCTTCCCTTTACGCAACGAGTTCCTTATCTTTGAATCTCTAGCTAGACCAGTTACAATCAAGTTTTCCTAACGACCTTGAAAAACTAGGTGGTGACTCCCCAACACCTGAAGAGACCCTCCCAAGACGTCGCGCAGCGTCGTGCGACAAAATGGCGACTCCACTCAGGACGGTATTTTGTCTGAAAAATATCGGACTAAGCATTGATTATTTTCATGTGATTTATCTATTTTGATATGTTTGAATTTTTACATGTTTTTTATTTTTAGTTATGTTTTCGCATTTTTTTATCTAGCTAATATGTTCACGCATTGTTAATTAATTTGGGATACATCCCTTTTGGCTTGTGACTTTAAGTTAAGTGGAGGACTGATAGTTTACCTTATGACCTTTAGTCAAGGTTTAAGTTTGTGTAAACCCCCTAACTCTTTGTTGAGGTCTTAGACTAGTAATGTTTGGTACACGCACCAACTCATTACTTGATGAGCCCTCATATTGCCTTCTTGAGGGTGATCACTATAACAACAAGAGATCCTGTTTAAAGACCAAAGTAGTAAAGTCACTTTTTGGCGCGCAACAAAATTAGAACAAACCATTAAGGTGTATACTCCCTTCATTTTGTTTTGCATTAAGACAAGCCCTTCCCGAAGCATTTTGAATTGAGGATTTACGGGCAAGACAATAATCATCCCTTAAGAAATTTTCATAGTAGAGTTTAAGCAAAAATCAAGATTTTTGTTTAGCATACAATTGTTATGACCACATGTTACTCTATGAAGGGCGAGTCTATAAAAAAAACATGCATATACATTTCAACATGCATTTTCATAGTTTGAAATAAAAGTCCCTCAAATTTGTCATCCTTTAAAGATTCAAAAGTTGTCAACATCTAATAATGCTAAGAAGGATTCACACCGATATAAAAATATAAGTCATGTTTTTTCTACAAGCTGACAACAAAGGTTTCTGTTTTACCATGAAATCAATTTGGACTTACGCCCAGATACCATCTACAAAGTGTTGACGTGTTCATCAATGGAGACTATGGGAAATTTAGGGTATTGTTTAAGGAGTGTAGTAAGTTCACATATGAATCCATCTTTGGGAAGCATTAGTCAAAGAACTGACTTGTCTGGGGTTCTTTACACAAAGCATGATTAGAAATGAATATCAGGTTTCATTTGTTTTGACCGACACTTTGAAACCCCATCCAAAAATATCATTTAATTTCTCTCCTAATCATGTGGAGTTGTTGGGGCATTGACAAATCAAGGAGTTTTATGCCACCACGTACAATAGACCATGTTATTCAGCTCATAATTATACCATTTAAAGTAATGATAAAAAAATCCCGAACACAAAAACACAACATGATATTGTTGAATCTGGCCCGATGTCTAAATGATCAAAGCATGTATACTGCAAGATTACATTGCTCAACAAAGTGAAGTTGCCGCAAGAAGAGTCTTTTCATCGTATGACAAAAGCATTCACATATAGCACACTTCGGTGGCTTATATAAAATAGTGTTATATGCAATTTGATATAACAATGAAGAGTCATTGCTTATTTTCCACTTCCTCTACCAATCTACGAGGGCAATATTAACAAAGAGATCAAACGTGCCGAATACAAAGAAAAGCTTATCATGATTTGCGTTGATAAACATAAAGATTGCATAGATTTATGGATAAAAAATGACTACAGCAGAAGACAATGCAACGAAGAGCATTCAATAAACCTAAGGGTTTTAAACAAAGAAAGAGCATCATATGAGTCCTTTTACCTTTTGCAATGCTAATATTACTCTCATGGATGGGTATTTTCATGACAAGACACTTTTCAACTTTGAATACTAAAAACATTGAGGTGCTGCAAAAATATTCACTCTTTGAGTGCTTCCATCTCAATTCACCTTTCATGCCCAATGAAAGAGCACGGTGGAATACAAAGTTGAAAAATTTGTGCCCTCAAGACAATTGCCTAGAGCACCATTCCCAATGCATCATCTTATAGATGAGAGATATGAACAGTTTCAAGAATTTTAATAATCAAGTCTAGAACTTAATCAACAAGAGGCAAGTAAAGTTTATAAAGGATGTTATCATTAGCAATAACAACGATATATTATCACGAGCATAACAAATATCAATGAGCACTGACAGGACATAAATGATTATAGAAGATATTGAGAAAAATGTCTTGTTGTCAATAACTTTGTTATGGAATCTCTTTGGTTTTCGCTTTGTTTTTGGGTTAAATCATCATTCAAGGAAACATGTAGTTTCTTTGTTTTTTGTTGTTTTGAAATCAAAAGATATTCACATTCTTATTTTTGATAAAATATTTTGATCAAACTCTAACATGCAAAATTTAAAGCTTATCATTCTTGAAAATTAAAAGTGTTTTGATTACAGAATTGACCCACCTTTTGTTAAAATGGCATGATGAAGAATATAGAAGACCAAACAATTTTTGAGTTGATAGACCAAGTTTTTTGAACCACACATCACAAAACTAAGCTTATCAGTATGCATATTGACCTATGATGAATATGGTAGTTATGGACTCGTGAATCATGACTTTTTCATGTCCAAATCATTACTGTCGCGATGACATTTTTTCATGCTTCGTACTCTGCCATCCTCGGAGGGGAGACGGTGCACGGAAAAAAAATGTATAAATCTTAGGAGTTGCCACCTAGTATTAAGGTCACTAAAAAACCTAATGGTCAGTGAGAGTCTGGGCAAGGGGTTTTATTATGCAAGGGGAATATGCATCACCCTAATGCATCCTACCTAAGGTAAGCTGTAAAATATTTTTTTTATGAAAAATATGCTTGGAAAATCCTTGGAATTCTGTCGCATTCATGAAAACAACAATTTTTGTTTTTTTTTAACTGCAACAAACACATGCCCATTCTCTTTTTCATTACATTTTACAAACTACATAGCATGTACAAAAAATAAAAAAATAATAATAATTTACACAAACACATAAACATCTAAGATTACAACATAAACCACCTCGGGAACACTGTTGACAATGGAGGCAGCGAGAAAACCCTAGTGGCCGTCGTCGGTGAAGCAGTAGGTCAGGGGTGTGGATCTGCCCCTTTTCTTCTCTTTCTCGTCGATGGTCATATTCACAGCGACCTGCAAAACAACAACATAACACAATCAGCAGCAAACACAAAACCCAAAATCAAATCGGTTCCTTCTACCAAGGGAGGAGGAAAGGAAAAAGAAGGGAAGTTTGCTGAGAGGGGATAGTGTTAGTGCCAAAAGAGAAAAGGAGAAGTTTTTTTAAGGGTTTTTTGTGGTTCTGGGATAATGTGTTTTTTTATATTTCGCCTCCACTCTTTTGTCTTAGTTCCAGCTTAATATATAGAGTCAGAGATGACTCTTCCCTGCTAAAATTTCAATAGTAGTCTTAAATTTATCATGAATTTGGTTTGTGCTCTATAATTTCATGGTATTGTTCTAATTCAAATAACAAAATTGAATGATTTTATTAATTTTATGGGACATTTACCAATACCGTCCCGAGTGGAGTTGCCATTTTATCGCATGATGCCCCGCGGCGTCCTGGGAGGGTCTCTTCGGGTGTTGAGGAGTCGCCATCTAGTTGTTCAAGGTTGCTAGGAAAACCCGATTGTAACTGGTCTAGCTAGAGCTTCAAAGGGAAGGTATTAGCAACCCTAGTACACCTTACCTGCATTGCGTATTTTAATGTGATATAAAACATTTTATGGGTAGTATTTATTCATATGAATAAATCTGGCTTTTAAAGTTTTATTATAGGCTCGTGTACCCAAATAAAATATCAGGAAAAAAAATCAATATGGATGCCTTAAAAGGATCGTCTATCCTGGAAAGCAGATGGGTTTTCCACAATTCATGCATCATAATTTTTTTTTAAAAGAATCGGTTACCACTTTGAATAACTCATGAGATCCTTGTTGTTGAAAACAACGTAACTACATCAAAAACATATTTTTGTGGTTATTTGTTGTTGTTTTGCATTTTTTATTTTTCTCCAAAAATACTTTAATAGGAGGTCAAAAATTGGGTAGCAACCTTTGGGTTTAGAAATTCGAGTGTTACTTTTACCCAGTTGTGGCTGTTTATTCATTATAGACTAGGCCAGAAATATTTGCAAACAATACATCAATAGGATATGACTTTGCTACCACGAGCAGTTCCATCCCTTCATGTTGATTAATGGTGAAATCAAAACTGCCGGCTTTAGTTATCTTTGGAAACTACGATGGCAATGAAAAAGATAACAGCTCTCTTGAATCAGCAGTGTAATCTTTTTTTATTCTTTTTATTTTTGGTGGTAAGGAATCCAACTCAAGAACAGATAGAAAAATGCCAGCAATCAGAAATAATGGAAAGAAAGTCCTGCCTAGGATAGCGGAGCTCATCACAATTAAATTGGCAAGAATCTTTCCTGCCTGTGAAACCGAATAGTATGTCTACTCAGGAATCCATCAACACACCTAAACGATCTACTCAGGAATCCATCAAGACATCCTAATCCTTTAAGGATGTCTTTGGAGGAGCGTAAACTGTTTTCAAGAAATTCCTTAAATGTCAGGAATACAACAGCCAGGAACAAAATTTCAGAAAGCCACAAAAGCTCAGTAAAGCCTAGTCTAACCAGTCTGTGATTATCTGAAATTGCCGTTTCAGAATTCCATTTTACTCAGACCAACATCATGTCTGTATTGCATGAGTTGAAGAAACATCTTTTTATCTATAGGCCCCTCAAACTAGATTCATATGCTCCTCGCTATCAAACTCCTAATAGAAGTTCACTTGATCAAGCTTTCTTTCTGAAATTCATGACAAGGAAACCTCCTAAGCACCATGAAAAACTAACGGTGCATCAGAAAAATTGTATTTCGCCTACAACTCTCAATCTTAACGATGGACAGGATTTGTTGACAAACTTCTGTGGACCCCCAACTTTAAATCCCATATGAAATTAAGGAGTCGAATGTGTATAAATCCTCTTGCAGGAGCCTGGAACAGAGACAACTCCGTCTTCAATGTGACCCATCTAATCTCTTATCTCAGTAATACACTGAGTATTTCTGATTTGTTTCTCTCCATCTTCAACAATTCAAGATTTAATGGAAATACAGCTCACGATTCATAATATAATAGAAACACAACTCGCAAATTGTTCCCTTCTCATAATACACCAATGTATGATCGATCTTTCAATTGATTTTCCCAAATACAGCTACTATTTTTTTGCTATTTTATGTGATTTCAAATTAATGTTTTTCAAAATCTAACAACATTTCTATTCTTGCATCAAACTTTAAACATATTAAACAAGAAAACCTATGCTGCCACACAAAAATTTAAAGCTAGGTGGTGTCTTTTATTTAGAAGACTTCTTTTATGTAATCCTTCCTGTCTTGGTTACTCCATGCATGATTCACACATTATAATCCTTGACAACGTCTTTCTATGTTGTCTCTTTCATTCTTATTATTCGCTTTTCCAATTCATTAATGTCTTCCACTAGCCTGCCTCTAGCAGCCCTTCTCTCTCCCAAGCAACATGGCAGAAAAATGTGGAAACAACATAATAGATAATGTTTTTTTATATCCCTAACAGCTCATGCCCCAGATTCAACACTCAACGCAGCAATAAAATGTAGACTTTTGCTGGTAGTTCTCCATCTCACGGCATTGACTGCTCATGAGGTGGGAAGGTGATAATAATTTCAAATTATGTGAAAAATATTCGTATAACCTTTTGCTGATGAGCTATCAATTGTTGCTAGACGAAAATTAATTAGGCTTATCATTGCAAATCAATATAAATATATACACGGGATGGATTTTTCATCATTAATTTTTGGCAGCTGTGTGCATGAACAAGGATGATTTCTAGGACGATGACTCTTAAGCAAATGGGCTATGTGGGTCGATCGGGCACGAAATGGAAACTGAGATATTGCCATGCCCCATGTGCTAGCTTACACTGTATAATTCTACTGCTATTTTGGAGTTCCTAGCTCTTGTTAAAGAATTTTGATGGAACTACTTAAAATTGGTAAATGTCCCACAAAATTAATAAAATCATTCAATATTGTTGTTTGAATTAGAACAATACCATGAAATTATAGAGCACAAACCAAATTCAGACTAAATTTAAGGCTATTGTTGAATTAGAACAATACCATGAAATTATATTGAGTTGGATCTAAGACAAAGAGTGGGACGAAATAAAAAAAAAAAAAAACACATTATCCCACACCCACAAAAAACAATAAAAAAAAACGTCTCCGTTTCTCTTTCATCACCGACACCATCCCCTCACAGCAGACTTCCCTTCTCTTCCCTTTCCTCCCTTATCGTAGAAGGAACCGATTTGATTTTGGATTTTGTGTTTGCTCCTAGTTGTGTTTTGTTGTTGTTTTGCAGGTCGTCACGAAGACGACCATCGGCGGGAAAGAGAAGAAAAAGAGCAGATCCACACCCCCGACCTGCTACTTCACCATTGGCAACATGTGGAACCACGCGCTACCAGTGACGGTGACCTGTGAGCTGACACGCGACCAGTGTTCTTACGCTGCCTCCACTATCAAGAGTGTTCCCAAGGTGGTTTATGTTGTAATTTTAGATGTTTATTTGTTTTGTAAATTATTATTGTTTTTTTTATTTTTTGTATTATGTAGTTTTTAAAATGTAATGAAAAATTAATGAAAAAGAGAATGGGCATGTGTGTGTTGCAGTTAAAAAAACAAAAAAACAAAATTTGTTGTTTTCGTGTATGTGACCGAATTCCAAGGTTTTTCCAAGCATATTTTTCATTAAAAAATATATTTTGCAGCTTACCTTAGATAATATGCACTAGGGTGATGCGTCTTCCCCTTACATAATAAAACCCCTTACCCAGACTCTCGCAAACCATAAGGTTTTCTAGTAACCTTAATACTAGTTGGTGCTCCTATGATTTATAGTCGAAATTTTATGATTATAAACCTTTTTTTCCGTGCGTCGTCTCCTTTTCAAGGATGGTAGAGCGTGAAAAAATGTCATCGTGACAATAGTGATTTAGATGTGCAAAAGTAATGATTCACGGGTCCATAACTATCAAATTCATCACAGGTCAATATGCATACTAATAAATCTTAGTTCTGTGTTGAGTGGTTCAAAAAACTTGGTCTATGAACTCAAAAATTGTTTGGTCACCCTATATTGTTCATCATGTCATTTTAACAAAAATTGGGTCGATTATGTAATCAAAACACTTTTAATTTTCAGGAATGATAAGATTTAAATTCTGCATGTCAGAGTTTGATCAAAATATTGTGTCAAAAATAAGAATGTGAAACATCTTTTGATTTCAACACAACAAAAAAACAAAGAAAATACATGTTTCCTTGAAATGATGATTTAACCCCAAAAAAAGCAATAACCAAGGAGATTCCATAACAAAGTTATTGACAACATGACATTTTTCTCAACCTCTTCTATAATCATTTATGTCGTATCACTGCTTATTGATCTTTGTTATGCTCGTGATAATATATTGCTGATATTACTAATGATAATATCCTTCATAAACTCGACTTGCCTCTTGTTGATTAACTTCTAGACTTGATTGGGAATGGTGCTCTGGGCAACTGTCTTGAGGGCACAAAAATTTTCAATGTTGTATTTCACTGTGCTCTTTCCTTGGGCATGAAAGGTGAATTGAGATGGAAGCATCATAGAGTAAATATTATTATAGCACTTCAATGTTTTTAGTATTCTTAGCTGAAAAATGTCTTGTCATGAAAATACCCTTCCATCAGCGTAATATTAGCATTGCAAAAGGTCAAAGGACTCATATGATGCTCTTTCTTTGTTTAAAACCCTCAGGTTTATTGAATGCTCTTCGTTGCATTGTCTTCTGCTGTAGTCATTTTTTATCCATAAATATATGCAATCTTTATGTTTATCAACGTAAGTCATGACAAGCTTTTCTTTGTATCTGTCAAGTCTGATCTCTTTGTTAATCATTGTCTTCGTGGATTGGTAAAGGAAGTGGAAAATAAGCAATGACTCTTTATTGCTATATCAAACTGTATATAACACTCTTCTACATAAACCACTAAAGTGAGCTATTTATGAACGCTTTCATCATATGATAAAAAGACTCTTGTTACGGAAACTTGACTTCGTCGAGCAATGTAATTTTGTAGTGTACATGCTTTGATCTTTCAAACATCAAACCAAATTCAACAATATCATGTTTTTTCTTTGCACTCAGGATTTTTTATCATTGCTTTAAATGGCAGAATTGTGCGTGGTGGCATAAAACTCCTTGGTTTGTCAATGCCGCAACAACTCAACATGATTTAGAGAGAAATCAAATGATATTTCTGGATGGGGTTTTAAAGTGTTAGTCAAAACAAATGAAACCTGATATTGATTTCTGATCATACTTTGTATAAAGAACCCCAAGACAATGTTGGTTCTTTGATTGATGCTTCCTGAAGATGGATTCATATGTGAAGTTACTACACTTCTTAAACAAAAGCCTAAATTTTCTATAGTCTCCATTGATGAATGCGTCAACACTTCGCAGATGGTATCTGGGCATAGGTCCAAATTGATTTCATGGTAAAGCAGAAAACTTTGTTGTTGGCTTGCAGAAAAATTTGATTGATGTTTTTATATCAGTGTGAATCCTTCTTAGTATTGTTAGACGTCGACAACTTTTAAATCTTTAGAGGATGAAAGATTTGAGGGACTTTTATTTCAAATTATGGAAAACCATGTTGAAATGTATATGCATATATTTTTTTTTTACAGACTCGCCCTTCATAGGGTGACATGTGATCATAACAATTGCATAATAAACAAAAATCTTGATTATTGCTTAAACTCTACAATGAAAATTTCTTAAGGGACGACTATTGTCTTACCCGTTGATGCGACCATATTATTTGATAATTTCATCCATATTTACCTAGTGTTTTGCATATGTTTTGTGTATAAAATGCCTTGATATTCTTTGTTTTATGTTTTGAAGGCATTTTTGGATGAAAGATGCAAAAAGGAGGTAATTGGAGCTGATTGATAGATTTGACCTTCAGTCGGTGTTTTGTGCAGAGCGAAAGCTCTAGAGATCTAAATAAAGTGATTCAAGTGACATTCAAAAGTTAACATCCATATATTTTTGGAAAGCTAAGTAAAAAGAAATAAAATAAGGAAGATCATGGAAATTGCAGCCTTCAAAGTCAAATCTTGTAATCTACCGATATCGACCTTTGTCCATTCAAACTTCAATATCTCGATCTAGAGAAGTCTGATTAATGCAAACTCATTTTTCGTGGATTCAATACTCAAATACCTATAAACGCTCCAAATTTAAGCTCAAAACGATGTGAGATGAAGGAGATATGAATTTTACAAGGGACAACTAAATTCTATCAACTTAAGGAAGGACTATTTTGTAAAATAGATATTAGGGTTTCTAAGAGCAAGTCCAATGGTAAGAGCCATTTTTAAGAGCCAAATTATAAAAATGGCTCTTTGAATAGTGTCTAAATGGCTCTTGAGCTGATTTGGTCTCCAATGGTAAGAGCCATTTTTAAGAGCCATTTTTTTATATTATTTAAAATAAAATTTAATTATTTTGTATATAGTTTAATTATGCAATTAATTATATAATTAATAAGAGTAAGTTATATAATTAAATAATTGCTTTTGAAAAACTCTCTAACAATAAAATTATTATTTTTTAATTATATTTAAATTAATAAAAAAAGTTATTTATTGTTTTTGAGTATTAGAAAAACTTCAAAAAAAAATGAATAAATTAACAAATAACCAATAAGTTCAAATATAATTAATTTAAATACATTTCATTACAAATAATTCAATCAAATTAATTACAAATTAATACCCCTATTTTTTATGTTAACTATTATTATTAATAATTATTATTATAATATAATAATAATTAATAATAATAATTAGTATAAAACCCCCCCACACCCAACACCCGTCTGTTCCCCTCTATCTAAAACTAAAAAACCCTACCCACACCATCCTTCTCTTCTCCCTCTTGCGCCGTGCCCCCCACCCACACACAAACCTTCTCTTCTACCTTTTGCCTTTTTATCCCTCCTTATCTCCATTGTCGGCGTCGTCATTTGGATTGTTAGGTTTGTTCACTTTCTTTCACTATTCTTATATCTTAGTTTCTTGATTTGTCACAGTGTTTCCTTTTTGACAAATCTTGGCAGTTCTTTTGTTTTGTTTTAGTTTCTGGGCATCATAGTTTGTTCTGTTTTTATACATACCTTCGATGGTTCAGTGTTCAGTTTTATATTTTGCGATCTTGGATTGTGCTTTTTGTGATGAGACTTCCTGATCCAAGGTTTGTGTTTCAATTTGATGGAGAACCCGAGTGCAGCCCTCAAGTGTTTCAAATTCAAGGCAACAAGTGCAAGCAACGGTATAATTGCAACGGCTCTATTTATTTTGGCTCCGCATTCTCTCATCTGTAGGAATGCCTTCTCAATTAAAGAAAAGGCATTTTGCCTCTCGGGATGCCTCTCCCGTTGGAGACATTAAATTGGACATGAAGAGCTAAATTTTAAAAAAAATAGCTTTGCCTCTCAAGATGCCTTCTGCGTTGGACTTGCCCTAAGCATATATAAAAGAAGAGAGGAGCAAGGAAGTTTCAGCCAGCAGCAAAGAAAACACAAATCTTCCTCCTCCAAACCCTAAATCATGTTTTCTTCCATCTTTTTATTTAGTTGTTCAATAAACATGCAAGGCTAGACTCTTTTGCTTGGTTGCAAGGACACGGAAACCTTCAGATTTCAAGAACTGTGAGATCTATTTTTACCTCAATTTTTTAGTTTATATGATGAATATGTTTGTTCTATTATGCTTTTTCCAATGATTGTTTATTTAATTGCTAAGAGTGGACTCGAAGTTATTATTATAGACAATCGATTGCTAAGTTTGATATCAAAACCGGAGTTGTGGTATATGAACTTATGAAGTAACTAAGTTAATAATTGTAGCGGATCTATGTTATTAATCTTAGGGAGAACATTCAATCGAACTAAACATATATTGCGGACAATTATGTTTCTTAATTGATCAATTTATCTAGATTTTAATGATGCCATTGAATCAAATTACTAGTGCGGACACTGTGGTTATTTGATGGTTAGGGTAAGTTATACGACAGATCCGTTAATGAACCAATTTTAAGAAGAGATAAATATTCAGAATATAAATTGATGTGTCCTTTCCATGATCAGTTCTGATTTCTGTAGGTGGATGTTGATTTGCGACCAAGGTTTGCTATTTGATAAATTTCAATTTTATATAATTTTTTGCTTAGTTTGCTTTAGCCTAGCCTAGACAACTTTCAACCCCCCCCCCCCCATTGCATAACATATAGCACGAAAATCTGAACTAAATCGTCCTCGTGGGATCGACCTTTTGCTTGCTCTATACTATCTTGTTTGATTTGTTTTAAGCTAGGGATTAATTTGTGCGACCACGACTTTGCAACACCCGTAATTTCTAAATTCAAGATGCTTCGAGAAGGGCTTGCCTTAATGCAAAACAAAATGAAAGGAGCATACACCTTAATGGTTTGCTCTAATTTTGTTGCGCACCAAAGAGTGACTTTGCTACTTTGGTCTTTAAACAGGATCTCTTGTTGTCATAGTGATCACCCTCGTGAAGGCAATATGGGGGCTCAACAAGTAATGAGTTGACGCGTGTACCAAATATTATCAATCTAAGCCCTCAACGAAGAGTTGATGTTTACACAAACCTAAACCTTGACTAAAAGTAGTAAGGTAAATTATTACTCCCCCACTTAACTTAAAGTCGCAAGACAAAGGGATGTATCCCAAATTAATTAACAATGCACGAACATATTACCAGATAAACAAATGCAAAAACATAACTAAAAAAAAACATGTAAAAATTCAAACACATCAAAAAAGATAAATCACATCAAATTAATCAAAGCTTAGTCCAATCTTTTTTCAGAAAAAATATTGTCCTAAGTGGAGTCGCCATTTTGTCACACGATGTCACCCGGCGTCCCCAGACGGTCTCTTCAGTTGTTGAGAAGTTGCCACCTAGTTGTTCAGGTTCGCTAGAAAAACTCATTGAGTAAATGGAATGTATTAGCACCCCTAGTACACCTTATCTGCATTTTGTATTTTGATGTGATATAAAACAATTGATGGGTAGTATGAATAAATCTAGCTTTTAGAGTTTAATTATGGGCTTGTGTACCCCAAAAATTATCAGGAAAAAAATCAATGTGGTTGCCTTAAAATGATCATCTATCCTGGAAAGCGGATGTGTTTTCCATAATTCATGCATCGTAATTTATTTTTTTTCAAAAGAATCTGTCACCACTCCGTATAACTCATAAGATCCTTGTTCTTAAAAACAACATAACTACATCATAAACATATTTTGCTGGTTATTTTCTGTTTTTTTGCATTTTTTATTTTCTTTTAAAAATACTTTAATAGGAGGTCAAAATTTGGGTAGCAACACTTGGGTTTAGAAATTCAAGGAATGCTTTACCCAGTAGTAGCTGTTTATTCATTATAGACGAGGCCAGAAATATTTGCAAACAATACATCAATAGGATATGACTTTGCTACCACCAGCAGTTCCATCCCTACATGTTTTATTCTTTTTATTTTTGGTGGTAAGGAATCCAACTCAAGAACAGATAGAAAAATGCCAGCAATCAGGAATAATGGAATGAAAGTCTTACTTGCAAGTGCTTGACGGTAAAAGCCCTGCCTAGTATAGCGGAGCCCTGTCAAGAATCCACCAAGACATCCTAATCCTTTATGGCAGGAATTAAATATATTTTGTATTAAATTTTTCAAAAATCTAACAACATTTCTATTCTTGCATCAAACTTTAAACATATTAAGACCCCGTTTGGCACCGCGGTTGTACCGCCGGTTGCCCAAAATTCAAAAGTTGTTTTTTCATTTTAAATGAATATGTTTTGATGTTTTTAGATCATTTTGATGTGCTGATGTCAAAAATGATTTTTAAAAAATAAAAAAAACATCATTTGGATGTATTTCGACACGAAAATCACTTTGAAAAGCTACAGCAACAGTTGTCCCAAACACCCTCTAAACAAGAAAACCTATGCTGCCACACCAAAATTGAAAGCTAGGTGGTGTCTTTTATTTACAAGACTTCTTTTATGTAATCCTTCCTTTCTTGGTTACTTAAATGCATGATTCACACATTATAATCATTGTGCATAATAAAATGTTCATGTGGTGGGAAGGTGATAATAATCTTTACTAGAAGTGCTCCCGCTTACGGCATTGACTGCTCATGTGGTGGGAAGGTGATAATACTATTTTCCTGGTTATATCCAAAAAGATTATTAATTATTCTGAATGTACTACCTTGATGGAAAATTAATTAGGCTAATCATTGCAATTTAATACACACACACGGGGTGGGTTTTTCAGCAATCATTTTTGACAGTTGTGTGCTTGAACAAGGATGATTTCTAGGACGATGACCCTGTATAATTCTACTGCTATTTTGGAGTTCCTAGCTCTTGTTAAAGAACTTTGATGGGACTAATTGAAATTGGTAAATGTCCCACAAAATTAATAAAATCATTCAATTTGTTGTTTGAATTAGAACAATACCATGAAATTATAGAGCACAAACCATATTCAACGATATTGTTAATTAAGGTAGCCAGCCACCTTCCCTCTTTTTTTTTTCTCTAGTGTGTAACTCGGAAAGCTGCATGCAGTGGCATTCACGGCGATCCACATGCAATCTCATAATTGAGAAACCACATGCAATCTTGATCAAAATAAACGTGAAGGGAATAAAATAAAATAAAATCACGAATTTGTCTGGTGAAGGGAAGGCGCTTATTATAATGTGCCTGGCTATAAACGTGTATTGCTAGCTCCACGACAGGTAGCTATCTCTGACTAGCTATTCTTATTTCCCACAGGGGTCGTAATTAATATAGTTTTAGCACAAACAAAACAAGACAAAGAAAGGTGAAATTTGGTTCTTAGATAAGCATTTTCTTATAAGAATCAGATCGTGATTTATTGATTGTACGGGCAGGAAACGTATAGGAGGAGCTTACAGCTGCCTGCCTTTTTCACAACTAGTAAATACAAGGACAGCAAGTCTATAGATTTCGAGGAAGAATCAGTATTTGATGAATCTTGATAAAGCAATCTTGATTATAGAAATATGGGAAGCTCATCATGAATCATAAGATGATGGATGCTAGGCCAGCAGCAATAAATAATTGAAGACGGTAGAGGAGTGGAATTGTTACAAAATGACTTTGAAATAATAATGAAATTAAAGCATGATTAACTTATTTTGTACCATGTTATAAGATTAAATTAAATGAGTTGTTGGAAATTAGTTCTGAACAGGTAGAGGAATCCAAGAGATCAAAACAGTGTTTGGTTTTTTCTATAAAAAAAATAAATGTAATAAAAGGCCAGCTAGCAAAACCCTATTTTCTAGATTAATCTCCTTCAACGACTGCACTTGCTATAAATACTGCGTTTCATGCATGCTTTCTCATCTACACAAACAAAATCACTAAATTCCCCCTTGCCTTCTCTTACTCCAAAAATAAAGAGAAGAGGTGTAAAAGTGCAACACATTGCCGATAGTTGCTGGAATTTCAGGGGGAGGGATGACAGGTTCTAGCGGCGGCCCCCTTTGGGGTCGTCTTTGGTCTCAATTGGCCGTGGCATTTGTTATTCTATTTGTTTCCAGCAATGTAGGTTCAGTCGCAGGAGATGCCTATGTTTATAGTTCACCACCTCCACCTTATTTATACAAGTCACCACCTCCTCCATCACCATCTCCTCCACCTCCTTATGTATACAAGTCACCACCTCCTCCATCACCTCATCCACCACCTCCTTATGTGTACAAATCCCCCCCACCGCCATCTCCATCCCCACCTCCACCATATATGTACAAGTCACCACCACCTCCATCCCCATCTCCTCCTCCACCATACGTCTACAAGTCACCCCCTCCACCATCCCCATCTCCCCCACCACCTTATGTCTACAAGTCACCGCCTCCACCTTCACCATCACCACCCCCACCTTACGTCTACAAATCTCCTCCACCCCCACCACCTCCCTATTACTATAAGTCTCCACCACCTCCTTCACCATCTCCCCCACCACCTTATGTCTACAAGTCACCGCCTCCACCTTCACCATCACCACCCCCACCTTACATTTACAAATCTCCTCCACCCCCTTCACCATCCCCACCACCTCCATACTACTACAAGTCACCACCACCTCCCTCACCATCTCCACTACCTCCTTACTACTACAAGTCCCCACCACCACCCAAAAAGTCACCACCACCACCATACTACTATAAGTCACCACCTCCTCCCTCACCATCACCGCCCCCACCTTACATCTACAAATCTCCACCGCCACCTACTCATTCACCACCTCCACCTTACTACTACAAGTCACCACCGCCCCCCTCACCATCTCCTCCTCCTCCTCCATACTACTACAAGTCACCACCACCTCCTTCACCATCTCCACCACCTCCTTACTACTACAAGTCTCCACCACCACCTTCACATCCTTTACCATCACCCTATTATTACAAATCTCCACCGCCACCTAAAGTTTTACCTCCTCCATACTACTACACTTCCCCCCCTCCACCTGTCCCTTATCCGCACCACCAACATAATGACTTAATTATCAAGGTGGTAGGAAAAGTTTACTGCTACAGATGTTATGATTGGGGATATCCAGTGAAATCACATAACAAAAAGCATCTAAAAGGTACATTTAAGCATTCATAATATTGTTTATCTTATTCTTGCAAGTTTATTAAGAATTATTAAATTTAATCTTGTTTGCTCAATGTAACGGGAAACACTAATTTATAGCATGTCCATGCATGTTTTTGGCTTGATTTTGGATATCATGTGTGTATTCATTATGTTTCTATGTATGAATATCAGTAGAATACATGATTGATCTATTTTTCAAACAAGAATAACATTATTTGATGGTGACCTATTCACTATTGGACATGCTTAACTTGTAAAGAAAAAGGATTATATATATATATATTGACTGTAAAATAGAGTGGTCCAATTATGGAATATCCAATCAATGATCAATCCATATGTAGTAGTTGCCATATTCAATTAATAATTGAATTGATTGAATAACATGTCTAAAATGTCCATGTATAAAACCAAGTAGCTAATACTATTAATTATATTATATATGAAGAATAACAAGCTTATAAGTTATTAATTATATTATATATGAAGAATAACAAGCTTTAAGTTTGATGTTATAAAAGTATATAAGAAATTACTAACTTGTATTATTGTACGTGTAACAGGTGCCGTGGTTGAGGTAACATGCGAGGAAGGTACCAAGAAGGTCATAGCCTATGGTAAAACCAAGATCAATGGAAAATACAGTATCACCGTTAAGGGTTTCAACTATAAAAAGTATGGAGGAAAGGCATGCAAGGCCAAGCTCCATGCAGCACCAAAAGGTTCATCATGTAGTATCCCCACTGAACTACATTGGGGGGGAAAAGGTGCCTCCCTTGAGGTGAAGTCCAAGACAAAGTATGAAGTTGTGCTCTCAGCTAAGTCATTTGCTTATGCTTCTAAAACCCCTTATAAGGAGTGTGAGAAGCCCATGCCTACTCCGGCTCCTTACTATTACAAGTCCCCTCCACCTCCGCCTCCAACTTACATATACAAGTCACCTCCACCACCTCCACCAACCTACATCTACAAGTCTCCACCACCACCATCCCCATACTACTACAAATCACCTCCACCACCGGTTCACTCTCCTCCCCCACCTTACTACTACAAATCACCACCCCCACCATCCCCGTCACCACCTCCCCCATACTACTACAAATCACCTCCACCACCGGTTCACTCCCCTCCCCCACCTTACTACTACAAATCACCACCCCCACCATCCCCGTCACCTCCTCCACCATACTACTACAAATCACCTCCACCACCAGTCCATTCCCCTCCTCCACCTTACTACTACAAATCACCACCCCCACCATCCCCGTCACCTCCTCCACCATACTACTACAAATCACCTCCTCCACCGGTTCATTCCCCTCCTCCACCATACTACTACAAATCACCTCTACCACCGATTCACTCTCCTCCTCCACCTTACTACTACAAATCACCACCTCCACCGGTTCATTCCCCTCCTCCACCTTACTATTACAAGTCACCACCACCACCATCACCACCACCACCATACTACTACAAATCACCTCCTCCACCATCACCGTCTCCTCCTCCACCCTACTACTACAAATCCCCACCACCTCCATCCCCATCTCCTCCACCTCCATACTACTACAAATCTCCTCCACCACCCGATCCTTCACCGCCACCTCCATACCAGTACAAGTCCCCACCACCTCCTTCACCATCTCCTCCACCACCCTACTACTACAAATCCCCACCTCCACCTTCCCCATCACCTCCACCCCAATACTACTACAAATCTCCACCTCCACCATCACCATCTCCTCCCCCTCCATACCACTACATCTCCCCACCCCCGCCATCCCCATCTCCCCCTCCTCCATATATCTACAAGTCCCCACCTCCCCCGTCACCATCACCACCTCCTCCATACTACTACAATTCACCTCCTCCACCGATAAAATCACCTCCTCCTCCGGTTTACATGTACGCTTCTCCACCACCACCAATTCACTATTAGGTATAGAAAGCTCGATAAATCACTACAAATCATGTAAGTAAAGGTTTTCTTTACTCAACTGCTCACCATTTTAATTATTAACTGCCAAAATGGGTCAAAATAATATAATGTAATTAGATCTCACTTCCAATTGTAATTGATTTGCAGGTTTCAGTTTCAGCAACATAATAAAAGAAGGGTGCAAGAGCGGAAAGTGTAGAAACGAAACATCCTTTCCAAATCCATTCAATAAGTTTGCAACAACAAAGTTTAAAAACTTCACCATTCTCTCAAACTTCAACGTGGCAATCTTGCATATCATTATATTGGGCTTGTCTTCAAAAGGTTCCTTCTGGTCAAGATGAGGAAGTGAGATCGAAGAACTAGAACGCAATTTAGAAATGAGCTTTCACAGATTGTTTGTATGTTGTTTTTATTTTATTTTAATTTTATAGGGGTTCCATTTAATTTATTTACTATATGTATTACTGCACAACCTGGTCTCCTATGCTCTGCTCTGAGGTTATTAGTAATAAAGGAGCGGTCTCTTTTTTATCTTCATTATGCATTCTTAAGTGGTAGCATAGCAGCAACAGCAGCAGCAAATGCAAGGTTTATATCTTCCTTTTGCACTCTGCAAATCTGAATCCACACAATTATATATGGCAATCATCTCTACACAAAAAACACAAGAAGAAGATATAAGGCAATCATATCTCATCTGCCAAACGATTATACTTGATCAAATTATTAAGGGATGCAGTAAAAGTCAGTTATAATGGCTGTCTGCCTCCTTTTTAACTTCCTCGATCATTCTTTCTATTGATTCTTTCAAAATTGGAAATGGTACAGGAGAAATAACAAGCCTTCATGAATGTATGTGTTGGACCCATAATGTTTCGACTTAAAAAATAAATTGAACATTAAATTTAAAATTATTACAAAAACTAAAGATTTGTTGCAACTAGAAAAAGTAAGTTTGGTTCCTCGAAAAATTACTAAGTCCTCCAAAATGTTTCCCCGTGTTTCCTTGCCTTCTTGAATAGTAGATATCCTGTTACGACCACATAATAGAATCAAACATATGCTTTCGTCGTTTCATGATGGGACATTCTTTCTTTTTATTAATTTTAAGAGCTAATTATAACTTTTTCCCTCTAATTTAATATTTAATAATATAACTAATTAGTTAATCTCAATGTAATAAAAAAATAGTAAATGAATTAATCCATTCAACATCCTCAATTTAATAAAATTGATGAAAGAAATAGGTTATTTTATTTCATATATATTTACAAGTTGTGGGATATCCCTTTCGATTTCCATTCGTAAGAATCATTTTACATAATATTCAAGATTGGGACTTGAGCCTCAAAACCTCCCTGTATCACAAGTATTTATACCTTGTGTCGTCTCTAGTTGATTTAAAACCATAGAGATTGAATTTATAGTTTCAAAAACTATAGAACTAGTAAATTAATTTTATGAGATTATAGAGATTAAACTACAATTAACTCTTCAATCAGTGTAGGAGGTGAAGTCATCATTGGACTCAATCTTGATTAACCACGCTCCCCATCACAAGCTCCTAAGCCAGAAGTTCATGGGAAAGAGGCATTGCTCCTAATGCACTTTACCTGAAATAAACTGCATTGTTGTTTGATTGATTTTATAGGTCAAATCATTGGTCTGTTCTAAAGTTCAAAGTAAATTTCTCTTCATGAGACAGTCTCTACCTCATTAGGTCAAAAACCTAACAACTCTAAAATCTGAACTTTAGCACTATATTTGTTGTATTTTTTTAATATCTAAGGTGTACTTTACAGTGTAGTTTTACATTTCAAATATGAAAATATATAGCAAAATAAAATGAACAAAATGGTTGGTGAAATTTTATAAATACTTTCATAGAACTCGAACGGATAATCATAACTTGGTTATGATATTTTATTTTGTATTTTAAGACATGAGAAAAGATGCATACGACCGAATCCTAAATTTATTTTGAGCATATTTACACAAAAAAAACAAATATAATGCTATAATTTTTTATAGATACAAAACAAATTGGCTAAAATCTGAACTTTAGCACTATAATGATTTTTGTGTAAATATGCTCAAAACAAATTTAGGATTCGGTCGTATGCATGAAAACCAAACATTTTTTTAATTTTTTACATGCAGGTTTTTATATTTTTTTTTGTTTATATATTTTTCAGGTTGTGGCCCAATTGGCTAGGTGTGGTCCAACCTTAAAAGAGAGGGAAAAACAAAGTTTACATGAGTAATGCAGGATAAATTAATTCACTTTGTATTATTCATTTATTACATGAATAACACCAAAGGTGAAGGAGGACGGAGAAGGTTACCTGACGTGGAGTAGTCTGGTATGAAGAGGAAGCTCTAGAAGTGGTTGTGGTGGCATCGTTGGTTACAGTGATGACTATAATTGGCTGGAAAACCAAGAAATCCTGATAATTGCAATCACAGGGGAGGAAGAAAGGGGATAACAAGAAGAAGATGATCAGCCTTAGGTTGCTCTGAAGTGTTGGAAAGACTTTGCTAGTGCTTATGAGAGGTGTTGGTGAAGGATATGATGGCAGGGGTAGCCAGTAAATGTAAAGGAAACACCGACAAAACACAAACAATTGGGGAAGGGGTTGGTTTTTTTAATTTTGTCTTCTGATTTTCTCCCTTCAGACCATGTATTTCACCTCTATTTATAGATGGTGGAAGAGGGCAATCTTGTCTTTACTAGGTAAATTGCAGTTATTGATTCAATGTAGAACCATCCCAACAGTTGGCTCAAAATAAATACATTGCACCGCCTGAGTTGTGACATTCAGGGCATTGCCGAGTCATTTGTGGTGTCAATCAACTAGAACTAATCATGCCACAATATAGGTAAATGTCAAGTCATCAATTTGATGTATCATTAGTCAACTTTGGTGAAGTATAAAGGCATCAAATGCACCTACAAAGTAATCTTGTGAGTTGTCTTTTCAGGGAATAAAAAAAAAGATAATGAATAGTAACCAGACGACACGTCGTCTGCTTAACTAAGTGGATCAAACAACGTGTCATCTGGTCCATTTTTTTCTTCTTTCCTCTCCAAAGCAATATCGTTTTGAACTTGAACTTCAGCCAAAATTCAGTTCGATCCCTCATTTTGTACTTGAACTTCAGCTAAAATTCAATTTAGTCTCTTAAATGTTTCATTTCTTTAATTCCACCCATATTGACTTGAAACTTTTAATTATTTTTGAATTTGCCCTTGACAAACTTCTATTGCAGCCTTGAATTTACACGTTTTATTCACTTTAGCCCTTGATCTCATATTTATGAAATTTGACCCTTAAACTTTGATTTTATTTCAATTTCACCCTTTGATGACTTCCCATAACTCCAAAGTTGATGTTATAATTGTTCTCATAGCTTATAGCAATGCATACAAATCCTTTCTCTTCTTTTTGTTGATTCTAAATTATCAAAATACATGAGCCTACCTGAAAATCAAATGCCACCTCTTTTTTTCCATTTTTCACATTAATCTTTTTTTTTTTTTTTGGATGAATTTAGGAATAACTCAAAAATGGATTGTGACATATATTGTAGAGAAAATTCTGTATATATATATATGGGAATCGGGAAATATTCCATATAAAAAGACACACGACTCGGGCAGCAGAGGATATTTGTTAAAAATAAAATAAAAATCGGTGGCTTCTAGCTAGTTTGAAGAGGATAATTTGATTTGCAACGGACTCATTCAAGCAGAAGCCTGAACACAATGAACTGGCATAATGATGATGACTTCCCATAACCCCAGAGAGCTGATATTATAATTGTTCTTATAGCTTATAGCATGCACGCAAATCCCTTTTCTTTTCTTTTGTTGATTCTAAATTATTAAAATACCATGAGCCTGCCTGAAAATCAAATGCCACCCCCTTCCTCGTTTGATGGGGCATCAAGAATTTGAGCCTACGAAGGTCCTTGCATTTTTTTTAAAGGTATTTAGGGTAAAAGTTCCAGCATCCACATTCCGAAGAAAATTTGATAGCTCGGAAATTAACAATATAACATTGCCCCTTTCCAATCTTTCGAGTATTATATACACTAATGTGATCCCAGCTAGATTTGACTGGAACAGTGAAACGATGCAGTGCAAATCAACCCAGGTTCAATAAACTAGTTTTTTCTTAAATGAGCACCCTCTGAGAGGAAAATAATGGTGCGTGCTATCCCAGGTTCAAGTTGAAGCTTGGGTTTAGAAATTCGAGGAGGGTTTTACCCGCTAGTAGCTGTTTATTCATTATTATAGACGAGGCCAGAAGTGTTTGCAAACAATACATCAATAGGATGACTTTGCTACTAGCAGTTCCATCCCTACATGTTGATTAATGGTGAAACCAAAACTGGCAGCTTTAGGAAACTACGTGATTAATTTACCATGAGATGAGACACAAGCTTAAGAATACAAATTCTATCCTTCAGGACATCTCACTGGAACAAAATAATTATTATACAGCCTCAAGTATGTGCAAAAAGACGATCTCTACCAGATTCTCAAGTAGGGGTAGGAGGAGTACCCTCACCTTTTCCTTGATGTGCAGCCTCTAAACATTCCTTTGCCCTGTGAACCTTTGATTGAATGTAGAAACTTCCATTCTTTGAGTTTCTCTCAAATAAAGTGTCGTACTTCTGCACAGGCAGAAGAAATATGTTTCAAGACCTATTCCAATTAAATACAGATGAGTGAACAAGCAAAAAAAAACACCAACCTTCATTATCTCCTCCCAAGAAGTTTCTTCCGTGACACCAAGAATCTGCCGAGCTTCTTGTTCCGTCATAACTTTGCTTCCTCTGCGGATTGTGTTTTGAATAGTTTCTTGGGCAACACCGGATTTTGAAGCATCTGCATTTCGCCATGCATGCAGTCAGGAGGCTGGATAGAAAATTGTAGCAAATAAATAACTGCCAATCAATTTAGTTCTGCCACTCCACCAAACATGGCTGGCTCAGATGATTAGGAGAAAAATCAACAATTCTTTTCTCATAGCCTTCAATGAAGTTACAATGGGATCTATCATGGAAGAAAATATTTTTTCCAGAAGAAACCTCAAATTAGCCCCACCATATTACCAATTCTCAATTGATCCCAAAACAGAATTTATCAATCAGGTCCCACACATTTCAGACATTTCTCAATCGGTTCCTTTTATCAAGTTCTGTTAATTTTTTCATTTATTTTATTATTCCAAAACAATTTTTTTTTATAGCATAAAACTCATTATTTGACACGCGCTTCACAATGGTTCAGATAAATTTTCTTTCAACAAAAAAAAAAGAATATGACAACTTTTCATATATGTTTATTAAAAAAAAAAACTCAATCATAAATTTAAAATTCGATGCATGCATTTAATTAAATAAATTCAGAATTATTAAAAGAAATTACAAAGTTCAATTCCTTGTCAACGTAAGTTAACTAGTCAAACTTGAGATCTAAGTCATGAAATCAATCAGGTTTAACAAAAATAAATTATAATTCTTTATTTAACTATATGATAAGAAAAATAAACACTCACAAGATTAAGAATCAATTAAATATATGGTGTTTGTCTAAGATCATAATAAATCAACAAATATCAAACCGAAAATAATTTGGCCTTGCAAGTCAGGGCCTTTTAATAAAGGACTTACAGAACTAGACCCTAGGCCTCCTTAATTTTTATTTTTTATGGAGCGAACCTGTTTCTAAAATAAATTAGGTGACTGGTTCATCAAAAAGTCAGGATAAGGGTGTTTTATACCCAAAAAAATCCACTTTCAAGCATTTTTCCCAAGGGGCTCAAATAAACTTGTTTGTGCCTTCAAATAACCCATAAAAGGTCCAAAAACAACAAATTAACCTGAAACCAAAAACCTTTCAGAGATCAAATCTAATGTTTTTGTCCTTTGAAAGTGAAATAACACCCTTGTGCAACTCCTGTTATCAAATGGAGCTCGTTGACGCTAAGATTGACTACTTTTGTTGTTGAAATCATTTTCAATCAACAGTTTCTCTCCTTACCATCGAAATACAATGACTTACTCTCTTTACCCTCAAACCAAGGACAAAAAATGAGGGAAATGAAGTTTTGGATCAAAGGTGAACTTTGAAAAAATTAAGTGATGAGAAATGGGTATGTTGCTTCCTAAGAGGATCAAAGTAAACTTTTTTTAGTCAATTTTAAAATGGCCACCTGTTTTCTACATGGTTTTCATATTGATCCTCTTCTTTCAACTCTACCATTCCTTTACAAAATAGAAGCAATTGACCTTTGATTTGGCCATAGAATGCAATTGATGAGAAAAAACCTTTGATAACTATAATGAAAAAAAAAATCAATTGGGAATTCACAGCAGTGAATTATGAATTGTGAGGAGAGCTACAGCAGTGTGAGTAACAATATTTTCCCATGCTTTTTAGTGCTTTGTTACCATGCCCATTATGGAAAATATTAACAAACAATGACTAAATGGCATAATCGAGAAATGTTTGTTGCATTTGGGATCCAATTGATAAAATCTTTTGTTATGGGATTCAATTGAGAATGGTTATATAGATTTGGAATTAAATCAAGGTCTCCCATTCTTTTCCAATGAGTTAGAAGGCGAAAACATTCTAAAAATATTGGCATCAAGGAGCATGAGTTGAAAAATCCTTGTTGAAGATAACACCAACATTATGGAATTTTATTTTCAAGTAACTTGAATAAGAGACAGAAAAACAGGTGGATATGATACACAGTAAATGATTTTTGCTTCTACCAGAGCTTAAAAGCAAGCAAAAAAGCCAAAAACAACAAGAAAAAGAAAGGAACAAGTAGTAGGGGAATCAAATAGAGAAGTGTATGCATGGTCATATAAACCTAAGCAGTAAATGCAGAAATGAGAACCACAAAACTTGCAACCCAGTTAAAAGCAATGACAACCAGTACATTCCAAAACCAAGTTTGACTTGCTCTCCTGTATTAGATAGGGTAGATTGATTGTTACAAAAATAATTGTTTGGGAGAAAAATAAAAAATAGAAAGCAACCTGAACAATTCCATCAATGAGATCACTTGGCTAGGACAAAGATTATTTAATTGGGTTTCAAGTTTTTTACTTTAAAGGTATTTGGCACTGCGTTTTAAAATCGCTTTTGAATAAATTTGAAAATTTTTTATTTTTACTTTTTACTTTAAATTAAAATATTTTGTGTTTTTAGATCATTTTGATGTGCTGATGTAAAAAAAACAAAAAAATAAAAAAACTTCATTTTGATGCATTTATGAACGAAAAATATTCTCAAAAGCAACCTCGACCACACTCCAAATAGGCACTAAGAAGTTCCCAACTACAGTTGATCCAGCAACAAGAAGCAGTATTATGAAGTAACACATGTAGCAATACATTAGCCATCACCTTGAACCTAAAATGATCAAACCGTATTGAAGACTTTGCAGAAGTGTTATGCACTCCTGTACTTATTTCATTAACAATTGAGGCTCTCATTATCAAATGTAGTTTGGATGTCATTTTGTTCACTATCAGACATGTCAAAAAAATTGATAAGCCCGTCATTAACATTTCTATATCCTAATATTGAAAGAATATGCTGCAAGGATTACAACCATCAACAAAAAGGATGTCAATGAAAAAGATGACAGCTCTCTTCATTCAGCGGTGTAACAATCTTTTTTTATTCTTTTTATTTTTGGTGGTAAGGAATCCAACTCAAGAACAGATAGAAAAATGCCAGCAATCAGGTATAATGGAAAGAAAGTCTTACTTGCAAGTGCTTGACGGTATGCTTGAATAAAAGCCTTGCCTAGAATAGCAGAGCCCATCACAATTAAATTGGCAATAATCTTTCCTGCCTGTGAAACCGAATAGTATGCATTATTAACACATTAAATTTAAAAATTTACGAGCATTATAACAAAAATTGCAAAGATGTCAATCTTTATAGGTGAATCTGTCTCTTCCAGGCATGCACTTTATCACAAATTCCTTCTTTGTGTGTATGTGTGTGTGTGTGCGCGCGTGTGTGTGTGTGTGTGTGTGTGTCGATAGAGACGAGGGGGGAGGGGGGATACTTGACAAAGTTCATAACTCGTGTGTACCAACATATGTTTGAATGCTTATTGCTAGAAGACTTCCAACAGTAGTCTATCAAGCAAAATAGGAATTCAGGGCGGAATGATACTCCACACCTAAGAGATCTACTCAGGAAATCCATCAAAACATCCTAATCCTTTAAGGATGTCTGTGGAGGGGTGTAAACTGTTTTCAAGAAATTCCTTAAATGTCAGGAATACAACAGCCAGAAACAAAATTTCAAAAAGCCACAAAAGCTCAGTAAAGCCTAGTCTAACCGGTCTGTGATTGGCTGGAAATTGCTGTTTCAGAATTTCACTTTACTCCGACCAACATCATGTCTATATTGCATGAGTTGAAGAAACATCTTTTTATCTATATGTCCCTCAAACTAGATTAATATGCTCCTTGCTATCAAAGTCCTGATATAAGTTCTCTTGATCAAGCTTTCTTTCTCAAATTCATGACAAGGAAACCTCCTAAACACCATGAAAAACTAACGGTGCATCAGAAAAATTGTTTTAGCACCTGATATTTCACCTACTACTCTCAATCTTAACGAAGGACAGGATTTGTAGACAAATTTCTGTGGACCCACAACTTTAAATCCCACATAATCTTAAGGAGTCACCGATAAGAGTGCTAGATCACCTCACATTAATCTTCTGCCAAAACTGCCTCCTCAATTTCAACAATTCATGAAACAAATGTGGAAAAGAACCTCTTGCAGGAGCCTCGAACAGAGACAACTCCGTCTTCAATGTGACCCATCTAATACACAGTATTTCCGATTTGTTTCTCTCCATCTTCAACAATTCAAGATTTAATGGAAACACAGCTCACAATTCAAAATTGAATGGAAACACAGCTCGTAAATTGTTCCCTTCTCATAATACACCAATGTATGATCGATCTTTCAATTGATTTTCCCAAATACAGCTGCTATGTTTTTTGTTCTATTTTATTGGATTTCAAAGTAATGTTTTTCAAAAATCTAACAACATTTCTATTCCTGCATCAAACTTTAAACATATTAAACAAGAAAATTAAATGAGGAAGAAAAAGCATACCATGGGTGCGGGTACCAGAAGAAATTTGTATTTGTATTGATAGATGAATATTATGGTTGATGGAAGGATCTCTTCCCGATAGATTGATTGATTTCTAGGGCTTTCTTCTCTTTTCCTATACTCTGGGGAAAGGAGGAGATCAATAAATTTTAATTTATTCCCTACTGTTTAATTAAATTTGGGAACAGTTCACGAGTCATAATATAGTTTCTTCTCAAAGTTCTAAGCCCATCCAACTTACAGTCTATTTATCATTTTTTAAAGTATTAAAATTATTTTTATCATATTTTAAATATATTAAAATAATATTTTAAAAAAATAAAATCAAGATATTAAAATAATTTAAAAATATGAAAATAAAACTAATTTATTCTTATATCCTTCATAAGATATTTATTTTTTTATTCTTGGTGGTAACCAATAAATATATTTTAAAGAATAAGAAAAATCATGACCGAGTTATAGTTATAACGAGTTGATTTGCCCGCGCGTTGCGCTGGGCTTTTTTATATGTAGAAAAATATTTGATTTTTAACGTGTTGTAATTTTTTTTAATTTTTTAAAAATTAATTTTGACATTAGCATATCAAAATCATGCAGAAACATTTTTTTTAATTTAAAATTGAAAAAAGTTAAAATTTGTTCAAAAGCGATTTTCAAACGCATTACCAAACACTCTTGTTATATCTCACCAGAATCATGTTCAATCTTTTTTTATATGTAGAAAAATATTTGATTTTTAACGTGTTGTAATTTTTTTTAATTTTTTAAAAATTAATTTTGACATTAGCATATCAAAATCATGCAGAAACACTTTTAATTTAAAATTGAAAAAAGTTAAAATTTGTTCAAAAGCGATTTTCAAACGCATTACCAAACACTCTTGTCATATCTCACCAGAATCATAGTTCAATCAATTTTTTTAAATAGTAATGAAAAACGAAAACCACATTTCAAATCACTGTTTATTACTGTTTGAAATTGTGATCTCCTTTGGCTATGTACAAAATAATAGTCATGGTGCACGTAAGCTAGCTTGGACATTCTAGCTATAAAAAAATTTATAAGTTGAAAAAAAATAAAAAAAACAATGTCAAAGGATTATTTGTGACATGTGTAACCTACCCCGGTTATAAAAAATATATATATGTGAGGAAAAAATTGTGGTGCGTGTAAACTGACCCGGACACCGCGAGTATAAAAAAAAAAAGAAGCCTGAAATAAAGAAGAGCAAAAAACATTTTAAAATTTTAATAAACAGTGAAAACTGTAAATAAAAAATAAAGTTCAGATATTTATTGTGATGCGCATAAGCTGATCCGGATACCCCAGTTATCGAAAAAAATGACTGAAAAAAAAAATGTGAAACACTTATGAACAATAGAAAACACTGTTATTTACTCAAAAATCATTTTCGGTGGCAGGGGGACTCGAATTCCAGCAACCTGAGATATATATATATATATTATTAAATAAATATTAAAATATATAATTAGTCTGACATATTCAAAATAAAATAAAACTTAAAAATAATTGTTAAAATTTTAAATAGAAAAAAATTGTTAAAAAGGAAAAAAGGTTTAAGAAAAAAAACATTTAAGAAGGAAAAAAACAAAGTTTAAAAAGAAAAAAAAAAGGAAATCAGTTTTTCGCCCCCCTGGAATTCGAACTCCGGGCTCCCGTGTGCAGACACATTTTTGAACCATTCGCCCAAAGCAATTTCATTGTTTAACATTGTATATAAATTATAAATAATGCAAATAATAAGATATTAAAAATCCAAAACCATTTTTGTCGCCTGGGAGATTCGAACTCCAGTCTACTTTACAGACGCGCGTGCCTTAACCACTCACCCGAAGCCATGTCTTTGTCCTGTCTTGGTATACAAATTATACTTATATTATTTTGTAATCTCACTATTCAAGTCCATAGTTATCTGAGTCTACATGAACAGTGATCCATGCTACAGTATAACAGTGATCTGTTTTAGCTTTATAGATAAGAAAAAAAAATGGATTCGGGGATTAATTATAGTGCGCTTAAGCTATTCCGGACACCCCAATAAAAAAAAATATTTAATGGAAAAAAATGAAAAACAAAATCAGTAAAAATATGAAAAAAAAACTATAAAAAAATAAGATCTGAGGATTAATTGTGGTGTGTTTAAGTTAACCCAAACACCTCTATTATAAAAAAAAATAAAATAAAATTATATATAAGTAAAAAAAAATATAACCAGAAAAAAAATATTTCATGAAAAAAAATAATTAGAAAAAAAAGGAGCGAAAAAAAAATATCAAACAGTAATAAAAAGTGAAAATCACTGTTAATTTTGGAGAATAAAAAGTGATGTGCGTAAGCCAACACAGACAACCCGGTTATCAAAAAATAAAGTAAAAAAAATTGTATAAGTGGAGGAAAAGAAACAATAAAAAATGTTAATAAAAGAAAAAAAAAGAAGCGAAAAAATAAATAAATATCAAACAGTAATAAAAAGTGAAAATCACTGTTAATTTTGGGGAATAAAAAGTGATGTGCGTAAGCCAACACAGACAACCCGGTTATTAAAAAATAAACTAAAAAAATTGTATAAGTGGAGGAAAAGAAACAATAACAAATGTTAATAAAAAGGTGAAAATCACTGTTAATTTTGGGGAATAAAAAGTGATACTAAAAAAAATTATATAAGTGGAGGAAAAGAAACAATAAAAAATGTTAATAAAAGAAAAAAAAAGGAGCGAAAAATAAATAAATATCAAACAGTAATAAAAAGTGAAAATCACTGTTAATTTTGGGGAATAAAAAGTGATATGCGCAAACCAACACAGACAACCCGGTTATCAAAAAATAAACTAAAAAAAATTGTATAAGTGGAGGAATAGAAACAATAAAAAATGCTAATAAAAAGTGGACCGAGAAATTAATCATGCTGCGCATAAGCTGCTCCGGACACCACGGTTAGAAAAAAATGGTTAAAAAGGAAAAAACGTTTAAGAAGAAAAAAACATTTAAGAAGGAAAAAAAAAGTTTAAAAAGAAAAAAAAAGTAAATCAGTTTTTCTAAAAAAAAAAAAAAAAAAAAGGAATAACTGTTCAAATCCACAGTAAAAGCAGAGTGGATGAACAGTGTTAACTTGCACAGTAAATTCACGTTATGGTTTAGCTGTATAGATAACTAGATCAAATAAGTTAATTTTATTTTAATTGAATGATAAAAAGGAAAATGACATAAAATGGACTGATTTTTTTATAAAAAACAATTAAGATAACTTGATATAAAAAATAAAAAATAAAAACAATGTAACTCAAATATTATCTAATTAAAAATAAAAGAATTAAATTGTAGCAATAAAAAATCAAGGAGGGTGAAATAAAAATATTTAAAAACAGTCTCAAATTAAATAAACAATCATGACAAAATACAAATTAGTATGATAAATAAAAAATTAAAGGATAATAAAATTAAGAAATAAAAACAATCTTTTAAATTAATCCAAATAAAAAATATCAATTAAAATAACACAAATCAAATCTGAACGAAAACTCCTAATCAAGTACATTCCGCCACATGCATCGTCCCATGTAGTAAGACCATGCCATAACCATTCTGGAAAGACAAGGAAAATTAGAAGGAGCACATATGAGTTTGCTTACATTATAGATGTGGCCGGTGCTATGTCAAAGGGTTTGAATTTTCTGTAAAGAATAATGTTTAGGTGTTGTAAATGTATTTTAAAGAATAAAAAAAAAAAATTGTCTGTTTTAGTTTTGACTAAGTCAAATAAGTTAGATTTGTTTTAGGCCTTGTTTATTTGCTGGAAAGTGGTTTCCTTTTAGAAAGTGAATTTCGGGGAAAGTGAATTCCTGAAAAGGGAATTCCGATGTTTGGCAGTGTTATGGAAAATGAACTGGAAAATAATTTATTAATAAATTAAAATTTTTTTCAAGTTTATTAAAATAATGAGGAACAAATCTTACAAATTAAAAAGTTGAATGAGAATGAAATTGAAAAAAAATATAATTTCATAAATTATCTCAAATAAAATAAATAATAATCAAAATAATAGAGATCAAATCTAAAAATTTAAAAAAAATGAAAGGTGAATAAATTAAAATAATAATAATTAACATTTCATAAATTATTTCAAATAAAATAAGTAACAATAAAAAAATAAGGACCAAATTTGATAGATAAAAAATTTCAATAAAAAAATGATAAGAAAAAAGCAAATAGCAATTATAAAAATAAGGACCAAAATTAATATAAAAATTAAATTTTAAGAGATGGAATTGAAAAATAAATATTCAAAAACAAATTATATATAACAATTAAAAGTTTGAGGATCAAATTTGATATAATCAGCAAATAATGACATTTCTAAATTTTTCACAACTTCCGGAAAGTGTTTTCTGCCCAAATTTTCCGGAAAACACTTTCCTAAAAACCAAGCCAAATTTTTCTTTGACCGGAAAGTGTTTTCCGTTGACCAACTTTCCGAAAGGCAAACAAACACAGGAAAGTTTGGAAAGTGATTTCCCGGAAAGTGAATTCTGGGAAACAAACACAGCCTTAATTAAAAGATAAAAAAGAAAACGACATCAAATGAGCCAAAAAAATAAATTAAAAACAATCTTGATAACTTTAAGAAAGAATCTTTTTATAGAAAATAAAAATGGTTTAACTAAATTATTATCCAATTAAGAATAAAAATATCAAATTAGATCAAAATAAATAAATAATTAGTTCAAGTCATCTCGATTTTTATGACCTGGGTAATAAAGAACAAATCAACAAAGCCAAGTCGTCAAATTTATAATAGAATCATGAAATCGAGATAATCCAATAAAAAATCATAATTTTTAAAAAATATATATGTTAAATGATGAAATTAATATATATTAATATATATTAATCAATATTAAGTTTTCAAACTCTTGACAAGGTTATTAGCTAAAAGTATTATATCAGAAAAAAAAACTATAAAATTCATTTCTCAATCAATCAAATATTAAATAATAAAATTGAAGAAAAAAAACAACTAACAATTAAAATTAAAAAAATAGAAATAAAAAAAACTAGAGGATATCCTTAAATCTCCACGGTGAAAAAGATAATATCTTGAAATGAAACATATAATGTATTCCTGCAAGAAAACACGCAACGACTAGATTCAACCGCCATCCTTATTGATGCTGCTAGATAGTCGTCAATTTTACTAGATTTGACCATCGTGTGAACAGCGAACATAGGAGATTTGAAAGGGTGGTTGGCCCGTCGTTGACCTGGAGTTTTACACTTTTGAATTATTTGTTTTTATTTTAAATTATTTTTTATATGTTTTTAGATTATTTTAATATATTTTTAAAAAATATTAATTTAATAATTTTTTAGTAAAAACTACTTTTAAAATTAATAATCAATAGAGAGGGGTGTTTATATTGAAGCTTCATTTCCAAAAAAAATATTTGATTTAGTTTTAAACCTATACTAAGTGCCCGTTTGACATTGCGATCCCACCGGCTTTTGGCCGAAATTTGAAGAAAAAAAATTCATTTTAAAGACCGGCAGTTTGATGTTTTTAGATCATTTTGATGTGCTGATTTCAAAAATAATTTTTAAAAAATAAAAAAAATATCATTTTGATATATTTCGGCACGATAAGCACTTTGAAAAGATAGGTTTTCTAGATCCAACTAACTTATTGGCTCACGTTACGTGGCGAGTTATAATAAAATTTCTCATGAGAGCAAAAATATTATTCAGATATTAATAATTTCTAAAAAAAAATAATGTTAACCGTTAATTGAATAATATTTCAATATAACACTGAGATAACAATACATTTGATCCATTTTTATTAACTTGGGATGACCTATTAAAGTCATGAGAGTAATCTTGGAAAAATATAAAAAAAGCAATTCCAAATTGTCTCAATATTGAATGATAAAATCAGTGAAAAACAACATTTGATTTAAAAAACAAAGTGAACTTGAGTCAATTAGTTCATTTTGTACGGTCTTAATTTTTGTATATATACATCAAGTTCTTATAATAAAGTTTTGTGCACATTTATTATTTTATCCATGAGGATAAAAATAAAGTTTGGACCCAAATAGCTTACGAGAAGTTTATTTATATAGTTTTGACTGTCCATATGGTACTTATATGTAATACATGGAAGGGACAACTTATATATAATGGTCTTATCGCCATGATTTACGTGTAGTATTCCTTATGTGGGTGGGAGGATTCCATGATTGGTTGACATAAATAAAGCAATGATCATATTAAAGAACATAACATAATGGGGAGTTTATGTATCATAAGGGCTAAGTGATAGAATATAAGAAATTACCATTATGGCCTTGATGACACACTCATGTTCTTGTCTATTCAAGCCCATGATCATGGAGATTAATTATGGGGATCAATTGCCTTATTTTCTCCTTGATGGGAGGAGAAAATTAGCTAAAAAATTGATGATAGAGGTCCCTGATCTACCTATAAATAATAGCATACGTATTCCATCTACGACTATTGGTAGACATAAATTAGAAAATTTATCTCAGAATTTTTTTTCTAAAACTTATTTGTTGTGTTGCTGCAACATTAAGAATTTTTTGGAGTTTAAGCAAAATAGCTAGAGGCATTTATAATATAAATTTTCGTTGCTATGTAAATTTAACATTCAATTATATAAAGTGTATAACATTTTTATCTACCCTTTCTTATTATTTTCTTTTGAAATATGGAGACACATTGTCTTCTAAACCAAAATTCACCCATCACGGTGATAGTGAAAAAATCAAGGCTATGAGTTTTCTTTCCAAGCTAGAATATGGTAAGTCTCTCTCTCATTTTATAAAAAAAAAAAAAAGTTGAAAAATAAAATAAAAATTAATATTAAAATTGCATTTCTAGAAACCAAAGAGAACCTATAAACAAAAAAAAAATGAATTAAATGAAACTTTTTTTTGTATGAAATTCAAATCCCATCACCTATTTTACCCGTCATTTCTACCTTATTCCTTTAACTTTCAATTCATCATTTACTTTTAAAAAACATGCAATTGAGTGCAAAATTAATTTTAAAAGTGATTAATTGTAAAAAAAAGTGTAGAGTTTTTTGTCTCCAAATTAACTACTCTAATTGACAGTAATTTGTGAAAGAATATACATTAAAATTTAGTTTAATAGCTATATCATCTCCATGAGGTGTGATGTGATGATAAAAAGTTTACAATCTATACAATAAATTTTAAGTTCGAGTTAAGACATGTGTCCCTTGTAAAATCCCGAGATAACTGAAATTTTACTCGATTATATAGACCAATAAAATATGCTTTCCAAATGGAAGTATCTAAGTACTTTGACAAAAGCTTCTCTACTATCTAACCACCTTTTCTATTAACAGGATAGAAAATTATAGCCTGAATGATTTTTCCTACGACTCACTTTAAGTGCTTGTTTGGCATTGCGATCCCATCGGTTTTTGGCTGAAATTTGAATTTTTTTTTTCATTTTAAATGAATATGTTTTGGTGTTTTTAGGTAATTTTGATGTGCTGATTTCAAAAATGATTTTAAAAAATAAAAAATATCATTTTGATGTATTTCAGCTCGATAAGCACTTTGAAAAGTTATCGCAGCCACACTCTCAAACAGGTCCTAAAAAGGAAATAATCAAAATACAATACTCTGTGAATTCCATATACCGTGTTATCAACTTGTTTCTTTTTCTTCTTAAAATCGATTGTCTATTTTTTTTTATTACTTTAAAAAATAAATACTAAATTGAAAAGTCCAAATTAATAAATCTTCGAAAGTCTCAAAATTAATTCAATCTTTTGAATTAACAAGAAAAAAAACTATAATTGGAAAAGAGAAACAATGATGGCAGCACTACTTTCCACCTCTTCAACGTTTATAATTGGAAAAAGAAACCCAGAAAGTAGTAGCTTTTTTTTTTTAAAATAATAAGAAAAGTTAAACAATGATGGGAATAGCACCCCACAGCAGTCGTAATTATTTGAATGAGTCTACGACCAAAAGGCTTGTTAGTAATAACAAAAATATCATAGCCGTGGATAATTAATTAATTACCCTTAATTCTCTCCGTGTAAGTTGCGCTGTCTTTTTTGTTCGATTCCTCTGTCCCATTTTATAGCTTTGACGGACGGAAGAAAAGAAAACTCAAAGCATAAAAAATTTAAAACCAGACCCAGCAACTCCAGCAGAGGAGCTTTGGCGTCCCCCCCTGAATTGCCGTAGAGCATAACGGAGCTGACAGGATCTCATTTCTTCAGGCCGGAATTCAGTTTTCTTCTTCTTTTCTCCACAGGACGGACCGAATCGGATCTCATCTCATCTCTTTTTTTATTCAAGTGAGCAGCTCCTTTACCTCTCTATTCAATCTGATTAGATTTTGTTTTTGTGCTACGTTTCTCGAATTATCTAATCCATCAGATCTTATTTTTTATTATTTCAATGCTGATTTTTATTTAAATTTAATTTCTTCGATTTTGTTTATGCTTATTATCCGCGTTGGATCCTATGATTATTAAATTTTAATCATGATATTCGTTTTCTGTTAATTAATTTCTAAATTAGTAAGCAAAAAATGAAATTGTTTCGATTCAAATTCCATTTCCTTTTATGAAAACCTAATCTGTAGTTTTCGTTTCATCTAAAGGGTTCTTTCGTCGTTGATTCAATTATCGTGTGATTTGGCCTGTAGGTAAGGATTAAGATTAAGATTAAGATTGGCATTGCCGTACTATTCTGCTGATAATGAAGAAGGTCTTTGGTCAAACTGTCAGGGACTTGTAAGTCTGCGGATGCCTAGTCTTGTGATGTCCATTTCGTTTAGCTCATGCTACGTGTTTTCAATGAAATTTACTCGCGCTGTATTTTGTTCTTTATTGCTGTATTTCAGCAAGAGAGAGGTTAATAAGAAAGTTCTCAAAGTTCCTTCGATAGAACAAAAGGTAAAATTTTCTCTTGCACTTTTCGAAAATGTGAATGTAGCCAATGATAAAAATTCATTTCTGTGATTATTTAAATCTTATTTGTCCGTGAATTGATTTTTAGATTGTCTTTAAAAGGAATCGCATTTGATCTTAGTAGTTAGTGCAAGTCTTATTAGGAAATAAAATTCTTATCCCTTTCCCTTTAGGTTCTTGATGCTACCAGCAATGAACCTTGGGGTCCACATGGATCACTGCTTGCAGATATTGCGCAGGCTTCAAGAAATTAGTAAGCCTGATCAATTCTCTTGCGGATGTTTTCAAATGTTTGTTTTCATACAGAGGGATTAATTTTTAAACATCTCATGCAGTCATGAATGCCAGATAATCACAGCAGTTCTCTGGAAACGAATTAATGATACTGGGAAGAATTGGCGGCATGTCTACAAGGTATGCTTTTATCTTCAATGATTTTTGTTGATAGATAGTGTTTGCACATTCATCCTTCGTCAAAATGTAGATAAAATAACTTCAACCTGTTATTAGTTAGATGTGTGATATTTAATTTTTTTATGAATATGGATACAACTAAATGATGTGTAACATGCATTATTAGCACGTGCCATATTTCTGTTCAACTCCAAGCATGGTATTTTAACTTGTGACTGAAAACTATGCGTGTTGGGTTTCAGGCTTTGACTGTTTTGGAATACCTGGTTGCTCATGGATCAGAGCGTGTCATAGATGAGATTAAGGAACATTCTTATCAAATATCGGTAATTTTCTGCTCCTTAATTATGCCTGGTAATGGCACGTGTGCTTAATGCTTCTATGATCACCTGTAATAGTATTTCTCTTCTACTATGTTGCAGGCATTGTCAGATTTCCAATATGTTGATTCCAGCGGAAAGGACCAGGGTAACAATGTCAGGAAGAAATCCCAGAGTCTTGTGGTCCTGGTGAATGATAAAGAAAGGATAATTGAGTCTAGACAGAAGGCTGCTGCTAACAGGGACAAGTGAGTTTTCTCCTGAGCTCAGTCTGCAGTTGTCTAAACACCTTGATGCATCTTGAAAATACAACCTTTTATTTGAAACTTCTTGTTCTTTATGGTGTGGTGGCATCGGAAATGCTTGATTTTTAAGGATATTTAGTTTGCAACATGATTTGTATTTACAACAAGTGGTTGAATGTAAATAGAACCCTTTTCTGAAGGATTCCCTGATAATCGTTTATATTTACAGTTGTATTCTAACTCTTTATTTGGTAGGTTTCGGAATGCATCACCTGGTGGAATGTATAGATCTGGTTCCTATGATGATGACGGTCGCTATGGAAACAGGGATGAAGATAGAAATGGATATGGTTATGGCAAAGAAAAAGAATACAACAACAGGGATGATGATCGGTATGGTAAATATGGGGACTCGTATGGTCGTGATGGAGATCATTACGGTGAAGAACGGTATGAGAGGGATGGATATAGGGATGATGACAATCAGGGAAGAAGCCAAAGCATTGATGGTTATGGTTCAAGAAGCAGGAGCTCTGATAGAGATAGAGAACATGCTTTTGATGATGATGGCCATTCCTCATCTCGGTACTGTTCTGACTTTTCTATAGAATTCATTATTACTATGCTTCGGAGTTTTTTTTAATAAAAAAAATGAAAGTTATTGATACAATAACGAATGCTTTTGTAGTCAATTTTAAGAAAGTAAAAGGTTCTTTTTCAATATTCTTGTTCCTTCTTTGAACAGTTCTTTCTTTGTTTCGATATTACATTCTAACTAAATTATGGACACAAGAAACTCCTAGAGAAAAGGAGTGAATCATTGAATTAGAAAATCATGCATCTCAAGACAATCAAATAAATTTTGAAAAATAAAACATTTGTTCATTATTACTGTTCAGGATGTGGAGAGAGAAAAAAAAATCAGGAACCTGTACCTTTTTTAGCAGACCTTCTGTAGTTAGGAAAAAACTGTATTGATTTTGGGGCAATGTTCAATTATTTAATCTTACACATGGAATTGTTGCATAACTTAATTTGGTTATTAATCTAAAAATGGAGAAAGAAAGTCTATTATAATCAAATGGAGGGAGCTGGCACTTGGGAAGTCTATATAAGAAATTATTTTGGAAAAAGGTATTTTAAAGAAAGGATGCAAATGAAATGGCCCCAACTTGATGCATGGGAAAGAGGATGCACTGAGCTGCACGATGTTAGGATGTCTGATGTACAGGACATGATTGTCTCTGAATTTCTGCTTTGCCTTGCATGTCTGTACTATATGGTTGACCTAGAAAACATATCTGAGCTATCTCATTTCTGCAGTGGTGCTAGAGCTGATGATCAGTCTCATGATGGGAGGTAAATTTCATTTGATATTTTCTGAATTGCTGGTTTAGTTGTTTATAAAAAGTTGGTGAATGATGTAAGACTGAAATGATAATGTCTCAGCATTGCTAAGCGGCTTGATCGGAAATTTTCTGAGCAAAATATTGGTGGTCCGCCTGGCTATGAAGAAGCCGTAAGTGAATCCCGAAGCCCTGCTCACAGTGAAAGGTATTGATTTTGTACAGCATATATTTAGAATGATCCTGCTTTTCATCACTTTTATTCACTTGGTTAAATTTGATGAATTCTTGATGAAAGGAATGGAGAAGCTTTAGCAGCACCTGCTCCTGCAGCTTCTTCTCCGCCAGCTCTTAGATCCTTCTCTCAACCTGCTTTTAATGCTGCTTCTCCACCTCCAAGCAATCCTGGAATAGAAAACACTTCTGCTGTGACGTCTGCATTTCCTGCAGACCAGGAAGCTGAGGTGGATGAATTTGATCCACGTGGTCCTATTTCAGGTACCTAAGTCATGTCTGTTTGCTTGTCCTCCATTGTCAATGTTCTAGTGTTTTGTTGTATTGCAGCTCTTTACTTGCATTTGAAATCTTGTTGCATATGTTGAGATGGAGTTGTCCATTAAGGGTGCTGGCCAGGGTGTCAATCCATGTTGGATTTAAGATTTTGAGGCAGCCTTGAACTGTCAGAACAAGCGCGGTGCTCATTTATGTGCTGCTGATGCTATGACTTGTGTTGCCAGCGAGTTGAAAAAATCAAGTGCTCAGGCTATTCACTGAAGTGCTTGTCTGTCTGTTTGTGGACTTGCACATGCTCAGTGCTCTTAATAGTTAGGTTTTTGGGCCAATATGTTCAGTGCTTGGATGAACATAAGTTCTAAGCAGAACCAATCGCTGGAGCTAAGTTCCCTTAATTGCTATGAGTGGTGGTCAGGTGGAATTTGATGTAGCAGTGGAAAACAAAGGGAAATTTTATGAGGCGCAATTTTTTTTTGAAGAACAGAGTTGGGCCTTCTGTTACGCCTGCAACTTATGCAATAAACATGCATCATTTTTGGAATCTGATGTTTTTCGTGTTTCTTTTGACAGCTGCCCCTGCTGCCACATCTGTCCAAACTGCCTCTGCTTTCACTATGACTTCGAACAATGCTGAAATGGACTTACTTGGCTCTCTGTCAGATGTGTTTACTCCAAATCCATTAGCCATCATGCCAGCTCCTTCTGTGATGACTACTCCAGAAGCTGAAGCCCAAACAAACTTTTCAGGATCCAGATTTGCTGCAACACAATCAGCATCAAATGTTATGAATCAGGTGAGCATAATTTGTTGAGGTTAGAAGTCTCTAAATTTCCTTTTCTTGTAAACCAAAACATTCCATATTTCTTGAGTTGATTTATTAGCAAGTTTCAATTTCTTGTGGTCAAGGAGCACCAGACAACCCCTAAAACACAAGGATGCACTCACCACCCCTGTCATAACTCCAAAACACTTGCCAGATGCACATTCTTATATAAAACAGAGTCTCAGTTACTTGGATTTCTTCCCTGAAAATCTATGATGCTCCGTTGCATGCATGTTGGTGATTGTGCAATTCTGTCCTGTCCTTCAAGGATTCATTTCTCTTGACTACAACTTTGCTTATTTGTAAACAATTTCTGAAGAAACATATAATTTGGTAGAATCCTTATGGGAATTGTTACTAAAAAGAGAAATGCTGCAAATATTTGAGCATATACTTGCTGCTACATCAACTTGTGTTGTCGAGTTCCATTGTTTTTTTCTTTTTTGGAATGCCACCCAATTCCCTTATCTGTATAAAACTGTTGGACACTAGTAATTCAAGTTGAAGGGTTAAGGTAACAAATTACTTGGCAAAGAAAAGATGCTGTGCAGCATGTCAGTTATCGTAACCCAAAACACAAACATCACATTCATTTGGGATTTTAAATATATTTCTCAGGGATGTGAGACTAGATGCAAACACTTGAATATTGTCTTCAGTTACTAACCGTCTGCTTTTTGGTTGTCTTATAGTATTCGGATGATATTTAATGCAATTGCAGGTTATATTTTCTGATTAAAAGAATGTGCAAACCACCGCCCTTCCCTCTAACATAAAGTTTTACTTTAGTCTTTTAGTTTTAATTAGTAATATTAATATTCAGATGTCGTGGCATAGAAATTATGATCTAAAAGGACATACCCTTGATGCAGGCTTTTGAAGATCCATTTGGTGACAATCCTTTCAAAGCTACTCCTACAGATGCTTTCTCAGCTCAACAGCCCACTGGTTCTGCTGCCCTTTTCCAGCCTACCATGGACCAAAATACAGAAATGCCCCCTGCAGTTCCACCACCTAATGGTGACACATTCTCTAGCATGACTTATTCAGCACCCAATGTTCAACCGCCTTCAACAAATCCACACTTTTTGCCTCAAGAAATGTCTAGTTCTCATCTAGAAACTGATATTCTGGCAGACATCCTCCCACCATCTGGTCCATCTGCTGTAGCTTCACAGGCAGGTTTTTCACTTACATCTGGCCAACATCCACAGCCAGGTGCTAGTGTGTATGGGAACTTCTATTCATCAGCAGGGAATATGGTATTGCCGGAAGCTCCACACATGGCTCCTCAGGGCCAGCAATTGAGCAGTGGAAACTTCTTTACACAGGGAGGATCCCCAGCTCCTGTCCCTTCCAACATGTCTCTACAACCTCCAGCTGGGCCAGTGGTGCAGTTTAATAATGGAAACTTAGTTCCACAACAAGGTTCTATGGCTCCAGTTGTCTCACAATTTTCTCATCATACACCACAATATAACAGTGGAAACTCTTTCCCACAACACGCCTCTACTTTCCCGGTTGCTTCACAGTTTACTTACCAAACCCCAACTGCTTCAACTCCTCAACATAATGATGTCCTGGGTAATTTGCTTTCACAAGGGCCAAACACTTCCATGGCTTCTCAAACAGCTCTTACATCTTCTACAGGGTCGCTTGCTATAGTTCCTCAACCATCCAAGGACAAATTTGAGACCAAGTCAACTGTGTGGGCAGATACTCTGAGTAGAGGGCTGGTCAATTTGAATATTTCTGGACGTGAGTATATTCAGTATTTAAAAGCAAACAAAACATGTTACATGGTCTTTTGGTGTTCAAGTCTGAATTTATTTTGTATGGGAGTTTACTTGATTTTTTTTTCATATGCAGCTAAAACCAATCCATTAGCTGATATCGGAGTCGATTTTGATGCCCTTAATCGCAAGGAAAAGAGAATGGAAAAACAGCCCATGACTCCAGTTGTATCTACTATCTCCATGGGCAAAGCTATGGGATCTGGCACTGGGTTAGGCCGAGCCGGTGCAGGTGCTCTAAGGCCAGCTCCAAACCTCACGATTGGTTCTGGCATGGGAATGGGTGGGGGCGTGAATATGGGCATGGGTGGTGGTCCAGGTTCAGGCATTGGCATGGGAGGTTATGGAGGAATTCATCAACCCGTGGGTCCAGGTACGGGAGTTGGGATGAATGCAGGCATGAATATGGGAATGATGCAAGGTGGCCAGATGCCTCCTGGATCAACCATGCCCGGTGGCTATATCCCCATGATGGGCACTGGTGGTTACCCTTCCCAACAACCCTATGGTGGTTACCCTTCCCAACAACCCTATGGTGGTGGATATCGATGAGATGGAGCTGCCTTGTTGAAGTGCAAGCATACCTGCTGATTTTACAAGGAAAAAGGGATGGCCTCGCAAACCCAGTGTCACCATCGCCATGCTCTTTCTTGTCCCCACTGGATCTAAAGATCTATTTTTGATCGATGGCTGTAACATCCTGATACGAATCCTAATGTGATTATGTGTATTCATCAATCATCCCTATATATCTCACATATTCATTTTGAGCCAGAATATATTTGATTAGATGCATTGCTGAATTTGTAATACGGCGAAGATATCCTTTCTCAGGCTGTCGTCACCCCTCTCTCCTCATATGGAGTATATGTAATTTTTTTTGTTACTCATCGGAGATGATTTATACTATGTTTGGATACTGAATGGTCAATAAACCTGAAGAATTCATTTGTAGCATCTTCTCGGACACTTTTCTCACCCAATTTTTCACCGTGGGAAGTTGTTTATATCTTTTATGCTATATTATCCACGTCATCTTCAGGAGTCATCAAATTCAGGAAGGATATGATGCTTTTACGTTTTCTACTTCTTCGCCACTATCGTGTTTGATTTTTTTCTATGTAAAAAACTGATTGATTTTATTTGTGTTGTAATTTGTTATTTTTATATTTAATTAGTAAAATTATAATTGATAGAATTTGTTAGAAACGAGTTTTTTTCCCGTCTAAGAGTGATTGGATGTTATTATTAAAATTATTTTGATAATTATTTAATCGGTAGATTGTACAATTGGAATCGAAAAATTTTGTGATTATTGTGTATATTTTATTTGTTTCGTGAATTATTTCATTAGCAAATAGTAAAATTACAATAGTTGAATTGTAGCACAGATGAGTGATTTGTTTTATGTAACAAACAATTTGATTGATTATTTTGTTTTAACTACTTTGACAATAATTTAATTAGTAGATAACAAAACTGCAATTGATCAAATTGACTAAAGATATATTATTTGTTGCCTGCAACATACTAATTATTTGTTGGGCATGTTTTAACTATTTGCCAAATAATTTATTTGACAGATAGCAAAAATACAACTGCTAAATTTATCAAAGATGATTTTTTCTGATTTTTTCTTCATATTATTATATTAAAAAAATTTAGAACACTGAGTTTAAATTAATGTGAGATTTTTAAAGAAAAGCCAGTTCAAATTTTTATATATATTTTAAGACATTAATATGAAAAAATATCACAATATATAATTAGTTTCTCCTATTTTTTAAGAAAAAAGTCCAGAAAATAATATATATATATATAAAAAAATTTAGGACCATCAACAATTTTGTTACATGTTAAAAAATTTGGTGTCGACTGTGGTGAATTGCAGGGCAATTTTTTAATTTATTATTGTAGATAATTTGACACAATTTTTCTACTTGTCTTGTCCACGTGTGGTTTCATTTATATTTTTTTCGTGATATGAGATCTGAAATATTATACATAAAAAAACACGAAAGTTATTTTTCACAAAAAAAACATTGACCAATGAATTTTTATCACAATTATTATAGTTGTCATTATAAATATTATTATACATAATTAATATTCTAATTATTATTGGTCATACTATCGATGACACTGTCATTGTTTAATTTTTTTTTATTTGTTAAGATTTATTCCTTGTATTATTATATTAAAAATATTTTAGAATAATGATAGTAAATTATCATTTGTTGAAAATAATAAACAGGTCATATATATATATATATATATATATATATATATGAGGATAAAATTGTATTTAGCTATTTAAAAAAATATGTGCAATAACTTTAATGCCCCCGGCGGCTCCTGTGAATTTTTGTCCACATGGCTATTTTACTGTGCAAAAATATGGAGAAAAAATAAAACTACCCCCAAACAATCTAGTAATGCCAACTGGTCCCGTGGAAAATTCAAAAATACCTCTGATCTGAAGACAAGGGTTAAGGTGCACCGAGGGGCGAAATCGTTAATACATTGTTGTAATCCACAGTGTTTCGTGAGTGTGTGCATAATGTTTGAGCGAGCTGTTTTAGCTTTTTTCTTGATAATAATAGTCGTGGTGCGTGTAAACCGGAACACCTCGAGTATAAAACAAAATTATATAAGTGGAAAAAAAAGCAGAAAAAAATGTAAAAAAGGGATCCTGGGATTATTCATGGCGCGTGTAAGCTGGTCTGGATATCCCGATTATTAAAAAAAATGTATACGTGGGGGAAAAAATCATGTTGTGCGTAACCTGACTTGGACACCCCAATTATAAAAAAAAAAGAGAAATGTATAAGTGGCAAAAAAAAAGAGGAAAAAAATGTAAAAAAACAGGAAAGAAAATGTAAAAAAATAATGGGTCTAGAGACTAGTCATGAAAAATCATGGTGTGCATAAACTGACCCAGACATCCCGGTCATAAAAAAACATATAATTGGAAAAAAAACAGGAAAAAATGTTAAAAAGAAAGGGTCCGGAGATTAGTCGTAGTGCATGTAAGCTGCCACGAATACCCCGGTGATAAAAAAACAAATAAAAGAAGCCTGATTATAAAAAAATACAAAAAGCCCCTTTTGTAATAGAAATGAACAGTGAAATCACCGTTCATTGCTGTTAAAATGGGCAACCTATTCAAAATTATTTTCGTCAATTGTGAGATTCGAACTCTCACCTTCGTTAGCACCCGCATGCCTTAACCACTTGGCCAAACAACCTCGTTGTTCTGTCCTGGTATACAAATAATACTTATATTATTATGTAATTTCACTATTCAAGTCCACAGTACTTCTGAGTGTAGATGAACAGTGTAAAACACTGTTTTAAACCATGAGCTCTTTCAGCTTTATAAATAATTCCTTTAGGTTTTCGTTCAGAAATGCATCAAAATGATATTTTTTTAATTTTTTTAAAATCAATTTTTACATCAACACATCAAAATTATCTAGAAACAACAAATTATTTTAATTTAAAATAAAAAATAGAAATAAAAAAATTTAAATTTTTTCAAACACACTTTCCAAACGCATTCCCAAACACCCCTACCATCTCCCACCAAAACTATAGTTCAATTCACCTTTTCAAATAGTAATGAACAACATAAACCATTGTTGAAATCATTGTTTATTACTGTTTGAAAGCGCGATTTCCTTTAGCTATTCTATAAAATAATAGTCATGGTGCGCGTAAGCTGGCCTGGATACCCTGGTCATAAAAGAAAATTATAAGTGGGAAAAAGAAACATAAAAAAATGTTAAAAAAATAGGTTCGGGGATTATTCGTAGCGCGTGTAAGTTGCTCTGAACACCCCTGTTATCAAAAACAAAAAAATATATACATGGGAAAAAAAATTGTGGTATGCGTAAGATGGCCCAAACACCTCGATTATACAAAGAAACCAAAAAAAATGTATAAGTGGGAAAAAAAAGGAAAGAAAATGTAAAAAAAAGTAGGTCCGGAGATAAAAAAAAATGTATATGCGGGGAAAAAATCATGATGCGTGTAAGTTGATCCGGACACTCCGGTTAAAAGAAAAACCAAAAAAAATGTATAAGTTAAAAAAAAAAGTGGGTCTAGAGATTAATCATGGTATGCGTAAGCTGACTCGGACACAGATTATCAAAAAAAAAAAAGAAGCCTGGAAAAAAAAGCACCTTTTGGAATAGTAATGAACAGTGAAAACATTGTTCATTACTGTTCGAAAATCAATTTGTGGCTTGAGAGATTCGAACTCTCGTCTGTAGGGAAACGGCGCACGTCTTAACCACTCGGCTAAATGACTTCGTTATGCTGTTGTAGTATAGAAATAATGCTTAAATTATTAAGTAATCTCACTATTCAAGTCCACAATGCTTATGAGTCTAGATGAACAGTATTTGAATGAACAGTAAATCTGCGAGTTGATTTAGCTGTATAGATAATAATTTATTGCATGTTCAAGCATTATTAAAAGCCCAATTTGATGTTGTTTTTGTAGGAAAAAAGTTCACCTTTTGTTGTTTTTCACAAAACTTGCATGTGAAAATATTTGAATCATTTAGGTTTTTGAAGTAATTATACTTTCTCCCAGGATCTTTCTTGTTGCTCTTTGAAGACTCCTCACTTGACATTCCATTTTTCTATGAAAGTGAAATGTAAAAATATTGATAAAACATATATCTAATCTATAATATATTTGGCCAAAACTGAACGGGCGAAATAAAACTAGAATATTTCGGCTGATATTTGACAAAAATATCTGGAATAGACTGAAATTTAAATCACGATAAAAATAATATTATTTTATTTTATTTTTTTAACTGGTATAAAATATTTGTACGGAAAGTTTCGGCCATTCAGCCCAAACGAAACAAAATTTACATCGCTGCTTCATATGGCTTGGGGCATGGGTCGTTGGCTGGTCATGGTGGAATCCTTTTCTTTGGTGAGGTGGGACCATGGGTCGTAGACATTTCAAGGCACCACTATTATATAGTCCATGTATTTGTCAAACAACATCTTATCAAAAAGTGGCCCATCCTGGCATTCAGTGATCAAACTGTCCCAGAATGAGCTTTAAAGTTTTTGAAGTCCGTCCGTTTTGAACCCTGAAAATCTTCAACCTCACCCTACAGCTTCACATAAGGATTTTTCACATAAATAAGCAAGCACTCTAACACGTGATCCCCATGCAGAACTTTAAAAAATACATTTAATAAAAAATGTGTTTTCGAAACTTTTTATTTTTTATTTTTTTAATTCCTTAATATAAAAAATAAAAAGATATTTTAATATCTTTTCAAGTAAAAAATACTTTAAAAATAATAAGCACAACACTGAAATTATTTTTCAAACAATTTTTTACCTAAGAAAATATATTTTTTAAATATTTTTTATGGTTTTGGTTTAATTAATGTAAAAAATAATAATAAAATATTATTTAAAATAAAAACACATTTGCAAAATCAGCCGATTACTACCAAACTCAAAAACGACGTGACAGAAAGAAAGTAGTCAGTCCTAAGTCCTAACTGCACATAACAGTCTGCGCACAGATTTTGATGGACGAATCCCACACTGAATCATAAACGACACACAAACACCATCCTTTTCATCTTCCTCCTCTTCTCTCATCCCATCGCATCTTCTTTCCTCTCTATTATGGTGATCGCTGCAGCAGTTGGAGCTGCTTCCTCGCTCCCCCTCGGTAATTACTATGACCTCTTTTTCATGCTTTTGTTTGTTCTTTCTGTTTATTAGGATGCATTGCATGCTTGTTGGTTTTTTTCCCTTGATTTATTGAATTGAAGCGGAACCGAAAGAGTCTTGAAAACCCATTTTGTATTTTTAAGGAAGGCGTTATTTTGAGCTCCTATTGATGTTGTTTTTTGCTTGCTTCACTGCAAATCAGAAGAATATATAAACAAAGCAACATTAGTTTTAAGATGAGATCTTTGATTGTTAACTGAAGGAATTAATGAAGCAACATGATGAATCTTCAGTGAATTTCTGAAATACCCATTTCAACTATCATCATGATTTTTGTTACAGCTTTGATATTAATTTGTGTGTGTGTGTGAAAACACGGAGAGAAATAAACAGTTAATTTCGTTCATTTGTGTGTGCGCGCGCGCAAGAAATTGCAGTACAATAACAATTTGGTTGGTGTGGGACAATGGGGAATTAGCTTTCTGGGACCTGGAAAAAAAACAAAAACACGGAGAGAAATAAACAGTTAATTTCGTTCATTTGCCATTGGTTGAGTTTTCTTCTTTTTTTCCCCAGTGTTTGTCCAGTCATCTCTGTTTGTTGCATCTGCTCCTTTTAAACTCCTCATGTTATTTCATTCAATGTGTTTTTCGTGACATTTATGTTTACTGTTTTCAGGTATTTCCCATTGTCAACTATGCCAGGCAGATAGGATTTGCTGCTCAACATCATCATACGGGTTCACAAGTGGTTGGATCAAATCTCCTATTACCAGTTGCAGATCTTGTGTCCTTTCCAGCATAAGGTGTTTATATATATATATATATATATATATATATATTTATATTTATTTATTTATTTATTTTTGATTAAGTTAGGCAGTTTAGGAAGTTGAAAATCATGTTCAAATGTGCATGAGAGAGATTTGGTTCTTCCATATTATTTCTTTTTCTTAAGAAATTCTCTACATGTTTCAATATTGTTAACAAAAATCTATCTACATATGCATTTCAGTGCACTCCCCTTTTCCTTTTCCTTTGAAAAGGCAGCATAGTTACTCCAAGTATCTAAAAAGAAGGCATTGATATTCTTTCAATCCTGTATTTTGTGATGACCTGGTTTTCACTGGAATATGTTGCTGAGATATGATTTTTGTATGGTAACTTTGAGGGACAGAAATCCATTTTTTGGATCAACACAGTTTCAATGGTCATCTGTGAACCGTGAACTTTGCCTTTTCAAAGTTTCAGTTGCTGCTGATTACTCTGATTCAGTTCCTGATTCATCTAATCACACAAGTCATCAAGGTTATCATCCACTAGAAGAAGTGAAAATCAGCAAAAGGATACGTGAAACTCAGCTCACCTCTGCTGAAATAGCAAGGACAACTGTTGAGGTTGGTGCTTGGATAGCTTCATGGGAATCATTAAATTGTAAATGCCATGATTATTTCTCGATGCAAGAATTCATTATCATGGCTATGCTTTTCATTTTGTCTTAGGCTAACACAAGTGCCTTGCTGGTCTTTCCTGGATCTGTGCACCGTGAACCACACAAACAAGTTTCCTGGACTGAATTTCAGTATATCATTGATGAATATGGAGGTATATTCTAGCTGTATTGTTCGCGTGCAATGATACGTAAAAACATCAACTTGATTGATTTAACCCAATTCATTTTTTTTCTTATTTTGAATTTTTTGTCAGATATGTTCTTTGAAATTTTTGACGATAAAAATATCTTACAAGATCGAGGAGCTAGCAACCCTGTGGTGAGGACGCACTTATTCGTTATTGTTTATTGACAATCTAGGTCGGATCTGTTTGAAAAGAGTGTAATATCTTTTTATTTTGGTTTATTTTTTGAGGGAGGGTTTTGTAGTACTTATTTGAAAATTCATACTGGGGGGATTTCCAGGACCACTGCCCTGCCTTAACCAAAAACAGTATAGCACTATAGTGAACAAGTTGAATGAAAATCATATTCTGGGTGAGTTTTAATGTACACTCAACGTTTAGATGTCCAGTAAGCCAGAAAGTTCTTCAAGAAGATGCATATTTGAATTGTAACATGTAAATTTATGGTGATGGGGAAAAGGAAGACTACAAAAACTAGAGAAGCATGTTGAGAGGTGGAGATTTTTGTACATGAATAAGGAGTTATAGAAGCGTATTCCTCTAATATTTTTTAAGAAAAGAGACAATTGGATTAAGACACTTTCTGGAATACAGTGAAAACTTTTGGATGTCTAAAGTGTTACTTAGACCTTGATGGTTGTTGTGCACATGCTATGCAGTTTGTTTTTTATGTAAGTGTTTGGTCTCCATTGGGCTGTTTTTAATAGTTAACTTTTACCTGTTTAAGTAACCCTAAAAAAGTGTATCAGTTATGGAAAAGGGTAATACATAATGGGATAAATTATGGACTATGCCTAGATTACAGTAAATTATGGGCTCTCAAGTTTTTCTCTGGTTACACATTGCGCATTTCATTTTAAAAAATTATCCGCACCTTGCTGATTGATAGCGGTAGAAAAACAACTGCTTTGTATAAAGTTGTTATTTTACCTTAAAGATTTATTGTTACTCATGCTCAGACTTGTATTCCTTACACAGCAAAAAATTATTCAAGATAATAGAATATCCTTGGCTTAAAAAGAAACACAGCCCTCTAAAGCCCCTTAATTTGTAGGTCTAGAATCTACCTTCAGTCAACTAACAGATGGCCTAAGGCATGGCTGACATGTAACCATAGTATTTAAAGTACGTGTTTTAAAAATAACAGGTGGAATATGTAATACTTGAAAGTCGTTTTTTCTTTCTTTGTTTTTGTTTGTAAGTTACCTTAATAATCCTTTTCTGTTGTTTGAGTTGCATGAATTTAAATTGCTTCTTAAAGTATTCATGCATTCTCTTCAGAATGTTTTGATCGGGATGGATATCCCAATCTATGAGAATAAAAAGGTAGCCAATGAATACAATATTTTCAACATTGGCATAGAAGATGATATACCTTTCGACGACGATTACTTTGAGGTTAGTAATCACTTCTCTTCATTTCTGTGCTGAATCTTAGAGACCCTTTTGATTTGTTTTGCAAACTGAAGTTACATGAATATCAAATAGGGAATGGATTCTGAAGTGTCTGAAGTTTCAGTTGATTGGGGAATGCCAGATACTTTCAGCTTGGTTCATCCTATTTATTTTTCCAAGTGCATGACAAAGGTGATTACATCTTGGTTTCCTAGTTAATATAGAGGATTACTGACTTGAATGGAAATCTTTATTATTCATTAAGTGCTCCTGGAAATCTTATTAGAGATCAAATTTAATGAAGATTGGTGACTTGCAATCATTAATAGTATTTTTTGAGTCCACTATCAATTTAAGATATTTGGTGTTGGACTGTTTTTGTTAGTAATTGTTCTGCATGGTCATATTACTGAACCCATGGTTAATATTAATTAAATACTTCTAGTGGAGAAACAAAACTGTCATACAACCATGGAAATGGCCTGGGATTGGCTCAATTTGTATGTTTTGGAGAACAGTCAGCCGGTCACCAGGAGAGTTTACCAAATGCCCTTTTATTTGGCATGCGGATTTGTACCATCTTATCTGTTTTTCTTTCTTTTTTTTCGCTAACATCAAAATTGCAATTTTGAAATGCCGTATGCATTCTTACAAGACAATATTTTAGGAAATTGTGATACCCTTTCAAAACCTTTCTATATTATCTGTGATTTGCCCAGCTTATGCACAATGAAAAAACTAAGATACAAAGAAACATTGATCTGTAATTGCAAACTCAGCAGAAAACAAATCTTGATTCCTCAGGGACTAAACTATAAGTGAACATTTGTATAAACTAAAACAAACCTTTATCAGATTAGAGATTTTAATATCCAAAAAGTAAAGAAATCAGATATCAGAACATGTTATGCAAAGAAGAATACTGCGAAAAACTCTCCCATAAATCTCTCAAAAGAAAATATTTCTGAGAAGAAAACGTGAAAGCAAATTAAATAATAATAGAAAAGGCAACTAAGTCTTTTCATGCCACAAATTAGGTAAGGAGCGAATTGGTTGAGTTAGGCACATGAGAAACGATGTGAAGAGACATATTCTTTCATTTTTTTAACTGTTTATTTACCTGATGTTTGCATCCTCATAGGCAATCAATATGGAATACTATAGAAAAATGGACCATCCATCAAATGGTGTTTCTATTGTGGGTTGTCTTAGGCCATCTTTTGCTGATGAAGAATCGTACTTAAGAAGGTCATTTCACCGTGAAGATAGAGATGACTATAATTCAGACTGGAAAGGTATCTAATCGTTATGCTTACCTTGCCAAACTATCAAATGCAGAAACTTCTAAAGTTTGCTTATTGATTTCTGTATTGTTAGTATCCTTGTAGGATTTGTAGTTGTCATGTTACTAGCATTGACTTTTAATAATATTAGGCAATGAGGATGAGAGTAATTTCTTGTTCTATAACAATTAGGATTCAGAACTTTTAACTATGGCAGACCAGCTGCTAGGGCTATTTTTACAAGACAACTCATTTTATCAATCAATTACAGAAGTTAGAGGTTTTTGTCAAACCTAAATCTTATTTCCTTATTTCCAACTTCAATTCTACTCATGTTTAACATGTTTCTATTTTTTTGCTGCTTTTATTGTACTTTGTTCCTACTCTTCATGTAACGGACCTTACCTGTGGCTGAATCACACTAGTGGAGTGGGACTGATGGGGATTCTGAAATCAGATGGATACTTTAAGGAACAAAATTGTTGCATTTGTCGATTATAAATTGAGTATCTACACCAAGTTGGATTTTAGAGATGGCATGCTTCCTTGCCAATACTCTTCAGCGATGGTTCTTATGTAACTTTTCACCATTGAAAATAGTGAAATGCGTGCTTGATATTATATATTTATTCATTTAAGGGAAGTTCTTGATATTTAGTATAAATCCGAGCTATCAAGAACATTTTCAGGAGGCATTCTCTTTCATTTGCCTTAGAACATGCTTGTCATGTGGTTGTGTAATTATTTCACCATATTTATCCTTTTTGCCACTTTAGATGGAGAAACTTTGAGCTCTAGCTCCAAAAGCGATGGAAGCAGCTCTGGCTCAACTCTCCACCATTTGGAGATCTTGAGAATAGAGCTATTTTCGTTATATGGATCTCAGGTATTTACATAATAACCATATTTGTAGCACATAAATCATGACCTGCCTGGCATTGCATGTTTTCTTTGGGGTGGTTGGCATCCCAGCTCGCAGGGGCAGGGGGGTTAGATTTTACTTAGAAATATAATTAAGATGAATGTGAACTGAATAAAATAAAATATGATTGTTGTTTAACTCAAGTTGTTTTCAGAATGACAAAAAAAATTTCAGCCATTGCTAAATTATAATTGGAAGGAAAGCATTATAAAAGTTTTTTTCTGCACTGGTTTCCACGTACCACAGTTCGTCCTTGCCCATTACAACATGCATTTCTTTGGATATTGCAGTATGTGGTTAGTTTACAAGATTTTCAAGATGCAGAGCATGATGTCCTTGCTCACTCTACTTCAGCAATTCTAGAGCATTTTAGCGAAAAGGGAAAGAGATGCAATGTTGCTCTTAAGGCTCTATGTAAGAAGAAGGGTCTTCATGCTGAGGTAAGTAAATGCTTTGGATTGCTATTCCTCAATATTTTTTGTTTTTTCATATTACATGCAAGATGTACACATCATTTTTATTTGCTATGACCTGTAGAACACATTTCTTGTTTGCTTGGATATGTGAAATTGTGTTATAGGCACTTGCAAGCAAACCTCTGATAAAGAAATTAAAATGTTATTCATCCTGTCTTTGTTGTTCTATGTACACTGTTCGAAGTACTTATAGGCAACAAACACTCACTTTCACGACAAATTTTTTTTTTACAGCTTGTCCACTTTGAACAGCAAATGAAGGACTTGAACATCTTTGAAAAGCTGCATAACTTGAAACCTTTCTTGACAAACCAAGAAATTATATGTCATGGCTCGTTGATATTCAAAGAAATAAAATTAACGGTTACATGATCAGCTTCAGATTTAAGAGGACCAACCACTGATTGGTTTTTTCTTTCAATAAAGTGGCATGCATCAACATATCGAGGCAGAACAAAACACCCAGTTACCTGTGTAATCCCAATATCACCTTTTCCATTCTTGCCAGTGATCTGGTTTTAAACTTGCGTTGACAAACAAGACTGAAAATGATCTAACCACTCCGTCACATCATCTTGAAGTTTACAGTAAGCTTCATTATTTGATTCTCAAGAATTTCATTAAAATCACAATGGGCTCAGTTTTGACCACCACTTACAAAATGTTTCGTCCAGTAATCTGCAGTCAAAAAAATCTTGAAAACCATGTTTGTATGAGAAAAACCCTGATTGCCAAAGCTGTTGTTTTCACAATTCTGTAATAGTACTCTTGAACGATTTCCCTATTGCCATTGTTGAAAGATGCTATGAATTTAATCGTGGAAATTAACTCATTTTGCTTGCGTTCATTTATAAGCAATAAAAACTAATTGGAATGAAAGGTGGATGTCCAAATATACAGCTACCGTATATACTATTCCATCAGGTCTTATATTTTATTTTTACTCTACGCCATATCTGGCTATCAAAAACAACCATAATAGGCTATCCAACCCTTGTGATGAAGATTAGAAATAAGAATTTGATTGGAGTCTCTTTGACAAGATTCTTCTATCTTGGTTTTAAGACACTTGTGCAGCATTTATGAGAACCTTCTGTTTGCTCTCCCGCTCAAGCACAGTTATTTATAGTTGGGCAGCCTATTTCCTTTCCTTTTCATGATGCATTCCCTTTGATTTTATACAGAGAGCTAATTTGGTTGGGGTTGATAGCCTTGGCATAGATGTTAGAATTTTCTCTGGGGTGGAAGCACGAACTCATCGATTCCCCTTCAAAGTCCGGGTAAGTAATCTAACATAGTATCAGGACTAAATACATAAATAAAAAATAATAAAATTCTCTAGTTCCTGCCAATGTTGAAACAGTTTGTCAAATATGCTGGATAAGGTTTATATATATATATATATAGCAGTGTGCTATTTGTTAAGGTTGTCACTGGAAAACCAATTTTATTTCGAGTTGTATATGTGCATGTTTAGAATTCATTGTAATGGTACGATCCTCTGCCCTCTGATTTAAGGTTGTTTCTCCACGTGAGCTCTTTTATACGTGGGGCACTGAAAATGTAAATGGTTGAAGAAATGGATGTTTCATGTATCAAGGGGAATGCGTGCTTGTATTCAAGTGCATTTGCTGCATCTTTTTGGTTCTGCAGAAAAACTTGTGCTCAATAACTTCACAACCAATAAACATTTAAGGTTACACTTCTGTTGATAGTTTGTCTATATATAATTTGCAGGCTTCCTGTGAAGTTGCTGCACAAAAGCAGATGCATCAGCTGTTGTTCCCTCGGTCTCGCAGAAAAAAGTTTAGAAGTCATAAAGATGGGCTTGGGGACTCCATGTCATAGCTCTCTTCATGTAACTAATCATAGTAAGGGCTTTATTCATAAAATAAATTGCAGGCGAGGTTTGTCAGCAACCAGGTAGTGCATATTTGTACATTATTTCAATAAAGGACCAGAAGGAACTATTTTGTTCTTCCAATCTTGTTAACGTGGCTCAATTTCTTCATGCTCCGCACCCCTATCCAGCTAAGTACTCAAACTTTCAACATTCTCAATATAAAACAAAGGTTTTTCAAGCTCTTGATGGGGAGGTGGGAACGGTTTAAAAATTAAAAAAAAAAGATGACTGGTGATCACAAAGTGTAATCCAACATAAAATGAAGAACTGATTTTTTTATTCTTAATTGGATTATTGATTGCCCCCCTCCCTTTATGCTATCCAATACCCCAACTTAGCTAAAATCTAAAGTATTTTGGAGCAGCAATGAGATGCGTGCCCTTCCTCATCCCAGAAAGCAGGTCCTGAGTCGGGATTTCTAGCTCCTGCAACTTTTCCTATGCTGCCTAATTATGACTACTTCCCCCATAATTCTTTTCCCCCGTTCTTGTTCTCGTGCCTTGCCCGTCTCCAATGCTGCTGGTGCTAGGAGGATCACGCTTGCTACTATCCCCAGTTTTTTTACTGCGGTTTCCAGAACAAGCCTCCTCGTCGAAATGTCTACTTCTCCCAGAGTCTTCATCAACAACATCAGCACAGCGTCGATCCTCTTCCTTGTTACCCCTGCGTAAAGAACACAAGAGTTGGGCACGTGTAATATGCTTGGCTCACACAAGGGAGAAAGTGACCTATCAGCATGTTACCATAGGATGAGACGAAGAGCTCGTGAGTAGTTATTCTGATTTTTAATTTTTAACTTGGCTGACACTCGTGTTCAAAGACTCGAATGAAAACGATAGTTTAACCCAAAAGCCTAGAGCAAGATGAAATGGTAATAAGAGAACAACCAGAAAATGCCAAAAAAAGGAAGGAAAGAAAGAAAACTAACAGGCAAGCAGAAAACTAAAGATTCTACTGGAATTATACATCACTCTATCCTCAGAGCATGAGGAATATTGCAGACTTGTCTTCACTAAAAGTAACTTGCAGCTAGGGGCCAAGGAAGGTAAAATGAAGAGAGCATGCTCAACATGACAGACATGAGAATGGCCAAGTCATTAAAGACCACCAGGTCCATTCCATGTAGCCCTAACTAAGCGAAGATGCTCGTGTACAAACCTAGCATGGCTAAATATTACTCTGTTTTGAACCTTGCATCAAAGTCAGTCTGACCTACTTCATCCAAAATATTTTCCGTAATCTAACCTTTGCAATTATAAAAGAGTTGGGCTATGTAACGACAATAGTTTATTCAAACCCAAAGTTCAACTCGTTTGCTAGTTGGTGCAACTGATAAAGGAGCTTAGGTAAACATCAAAGCTTTGAGATATTTTTTATTATTCATATGAATTTAACACCTGCAACAGAGAGAAAGATTAGAGAAAAATAATTGCATACCCCGAGTAAACGACCAGCCCAGCAGCAACAGCAGAAAAGGCCAAATAGTACACCCAATCAACCTGAACGTTATTGACATCAGAGGGAAAATCCCAAGTGCAAACTTTTGAACATGCATAATACTTGAATTCTGATATTCATACAATGTTATTAGTTAACAAACCTTCTCATGGTAAGCAAAAATGCGAATCATGACGGCCCACATGTCTGATGTCAGCAAAGACAAGTTGAGCATTGTGGAACCACTAATCTGTAAATAGCGGGAGTCAGAATATTAAGGTGAGAACATGCATGCACTAGTATAAATCATCCATGAGGTCAGCCTAATAAATACTTGTCCTCAAGTATTGAATAAAGCTCTGTTTGGAATATCAGACTGAATTATGCATTTGTCCAAAAGTTACTATTGCAAGTATAAAAAGTTAAATTTATAATAGATGATAAGAGCCCCTCCTGGGCTCGTGAAAAACATGTAAAAAAGACAAGAAATCTATGAAGTTAAGACATAAGATGAAGGTGATTGCAGCTTGAAAATCAAATAAATTTTACGTTGAAAATTGGAAACAATGAGACTAGCAGTAGCAGCAACACAAGGTCCTTGGCAGGAAAAGAGTGCAGGTTTAAATAATACAGAAGCACAATTAGCTCCTCTCATGCTAGCACCAAACTGTCATTAGATTACATAAGTTGAAACCATATTCATATCTTATTAATGGTTGGCTCGGCACCATCTCACAAAGCATTATATTGGTGCTAATAATTGATGGATGTAAAGTGACTAAAAATGAAAACACTATAATTTAGAGAGTAATTAAAGAATGATAAAAAAAACATTCCAAGTTAATCATTGGCAGTGTATATGTGGTGCATGAACTGATTTCAATTATCATAACAAGTGTTTTAGGTTCTAAGAAGATTTTAATCTGATGCATGTAAGCTATAAATCTTGAAAAAGAACAATTCAAAGATGTAGTACACTCAACCATCATCTCCAAATTCCAATTTCAAGTTCTTCATTCCAATGGCAGGCCATGTTCTAACAAACTTTTAGCTAGTCCCACATCCATACCTTAAGCAAGATCGGGACTAATGAGTAGAACAGAAACATTGCCACCGCAAATCCAAAGAACGGAAGAGCCTGGAACCAAAACCATAAAGCAAACAAATGAAATTAAACTCTAAGCATGGATAACCTTCAAGACTTCTATATGTATTAAATTCATGCATTAAATTTAAAGACAAATCAATTATCCCATTGATACTGACAGGATATTTAAACCCCACATTCATTTTCATATCTTTTTCTTGAATGTTTTTTGGTCTGAGCCATTTTACTGATGTATTTGAATTGATTTTGGTTAAGCATCATCTAACACCAAGAGTAAATTACAAAGACATCTATACAGAACTATTAAAACATCAGTTACCAATTATAATTCTATTGTGATTGTTCAGTCAAGAGAGCAAGAATAAAGCAAAAAATAAATGCACGGTATAAATGCTTTGGAAGAAGACAATGGACAAGAAACATACTGCCCCAGCTGACCAGTGAATAGATTTAATTTCATTGTGCTCCATAATACTTCTGTAGTTATCATTAAGGAATAAAAATTGGAAAAAAAGAAAACAATTTACCAACTTGAACCACACAATCAACTTAACCAAACAATCAAAAGTTTTGGATATCATGAAGTTTTAAAGTCGACCACTTAAGAACAACGAAAAATCTTACACAGAATAAAATAAGGTAACTCATCAATAGAAAAGCTGATGTTTCTTGTAGCTATCAAAATATTAAATTAAGGATACATTTGAATGGCACTGATTATGGCACCAAAAAAGCCCAGAAGCGACATGAGCTCAACTCTATCAGCATTTTTCACAAGAAACTCCTGCATAACAGATGGAAATAAAACTTAGATAAATCATTCTATTTACTGTGCAAGTATAACAAATTTATATCATTGAAACATATATTAGTTTAAAGCCCCCTTGAAAGAATGAATAAAAACTTAAGACTTTAAATTATTCAATAGAAGAATTATTTGCAATTCATAAATAAGGAACCATCCAAACAATATCTTGAGAACCAACTTCAAACCTTAACCTCAAAATAAATAAAAAATCAAGCTGTAGTGTGAGGATAGAAAGAGAGACCTAAGTTAGCTTTCTCTCCCTGTTTCTCTGTGTTTTTTCCTCTTTTTTTTGGTTGCCTTTTTTATATGTAAGAGTTTTGCAGCGAATATTAAGAGGGTAACAGCTATTTACCTTGCCTCCCAAGGTCAAATTAAAAACCAAAAATAAAAGCAAAAATTGGATTAAGATCATCAATGTACACACTATAATCAACTAGAATGTCAGTAACACTTTTGTGAAAAAAGTAAGCTCATGAGAGAACAACTGCCAAATGGAAGCACTATTAAGGATCAGAGAACATGAACCAATATTCAGCAAGACAAAATTATAGCATGCAACATGGCTTACCTCACTGACATTGCTGATAGCATACAGTGTTGCACCGGCAATAACAAGAGCATCTCCTTTATGAGGGCTGCTCCCTCCTACAAGAAGAAAACCCCCCCACTAACTAAGAGATAATCATTCAATACTATGGGACAGAACTTCAATGGAAATGGAGATGAAAATGAAATATTATACGCAATAACATGGCTACAGGCACATCTTGAATTTTAAAGTAGCGACAGTATCTCCAGAACTGGAGAATTTAGGCATAAAAGTTAATTGATTATACCCTTGAACAAATTGGCTCGTAGCATTACTGTATCATTAGCTTGAAATATTTTACTCAACAACAATGCTATAGTTGCATCTTGAGTCTTAAAGTAGAGACAGTATCCCCAGCACATGAGAATTTACGCATACATGGTAATTGATAATTTGAACAAATTGGCTCATAGCATTACTGTTTCATTAGCTTTCTGCACTCAATAGATCAATAGCCACATCCCAGAAGGTGCCACATGAAATATTATACACAACAGCATCGCTACAGTTGCATCTTGAACCATAAAGTTTAAAGTAGAGACAGTATCTCCAGCACAGGAGAGTTTAGGCATACCATGTAATTGATAATACCTTTGAGCAAATTGGCTCATGACATTAATATTTCATTAACTTTCTGCACTCAATAGATCAATAGCTACATCCCAGAAGGAACCACAGAAGATGCATGGACATTAACAAAAGCACACATGTATTAAGTAAAACTATTCTCCCATCTAGCACAGGCCTTTAGAGAGTGAGATGAGAGAAATGTCAAACAACCTTGCCTGGTTTACAAACAAGTGAAACAATCAAGACACCAACATAACATACTATTTTCAAGGATGGCTAAAAGGAAATGGAAAAGTTCCCTCCAAAAGATATATTATTATTTATCATTGGTATAAATGATGGCCTAAGGTTATGGAACAGACAGCAAGCAAGCACTACAGAAAAATGAATGAAAGAGGTAGGGCAAAATCATAGGAAAGTGAATGAAACAGCATATCTTTACCAGATCGATCACCAGTATGAACATCTGAAAAAACAACCATAACAAGGCCTGCAACACAAACTACCACTCCTGCTATTTTCTTGAATCTGTACTTTGTGCTCAAGAAAAACCATGTAAGAACCATAACAGAAGGGATTGACCAACAGTCCAGCAGCATGACACTTGTGATCGATGTGTACTGATAGGCCTTCACCACTGCTCATGAATGAAGATAAGACCAATTATCATATACATGAATCACTTTAACAGTCACTATTCTCAGTTTACACTTCAATAATGAAAGGCCTGGGTAGCATTTCTTTTTGAAAATATATAATGCAAGTGCCAGTAAGGTCAGTGACATCAAGGTAGAGTAACTTGTTCCCATTTATTAATTCACTAATTCTTTTAAGGATTGTTTCAACCATATAGCAGAACAGAATATTAGCAGCAGATGAAACTCTATATTGCTGAGAATGTGTGAGAAGTAACCAGCTTCGTGATTAACCACACCACAAGGTGCAAAATGTCTATTTAAAGTACTCAATGCAAGTTTTTAGAATCACAACTAGAGGCTAATCAGAGAGAATGAATGAGGCTTCAGTGAAAAGACCACAGAACAAATTGATTATTTGCTTTATAATCAGGAGAGATGCAATTTCCTTGCAGGGAGTTTACATCTTCAGGATTTTCTAATCTGTAGATGCTAAAAATACAAGATTGGTTAAAAAAATTGAAAGCAAATGAAAAGAGAAGCTGTTAGTACAAACGTTTAGCCTAAAAGTCATCTGTAGTACAGAAAATACAAGAACTGAATACCTAGTCCGCACGACCACTAAAACAATTTACTCACCAAGAAAATTAGCTTCTACATCCACCAATGAAAGAATCGCATAGTAGTACCATTTTGCCTGCACAAATTCCAAAAGCAGATACAACAACATAAACTTCTCATATTAAAATTAAAACAAAAGGAAAACAATGAAAAAAGGTTTCAGCCTAAATTCTTCACTATCAACTCAAATTGTTTTATATTGCATCCGCATCAATATTCTACTCTGAGGAGTTATTTCATAAGGAACTCTCCTATCACCTCAAAAAATGACAAAGCGGGATTTCTTCCCGTTTTTCATGCCCTACTTTCTTACACCAATCCACTGCATCCCCGCAGCTTAATGACGGACATCCAATGAATAAATTCTTTTCTAATCAATTCCGAACAACACAAAACTCCAATTATAGAAGCAAATTCAGCAAATGAGTTCACTTTTATATAACATACTGATAACTGATTGCTTGTAGTCAATAATTGGGGGGGCGGGGGGGGCTAAAGAATTAGATTTAAAGGTGAAGCAAGAAATCACCTTAAGTGGTTGCTTCCGGTAAAGCATAATACTTCCATAAATAATGGCCAAGAAAACGTAGTTAAGAAAAGACTGAGAAGTCGGTGCATTAATCCCTGAATTGAAATGGAAAAAATATACAGGGAATCAAGTTAGAATACTACTGTAACAAAAACACACCAAAACAAAAATGAAATTTTGCATTCTAATACCAACACAGCTAGCTAGTCGAGGGGAAGAAAAAAGGAAAAGAATTTTGAGCAAGTAAAGATATAAATATTTAATGAGCTTAAGAAAGAAGAAACAGGAGTTGAACCTCTTCTAGCAAGTTCAGAGGATGAAAATCCAGTAGAAGTAATAACGAGAGAGAGAAACTGTCCCAACCCAAGAGCAACCAATGTTTTCGTAGTACAAAACTCCATAAAGCTCAGCATTTTTTTCCTCCTATTATCTTTGTTAAACACAAACACATAACAATCTACAAAGAATTTCCAAAATCCCAGTTGTGTAGTTCAAGAATAAACAAAACCCAACTTTTTAATGTCTTAAAGGGATTGAGTTGGCAAAAGGATATGAACCCACTTCAGGTTTGGTCTTTTTTATGATGGAAAGAACAGGAAAAAAGGGTTGATGGTTGATGATGATATTGATAGATACAGAGTGAGTGACAGCCACCAACTTGAAAGTGGATGTGGAAAAGGATAGTTTATTTTCTACATGCAATTTGACTCCAACAAAAACAGAATCAAGATAAACCAACGGTTGTTTGGAGCTCCCAGATTCTATGCTGAACTTGACTCCAGCCGTTGAAGTTTGGAGAGAGAGAAAGAGAGGGAGGGAGACGAGAGGCTCGGCACTTTTGATGGCCAACTTTCTTCTCTTTTTTGCAGCGTCCTATAATCATTAACCCGCATGATAGAGAAAATGGAGCACATACTGGAGACGAGTTGAGAGGTCAGATTCTTTTGTTTTCTTGAGTAGTCAAAATCAACAATGGAATATGAGTTATATTAAATTACAAAACGATGTCATATTGTATTGAACGGTCAAAGATGAAAAGGACGCCGACACCACATTACGCGGCTAGCAGAAGCCTTGTCATTTAATAAAAGCAAAAGTTCAGTGTTCTTACTTACTGTTGATTAGTGCGTTCAAAGCGTTGAAAACGTATTTTTTTAATTATAAATCTAAATTTATTTAGTTAATCAATACACACCATAGTTTTACATGGATTTTAAAAAAAAATCTAGAAACTTTGGTTATAAAACTAGTACAATTTATATTTTTTTCTAAATATAATTTTTGAAATCATAACCCTAAAAGTTATCACAAATATTAAATACACACTTTATATTAGCAAGATATACTTTAAAAAAAAAAAACAATTATTGGATTTGAATAGCTTTCATGCATGCTTGACAACTTAGTTGAAATTATTTTTAAAAATATTTTTCATATATAAATGTATTAAAATAATATTTTTATTTATTTTTTAAAAACTATTTTGACATCAGCATATAAAAATAATCTAAAAATACCAAAAATAATTAAGTAAAAATTAAAAATAATTTTTTTTCAAAAATATTTTTGAATCGTAATGTCAAACAGTTTGAATCATCAAGAACATTCATGTATATGAAGACAAGTGAGCATATATATTAGCTTATAATCATGCAATTCATAAAATCATGGTAAAATTACAATCACAACATAGATTAGCTTTTTACTAAAAAAATAAATAATTTTGCATAAAAGATTGAAGTAACTATAAACAGAATTGTGTATAAGACAATCAAAATAACTCATAGAATGCATTACAAGAATATATTAAGAAAATAATTACACTAAACTAATAAAAGATTCTTGTTGAAGAAAGTAGCACACAAGTAATTTAACATACATTGTTGTTGTCAATGATTAATCATTTATACTTAAAAATTTATTGCTACATTTTTTTTTACAAAATATATGATTTTAATAAGTCTCCTAATATTTCAACATCACCACATTATTCATGTGTATTCCTAAACATGGTCCAATGAACCAAGAAAATCGAACTCAAAATCTCTCAATAAGAACTAATCTTAAGCTCTAAATTTTGAAGAAAAATTATGAAGAAAAAGAGCTAGAAGAAACAATGGAAAAGGATTGAAAAAATAGGTGAAGAAGAGTATATCCAACTTCAACCCTATTTTGTAAGGAATTTATTGGAAAAAAAGCTAATAGAATTCTCACACTAATAGCTTTAATTACTCACCATTAAAGTAGAATTAAACCTAAATATTTTTTGATTAAATCAAATGATTTTTGAGTTAGAAAATCTTAATTAGTTAGAAGAAAATCCCTTTAGAAGCAAATTGGTCAAATTCTATCATTCAAGAGTTAGACTAAATAATACAATAAGCTCAAAAAATCATTCTTAATGGACCAAATTTAAGTTGACAAAAAATAGTTTTTTTTATAGCCAAAAAATTATTTTACAATAAACTCAAACTCAGATTGAGCTTGAGGCCCTAACATAAGTCGAGTCGGGGGTAAGTTGCACGTAAAAGTGTGGGTTTTAAATCATAAATCATTTTGCTTAGACCTCTCCCCATAAAGTCTTTTTTTCTATATGAGATAAAGTTCTTTTTAGAGAGTTTTGAATCTCTCCAAAACATTCTAACCAATGATTATTTAAAGGTTAACTTTTTATTCACATATAAAACATGTTAATGTTCTTTGTTAAAAAACTTATATTAAATATTAAATCCTAAAAAAATCTTAACCCTAAAAATAAATGGACCTCACTTTTGATTTGATCTCAAATATATCAGTTAACCATGTTTTTGAACAAGTTTTATAACAATCCCCACATGAATAGAAATTTTATAACAATCCCCACATGAATAGAAATTATCTTACCAATTTAAAAATGATTCAAAATCTTGTACAAAGATATTGATTTAATAGATTAACACATAAAGAGAGGTAGTTATTAATTTAAACCTTCATTAGTAAAATATTATTGGATGTAGTCACTAAATATTATATTTGTTTTTTATTAGGTCATCTTGGTCTCATGACCAAGTGATAGTGCTTACCGGGTTGACTTGACTTATTTTTTGTGTTATTTTTTTTATTAAGACTTTACAAATTTCATCATTCAACATTAAATCCAATAGGTGTGGTTGAGAAATGAGCTTTATATTTTGTTTGATTTATTTTTTATAAGTTTATTTTAATCTTAGGACAAAAGTCACAACTTTAATTGGTTAAACCAAGTTAAATTAAGTTATTTTTTTAATTTTTAGATTATTTCAATTTGATGAGTTGAGTTATGAATTTGATGAATTGACTTGTATTGTTTTTTTAATTTATTTTTTCTCTAATCTCAAGAGATTAAAATTTAAAATTTATTTTGATTTGTTTTTCATAGAGTTATCTTGATTTTATAGTACAAGTTGCAGGTTTTACTAATTAACTTGAGTCACTTTTTTAATTATTTTTTTTAATTTCAATCTTTAATATTAAAAATTAAATTTATAAATTTTATTTTATTTTCTATCAAATTATCATAATTTTGTAATTCGAATTATAAATTTAATATATCAACTTGATACAATTAAATCTAATATATTATCTTATATTTTTTTCCAATAAAAAACATCTAATATTTTTTTTATATGTACTCTTATTTAGGAGTGTAGTTGATGTTGTTTTTTTAAAGTGTTTTTCATTTAGAAATGCATCAAAATGATATTTTTTTTATTTCTTAAAAATTATTTTTGACATCAGCATATGAAAAAAATCTAAAAACACAAAAAAAGTTTAATTTAAAATAAAATAAAATAATTCATTTTTTTTTAAAGTTTTTTTGAATCGCAGTGCTGAACACCTCGTTTTAGGAAGGGTATCTACACTAAAGATGACAAATTTGAGACAATAACTCAATAAATACATATGTTTTGAAAGTTCTTACAACATAAATTATATATTTAAATAAATGCTTATAATATTAAACTTATAATAATCAAATAAAATTTTAAAAAATGAATTGTATTAAACTAATCATGCTACCTTCAAGTTCACAAGTTGGAGAAGTTCAAATTCAGGCAGACTTGATAGTAGTGCATGACAAGGTTACCATCACAAATTTAGCTGATGTTATGGCCAATAAGCTGATAGAAAATCCTTATTTTTTTAAAATTACATGGGCGTTTGGGTTAGTTTATGTGTACCTCAACTAATCCTATGAGTCTTAAAGTTAATGACCATGTAAGTCTCTAGTGATTATCATATTAGCAGCTATAGGACTCAAACTTGAGATCATGGGAGAGCAAATCTTTTAATTCCAATGAAGGTTAAAATCCTTTTTTTTTGCAAGATCTTATAGCCGGGATATTTGATGTCACATCAGCACCTTCTATGCTTGGGAAAATGAAATTGCTCAAAATCTTGGAACGACTTTAAGCACTTGCAAGTATGAAATTAAGATGTAGTTGCTAAACTTGTTTGTTTGTGCGTGTGCGTGTGTGTGCGTGTTACAATTACAATTATATCATGTTAAAAAAACAAAGCATGTATCCTTGTAGCCATTTTTATTATGCACTCTTATATTTTAAGAGTAACTGCACTAGTGCATTTATTTTTTCATTTTGGTCATCAATTGTTTTCCTCTTCGATTTGATTTTTTTGGGTCAAATTGATGGGCAATTTCTTCTAAATAGAAAAAAATGAAAGACATGATTCAAAAATACAAGACCAAAATGAAATCAATGGGAAGTTAAGTGACTATTTAAAAATTGACATGAAAAGTTTATTTGGTTCACCTACTTTCATATGAGTTCATATTTAGTCTCTTTAGTTTTTGAAGATTTATTTTTCATGCAAACTCTTTTTTTTGTCCTTCTGTGTGATAAATGAGAGAGAAACTCATTGAAAATATTAAAAGAGAAAAGTTCATAAAATAACTCAATTTCAACCATGAAAAGATTGATCTCGGGGTCAATAAGTTTTATTCAATAAGAATAGTTCTATTATAGTGTTTTTTAACCTTTATATTCCTTGAAAAATAGATATAAGCTAGAGTTTTTAGCTAATTTAAGGGCATAAATGGGTTTAATTAGGACTTTTGGATGTTTTTAGATATTTCGAAGTCAAATTGGACGATTTTCTTTAGTGTAAAGATTCGAAGACTTGACTTCCCAACCAATTAATAAGGTTGATGATTGAACCAGATATGACATGTTATGTGGTTATTTTTTTTTTTAAAAAAAAAGATTGGGTGGATGATGTGTTGTCCACCCAGCTTAGCAAATACAAAAAATTAGGCCATACACGTTGGCCTATATGCTCTATCCTTTTTTTAGGGCTAGAAGCGAATCTTTGAAGGTTATACTATTGAGCTCTTTTTAAAAACCATTTTTATTTTATTTTTAATTTAAATTCATTTAAATAAACTAACAAGAGTTTTTTTTATAAGATTATTCTATTAAATTCCATTCGACTATAGATTTGTTTTTAAATGAGATAATGGGTTTTTTTTATATATTAGTAAATGATGTTTTTATAACTCTTCATGATTTTTTTTTATGTTTAATCAAAGTTAATTATAATTAAATAAAAAAAAGATGTTTAAGATATTATTTCATTAAACATCAATCAACTTAATATGATATTTATAAACATTAAATCCTATGAAACAACTAACCTACCATATACATACTTTTCTAACAACTAGTCTACACTTAGTATCCTAAAAAAGAAAAGAATAAGATATTTATAAATATAAAAGGTAATTAACAAATTTATCTTTAAATAGATAGTTAATTCCTTGGACACCCTTCTTAAATTGATACTAATAAGTTTATAATCATCACTTTCTTAGCAAGAAAATAATGGCATTGACGAGTTATGAATTTTATAAAGATATTCATGATTTGAAAAGGTAATAGTGATATATGAGAGGGTGATAACTTGACAGTTAAAAGCTTCTTAAATGGAGTAACAATTAACTTTTACACGCTTCATGTGTTCATGATAGATATGATTGGCATAAATCTATATGACATTAACTTTGTCAGCATACAAGGGTGTATGTTAAACTTGGAAAAAACATGTTTTATGAAAAGACCTTGAAACCAAATAATCTCAGTACAAGTAGCAAACATTATGCAATATTCAGCCTTAGTAGATGACTTTGACACAATCATGTTTCTTACATTTCCAAGAGATAAGTGCATCACCAAAAAACATATATGAGATGGAATTAGATTTTCTAATACCTAAGAAATTAGCCCAATCAAAATCACTATAGAAAATGAGTTGGAGTGATAACCAATATAAAAAAATAAGCCCAATCTATGTGTTTGGTTAACCAAACAAGATCTTGAATATACTTATATTGATTTTAAAAAATACCACAAGACTGATGATGTATTTCTAACCCCAAGAAGTGGGTAAGTTGATTAAGATCTTTCACATAGAAAGTAGAATGCAATAAGTTCTAAATTTCATAGATTTCTTCCATATCAACATTAATGACATCCATTTTATCCATATAAATAAAAAAACAATTATATCCCTAAATGTTTTTTTTGTGGAAAGAAGAAAAAGTCATATTAACTCTATGTGAAGGAAAAATCAAAGGGAGTAGATCCAAACTTTTCAAATCAAATTCATGATGCCACTTCATACCCCCACACACACAAAAAAAAAAAAAACATTTTAGTTTATAATAATCATTAGGTAAAGAAGTACACATACTAGAGGGAAAAGGTATTTGATTCTTGCAAGCCATGTACGTGGTGGTCCATCCTTAGAAGCTCAAACACCAAATCCATCCTTTGGCGTGAGTGCATTTTTTTCCTTCCTCTTATATCATCACTTGTTTTCAATTAATTAATCTATATACATATTCTTTAAAAATTTAGAATGATTGTTTTAAGAAATAAAAAATTATTAAATAAATATTTAAAAATTATACAAAATTATCTAGTTATGCTATAATTGTTAAATAAGATTATAATATTTTTATGATAATATTAGAAATAGTTATAGGAATAGTTATATATAAATAAAAAATATATAATCTTTTTAAAATGTTTTCTTATATCATCAATAAGAATAATATATATTTTATTGTAGTTTTTTTATGAAGTTTTTTTTTTAAAAAATCATATAATTTTATTTCTTTAATCACGAGAAATTATTGATGCATGATTTGTTTTTTCGAATTATAATAAATTCTTATTTAAAATTATATTTGTTAAAAAAAGGAAATATATGAATAAAAAAGTATTTTGACTGAAAAATAAATTTTATGCTCGAAATTTTAAATAATTGATACCATTTAAAATATTTATTTTAATGATAATAAAATTAAATGAAAATATATTTCGAACATGGCACCCTCATCACATTATACGTGTAAAAAAACAACAACACTAGCATGAAGCCTGTGGATGTATCTGCAGTGAAGAAACAACGAAAATAGAAGCCTCAGATCCATCTATCCAATTGTTTGTTTGGGCCAAGTAGAAAAGCCTGGAAATCACTTCCATAAAATCCCTCATGGACTTGAGCCAGCGAGCTATCTGCTGCAAATTATGAACTCACTCCTTCCAACCCACAAGGAGAAATCTATTGCAGAGCTCGGAAGGTAAAAACTCATCCATGGCGTTGCGTGACAGCCACTACAGATTCAAATCCTTTAACTGGTCAAAGTTCTCATACCATAAAATCTTGCGAGGCACAGACTTTGACCTGATGATTCAAGGTTTGCAGAATCATTCAAGGTTTATCCAATCATAAGTAATGAAAACAAATGATGTAATGATTTAGTTCTGTTGATTGTGAAAACTTAGATTATATCGTGATTCAATGTCCTGTCCAAGCAAACGAGCTCAAATTCTAGACATGAAAACTTAACAGCCTGTCCATCACCTCTGCAATGATGGGAATTCAATGTCATCGTTGAATAATAATAATAGAAAATACTACCAGTCAAAAGATAAGTTTGTTAGAAAATACTATCAATATCTATTTTCTCATAAATTATATTTATGTGTTTATTTAAGAATAATTTTATAAATTTAATCAATCAAATCCCTTCTTGATTATTCTAGGAATAGAATTATAATTCTTAAATTAAATACATTAGATATTTTTAAAATTATTTTCAATTAAGTCACACTTGATTAATTATCCCAATTAAATTTCTGACTAATGATTCTTAATATATATGATCCATTCAGTTTCTAATATGTTGACCCAAATATAAATTATAATTCTAAATAAATCAAATAATTTAATTTATCAACTTAACAATTAATTAATTTATATTTGAATATCAAATGTATCGTTTAACAACGTATCATGATTCTCAAAATATTAGAAAAGTCAGAAGTGATTTGATTTAATCTTTTAGTATCTGATTTCCTAGTCTAATTATTATCCTTTCATTAATGATATTTCGATTTAGATATTTTAGCATGGAGTGTGTTGACCATGTCAAATCATACTTGTTTACAATGTTATAATCATTGATAATATGAATAAGATTTAAAAAAAAATTCAATCTCATTCCACCTTGTGCAAAAATTTAACAATCATTACTATTTGAAAACATGTGGAGTATTTTTCCTAATTTATATAGGTTTATAAATCCTCTCTTGATCATTTAAATACTTTCAAATATGTTATTTTACATCCAATGCCAACCTATTTATTACCTTTACTAAGATAATATGTAACAATATTAAAATATATCTCTCTGTTTATAATATAACTTAGTCATAGAAGATATAAGGATTATTTACACCATCGTCACGTGAGTCGTGCATGGGTTATGACAAGTACCTATATATTGGTTATAAGTATTCTTTATACCTTAGCTTACGAGAACAGTTGTTTTTATTTATATAAAAAATAGATCATAATATGTATCAATCTTTATGACTATAATAAATGCCCAATATTTAAGAGAGCATTTACCAAGAATATTTTAGGAACAATGCTTCATCACATATTAAACTAACAGGGTTTTATCTATCTATCAATGTATAAAACCAATTTTCTTATTAATTGAGATTTTCTTTTTAAAGAAATCATAATCTCAATAGCATATTTATATGATACGAAGCAAGTGGAGTAATTTAGATACTCATTTTAAAATCTGATTTTACATGTGAATCAATTTATCGGCAAATTAACACACTTTATTTGTTTTCAATGAAATTCAACTATAATAGAAAGACATGACATGAATGAAAATACCTAAATGTTTTGTGTGGGGTGAAATATATTGTCCGCAAATAAATGTGTGTGCACACGCACATACGATACTAAATTATAAATAGTCGTACGGTGGTTAATGTATGTAAACCCTATCCTGCATTAGCTTTGCTTCCTCGTTTGCACATTTATGAATGTTTTTTCATCTTATAATATACTATTATATTTACAGACATTTGAAGATACGAGATTCGGTTCCAAGACTTTATGTTCTTATTCCGCGGGATGTTTTTTTTTTTCTTTTAAATAAACTTGAATATACAATGCTGCAACTTGCGTGGCATTATTCATTTAAACCGTTAGGCCACCAAAATTCATGGTAGTATGTTTCCAACTAATTATTTAGTATTTGTTTCTACCTGCTCGCAAGTTGCTAGAGTTCATGTTCATCTCTAGTTATCACGGGACATGTTATTAATGATACTGGACGTATTGTTATCTGCTATGTCACGAGGTGTTAGGAACATGTTTTGTTGGTTGAAGCAAACCCTAAATCATTGCATCAACTACTACTACTCCTCTCTTCTCTTGGACGGTGAAGAAAACTTGAATTCGAGCCATTTTCTCATACCCTATTAAGAATGTATACTTTACAGGTATTTTCAGAAAGATTTAACATTTTTTTGTAAAATGCCATGCTTATAATCTGAATCTGGGAAATTAAAAAAATAAAATAAAATTTTACCTTCTTAATTAACATTTATACAATCCCAAGAGGCGTTGCGTGATATTAAAGAGTTTGAAATCTGCATTGCATGTCTTGGGTTTAAGTTAAGATTTGTTTACCTTGTAAGGGAGTATTTGACACTGCGTTTCAAAAACATTTTGAAAAAAAATATTTATTATTTATTATTTTTTTGGTGTGTTTAAATCGTTTTAATATGCTGATATCAAAAAAAAAATTATGTATTTTTGATTGAAAAACACTTTAAAAATAACATCAACTACATTCTAAAACAGACACTAAAAATATAAGACAATCAAGATTTTACTCCTTTAATTCAAACTCACATTATGTATATGTGTTGGTGGAGTTTCATCAGAAGAAAAAAGAAGAAGTTATACACTGCTCCTAGTATTCATTAATGGTTAATTACCGCCTTATTAGGTGGGGACATGATTTAGAAACTGTTCATCAATCAATCCTCCCGACCAATGCATATTTCTTCAATCAGGATCGATGCCGTCTCCAGTAGTTGTGCCCGAAAATCACGCCAAGCCAATTTTCATTCCCGGAAAACCATTAGCTACGCACGTTCGTCAAGTTGGACGACAACCTTTGCTACACACTGTCCATTACAATAATATTATTCCATCAACGGCAAGCAGGAAGCCTGTATGACACTTTAGTGCCTCTAGAACATGGACAGTGATTCGATTGTTGCCACCGAAAGGCGGATATCAGCGCCACCAACCCCCCATACTTCTTCATTACTTGTTGCCATAATTTTAGACGTTTTTATGGTGGATTTGGATTGAGAACGAGTGATGCTGATGGTTCTAATCAATCATATGTGGATATGTAATAAATAAGGATATGAATTGTTTTCGAGGAATATTTTTCGAGCAATGGAAGAAGGCTAGGTCAAGGGAAAGGGAAAATGCTTGTAGTGTTAGAGAGACTATGTATCTGATGAGTGATCTGCCTCCAATCATAAATTCATATTAAAATTCGGATGGGTTAAAGGATTATCTCATATCTTTTCTTCAAATATGTGTTATGTATGTATTGAAAAATACGTTGAAAAATAATAATAACTTAAAAAGACTAAAAATCAATATACCATAAAGTATTGATCTCAAATATTCATGAGAAGTGCACCTTTTTTCGATGGTTATTACTCCGCACGTGTGTTTCCACAAAAAACTCCATCGAGTTTGGCTCGCTTCCAAGAATCGTAGTCTGCAAGAAAAAAATAATGTTAATTAAACATATTTTTATATAAAAAACAATTAAAAAACAGATGTGATAAAAAATAACCTTACCATCCACTCCACATATGAAACAAACAAAACAGAACTATTAGTGCATGTAGGAACATAACTGTGAACATGCCGATGTTGGTTCTTCGAACCGGACTATGATCGTTGTGTGAAACACTTGAACATCATATGTTGAATATATTTTGCCCATATAACCTCCAAGATGTATGGTCGTTTGAAATCCTTCTAACCCGCCATGTTATTCCAGACCGGAAAACATAATTTCTTTCTTTCTTGAGTCTCATACCAAAAATCACGTAACCTATATAGTACACATGAATTATATGTTAGTAAACAAAAAATAAATCTTAACATTTGGGTCAAAATAATTTATCTTGATATCAATCTAACCTTAATGCAATTCAATTCTCCTAAACCCTCGTTTCAATAGTGTTGTCAGCTCTATCTGATTTAAAATTTTCCTTGTAGTTGAAATTTATAAAAAGAACATTTTATTTATATTAATACAATAAATGAATTAACATAATAATAATATTTTAAGTGATACTAACCTTAAACCTTTTATACCATACATCAATAACAAATTTTTATTTAGGATATTTGGAGACCTGAATCCATTGAAATAATTATAAAAAATTATCGATGATTTCATTGCTAATGTTCTGTTTCTAGCAGCCTAAATATTTGTAAAACTAAAATTGTATATTTTAATTAAAATTATTTTTTCAAAAATTATCATCATGTTGATGGAAGGGACAACAAATTTACATTGAAAGGTTGTTCTTTCATTAGGCTTGTACTTCCAAGTAAATGAATCCTGTTGTAAAAGTGACCCCCTTTAACATGGCGGTAGCCCACATTGTGAGTGAATGCTTGTGTCTTAATTTTCTGTTCTTGGTTGGAATCTAATGACTCATGGTTATAAAAAATATTGCTAGAAGAACTAATAGTGATCTTGTTAGTATAGCACATTATTGACTTTTTCCCTATGCATGTTCATTAATTAAAAAATTAAGGTATCACAAACCATTCTTATTTGAAAACAAATTTCAATTGTTTATTCTAACATTTATTTATTTTTTAAAAAAAAATATTAAACTTGGAGCAAATCTCGATAAAACTCCCACAATTTAAACTCTGAGAACCTAAGGAGAAGCAAATCTCATTGAAAAAAGGTGTTATTCTTCTTCTTCTTCTTTTTGGATATCTCCGTATGGAGAACGGGGAAACCCCACTACATGAAAAGCGTTCTTCTTCTTCTTTTCCTTCCATAAAAATGTAAACAACGTTTAGGTTTTAGAACAGCAGTAACATAACACCCGCAATTTGTAAATGTCCATCCAATTTCGTTTAAAATTTGAACACGAGATCGATGTCAAGTAGACATCTCCACTTGAAGGGGGTCCCTTTAAAGACGCGATAGAGGTATTTATGGTGTGAAAGAAGGTCAAATGAAACCAGTCCTTTTTGAAGAAAAATAAAATCCATGAACCAAGTTGATTATTTGTAATGATGTAATTAAGACATGCGATCTACCACTCCAAAAAAATTCAAATCACAATACCAGCGGTAGTCAACTCATCTGATTGATCACCTAACCCAAACCCTAATCTTAACTTTCGAAGCGATTTGTTCAAAAAAATTGTGTCTTTTAATAGGTTTGTAATCGTTATCCCATCAATTTTTTAATGTATTATTGTTCTAATACAACAACCCACTTAATTTCATAGGGGGACACAAAGGATTGCCATCAACACAGTAGCAAATTGTTTTTTAAGGTCATAAATACAATAGTTAAACATCACATAATTCTATGTTGCTGACTAAAACATTCATAATTAAAATTTAACCTTATGCGGTATGTAGCTTAGGATGATTGCATGCATGAGTCAGCTACAGACTGTTAGAAGGGAAAAGATTAATCGTCCATCTCCAAATGAGTCTCCATTCTGATCCCGATACAGGATAATTTCATGCATGGTAGCTTCACTGTTAATTTGATATATAGTTTTCTTGTCGACCGACTGTGTGTAGAGCTTGATTTTGGATCAAACAGATGGTTAGTGTAAGTGAGCTTAATTTGATATAATATGGTTATTTTTATTTACCCTCGCAGTTTTAATTATAGTACATTACTATCAACAACGATTAATGTGTTCTCCACAAGTTTCAACACTAGTTTTGACTTCTTTTCATCACACCGTTCCCTGAAAAATAATACAAACATAATCGTATATATTTATTTTGCAAGCTAAAACAATTTTCATGACTGCCATTCATTATTGTTTTGGGTTGAAAAATCAAAGTTCATATATATATACACACACACACACTTTACTTTACTTTACTTTACGCTTACGCAATTTGATTTCCCAAAATACCAAAGCCAAAGGTTAAATAAATAAAATAAATAATTAAAAATGTAAATAGGTGCATAGCAGTTGATCTATAATTTGTCAGAGAATAATATAAATCAAATTCTGAGATCTCACCTAACAGTTTAAACTTTTGATATGGTTCCTTGACATGATATCAGAATCTTATTGACATAGTGGTTACAAATTCGAATCTCAGTACCCTTATTCTATTTGATAAAAAACCAAGCACAAGATAATACGAATCTGTACAAGTTTCCCAAAAGACTTTCACTTTAGAAGATGTGATAGAGAATAATATAAATTATATTTTGAGGCTTCATCTAACGGTTTAAATTTGTAGGTGGGATGGTTCCTTGACACAATTTCTCTTTTATCTTTTAAATGATTAATTATGAATTAGCATTCCTTAAGCAACACAATTTCTCCTTTTCCATTTCTTGTCGAGCCGAACAGTACGAATTAAAATCTAAAAAGCTTCGATGAATATTCCTTGCTGTTTACACAATCAAAGCGAGAACTAATTAATTAAGGGCAGCATTAACATCTTAATCAAAATAGTCATACGATGAAGAATCAGAATGGAGAATTATTAATTTAACAAATTAATTATATAATGATCATCTAGAAGAATGTTTTGAGATGAAAGAGTCAACCAATGAGGATTTGTAAGAGGTAGTAATTTATCATCAGAATTTCTTTAACAGCTCCCTGCTAGCTCTTTCTGTGACACACCTGCCATTAATGCTTGTGCACATGGCGGGGTCTCTCATTTGCAGCCCCTTCTGAATAATTTAAGTGGAGGCAGGCCTGCAAGAGGGTGGTGGAGATTAATTAATATTTAAAACCATCCATCTAACTCTTTTTTTTTAATTATTATAATCTTGCTTCGTTGGGGAACAAGGAACGTAGCTAGGGTTCGGCTTTTTATTCCCTTCCCCCACACAATATATAACTAATTAATGAAAAGTAATTATTTATAAAATACTTAGTATGTATGTCATCAACTATCTTGGTATAATTGCCTTTAAATTCTGACAAACTGCATTAATTAATTGTTATTCGTTTTTTATTGTTGTGGGGTCAACGGATAAAATGGTGCAAAGAGAAATTCTGAAATGGTATTGGTTGACTAGCTGTTGTCATATACTGGAAGTATATATTTTTAATAATAATAAAGAAAACAATTCAATTAATTTATTGCCATAAAGATGGGTTCCAAATTTCTTTTGCAACCCTAGAGGGCTCCTCATTTTCTTAATCATTCGGTGTACCAAATTGCTCTTGCTTGCTACGCAATTAATCTTAATTAAGAGCCGAGCTTGGCTATTAATTAATTATACACCGCTATTTGTTTTACGGTTGCACCAAGCTACTTTAGCAAAAACACTTCTGAAAATACACACGCAAACACAAATTCCTATCATCTTTTAATTCTTGAATTGGCTTCTTAAGTTCTTAAACTTATGATTTGGTCCCCTTAAATTGTCAATAGATGTTTCTTTTGTTTCAAATAATACATCATTTATTCCAACTGTGAACAAGATGACGGTGGTTTTGCTAATACCCTGATCGCTGACACAATAAATTTGTTGAAAAATAAACAATTCATTAATTAATAATTCAAAAATTCTAATATAAGGTTATAAAGTTGAAGGTCTATACATCAATCTCGTATGTTGTGGACAAATGTGTGCAATCACAATGGCATCAAACTATCAAAGGCGACTGGCATATTGAAAACTGATATTTGGCATCAAACTATCTCTAGCTAGTTGTTCGTCCGGGCAGAGTTTAGACTAAAAACTGTACGAGTTTTTACTTTCTTGTGACATAAAGCTCGCTGCAATCCTTGGGAATTCAGACGACGGTTAGCTTACCCGCTCTCTGTTGCCAAAAATAAAATAAAAGTTATGGGAAAATAAACAGAATTAAAATATTTATGAATGATGTTTCGAGGGAGAAGAACTTTCCTACAAAAACCACAGCTGATCATCATCCTTTCACGAGTTCGACGGTACTGTTTGTTTTTGTATATTATAAATCTGTTTTTTAAAAAATACTTTTAAAAAACATCGGGAAAAACCTAAGTCGAAACAGTATCCGAATTGCAGCCCTAACAATCTGGGTAGGTGCGGTGGCGCCATCAAAGTTTCACAGGTGCTAGACAAATGTATACAATGGCATCTGTCAAGCAGACACAGGACAGCTTCAGAGTTCAGACAACATGGCCCATTTTAGCTATTACTACAGCCTTTTACAGGGTTAAACATGGCTTTCCCTGATCCACCATTTGGTATTATTATATTAAATTACAAGCTCATGAAAATGATATTCACATGCATATGCTTAAATTGCTACAGATTTTTCTCTACCATGTTTCTTGAATATATATACAATAAGGAAGATTTGCACTGGATTTAGTTTTACAGGTGAAGAGAGGGAGGGAGGGAGGGGGAGAGAGAGAGAGACATATAGATTACTTGCTCATTAACTACAATTTCCACCTTCAGACAGCTTGATCATCAGTAGTTGTGCTGCCAGGATCATCAGATTTATGAGATTAACCAAGATAATTAACTAACATGGACAAAGGAACCAGGCACAACCCTCTCTTCTTTAAGTCTACGCAGTCATTCTTCCCACCACCGAAAATTATCTCACATCTCTCACTTGTTTCCAGCCCTTCTGCATATTGCTCTAAGCCGCTGCCTTCTTTATTACCCTACAAAATCATAACAATCAATTTTTAGATCCACCCATGCTATATATATAGCTACTGATCATCATACCGAACTAGTTTTATTCGGAGAAAACTTTAAAAGAAGAGAAGATTTTGAGGGAAATTGAGAGAATCAGTAGTTAATTACCAGAGAACTGTTGAAATATTGATCATTTGTTTTCCTGTGATTGTCTGTCGGTCTGATCATATCACTAACCTGTCGATAAAATACTGCAACGGTTAAAAAAAGTCCATTTCAGAAGATTTTCTTGAGGAGATCGAGAGAGAGCAATTAGTATAACCTTGGGGCTATTAACAGGAGAACTAGCAGTATCCTCCAAGGAATCATCGAGAGAAATTTCTTTGGCTCTTGTTTTCTTGAAAGTTAACTTTTTCGGCAAACCCCCATTGATGGAAGAGCCGGCAACAACGTTTGATGATTTCCACGGAGGAAAAGAAGCAGCGTCAGAAACCATCGAGGAGCTATCAAAAGTACCAGAGCATAAACTATGATCTTCTTCGTTATGGTCAGAGAAATCTTCAAAATAAGATGTCCACCCACTCTCCTCCGCAGGAGAGGCTGAAACAGCTTTCTCCATTGACGAGTGATTCATAGAGGAGTCTTCCATGTATCAGAATCTATTTACCAAACAAACAGAGATAAGAATCAACGAAGAGAAAATCAACCAATTAAGATGGTAGCTGGCTAGCAGTAGTAAATGCAACGGTGGCTGCAGTTCTTGAGAAGAAAATAGATGGGGGGTTTTATAATAGAAAAAGGAGATTACGGTGAGAAGGGAACCCACAACGTCGAATCTTGGTTTGCCACGTGGGTCCAGGGAGTTGAGGAAGTTAAACTTAGCAGTTGCAACAGAAAAACAAGGCTAAATAAGAAGACAAAAAGACTTGAGACTTGAGAGTTGAGCGAGAGAGAGAAGAACGTGCAAGAGCAGAAAAAAAAGAAAATGATAGAGAGAGAAGGGTTGACCTTTGTGGTTAAAATTGGATTTGCCACACATCATTGGCAGCCACTTTCTTTATCAGGACTTACCTTTCAACCATATACAATTAATGTCTCAATGAGTCAATTCAAAAAATAAAAACAACGAGTGAAGGACTGTGGAATTACCGATATGAATTATTTTTGTTTATTTTAAATATTAGCATACTAACTAAAATGGAAAAAAAAAATCACACCGCAAAGATAAACCTACCTTTAGTGAAAGACTCGAATTTATTTTTTTTATACGAAAAAAAATTCATTCTTAGAAAGTATATTTTGTAGATACTCTTATAAAAGTACATGTCCTGATTCGAACTCGAGATCTGCTATATATATCATAAATCCTTTAACATTACATTATACCTCCATACCTTGACTCGAACTCGAGACCTACTATACATATATCGTAAACCCTTTAACATCAAATTAAACCTCACGGGGACAAAAGACTCAACCTGCTATGCTAATTCAGCTAAATATGGCCGGTCAATTCTTAAAGTTAGGTTAGGGAATGGAAAAAACAAAACTACCAGAGTGCAGACCAAGTTGTCATGGGCATTCTCAAAGAGAACGAGCCATTCCTTTATTCGATAATAACATTATTAATATAAAATTAACATTAATCAATAAAATAAATCTAGTGAAGATTTTGAACAATTGATGAATATATTCAGCTTTAAAGTTTGATGGGCATTTAAGAGTTAATGTTGGTGTTGCAGGGAGAAACCCGTTCCGGAAACCATTTTCTTCTTCTTTCGTTCAAAATCAAGAGTGAAGTAATTGATAATACTTTATTTGCTAAGTTAGGAACTAAAGAAAAAACATTGTAAATTTGTCATTAAAATTGATTTAATTATAAAATTATAAATCTTTTTTATATTTTCAAATTCATGATAAAATTAAACAAGCAACAAGTCCTCTTTGCTTTTAGATCTTCTGACTAGTATGTCGTTTTTGATTGAGCAATTACTTGGTAAGGAAAAGGAAACTAAGGCCTGACAGCTGTTGCTATAGCTTTTCAAAGTGCTTTTCGTGATGAAATATATCAAAATGATGTTTTTTTATTTTTTAAAAATTATTTTTGACATCAGCACATCAAAATGATCTAAAAACACCAAAACATATTCATTTAAAATGAAAAAAAATTGAATTTTTTGAAAACGGCGTTTCAAAAGCTATCCTAAACAACTTCTAAAGCTCTCAAATAAGTTATTTACAAGTAAAAAAAAACTACAAAACTAAACTCATCAACAACCCTATGATAGCCTTATACTAGTAGTCTCCACCATCAATAACCCTATAATACCCCTTGAATGTTAAGCCTTTCTTTTATCTACTCTACCTATCTATATAGGTGGAGTGTGTGCAATATATTTTATGTAGAAAATATGAAGCATATCATTCTATTTATAGGAAAAACTTAATAACTTTATAAATGAAATAATATAACTTCTCCCCTAAATAATATCATATATATTATTTGAGGATAGTTTTAAAAATTTATTCAATCAAATTTGTATTTGGTTTTTATAGGTCTATAATTATAGTCCTCTATATTAATTACATTCTACTTCTCAATTTCTAAAAAAAAATTACAATCAAGTCATACTTCATTAATCATTTCAATTTAACTTTTGACCAATAATTCTTAAATATGTGACTCATTAGGTTCCCTAATATGTTATCTTGAATATAAATCATAACTCTAAATAAAATAGGATTGAACAAATCAAAATTTTTAATTTATTATCAATTTAATAAATTAGTTTATTTATATTTGAAGATTAAGTATATTTTCTAGCAATATGTCATGATCCCTGAATATTAAAAAATTCATACATGGTTTGACTAAAACTTTTAGTGATCAATTAAGTGTTTATGCTATGTCAAATCCTGTTTGTTCTCGTATCATAGTCACTTATCATTTGAATAAGATTTGATTTTAAATATTATTTCACCTTGTGCAAGGATCTCATAATCAATATTATTTGTGAATAGATAAAATATTTTGTTTAATTCATATAGGATGATGAATCATATCACTTAAAACTTGTGCAATGATTTCATGAATTCTATTATTTGTTAACCTTGATAAGGACAACATGTAGTTAATATTATTCCTTATACAATATTTATTAATGATCTCAATTCTAATAATCACTTATATAACTATCACTTAAGTCTTACCTAAGACATGAATGATTTTTTTATATGAAATTCACATACGGGTTAGCCTTGTGTACATATCATTTGACAAACATTTAAATATTAACTTTAAGTATCATTTAGATCTCAACTTATAAGAATAACTATATCCTTTCATATATGGAAGAACATAATATGTATGAGTCTTAATGACATTAATTAATGTTCAGTCTTAATTGAGCATTGATCATAAATATTTTAAAACAATGTTTTAATGCAATATTAATCTCATAATTATATTAACTTTATAATTTTTTTTCTAAAGCTTTTTTATTCCAAAGATTTTATCTTTACTTAATACTCATCAATCAAATATAAAATAGTTATTAAATATAAATAATATCTTTAATAACAATAAATATATTTTTTCTAAACAAAGTAAGTACAACATGTACCCAACCAATTAGCTATAGAGTGTCATATATCAACACCAACTTCATTGAAAACTAATATATATATATATATATTCACTACTATCATCTTTTTATAATAATCACTAACCAATTATTATTAAACAACACAACACCATCTCTACTTTATCCCCTCACGATCAACACTCATAAATCAATTATAACATTGCCAATAAACTTTCCCACCATAACTACCCTCTATATTATAGCATAACCTCACTACCACACATACAATCGTAATTATCGTGATATATTTTTCTTATCTTTCTTGATGTTTCATTAAATATTCTACTGTTAAATTAATTATTTATTTTAAAAAAATAAAATTTAGAGTTTTTATTAAAAATAAAATGGAGAGATGATAAACAAACATTAAAAAAATCCCTTTTACATAAAAACATGTGTAAAAAATATATTTGACCCCTTGAGTTTTAATATTTGAACTTTTCATTCATATACTTTTATTTTATTATATTTTATTCCTAACATTTATTTATTTATATGTTTTAGTCTCTAAAGGCTAAGAGATAAATTCATATAAAAATTTAAGAAGAGAGAAAGCTCTCTAGTTGCTAGAATCTAGCCACTAATAACCTTGATTTGTGAATTTGCTTAACAAGAAGAATTTCAGTAAAGTAGTTCCACCTTTAATTATTTTGGAAAAAAATATATATCAAGACTTAGTTGTTTATATTTGATCTATAGTTTTAGGTTGATTAAAATGTTTTTTTATTGTTGAAAAATGAATTTTGATGTCCATATAATTGTTTTTCATGTTATTAGGTGAAAATGGTTGCAAACTAGGTGTTTTAGGGTTTAAAGACATGAACCTTATCCCCACACTTACTAGATCCACCTTTAATAACAAGAAACTTATAAATTGAAGAGGAGTTGTCTACCCAAGCAAGATGTCATGTCGTCTGATAATCTAGAAAAAAAACATAATATGAAAAATGATGAAAAAAAAGCATGTAGGTTTTTGGGTTATTCCCAAAATTTAATCAAAAAAATAATATTTTTAACAAATTCAAGAGTAAATATTCAAGGTCAAAATAAATAATTATTTGACAAGTTTGCATAAAAATTAAGCATATAAGCATAATTAGATTTTAATAGTGTAATTTAATTTAATCATGAGCTAAATTAAAGTTTAATTATGTTTAAGAATTAGTTTGAGTTCAATTGAAGGATTTAATTAAGTGCAAGAAATTAATTATACTTTAAATTGGTTATATTAATTTTATTAGGGGATTAATTGCTAAAAAAAATAAGTTCTTGAGCCTAATTTAGGCTTAATTGAGAATATTGAAATTTTTGTAGACCAGATTTTATTTTTACTAAGTTAATGGGTGAAATTATAGGCAAAATTTAAAGATAATCAATGTTTTAGGTTCAATTAGGGAAAAATTGAAGAAATCTACGGTTAAGGACCATTTTGTAAATGGTGTTGAGTTATAAAGATTCAATTAGGTGAAATCATGTGTGAAATTAAAAGAAAAACAAAGTTTAAGGTTCAATTGAGGATCAAATTGTATAAATATGAGACCAACAACTACAACGAAAAAGCTCTTAAATTCAGGGTTGACATTGAGTTTGTCAAGGGCAAAATTAAAACAATTTAAAAGTTTTGGCTCAATATGGGGTGTATTTAAAAAAAAAAGGCATTGAAGAACCAAATATAACTTTGACATAAATTTTAGTACAAAATGATGTCTTTTTGGAGAGGAAAAGAAAAGAAACGAAGGTACCAAACGATGTGTCGTTTGGTCCACTTAGATAATCATGCTACATATCGCCTAGCTACTATTCATTGTCTTTTTTCTTATCCACCAAAAAAGACAACTTAGAGACTTACTTTGTAGGTGCATTTGATGAATCTATACTTCACCAAATTTGACAAATCATATATCAAAATGATGACCTGATATTTTTTGCATATTATGGTATGGTTAGTTTCAGCTGATTAATACCACAACCATCTCGATGACACTCCAAATATGACAACTTAGGCAATTTTGAGTTGTCAAATTTGATGACATAGGGTACATATTTTGGATAAGGGATGAAGTGTTTCTCTAGTAAATAGCATATTTCCCTTTTTCCCAACCTTTAAATAAGGTTTCATACAATGCTCACGAAATCTGAAGTAAAAATTAAAAAAACAACAATTAAAACCCAAATTATTTTTTGCTAGTTTCAGTAGCCACTTTAACCTTTCTTCTGCACCATCCTTTGCAATGTCATCAACTCATTCAACTAGTCAAATTCTTCCCTGCAATACTGGCAACAATTTCAGCAATCAATCCCCTTGAGGAAGACAAGATAACCTCTCTATTTTGCCACTCAAAATCATTATCGCAAGGTGGTCATTGCATGCAATAATCACCTTCTTATTATTTTACTTGATGGGCTTGGGTTGGGTTCAATCCAAATATTTAGGTTGAACCCGACCTAACCCAATGTAGCATTATATTTATAATAATATTAAAATAATATTTAAAAAAAAAACCTTATTAAAAAAAACAAAACAAGAGTTTGTTTGGATATGTATATTTTATTTTAATTATTTACACTTTATCCACTCCTTTACAAATAATACTAATGGGTCCCTCACGTATATAGTTAATTTTCTCCTCTCCTAATAAGTGTCTCATCATTTCTATTTATTAATTTTTTAATTTCACTCTTAATATAAATTTTTATTTTTAATTTTTTTTCATTTAACTAGTTTTATTTTCAGGTTAAATTTATTAAAAAAATTATATTAATTTTGCTAAAAGTTTACATTTCCAAAGCAGTTTAGATTTACAGTTAATTAAAAGAAACATCTCTATTGAACTTAAATTATTAGGTGATAGAATTGATTTTATATTAATGATTTAACATCCACGCTTATGTTATCATTTGGATTTGAAAATTGTAGAAATTAACCAATACCTTGAATTTTATTTTTAATTTAATTAAACGATACCTAGAGATGAATCATTAATTCGTTACTAATTCCAGATATATATTAATGTCTGCTTAGCAACTTTTGTGATTGTAATTGTAATTCCAAACAATTATTTGTTTTTTAATTAAATTTTATAATAAACTATCGGTATATAAAATTATAATATATTAATTAATTGAGTATTTTTAAATATGTAATTAACACACCAACATGCTTGGTGTGTTAGAATTTTAAAACCCTAAAGACAAAGTCAGCAGAAAAATAATTTAGAGAAAAAGGTCAACTCGAAACAGTCTCCATGCTATAATAATATCTTATTTAAACAGTAAAAGTAGGATAAAAAAGAGAAACGTACGAAGTTTTGTTCACTTCATTTTACTAATATATATCTTGATCCGGGCTTGGGCTGAGGAGACGGCCCAAAAGGGGATCGAGCCTTGTGCCTTTGTATCGGGCCTGGATTAGGCCCGGACCGGCCCGAATTGACAAAATAAACAGCTTCCAAGATCGAGAGATTGGCACACTTCCCATATTAAGCCCACCTCCATCACCAGGATTGAGCCTAAACACCTTGTGGGTTTGTTAAAGCGTGATGGGCATAGCATAAAGCCCAACACAAGCTTTCTGATATGATTTTTTTTTTTTTTGTTCATTTTCCGTTGATGCATTTACATCACCTATTAGAAGCAAACATTTAATGTGAGGAAAAAAATAAAAATAAAAATAAAAATAAAATGCACGCTTCCTTTTCTCCATTAAAGCCCAAGTTCTATTCATAATATATACGAAATGTTAATTTCATAATAAATAAATCATCCACCAAAACACTTTATTAAAGTATATGAAATGGCATTTAAGGAAGTATGTCCATCATTAATTATTTTATCAATATTCATCTAACACTTTATTAAATTATAATATAAAGTACTTGCTTGGTTATTTATTTCTCTCCCATAATTGAACGCAACTTCCACGCCACAAGATTTGTACTTCAAATCCATGCCTTTAAAGTAGCAATCGGGGGAATTGTTTTTGATAAATATATACAAATTAAAATTCATGGGACCTTATTTCAAATATAATTCCAAGGAAAAGATTATTCCTATTATGAGACCATATATAACTAAACATTTTTATTTTCACAATTTCTGTTGAAACACCTTCTGTTTTCCTCCATCCAGCTAGATTTAAAGATGAGTAAGAGCAACTCCAATGCAAAATGCTATATTGGAAAGCTAAATTGATAAAATAGATTGTTGAATAGTGCAAATATAGTTTTTTTTGTATATATATGTATTCCAATGATAAAAAACATTTAGAATTGCCAAATATATTTTAATATATATCAACCAATAATATAAAACAAATTTTACAGTAACAAATAATATTATAATTTTTTCATTGTTTTTTTATATTATTTAAAATGTTACGTGGCAATATTATATAATTTTTAATTATAGTTTTTTTAAAATAAATTTTAAAAATATATATCTTGTTGAAAAAATATCATGAATTCTTAAATATAGATAAATAAATAAATTATCTTAATAAATAAAAAAATATAATATTATAGTTTATATAAGATTACATGTAAAAACAAATACTATTTAGCAAATCAAATAATGCTTTATATATAATTGAGTAAAAAATAAAAACTAACCCAATAAGAAATATTCTTTTATAATTTAAAGACTCGATAAATTCATTAAAATAATTTCGTGAAGGTTTAGATAATATTTGATATTGTAATAACAATGTTTTTTTAATAATATTTTTATCTAAAATATATATTAAAATAATATTTTACTTTTTCATGAAAAATATATTTTTAAAATCATATATGAAAAAAATTAAAAAATAATTATTCTTGTTCCAAATTATGTACAACACAACAAACAAACATGACCTCTAAATTAAACCTGCGCACCTTTCTCAGCCTATGTTTACTTAACAACTATTTCTCTAGTCTCGAACAATAATTATATATATTTTTTAAAAAAATAGTTTTTTTACAAGAACATGTTAAAATAGCATCTCAAAGAATAAAATATTGTTTTAGCTATTGGATTGGAGAAGTAAAAAGTGCATACAATTGCTAAAAATAGCTTTGACTCATCATGTAGCTTTTGGATTAGAGATACTCTAACATTATTTTGATTTTTTTTTATGCTAGAAAATTCCAATTTCAAAAGATATACTTTATAAATACAGGTAAGTAAATAAAATTTTAATTATTTTATATTTTTACAAAAAATATATATATATTCTAATTGGAAGTATCAATATATATTAGGGTTAGATCGTTTGGCGTTGGAATTAGGTCAAAAGCAATCTACATAGAAAAGACTATTTTAAAACAGAATTGTCCTGTTAATTCTGTCGATGGGGAAGCGTTAATCAGGCACAAAATGTTGATAATGTGAGCCAAGATTATCAATTACGACAAGACGATGTCAACGTGCCTTCCCCAAGACGCCCCAGGTCAACATCAGGGATAGTCTGAGCATTATCAATTTATTGCGAGTGGGCCCACCTTGCCCTCATGGTCTCAGACACTTTACCTGCCATGGGGTCTCCTGTTGCTGTCATGCAAGTTGGCACTCTACACTCTTGATTGACCGCCCCCACAATATTTTTTATTTATTTTATTTTTAAGAAATTATTTTTATATTAAAAAATATACGAAAACATCAAAAAAAAATTTAATTTAAAATATAATATAAAAAGATTAATTTTTATCAAAAATAATTTTTGAAACGTGCCAAGTAACAGTAAAAAGTATCTCTTGATGGCAGGGTCGTTGACTGGAACTGATAAAAACTCGAAAGTCCAAACAGAAAGGTCTCCATTGGCATCACCAAGTCAAAGTGTCCATCTATGACCGTCCATCATCGTAGCCAGGTTTCTTTCCCTCTCCTCGCAGTTGCTGCCATTTAATAAGGCGGCTAGGATTATCGAGCTGTTTCAACGTCATTTTTCTTTTTTCAAAACCATTCTGCAACACGTCGCTAATTAGAGATTAAAATCCCAAGGAAATTATTCTTTGGGAATATCAATTACTTCTATTCACATGATCTTTAACTATAACGCCGGTGGGAATATCGAATTTACGAGGGATGCGAATATGTTAGCTATTAAATGCACGATCAACCTATCTACAAATTCATAAACAATGTAAGAATCTTTAAATAGTTTGGTGTGATGATAAAGAATTTATGATCTGCATAACATATCTCGAGTTCGAGTTAAAGTGTACACTTTTTGTAAGAGTCTGAGACAGTTATGATTTTACTCGCTAATCTGGACCCATAAAATATACTTTCTAAAGATTAGAGTTTCCTTGCATAAAAAAACCATATTTCATGCTAAAATCATTAATGGAAGAACTAGGAAGTGTGCCATGGTGATTAATAAAACCTACTTATTTCTTGTTTTTTTTCTTGGATTCAGCTTATAGTCCACATAAAAAAATAACTCATTAAATAGTTAGAAAAAGGTGGCGTGAAGTTTAAATCAATAATTCAAAATGGGTATTGGTTCTCATAGTCTTGATAGTGAAATTGGGTTTTAATAATTTTATTATTGATGGTCAAACTCTAGTACTTGTTTATTTATAATTATGAACTCAATAGTCTACTTGCTCATGAGACATACAAGACAGGTAGTAGATTCAGGACAAAATGGATAAAGTGTCAATATTTCATATATACATATGTTTAAGATGTGTTCTTCCTTCTTAACTATTAAGTTCACACATATTATATTATTAACTTGTGATTAATTTAAATTTTATATATCCTTTCATATCTTACGATGAGCCATCCATAATCAACCAAGGTCTTTAGGAGTTTAGCCATACTGGAGGTTTAGAAAAAGCTATGGTCTTGATATTTGTTAATGGATGAGAAATTGAAAATTTGTTGTGGGTCCCATCTCAAAAAGTTAGCCAAACTCGGTTTTGTGAAAAGCAGCAAGTAGTTGTTTTTTATGCGTCTTTTTCTGCTGCTTATCTTCAGTTTGTGGTGTGATTTTTTATTATCCCAAAAATATTACCGTTAGCATTAATTAAAAGAATTTACTTCACACTGTCCCTCACTGCCTCACCAAAATTAATTCACTATCTGCCTCCCGTTCCTCATAACCGTCCCCTCACCCTCCCTTTCTCTTTTCCACCCTCTCGTCCCTCAAACTCATCAGAATTGCAAATATACACAAACTCATTTGTTAACCAACCATGAGAAGATTAGCAGAGTTCTAAAGGAGCTGAAGAGTAGAAGGGTCCACATTGAGCCCATCTTTCAAGAAAAAGTTTATAGCCAACCATGGTAAACACCTGAACCCTTGTACCAAGAATCCCGAACCCTTGTACCCAGAATCCCAAACCCAGTGTGTGTATATATAAATATGTATATGCCATTTAAAGTAATTTCACAATTTAAAAGCAATATGAAAAGTTTGGTAAACAAACACTTGAAATTGCTTTTTATTAACCTCAAACTCAACCACAGTTTTAACCAAACACTACAAAAATTATTTTGAATCGCAGCTAAAGTGCTTTTTCATAAAACTATTTTTTTAAAACCTCAACCACAAAGCAAAAGCAATACCAAACACATCCCAAATCATCTTTTTTTCATATACATATAAAAATTTGTTATCAAATTTGAATCTTATTTTGGATTTTAGATTCTCAACTTGATTCAAATCTACGTATATTGGTGTGCGATAAATGGATTGAATTGGGGTTTCAAAGTATTCAGTTTTCCCGAATGTATATGAAATAATTAAAATAATATTATCAATTGAACTTGAAGTACAAATCTAGAGCTTAACCATCTTAAAACCTAATCAATGAACAAAAGATTGGAAGAAAGAAATGCTCGATTTTAGCATATTCCCTTGAAACCTTTTATCGAAGACTAAGAAAAGAAATTGAAAGGAAAAAAACAAGAAAATAATGAATTTCTTGAAATATTGGTTGCCAAAGTACCACGAGAGTCATAAATTCTAATTGTTGGATACAAGAATTAATAATATTTTATGTTTTAGAAAAAAGTTGATTTCCTAAGTAATAAACAAATAGAAAACTTGTGTGTAAGGAATTTACGATCGCAAGGTTTGATGCCAGCCAATAACATAAATAAATGAAATACCAATTGATGAAAGGTTGGTCTAATTGCAAAGAAAAAGACTGATGGTGCAAAATGGCAACCATAAAGGGTCACAACTGGATTGAGGAGAGACATGTTCTAGCTACTTTAGACACACAAGAAATTGCCATTCCATATGCATGTGTGCGTGTTAAACAAATCACCATTAATCTAATAGAGCATAAATTACCAAGTTATGAATTCATATTCTTGTATATAAGCATCCTAAAATTCACCATGCTTACGTATTTACCATTTAGATGATGTTATTTAGCATTGAGGGTATAACTTTTGATGAAATCTCAAACAAATTTTAATCAAGTTTGAGTTTGAGCTTGAGCTTGAGCTTTTCCACGGTTTAATTATTAGGTTTTGAAGATAGGAGAGAAGTGCTTGATTATAGTCATCCATGAATGTATATAAGACAAGTCTCTCTTGTTGGGTATAAAGCATCCTTTGATACTTAAATTAGCATTGATATAGGAGGAATGAAACCTTGAAAGCTAATGTGTTTTTATGCTTATGAGAATTGAAGAAAATGATAAGTGTAAGTATTATGAAAGCATGAATGTTTGTGTGTGTGATGGATGAATTTACAGGGGTCCTTATAACCATGACATCAACTTGCATGAAGTGAGAAGTATAAAATGATAAAATCATTTTGCGTAGTTCAAGGATAATTATTTATGATAATAGACCATAATGGGTGGTAATATTTTTTTTAGGTAAAATTCCTTGTCATGTCAACTATCCACTTGTCTCAAACAAGTCCAACATGGCAACCACCATTACACAAACCTATATACGACACGATGATATATATGTTATAAAGGCAAGTGGCCTTATTCGAGATCAATGCAAATTAGCTTGGGTTTATAGGAGAGATACAATCTTTAAAATGGCCTAAAAGGCCTTAGAGACTCGATCCCCTGAGAGGTCCAATGTATCCAAGTGCCTTGGTGGCCTTAAAGTAGGTTAAGGGGCATTTCTTTAGGAGCAAAATTGATGACATCACAAGGATTGTCCTTTGGGTATGTGTATGCCATAACATCATTTTGAGGGATTGATTGTTCAAAAACCAATACATGCAAATATTTAATACATGTATATTTTTGTCTTTGTAGTTAGTTGTGAATAAATTAAGGAATAATGCACCTAGGTTTTAGTTGTTCGATTTGAGGGGTATAAGATCTATCTAAACGATGTATAATTGATCCACTACCAAGAGGGATATGTGGTTACCAAGTCTTGTTTGATAAGCCAATGTTTTCCTTCTTTTTTTCCTTCTAAAATGGCTAAGGAAGAATTTATCCATGATAACTATAAAACAAATTTATGAGAAGCTTTTGTAATAAATGGTGTGATGCCTTTATACACTAGCCATATATTTATGAAAAAGCAATATCTTTATACTCGGGAAAGACGAGTGTCTTCATACTTAGATTAAAAACAATATTTTATACCTAGAGAGAGAGTTAAGCCTTTATACTTGGGCAATGTATGTTTCATTAACAAAGTGAGAATACCTTTATACTTAGGCAAGATATTGATTTGCAAAACCTATAGAGAATAACATATTGTGAAAAACACATAGAAAATAACATATAAAGAAGTTGTTTTATATCTAGGATGGAGAAAATGTTTTACCTAGGCAAAGCATTGCTGTAAAACTTGGTTCGGCTGGGAAGGATGACCTAGGACCCCACAACCCTAGGCCTTGGAAGGGTTTTGCACAACAAAAAACAAAATTGTAATTAGCCCGATTAAACCAGGAAGACTCATTGGGTCAACTGGGAACTTGGGTTATAACACCCACCATTTGGCATGCATTTATAGGTCTCTTTAAAATATTTGGTTGCAAATCTCACAAACATAGATTTACACTTTTACATCAAGATCTACTATTTAAAAAATACAAACAGAAAAGGAAAAAAATATTGAAATAAGAAAGAAAACCTATTAACATAAATAAAAAAAACAAAGAAGTGAAATAAAATGAATGCATAAAAGATATAGAGTATTAACTTATATGGCCTAAGGTTTTCTATTTCTTTTATTGGTGGAGGGATTGGATGAAGGAGATGGAGTACTTGAAGTGGTGGTATCGTCAAGCAAGAGTAAATCTCTTTTTTTAGGATCTGGTGACTATGTGGTCTAATAGGTGAAGTCAAACAAATCAATGTGTTGAATTTTTTGGTAGAATGGGGTTTTCAACTTTTAATGAGGTGATGGTGAGTGAGGACCATGCTATATCACTGTTCCTAATCTTCCAGCCTTGATTTCAGTGTATCCTTGACTCGTCAGAAACCTTGAAGGGTCGGTTCATAACCTCAAACTAGTTTTTAGATAAATTAATAAAATATTATGAATTTTGGATAAACAACTTTTTATTATAGGGAGACTCAGTATTAGTCCCTAAAACGGGCATAAAATGAATATGCCAAAAAAAAGAATAAGTGGCCAGTCTTGCTGAGAAGATACATGATTGAACATTCATTAATAAACTATATATCCTTTGTCAATTCAAAAATCTCTAACCAAATCTTTAAATATGAAGGTGTTGTAAAACATGTTGGACTACAAAAGCTAGACAATAAGAGCCAATAGATTCATAAACACTTGTTTTAGCCAAACTTCTACTCTGTTGCAGTTTTTTTAAAAGGATTTGCATGCCTCTTTATAAACCCGTATACTTAAATAAATATATCCTTATATGTACACTTTTTTCCCTGTCATTCTTAGAAATATATGATTTTTATAATTCATATTTATATACACCTAAATGCAACTTATATCCCTACTCACATCATACTTTGTTCTTAAACAATCATTTATAAGAACTTTTGAGGTTTAACCTAAAAGTATAGTTCACTCATTTTTAGGGTTAAAATTTAGTTGAGATCTAATCTCCAACATAAACTCTTTAAAATGAAAAATTAACATGTATTAAATAAATTATGAGTGAATGAAAAATTAATCTAAAAAAACTTGTTATTGGTGTGTTTGTTGAAACCCAAAAAAAGGCTTTAAAACACTCTATCCCACATAGAAAAGAATAAAACTTTATTGTTGTTTATGAAAAGTCAATAAGTTAAAATTATGCTCAAAGAGCAACCCAAGGTTTTTTACGGGATAAGGTATAAATAAAATGGATTTTGAGCATAACCCACACGTGAGTAGGGATTGAGTTTGAGTATATTGTAAATTTGTAATTTAGGATATAAACGATTTTTTATTACAACTTAAATGTAGGTTTGGGCTTGGTCTATGAAAAAAAAAACTTCATTTTTTTAAATAAGAATAAAACTTTTTCATAATGATATTATTGATTTAATTTTGAATAATTATGTGTTAGCATGATATGCAAATTTTTGATATTAGTTTCTATTAATATTGAATAAAATTAAAATATCTTTATTTTCTGTAATTCGTTTCAAATTTATTTATCGAATTAAGAACCCATGATGAATATGATCTCATATATATATCAATTATTGGATGCCGGACTTCAATAACATAATCTCTTATAGCACCCTAGGAATCAAGGTAAAATATATGAATTATCAACTAATTCTCATCATGCTTAGCCTAATGACTAATATTATGCATCTCGGCATGAACATAATCCAGTATATGCTGAGATAGTCTAAACTGTCATAATATCTAATTTAAATAATGCATCTCAATAATATCAAAGCTGTACAACGAGACCTAAATAACCAAATATCAAATCCCTCATGACATATAAAAAAACTTATTTTATATAAAAATTCAAAACTAAATATTAACATTCAATTAACAAAAAAAATCAATATATTTATATTATGTACATGATATGAGTGTTGTGCATCCAAATTATGATGATAAACCCCGATAAAATAAATAAAATTGCTATAAAATAACAAAAATAATATTCTTTTATATAAATATAAATCGCAAACATCATCTACAAAAACTCGAGTGACTGATATCATCCGTGATACATGAAATTATGGTAGTTTTGTAATGATTTTTTAAAACGTGTGACTTTAACATTTTTTTAAATGCGTCGTGTATCGAACGACGCAGCGTTTGACTTTGGCTACTTATCTAATAATATAAGCCAGTTTTATGGCACGCGCACTGCGTAATGCCTTTGCACTCGCCAATGAAATTTCATCGAAGTGTCCCACGTCAAACAATGAACCACACCTTTCATATCTCTAAAGTCAACTCTCAGATCTCCAGAGTCAATAATCACCTTTGGATTCCAGCAGAAAGATGATGCCCTTTTGAAGGCGCGTGAGTAACCATATCACGAGATACTTTGATGTTTTCTTCATGTCATGTTCCCTCCAATTAATATAAATTAAATTGTTAGATGTAAATTAAATGAATACTATGATTTAATTAATTATAAGAAAATCATGATTCAATTGCTTACTGTTTTTTCAGTTCTAATTAATTTAAATTATTATTTTTTGATACATAAATTATAGTTGATCATATTATATTTTATACATAAAAATATTTTTCTCTCTCTCTCAGTTCTTTTTTCATTCGTTTTTATTTTTTTAGCAAAAAGGCTCGGTTATAAATAAGACGTGTTTGATATTGTATTTTAAAAAAAAATTATTTTATTTTTTATTTTAAATTAATTTTTTAATATTTTTAGATATTTTCATATGTTAATGTTAAAAATAATTTTTTTAAAAAATATTATTTAAATATATTTTTGAATAAAAAATATATTAAAAAACAACATCAAATATACTACCACATGGAAATTTAAGTAAGTTTATAAATGGGTAGAGCAAGGGTGGCATGAACGTCGTAAATGGCTATCGCCATGAAAAACCTGAATGGTTCGGTCATTTAATGACAAGATTGCAGATAAAGGCTAATTATTAATTAAATAAAAATTAGGATTAACATTCACGGTATAAATAGTATTTTTTATTAATTTTCTTGAACTTTTTTTTTTCTCACATCGATTGAATTTTGGAGAAATATTCATTGTAGTCCTTATATTTTTAGATTATAAATGTATATCCCTCCAATTTCCAAATTTTCAGAATAAAGTCAATTTTAGTTCTTTTTTTTTTAAATTTATTTTGTAAATCTTTGATTTGAGAGACGAACGACAAAGTAGTTGAATTACTGCAACAAAGAGAGAAAACTAGTGTTGACATTAATTTTAGTCACAAAAATAGTTAATCTTGGCATCAACATCTTTCACTTGACAAGAAAGTTCCATTCATAATTTCACTATTTTGTGAATTATATTAAAATCTAACTTGGAATTTTTGATGTAATGGAGCACGAGTTTTAAAGCTACTTGTCATCTATATGGAGTAGAGATAGCCTATTTTGGCTTCATTCGCACACCTAATAGATTATACGAGCCATAAATCCATGCTCCGTCACTGGGATCAAATTTTTTTTTTATCTAGTTTTAATATATATAATTTTTTATTTTGTATTTTAATTTTAATTTTTTTATATTTTGGTTTAGTTTCGATCCCTAAGATTTTTTTATTTGTATCTATACACCGCTATTATTAGTTTATATTTTTAATTTTAATTTTAATTTTAATTTGTATTAAATGCAGCTTGAGTTAAAAATATAGTAAGTTTAACAATAAATACAAATAATAAAAAAAACCCAAAAAAAGAAAAAAAGAGAAAATAATAAATATCAATTTTCAAATGATCACCAACAGAGATTAAAATTTAAGAAAAAACCTTAACAAAAGAGGAAATAATTAAAATTAAAAACAAAAAACTAAGAACATATACATACAAACATGGATAAAAATAGGAACTATTTCATAAATATATTTAAAAAATAAAGGATTAAAATAAAATCAAAGATTAAAAGTATAAGGCCGAAATAAAAAATAAATATATAATCAATTTCATTACATTGACAAAATTGAAACAATCCAAACTTTGATACCGAAAATATTAAATGATTTAAAACCAATCCGGAAATTAAAAGACCGAGGACTGAAATAAAACCTAAATATATTTGATGAAAGTTGGCCTAGACACACTGATTATCAAAAAAAAGTGGGTCCGGGGATTAGTCGTGGTGCGTATAAGCTAGTCTGGACACCCTGGTTATATATAAAAAAATTTGTGTCCGAGGATTAATCGTGGTGTGTTTAAGTTGGCTCAAACACCACGGTTATAAAAAACAAAACAAAAAAATGTATAAGTGAAAAAAGAAATAAAAAAGTATAACTAGGAAAAAAAATATAACAGAAAAGCAAGGGAAAGAAAACAAAAAAAAAACTCTATAGCAGGAAATAAAAATAAAAGCATGGTAACAAAATACATTGTAACAATCTACAATATATTACATGTGAGTAGCTACAATGATTTCCCCACACCACCGCTATTTATATAGATAATGGTCCGACCGATGTTCTAGAGGCAGTGCCGAAAACCTTAGCACTGATGCAATTCATCTATTTAATATTTGGATTTCAAAAAATAATAATTATTTTTACTAATTTCATCAAGTAACTTAGGGTTTTGTTTTTGTTATTTTAATCATAATTATATCGAACTGCCCATTTGGTGTTAAAGAGAAAATCCTAGGGGTGCAAGCTTCAGTTTTCTGTACTCGTTGGGAATATGTACTTCTGTATCATTGCGGGAGCTCCCTAGTTATTGAAGTGATGAGATGTGATAGCAAAATAATACTTGAAAAACAAAATTCAATTATTTTTGGAATAAAATAATAATGTCAAAGATAAAATAAATAAAACATCAAAATTAAAAAGAAAATCAGGGTTAGTTATGTACATATGTATTTATCTTTTATTTTTAGAAGAAAACTAGCTTTCCATTTTAGTATTTAGTTAGTATTAATAACATATTTACATGTCTTAATTAAAAAAATAATGATATTTGAAAACGCATCCATAAAATTAATATATTCTTTTATTATTTTCGAAACTAACATCATAAACAAATATTAAAAATGAAAAAAAAAGCAAAACTTTTAGGATAAAAAAAAATTATTATAATTTTCTTAAATATATTTTTTTTATCTTTTTAGAATTACAAAACACAACGAAGTTTTTATAACAAGTAAAAGAAATATTAAAGTATGCCAACACATTTCTTGAATAAATTCCGACGATAGACATATATATATATATATATGTAAATAAAAAATAAAAAACATCGAAAGTGGGTCGATGCTGATTAATTCCTACAGTTTACCAATCATTTTTTTCTGGATGACCAAATACGATGGTATTCAAGATTGGGAGTGCGTTGCAATCGGTATTTGCTGAAAATTTAATTTTTTTTAAATGAATATGTTTTGGTATTTTTAGATCATTTTGATGTGCTGATGTCAAAAATGATTTTTAAAAAATAAAAAAAAACATCATTTTGATGTGTTTCGACACAAAAAGCACTTTGAAAAGCTACCGCAATTGCACTCCCAAACAGGCCCAGAAGGCAAGAGGGCACAAAAAAAAAGACTATATCTGGCTCGACATGTAAAGTCAATGAGGATTTATGTAGCATATCGTTTTCGGCAAATGCAAGGTCTTCAATATATTTTGGTGCTCTCATTCCTTAACACGACGGTCCCGTGTGAACTCACATGTATTTATACCATCCACCTTTCCAAAACCCTAATAATAAATGCTTTACAGTTGGAAAAATTAATATATGATAGTGGGATTATCTTTCATTTTTGTTCTTTAATTTCTCCACAGATTTTCAGTGCCTTGACAAATCAAAATCCATATCCATATCAAATATTAAATGAAATTTGATGAGATGCTAAGCATTTATCTATTTAATTTGAAGGTTTATCAAAAAGAGCAATCTCGTATTTTTTTTCAATTTGATTCCTGACTTTAATATTTTTGGTAAGGTGACAAAAATACCCTTTTCTTTTCTTTTCTGATGAAAAAATAATTATTAGTACCAAAATCGTGTATATATGACATAATACTGTGTTACAACAATTTCATTTTTCAAGCAGATTTTTAACACCCACTATTAAGAAAAATTTTATTTTTAAAAAATATAAAAGTTTGGAACTTTGACTCTCTATACTATCAAGTGCTAACTTAGATTTTAAAGGCTCTAACCACAAACAGTAGCTTAGTGGATTTGGATACCTTCGATATATATTGTTGTGATTGCATGTTATTTGAAAATTTCTTTTTATTCTTGTTAAGTTTTTATATTTAGATTTAATTTTTTTTTAATTTATAAATAATAGGTTCAACAATAAATATATACCATAGAAAAATAAATTACACCGCCTATTAATAAAATACTCCATCGATAGAGAAATATTCTATTTGCTAGTAAAAATATTCCTAACATGCTTGTTTATTAATTATATCACTCTAAAATATTCTCCCGGTGATTATATTGTTAATTTATAATTTTCTAGCAGAGATGACATTGTTTATTATAAATGTTATTGATAATTTTTTTTTTAAATGAAGACATTTGATAAGAGAAATTGTAAACTATTTCATTACCTATCAAGAACAATCATTGCCACAAGTAGTTTTGTTATATAATATTCCTATAATTTTTTTTATAAATTTGATTTCTATAAAAAAAAATCAATTTGATTTCTATAAAAAAAAAATCAATTTGATCATTGGTTGTCAAAGAGGATGTTGTTGTTGTGTAGGCAAATCAAGTAATAATACAAAAAAAAAAAGAAACGCAAAAAAATGATTTTACTAGTGAAAAAGTTTATTTCACAAAACTTAATTATTGAATATTGGGGATTATAACCACTAATTAAGTATATACAAACATCCAAGAAAGCTCTCTTAACAATATAACACTAATTCTTTAAAAGAAAAATCACAAACAAAGATGCTTGAAAAAAAACAATTATCGTCGTCCCTCTCTTGATTGCCCCAAGAGACATTCATATATATTACACAAGTCACTAGGTCGATTAAACAAGTCCAAGTCTTAATTGAAGACTGCTAAGTCAAAGTACAAATCTTATTCTAATCATATGGTGGGTTTTTTGGGCTAGGAGCAAGGTATTGTAATTTTATTTACTTAACTAAATCAATCAAATCAATTCAACCCATCCCATTATCCAATTTCACATGAAGTATGGAATTCACATTTTGGTCTTAAGAAAATACTTAAAATGAAATTCTAATCTAGTGATTTCATAACAGTTCGATTGATTCTTCTCTTCTCTTTTTTTTTCTTCATTGTAGGGTTATAATTTTTGGTGTTACTTGATTGCAAGGTTGACCTAAAATTCCAAATTTTGGTCCTCTTGGTGTCAAAATCTTTGTAAATAGCTTGATTAACCTGGAATCTCATTCGACGATCCCTTTAACCAAAACTTTGATCTTTGTTTTTGTTCAGTTCGGTCGAACTGAGATTCATCTGACAATCCTCTTTAACTAGAACCTTGTTTATCTCTTTTCAGTTTTGTCAACTTGAAATTGCATCTTGCTATCCCTTTTAACCTGAATTGCAGTCTATCTTTGTTCTTTTTTTCCTCTCTAGTTCGATCAACCCGAGACCCTATTTGGCAGTCCTTTTTCACCTGAACTTTGTCTTACATTAGTTGGGCTAATCTGAGATTCCATCTGATAATCTCCTTTAACCTGAACTTTGTATTAGCTGAGTTGAGGTAATCTGTGATCTCTGCTAGTGATCCCCTTTAACATGAATTTTGTTTTGCATCTTCACGAAGATTATCAAACCCTTCAGTTGTTAAAACATTTTTTAGTACTCTTTGCCAAAGAAAAAAATTGTTTGTCCATCAAACAATTCAATATCAAACTTCATATTTTCATCTTTAATTATTTTGCACATGACTTCAAATAACCTCAAATGACTTTGTTTTGCATCTTCACGAGCATTATTACATCCTTGAGTTGTTAAAACATTTTTCACAATTCTTTGCCAAAGAAAAAATTGTTTTTTCCATGAAACAATTCAATATGAAATTTTATCACACTAATATATGTCCTTTTCATCTTTAATTATTTTTCATAAGACTTCAATCAACCTTAAATCAGGCTCTATTATCATTTGTTGTACAACAAAAACTCATGCTTTACTATCATTTGTTATGTGAAACAAAAAAAAAACTAATAACACGAAATAAAAAAAAAAGCACAAAAATTTGATGTGGTCAAACAATATGCACTCTACAAAATCTCACCGTCAAATATAGGAGATTACAATCATTAATCAAACACACACTCAAATACCTAACTACTATAAATCCAATTATACCTCTGAAAACTTTCTAAATGATACTAGTATTTTTTTTTTACTATAAAATCACAAACAAAGATGCGTGTTAAGAGATGATAATTATTTTTGTTCTACTAATTTCCACACACAACATATATTAGTTGCTTTATATGTTAGTTACAAATGTCCAAAGCTTAATTGAAAACCATCAAGTAGAGTCCAAAACTTATTCTCATTATATGAGTGTTTTTTTAAGTTTGGAGTAATGAATTGTAATTTTATTTAATTAATTAAGTAAATAAATTCCAATAATTATTGCTATAAATAGTCAACGAGATAAATTTTTGTAATATAATTGATTTGGTTTGTATAAACTTGCAGGTAAAAAAAATCATATTTATATCTCTCACCCAAATGGTGAGTGATTTTAATTTAGAACACTTGAAGAATATCAAATCACTTTTCTAATTAACAAACTATCACACATTTGGCATAAAATTTCAATTGATTTCATGTGTGTTTTTCTTTCTTTGACAAAAGTTTTTAGATTTTTATTGATATAAGAAATTGTCAATTATCTTCATATATGTCTTTATCTATCTATATAAAACCCAATTAAATCTTATAGTATTAAACAGATATTATGATTTCTAATTTATAAAAAATATTTAAAAAACCCTAATTAAAAGCTAATAATATTACGGTGAAATGGTAATAAGCCATAAGTGAACCTACGATTGAAAAAGTATGTATATATATATATATATATATATATATATATTATGGAAATAGTAAGCCATAAGCGATCCTACTCAAAGGTTAAAGGTGAAAAAGTAATATAAATATATTTTGAAATATAAGTGTGTTCTTAAAGATGTAGTGAAATAATTAACACAATATATATAATGATAAGACAAGAAACTCGAACTTTTAGCATAAAATTACCCCCCTACTAGTTTTATGCTATCAATCATAATTTTTAATCAAATCATAGGAACAAATTGAACTTTTATAAGAAGTCTTATATAACACATGATATGCAATAGGGTAAAATTTTAGAACTATTAGACTTTAGGAAGGCTATGCAGAAATATTGTCAGTCGAGCATAATTTTTAAAAATGGCTCATTAAAGTAAAATAGTCATTTCAACTTAAAAGTTGAAAAAATTAGCCTTTTCCTTTTCTTTTAGAAGTCAGAAAAACTAGAAATAAATAAGGAAAGGATAGAAAAAAATTATGAGAGCTAAACATTAATCCATTAGAGAAATATAAAAATTGGGTAAGATTTATGAGTTAGGAAATGTGAAACATCAACCCATCCATCAAGAATAGATTGAAGAAGAAAATGAGTGAGAGTGGGAAATTAGGGATGTAATTCACATAAAAAAGAAAAAAAATTGAAGGGGTGGAAAATCTTTGACTGATTAGCATTTGAAGTCCATTTTATTGTCGAGTAAGAAGTTCTAAACTTATTTAAACAATTTTGCATGAAAGAGAAATAGATTTAATGTATCTATCTATCTATCTATCTATCTATCTATCTATCTATCTATCTATCTATCTATCTATCTATCTATCTTTATTCTCCCAATGACATCATTTGATTAAAAAAAAGGATATAAATATATTAATCCACTACTAAGTGTGATATTGTGAGGTACCTGAAAATTTATTCAATACCAAATATAATTATCAAGAATGTATTAATGTATATATATATGTGTGTGTGTAGTCTTATAATATAGTTTTGTATCCAAAAATGTGTATGCATATATAAATTAATTATGGATGATATATCTAAAATAAATGTTTTCTAGAGCATGTCTATTATTTATTGTACTCTTTTCTTTAGATTTACCAATATATATATATATTGGACTTTCATTGATAATGAATTATGTATATGATGAAATGAAATGGAATATCGTGTAAATAAATTGGGTTTGATATAATCTATCCCATAGAATATGAATTCTTGAGCTCCTAGACTTTTTAACAACCAAGGTGCCTCATGCATCATAAAAACTTTTACTGAGTTACAACACTAGGTACAATTATAGTAATGTAAATATATTCAACTTCTTGGATATTATTCCTTTGCTATTTATAAATGACACTCCATAGCCTTTTCATTTGAGGAAGGAAATCGTCCAAACTTGGTTTACGTGGTATCAACAAATCATGAGATTCGGGATCAAGATCTCATAAATAATAAAATATAGGTTTTCTGAATTTTAAATAATTGGCTTTCCATAAAATAAAATAAAAAAGTAATTACCACATGTGTATGTATACGATTTTTGTTAATATAGAATTATTAAACGCTTATCAAATTTACTATACGAAAAACATTATTTTACAATTAATACAACAATTAAATTATCGAATTTATTCAGTTTTGTGATTGATGTAGAAAATCCATCCCATATATATATATATATATATATATATATATATAAATAAATAAATAAATAAAATCATTGCAAGGACATTTTTAATATTTACGTGATGTGTACAACTGTATTGAACTACATAAATTACATATGTATAATATATGATAATGTCTTTCCTTTAAATTGCAACTACAGTTTTGACACATTTGGAACAGAAATAGTTTTTTTCTATTTGCAGATATACTTTCCCTAATATGATTGTATTTTTTTTTCTTAATTTTTTTTTATACGCCCGCATACACTTAAATTTAATTCTATATATAATACAATATACATGATGTAAACATAATATATATCATAGATTTATAATCATGTAAGAATAAAAATAAATTCTATATAAAATCAATTAAATATTTTAATTATCAAAAATAGAAAACAAAATATTTATTTATAAAAAAATACCTAATGGATCTAAGCAATTAAGAGAGAATTACACAGATTTTATTTTGGGGTTAGACAGGTTCTTACATGAGATTTGAGGAAATCATCCCTAAATTTTATGGAAAAAAACATTCTTCTTTAATAATATGTTGGATGTTTAATTTTCTTAATGAATCTCTATAAACACAATACCAAAGCAATCATTCACAACAACAATTAATACACTGAAAGGTACCTTCACCAATAATTCTTTTGAAAAAGAAATTCTTTTATACATTAAACTTTGATAATTAGTAATAAAACTTTTGTCATGAAAAATAAATCCATTAAATATAACAATTTCAACAACATTTATCATAAACATAATAATAATTTTATTAAACATAAAAACTACCAAACTCACAACCTTAATACCACAAAATATAAATCACCAACCCTCAATTATGATTTTATTAAAACAAACCAACTATTTAAATCTGCTACAAATTTCTTTCTTTAGATAAATAATAAATTTAATTAATTCATCAATAAAACCTTTTCCCTTCTTGAAGTTGTTTAATAAAAACAAAAAAATAAATACAAAGCATGCTCCAAACCATATTTAATTAAGCTATAAACTCATATATGAACTCATAATCGGATCAATAATAAATCATAAATTCCCTTTTCTCTCGAATTGTTGTTTATTTTTTACACAGACTGGTCGCGAAAGATGGCTGAATAAACTTGAGAAACTTAACAGAAGAATATCTTATAAACAAGGATTAAAATTTGTTAAATAATATTTGTTAAATAATACAGTTCCTTCCTTGCATGCAATGCTCGAGATAGTGATGATCTTCAGCCTCCTGGCGGGGTAGTTGGAAAAAGCGTGTTGCACCACCATTCATTATGTGTTGGAAAATGAAATATACTATGGTTTGTTTCACACAAGGTATTTTTAAAATTTATTTATTTATTTTTATTTAAAATTAATATTTTAATGTTTTTAAATCATTTTCATATGATGATATTAAAAATAATTTTATAAAAATAAAAAAAAAAGAATTATTTTGATACATTTCTAAATGAAAATCATTTTTAAAAATAATATTAATAACACTCCCAAACAATAAGATACTCCTAAGTCAAATTGAATTTTATTTTAACTCTATAGTAAGAATTTTATATGAAAAATAAATGTACAGAAATTTTGGTAGCCGTCATCCGTTCATTACACCATAGGGGGAAATTAAAAAAAAAAAACAAAAAACAAACGATCGAGCTCTTTCTCTTTCCATGGCAATTACACCTCTCCACCATTAAATGCTATTGCACCCTCTCAATACTCTCTGCAATAACTCCTTCCTGCCTGCCTCAATTTTCTCTTTCTCCTTCGCTTCCATTGCTTTCTTCGCTTCATAAGTCTCTGTGGTTCTCCATCTTCTTCTTGCTTCTTTTTTTTTTCTCTTTTTTTTTTAAAACAAGTTCCAGCCTTTTTCTTGCCTTGACTCCATTTCCATAACCTACTTCTTACCATACAAGTTCTCGCCAAAATTTGCTGAGAAATCACTTAAGCAGACCCAGATACTGCTCTCTTTCCCCCAAGATAACCTCAAAACCAGATCCAAGAAGAAAAAACAAGAAAAAAATCTTCTCGGTGGAGACTTTTATTTTTATTCTTTCGGCAAGTGAATTTCTTGTGTTGGTGGTAGGTTTTTTCAAGAGATTCTCACAGTCTTCTCTGTATTTTTCTCTTTTGAAGAATCAGTGGTTTTGCAAAACCATCCATGTTAACATATATCTCTCTCTGTCTCGCATGCACTTCTCTTTTTCTGATTTATTTATTTATTTTCTTACTTTTTTTTCCCATGGAACAGATAGAGAGAGCTGAAGAAAGAGAGGAAACAGGGAAGGAAAAGTTGGATTTTCCGTGATCTTAGTTGGGCGTCATGTGGAATTTATAACTGGGATTTCTGGGTTTAGTCAGATTTTTTCTGTCAAAAATTGTTAACCTAGCCGTCTTAAATATTCTGTCTATTACATATATGTACGTAAGAACCAGATAAACGTGAAGAGATAGAAACCCGTCAAGCTTAAAAAAAATCCATTCCCTCCGATCCAAGAACATATATATTATAGTAGAGTAAGAAAAGAGAGTGAGTGGAGCTACCAATAAGACACACACATTTAGATATTTATACATGGTGTAACACCTTTATTAGGGTTTGTGGGTTGTGAAATATGCCAGCGGGAATGATGATTCCGGCAAGAAACATGCCGTCGATGATTGGGATTAATGGAAATGTTGCTGGGTTTGGATCGTCTTCAGGACTCGCTCTTGGTCAGGTCTGCACTCTAGTTTTTTTCCATGTCCTTCCTCTCTGCTATCTGTCCCTTTTAAGCTTTACGATCCAATTTCCTTAAATATTTGTTTGGTTATTATATAGGATTCTTCCTTTCTTAACGACCTCGTATTAATTTCCCTAAATTTTCTACACATCAGATCTCCTCCTCCTCCTCCTCCTCCTCTGCTACTGTTCAGGAAATAAAAAGGTGTATTATGTTGGTTATTTGGCTCTTTAGACGGATAAATTTGTTTTCTTTAAGCAAAATCCTTCTCGATACTTGCAAAACGCGTAAAAGACTTTGCTCTTTTCTTCACGCAGACACAGAGGTAGAGAGAGGGACTTGAGAATCTAGTATTTTGACATGGGCCTTCTTGTCCACCACAGGATCTGACAATTTTCTACTTTTTGAGAGAAGTTTTCAAACGTGGTTTTCCCACGAGTCCTTGACTTTTGCACACTATAAAATTCACTTTTAGTACTACTCATACATACATACATACATACATATATATATATATAGCTACATGTTGGCATAACAACATTAGCTTTCTCTATGTGTGGAAATTAATTTCCATTATGTTGTTAGATTGAAAAACAATAAGCTTCAGGAATCTTAAAGATCTGTAGATAATGTTCCAGCCAAACATGATGGAAGGTCAGCTTCACCGTCTAGACATGGCACAAAACACACATGAGGGCGACATGGCTCGGATCAGAGATGATGAATTTGATAGTACCAACACTAAATCAGGCAGTGAGAACCAAGATGGCGCATCTGGTGATGATCAAGATCCACGGCCCAAAAAGAAGCGTTACCATCGCCACACTCAGCATCAGATCCAGGAAATGGAATCGTAAGCTCCACCTTAATCAAATTATATACTGCTTTATATGGTAATGTTCTATTGCCTTTGTTGGCACATATGACTTGTAATCAACTCTTCTTCGTTTTTGGTCTTAGTTTCTTCAAGGAGTGTCCACACCCAGATGACAAGCAAAGGAAGGAGTTAAGCCGAGAATTAGGGCTAGAGCCATTGCAGGTCAAATTTTGGTTCCAAAATAAGCGCACCCAAATGAAGGTATAACGTCTGTGCATAACCTCAACCTAGAATTTACTAATTTACACCATAAAATAAATACTACAAATTTCCCTCTCTTTTTTCTGGGTTATCTTACACAAAGGGGCGGTTACAATATCTTGGTCTCTTCTCTTGGAAAGTTTTCTTTAGGGGGTTTCGAATATTTCTCAAACCTCCTAATAATTGAATGCTGAGCTAGATTCTTTTTCATTACAGACCCAGCATGAGCGCCATGAAAACACACAGCTTCGAAATGAGAATGACAAGCTTAGGGCTGACAACATGCGGTACAGAGAAGCTCTAAGCAACGCCTCGTGTCCTAATTGTGGCGGGCCTACTGCCATTGGAGAAATGTCCTTTGATGAACATCATTTGAGACTTGAAAATGCCAGATTAAGAGAAGAGGTGCATTTATTAGGTTTATATTGTTGTTGGGTTTTGTAAAACAAATCCTGATCATATCTTCAAAATCTAACTTGTTTCCTTTTGTTCGCAGATTGACCGTATTTCAGCAATTGCTGCCAAGTATGTCGGCAAGCCTGTGGTGAACTATCCACTTATATCGGCTCCGATGCCTCCACGTCCACTTGACCTTGGTGTTGGGAATTTTGGTGGTCAGCCAGGCATTGGAGGGGAGATTTATGGAGCTGGAGACCTACTTAGGTCGATAAATGCTCCTACCGAGGCTGATAAGCCCATGATAATTGAGCTTGCAGTGGCAGCAATGGAGGAGCTAGTTAGAATGGCCCAGATGGACGAACCTCTATGGATGAGCAGCCTTGATGGAACAAATTCAGTATTGAACGAAGATGAATATGTAAGGATATTTCCTCGTGGTATTGGGCCTAAACCTACTGGTTTTAAATGTGAGGCGTCAAGAGAGTCTGCTGTTGTGATCATGAACCACATCAACCTTGTTGAGTATCTCATGGATGTGGTGAGGTTCCTTTTATTATTTTGCCAAGTATACAACAACATTTATGAATATATATAAATACATTTTGATTCAATATTAATTATTTTTTATTATGTTTTGGCTTTTAGAATCAGTGGTCTACATTGTTTTCCGGCATAGTCTCAAGAGCTTTGACTTTGGAAGTGTTATCAACAGGAGTTGCAGGGAACTATAATGGAGCCTTGCAAGTGGTAATTAATATATGTAAACTCTCTTCAATTCTCTTCCAAATAGCAACACCTTCGCTAACTTGATTAATGGAGGATACAGCCCGATACTTGATTTAAAATATAGTTTATTATATTTATCTGACAATATTTTAGGTGTGGATTACCGAATCATGAAACTAAATACGTGAAGGTCATATAATATATCATTCTCTCTAAATACATAAAAGTAACTGTTTGAGTTCTATCCAGATGACAGCTGAATTTCAACTTCCAACTCCACTTGCTCCTACCCGTGAAAGTTACTTTGTAAGGTACTGTAAACAACATGCCGATGGTACTTGGGCAGTGGTTGATGTTTCATTGGACAATTTACGCCCTAGTCCGGCAGCTAGGTGTCGGAGGAGGCCATCTGGATGTTTGATTCAAGAAATGCTCAATGGATACTCGAAGGTGAATGTTCATTATTGTCGGAACTTGTTATACTCTACTTTAGTTAAGCTGCACCATTTCCATGCAAAAAGAAACTCAGTTTTCTGCTATTCCAACGTTTGTAATCGAATTTCTTGATACTGTAGGTTACATGGGTTGAACATGTAGAAGTGGATGATAGAGGTGTTCATAATCTATACAAGCAACTTGTTAGCTCAGGCCACGCATTCGGGGCAAAACGATGGTTGGCAACCCTAGATCGGCAATGCGAGCGGCTTGCCAGTGTCATGGCAACAAATATTCCTGCTGGTGATGTCGGTGGTAAGATATACTATGTAGCTTTTCATTCTTAATGGGTAACACTGTGCTAAATCCATGGCTCTGGACTTATCGCTAATTAATCTGTTTATTCACAGTGATTACTACTCAGGAAGGGAGAAAGAGTATGATGAAACTGGCTGAGAGAATGGTGATAAGCTTCTGTGCTGGAGTGAGCGCCTCTACTGCTCACACGTGGACTACACTGTCAGGAACTGGAGCAGATGATGTTAGGGTCATGACAAGGAAGAGTGTGGATGATCCAGGGAGGCCGCCGGGGATTGTACTGAGTGCTGCAACTTCCTTCTGGCTTCCAGTTCCGCCAAAGAGGGTTTTTGATTTTCTTCGTGATGAGAACACTCGAAATGAGGTATAATAATTAGTACTATTGGATCCTCATTTTTCTTGCTTTGAATTCTCCTTTTCTTCCTGTGAAGTTAAATTGAGAGAATACAACTAGTTTCAATTTGTATTCCCTAAATTATTGGATCTCATTCTAAGACTTGATTTTACTAAAAATACAGTGGGATATTCTATCAAATGGTGGAGTTGTCCAAGAAATGGCACACATTGCTAATGGCCGGGATACAGGAAATTGTGTATCTCTACTTCGAGTTAATGTAAGTATCATACAAAAATCCATGTTCTTATTATGCAGTTATGTCCTTCTATGATCATAATCAGTGTATTGTTGCTATCAATAATTTAATCGATCTAATACATGCATGATCATTACAGAGCGCAAATTCGAGCCAGAGTAACATGCTGATTTTACAAGAGAGTTGCACTGATCAAACAGCCTCTTTCGTAATCTATGCGCCGGTTGATATTGTTGCAATGAACGTAGTACTTAATGGCGGCGATCCAGACTATGTAGCACTTCTTCCTTCAGGGTTCGCTGTCCTTCCCGATGGAACTGCCGCGCATGGAGGAGGCATGGAGGAGTCTGCAGGTGGATCTCTTCTAACTGTGGCGTTCCAGATTCTGGTCGATTCAGTTCCCACAGCAAAACTATCTCTTGGCTCGGTGGCAACTGTTAACAACTTGATTGCCTGCACAGTGGAGAGGATTAAAGCTTCTTTATCATGCGAATCTGCATGATCTTCGAAGGTTAATTTAGAGGTAAAGTACTGGACTGGTGCTGCTGTGTTCTACTTCTATTCTCGATATATAATTGACTGATTCTCTCTGGATCCATGACCAAGTAATGTTTTGCAGTTCATTAACCAGAGGAGGAAAAAAGAGGGGAAATTTGAGAAAAAACAGAAAGTTGGTGTGGTTATTTTGGCTTTAGAGAAGAAGATTCATGGGAGAAGTCAAGAGCGCACCTCGCATGATTTTTTTGCACGCCTCATGGTTTGCTATTAGGGCAAGACTACTAGTTAGCAACCAAAGCATATCATGAGCGATCAGAAAGGTCAACGCAAGAGGTTCGGGAATTGACTTCGCCAAACAAAGTAAAAAGGATATATAGACCTTAAAATATTAATTAATCCAAGGATGAACTACTGCTTTAACTTATTAGTTAGGGTTTTGGGCCCTGTGAGGCCTTATAGTACGTCAAATTTTATCTGCTCTCTAGATCTCTTTTTTCCTCTACGTGTTAATTTGTTTGTGTTTTTGGAGCTCAAACCTTAAGAGCTTTTGGAATAGACTACCTTTGTTAAGCCTTGTTCTCTTTGAATTCGTATGATTAGTCTCCTTTTGATTTTTGTTGGCTATCTTTAATCTTGGGTTTACCTTCTCAAAATGTTGCTATCTTGAGTTCTTATCAATATCAATCCACAATATCATATACTAGAACTACAAAATTAAATTATTTCTAAGCAATCATCATCCCCATTTGATTAATTATTTGATTCCAAAACTAATGAATTGACTACCCACGATATGATAATATTTACACACACTTATAAGCAATAACTTTTTCCCGTGGTATTCTCACCAAGTCTTCCTCTTATTTTAATTTCAAGTTGCCCTCGATGTTTTCTTCTTTTTTTTTTCTTTTTTCTTTTATAAATGAGTGGGGGTATTATTAAAAATGGATAGTTAGCCTCATAGATTTTGACTATCTAAGATAAAGTACAAAGCATGAACAAAAGAGGGTTAGAAGTTAATGGTAGTTTAGAGGTTTTAGTGATTAGAAATTCAAATGAAAATAGTTTGATAGTTAAAGATTTAGTTGCAATAGTTTAGTAAATGAAGGAATTGGTAGATAGTTCAAAAATTGTTAAAGGATATGGGATACACAAAGGAAAAACTTTATTGATAAAAGATATAATACAAGAAGGAGACTTTTAGAACAAAGGCTTAAGTCTAGCATAGTTTTTGGCTTGCTTTACAAGTGATGGTTGCATGCCTATTTATAACATTTTTAACTCGCCTAAATGGAACAATCTAGATAAACTTCCCAACTATATAGCTTGCTTGAAATTTAGCCAACACACTGGAAAACTCTAGAGTTATTTGAATTGTGGACAAACATTCTTTCTTTCCTAAAATATTTCTAGTTTTTATTTGATTTCTCTAGAACTTTCCTAACTTAACTTGGTACTAATTATTATTTTATGAAGTTGATCTCTAGCATATTCTTCAAGTGCATTAATAATTTACCAAAGATAATTATAAATATAGAGGCTAGAAACCAAACAATGATAAAATGTGTTTCTTAGCTAAATTAGTCCACCTTCTAATAGCTTTTGATCATCTGGTCAAATTATATCATGAATATGTGAAACTCCTTTATAGTTTATGAATCCAAACTAAAATTTTATACATTAACAACTGAAAAAAATGGTCAAGCCGACTGCACATCATTGAATACTATATTATTTCATGCTGACCAAATACTCCAAGGTTGCAAAAACAACACCACTAACTTTCTTACCTTGACTTGGGATTTTTGTGCGGTATAGCCTAGCCATTGACTGTAGAATCTTCAAGAGATTCTAGAAAAGTGGTTGATACTCTTTATCATTGAATTGCTCATACCAAAAATTATGCCCTCCACCCATGTAGGTTCAAATAATTCTATGTTAGAATCGCTTCTCAAATCTAAAAAGGTTGAGTGTATATAAAAAAAGATTGTCTCATATAGATATCGGGGCAATAATTAGTTTTATAGTCTCATTGTTAATCTCACAAGGAAAAACTATGGAATAGGCTTGTTTTCTTTTGTTTTCTTTTATCATTTTTATTGTTAATCTCACAAGGAAAAACTATTGGAATAGGCTTGTTTTCTTTTATCATTTTTTATATTTGCATTTTCAGTCATTAATGAACCAAATATAAAAATATATGCAACAAATGCATGAATAACAAATTTGAGATCATAAATAAGCAAGGGAATTTATGAACCCGAATAAGTTAGTGGTTTGAAAGAAAACCTTGATTTTAATTTTAAGTATTTCTTTAACCTAGACTCAATGCTAGTCTAGACCACATAGTTATAGAAGTAAAAACAAAAAATGAGATTATCCATAATAATAATAATTTTTCCAAACATATTAAAAAAGCAAAACAATTACATTTATCGTTCCACTAGAGAAGCACTATTTTGGGTTAACTTAATCATAAACTAGACTTATAATGAATTAGGTTTTTCATTTTAAATTCATTTGTTTTGCATGCTAGTTATAAACATAAAGCCCTGACTATTTATTCTGTAACTTTATAGACTTTTAGTAATGAAAATATTCGATGAGACTAATACTATAAAAACAACTTAATATAAAGAGAATGAGACTAACAACTTTTTCTTATAAAAAAATCCTAATCGATGTAGATGTTTTAACACATACACTTCTATATTATATAAATATAAAATGTATTAAAAAGGATAACCTATAAAATAAAACTATATATAAACAAACTCTTATTGTCATTAAGAAGTGAACTAAAACTCCATCATAAGAAATGGTTTTCAAACCATTAGCCTAAGAATGAAATATATTTCTTCTTTACTGATGTGTGACTAAGTAATTATGAACTACTAAAACTCTTATCTAATAACAAAAAAACCATTAACCATTAGCCCTTATGAATCCTGAAAATATGCTTTTGTATGTTATTTATTGGCTAAAATAGAATTGCTCTAAAACTCATTTACATTTATTTTATTGCCCCTCTTCCTTCACCTCTCCTTGATAGCTTGAAATGGATTCATGAAAAAATGAAGGTTATACTTCCTCCTAAATGGCCCAAGATGGGCATTCACTCAAATTAAATTTAATTGTTTGTCAAATTTTCATCTTAATTCATATCTAGATTGAATTTCTATTTTTCTCTCACATTAAAATTATTGGCCTCACCTCTTTTTTTCAATCTTATTCTAGTTAATTTTAAGATGATATTTCTTTGGATGGGGAGAATAAAAAATAAGAAATATCAATTTCAATCTTATTCTATATTATATAAAGAAGGGGGAAAATCCTTTTTCTTTAGTTAAAGAGAGAATTATAAAAGTCATGGGTTTATAAAACTCTTCAATTATGCACCAAAATATAACCAAAGAGCCAATAACATGATATCTATAATGCTAGACTGATTGGGGGCATTGGACCATGTTTTAATTTAAATAGGTCAAATCAATTTATTTAACATATACAATGTGTTCACATCATTGAGTGACTTATCATAGTCGAGAATCGAACTCATGCATTACTCACTCTTTTTACAACTAATCTAACATATCAATTTTAGACTAACAAATCTAATTGCAAAACATATATAAAAAGAGAAGGATCAAATTCCATATTATTTTTCATATCTCATATCATCGTTCTATTTTTTTTAATTTAATCTTGATATTGCCTCTCTTTTTTTGTTGAATTTAGGCCTTTCAATCTTATGACCCAACCTACAATAGGATAATGGTGGGCAAGGTTAGGTTCCAATAACATGTTTATATGATAAAATGCAATCTAAATCTACATTCATATTGAGTTATGAGGTTTTAACAAATAATTTCTTAAATCAAGGAGTAACTCTTAAATAGAATAAAGATTTGTTGATAATGAGTTCATGTATTATGGCCTATGTGTTCACTTTTATAAAGTCATCAAGAAATGTCTAGGAGCGAATCCCTAGCTTTTAGATTTTTTGCTTATAAAGTATGTAGTATCCACCAAACACTTAATCCACATATCACATTTTAAGAATGGGATATTGTTCAAACCATTACCTAAGAATGAAATATGTTACCTCTTTACTTATGTGCGACTAAGTAGTTATACCAAGACTCTTATCCAATAGCAATAAGCCATTAACTATAAGCTCTTATGACTCTTGAAAGTATGTTTTTCTTACTTATTGACTAAAATGCAATTACTCGAAAGCTTACTTACAGTTGCTTTAGTATTCCATAAACTATGTCACCAAGTGAGTATAAAATGCTAATGAATCACTAATAAAAAGTTAATTTTATAGAGATTCGTTTATCAATCTAGTGGCTGGTAAATCACTTATCAAAGAGTGAGCAACTAATTAATTTGAGGATTTGGTGGGATTTATAAGTGTATCAAATGATAAACTTATTCTTCTTCTATGAAAAATCAGATAAAACTTAGCTTTGATGGAAAAAAAAGGTTTAGAAAAATAATAGAAATATCAAAGGCTTTATTTTTAAGAAAATAAAATGAGGTTATTTAGTAGCAGAAGCCAACATATGCTCCATTAATTTTTATAAATTCTAAAAAAAAAAAAGATATTGAATTGTCGATTCATATGAACCATTAAGAGCATAAAGTTTAATTCCTAAAAAAGAGGATGAATATAGATACCTTTACTCTTTATTATATCTCCTATATATTTTGCTTTACAATTTGCATTATGGTGCATATTGAGATTGATGCCAATTTGGCATGCTTTGATTCGTTTTCTATGTAAATATATTAGTACTATAAATGCCAAAAAAAATCAAACTTCTTGTTAAAGAATAATATGAATTATATCTTGGGACCTCACCTAACAACTTGAGTTGTTAGGTGACATGGTTCCTTGACATGATATCAGAATCTTATTGACCCAACGGTTACGATTTCAAATTTCACCACCCTCAATCTATTTGATAAAAATCAAGTACAAGGTAGTGTGAATTTGTATACACGTTTCAAGTCCAAAGAGTTTTCACTTGAATGGGTGTGTTAGTGAATAATATAAATATATCTTGGAACCTCATCTAATAACTTGAGCTTTTAGATGAGATAATTCCTTGACACTTCTCTATAATTTTGTAACACCACAAAAATAGTGTTGAATGTTATTCACACATGGAAACGGGTTTTCGGACATCCTCTTCCTTTGACAACTCAAAAAATCACTGGGAACAAGAATTTCGCAAGCGACCGGTTGACTTCAATTACTTTCAGGAGATGTAAGGGTGTTTTATATATATAAAGGGCTTTGCTACCTGTTTAGAAAACAATAATAGGTTCTCCAATGGTGAGATTGTGCTCCAAGGTCCAGGGCAGGTCAAAGAGCTTTGCTGTGATGAATTTGAAAATCTTATTCACATTGATGTTATAGGTCGCACTTGAAAAGAAGAGAGTTGCATTTAGAGCCTTGGCATATGCTCTTGCCTGTCATAAATAAGAATTCAAATTACAAATATGTAAAAGAAAAAAATATACAAAAAGAAGGCAAAAGGGTCCATTTCATATTTTTGTGTTAAGTTTGCATGGTCTATTAGTAGCGTAGCGGCAAAGAGTTTGAAATTTGCTTTACAAGTCTCGGGTTCAAGTCAGGACGGTCTCACCTTACTGTGACCTATGAACATGCGATCTAGGATTATTTATTATTTTATTTTTTTCAAATTTCATTCAGGCTACTTAATTAGATTGTTTATGCCTTCACTAATTAAAAACATGAATAGTTTCGGTAAAATCTTGCTAGAAAATTGTTCATGAATATAAAAACTTTGAAATGTTACCTGGCTTGCAATTGTCCATTGTAAATCTATCGGGAGTTGGATAAAATCATCAAACTTGGTTCCTATTATTACAGGAACTGCGGTTTAAGAACATCAAGAAAGCAAACAAATTATAATAATATCACCTCACGTTCAGAATCCTGCAGCAACCATGAACATATCAGACCATAAAAAGGTGCAATAATGCAAATTTATACCTGATTCCATTTCCTTGCTTCTTGGTACCACCTTATAACACTGCAATAACATCAAAATGGTGGGCTTTTCATAAATAAATTAAGCATACTACTGATTAATCCTTAATTAATATCTGAATTAAGAGGGGGGCAAGGCTTGATAGGCGATCAGGAATTTAATTAAATAAACCAGTTTAAAGTGACCCAACTGGTTAGATCAAACATGATCAAAATAGCCACAGAATCCTTGCAAGCCACCGGAATTTGCTGCTGCAATCCTTCATCGCCTACACCATGAATAACATTTGTTTTTGATACCATTATTTGTATAATTTGATAGGAAAAAAGGGTTTTTTTATTATAAAAAAAAGGGCGATCTTATTAACAAAATGCTAGGGAAGTTAACTTACGATCTAGATCCCAGAGACTATAAGAAATGCGTGCATCTTTAACCATCAATGTTTTTTTCATCAATTTCAGACCGTTGTTTTGCTTCACCCCCTCATCTTTCTCATTTCCCACGTCATGTACTTTGCCTTCAAAATATTTGAGGACAGGATAATCATAAAGCCAGCCATTGGATGGCTAAAAAAACCATGCACGTAAATATTCTGTAGATAAATTTACAAGAAAAACATAAATACTAACCAGAAAATTTGTCTTTCCAATTTGACAATCACCTAAGAGGCTAATCTTTAAAGCTACCAAGTCTGGATCATTATCATGGTGGTTATGACCTGTCGGTGGTGGTGGTGCTCTCGGCATTGTCTCGCCGATGGCTAGAGACTGGTGTGACAACATGCGGCGATACCGAACAGGCTTCCCTAATGAACAAACGAGAATGCGATCCCATATACGGAGAATGCATCGTCTGACGATTGAAATGTGGCGTTGAATTTTTCTTTTGGGATTGAATCGAAACCTAATTTGGCAAAACAGATTCGTATTGGTTTTTCTTTGGGCAAAAGTGATGGCCTTGAGAAGTAGTACTGCATGTGTATCCCTTTGCCCATGAAAGAGATTGCTAGCTATAGCTTGTAGTATATTACCCTTTTTTCCCCAAAGATCACGGGTATTTTTGGAACATGCTAATTAAATCTCTGTGAGAACTGACAACACTAAATCTTATTTTATTTTATTTTTTGAACAATTTTGTCCACCAATCTTAATGTTTCTTAACGGGACAAGAGTCCTATGATCCACATTGCCAGCTGCTGTGTGTTCTTATATTTCACATGAAATGAAAGGTGTAATTTTATCTATAAATAGGTTTTTGCTAGTCTCAAGTTAATTTTGTCCTACAATTTCTAGTGGACACAACCTTACCGTACGTCTAGCCAGCTAGTCCCTCACATTTTTCTATGTATATCAGTCAGCTTAGCTCTGGTGTGGTGCAACCCTTGCCATCACTAGATCACAGAAATGAAATCATTATACGAAAGAACAATTGCAGTAGCATCAGTTGCACGAAGTAAAGAGACATAGGAAGAAACATGTAATTGCTAAGAGCACAACAGAGGAAGAAATTTGCTGATAAAGTCCCAGTTGAGAGAGTTCGCTCGTTTGAGATTGTGTCCATCGTCAATAGCCCAATATATATATATATATATATATAAATCAAATTTTGTCCCGTGTCTCTGTTTATATAGCGAGACCAAATGGAGGCGTACAACAATGTGCTGAACTATTTCGGCAGGTAAGATATCCGGTATCCAAAGTTAGTACAGCATTATCCACAAATCGTTTCCAGGCTTCATTGCAAGAAATAATATAGTCTGCTAATGATAATCTTTCGCGTGGATTACTTGCAGAACTCGTATTCTTTTTGCTGAGATGGTAGTTATTGTTGAAATCAAAAACACAAAAGTCATTGAAAGTCAACTGTCACTGTTTTATTGAATCAAGAACAGCTACTGTGCAAATTAAATTCTGGAATTTTGCACAAAACTGAAGAACACTGATGAACACACTTTCAGCTATAAGGGGCAGAATCAAGGTAAGGTTACTGTCATCCCTTTTCTTTTATTTATAATGTAAACTTGTATAATTACATAAGAGTTCTGATTCGATTACAACATCTTTTGTTTCTTACTTCTATACTAGAATTGAAATTGCATTTAGCCTAAAACACTAGATCAAACATTGATCTTATTTAGGAAAGAAAGAGCAAGCTAGTTTAATACTAATCTAACACTAACACTAGTCTTGAAATCTTCAGCCTTCAATCTTCTGTCTTCAGCAGTCTTGGAGTCCAGGAATTTCAACAGTTATAGATTGTTACTCTAAGACTTGCAACCAGCATTCCCACCCAAAGAAAGTAGCTCTTCAATTAACTGGGGTGATCAAATTGATTCCAGTTTGAACTAGGAGTTACATCTACTTGAGAATCTTTGACAAGGAAGGGATCCATTTAAGAATGAAGTATGTTAAATCTGAGAAGTTCAATTCCTTGAGTAAAAATAAATAAATATATTTGTATAGAATACATAACATCTTTGTGTGTTACAAAAAGATCTACCTCTAACCAGTTCTAGCTGCCTAGCATTTTTGTATCTGAGAAATCAGTATTTGCGACTCTGTTGATTTTTTTTTTTCTGTTTTGAGATAGAGGGAGTGCCAAGAAACTTCAGCAGGATTTTTTTTTCTCTAAGCTTGTGAATTGGCGTGCCCATCTGAGCTCGGGCTAGCTTCTCGCTTCACTTCACTACCCCTCCGTTTAAGCATCTCCTTGATATCTTTCTCTTTCTTGTCTACAAAATTAATCAAATTCTGGAAGCTAGTTGAGCGTAAGGAGCGTCGAGGCCTTGCTGGCTGAATCTCATCAACATCCGCCTCCTCGCCAGCTTCTGGCGTAAATCTACGGAACTGCATAATGATCTTACAGAAGAATATGGTAAGAGCAATGAAGCATGAAATGCCGCAAATAAGAAAAAGACCCCAGAAACTTGTCAGGGAGAGACGACTGTCATCAATTTGATTGGTTTGCTCCATGCAATCTCCATGTGTCAGCCATTTGTTGTGGATTTTTTGGAGATCACCATTTTCTGATAGCTGAAGAATGGCAGTCGACAAGTCAACTGCTAGAGGAGAGTCCCTTTGAAACGCCTGTAACAAGAAAGTCTGATTATGAGAAAATAAATGGAGCCTAACGAACGAGTGCCTGTGCTAACATGCAAATAACTAGTTCAAAATAATGTTCTATACAATTATACATATCCTGCCATTTGCGGTCTCTGCTGTTGTACAGCAGCTATTTAGCGTTACGCTGAAACTAGTATCAAACTATCATGATTTAATACTTCCTAAATATCATGTTTTATGTAAATATTATTAGTTATCTAGTATACCAAGTTTGCACCATCCTATATGCTACTTTCATGTCTATATTCAGTTTAGAAATCTCGCTAATCAAAACTACAAGATTATCTTTTTCATTCGTAGACTAACAAATGATGTAGATAGTACTTACGAATCCCCATCCACTTTTAGTGAACTCTTGGCCCACGGTCCTATATTTACAATTGGAGGAAGACAGGAAGAGCTCAATATAAGGAAGTTCATCAACAATTGCAGCCACGCCACCATTTTTCGGTCCACGTTGGAGGGCAGTACTGTATTCCTGCTGGTTTTTCAATATTACGAGTCTAGATCCTGCGATGTTGAGCTCGTCCATCAGGTAGTTCCTTGCGAATGACCCATCTTGAATTCCAATTGGGTCATTACTTGTGACCAAGCTGTCAATCCCTTCTATCCGTGATGTTAGCTGCTGCACTGTGAGGATTGATGTCAAACTAGCTGTGTAGCTTGAATTGATAATCAACACTACAAATAGCCATATGATCAGCACAAAACGTCCCAAGGTGCTCACTGTGTTCTCTCCTACACCACATCCAAGCAACTAAGATTTGTTAGAAGTTTCCCTAGAAAGCTTATGTGAAGGAACGAGTAAAGAAAGAATAAATGAATCGGCGTAGCGCACATACTGTGTGAAAAAAACATTGTTGAGAAACTGAACCTGCAAGATCAGTGCAAATGTCAGCCAGAATCATTCCAATAGTTGTGGATCAAAGTGCATAACAGCAGTGTACCTCTGCAGCAGGAGAATGCTTAAAACAAAGGTTTTGAAACAGCTGACTACATCTTGCCAACTACTACTGCCTTAATTACTAAAACGCTCCACATTCTATCATGATCTGTTAGACTGCAACTAATATGCATACTAAAAAAGTGATTTCCATTGCATGTACTTTTTACTTCCGTGTTAGTTCCCCTGTATCGCCTGGATATTTCACGGCATCAATGCAACAGCAAGAAATATTGCCTAATTGAGCTGAAATTGTCAACCAGAAGGAAATGCAATTTTAACAAGAGCCTACAAATGATGTCAAAGCATACTAACCAGAATATTGTCATTATTTGCTGACTAGGAGGACCCCTGAATTCAGTATTCATTCGGTGCTCAAGAATCCAGACTACAGCTCCCACAAAAAGAAAGAAGGAACCTGTGACGAGCCACATTTGGATAGTAAATGGCTTGAGGAACGCCCAAGGGCTAGACTTTTGTTCCTTGACTGGAGCAACTACAACCAGCCCTGATTCCATAAAAGGCTGCGTAAAATCTACAATCTTTGTCCTATTTGTGACAATAGTAACATCTCCAACAGCTGCATCATAATGCTGAAGAGGAAGAGATCAAACAGAGAAACTACTGGAATTTAATCGTCAAAGAACTTATAGCTCTAAAAGAATGAAAACACCAAGTTACAAATTATAGCCAGATACTCACATCTTGAGCAACCGCTTGGACAAGCTCATTGTAGTCTGGATTTTGCTTGCCATTTCCGTGTAATATATATGTGTGTGGGACAGGATATGCCAGCAAGTTTATTGCCGCTTCAAAGACATCAATGCAGTATCCCCTAACCCCTGGGGGATTTTTGTCTTTAGAGACAAATTGTTGATAAGCTATGCGATTAGGCACAGCAATTCGCAGTGGCTTCCCGTTTTCCGGGAAGACCCATCCTCGAGGTACAAGCGAAGTTTCACCAGGCCATATTACACTGTAAAGATGTTGATTATTGGAAGAATTATTCTGAGGCTTTGTATACAAGACCTCTGGAGAATTAGTTGAAAGAGCAGAGTAATTTGACCAATAACCAATCCTTCTAGACCCTGTCCCACCAATGTTAAGAACATCATAGGCTGGATTAACCAAGTTCTTATCCAAATCAAACTGAATTTGACCACTTGGACCACTGAATTTTATCCTAAGAAGTGTCTGGAGAAACTGCTGGCCTCCATCAAAAACACGCAGTGATGCCAAGTTCATTGCGCTTCCGTTTGTCTCTCTCAACTTTGGATCACTAGAATGTGATATATTTCCACCTTCATTGAGAAAAACATCGAGAGCTCGGGCAACTAACCATACTGTATCATAAGCATATAGTGCATAAGAATTGAACCCAGAAGCACCAGTGCTCTTATTGTGGTTCAGGTTGCTCCACCTAGACATAAAACTTCTTTTGAGGTCAGTGTCTGGATTGTGATGACGAAGAGAAACAACCCCTTGTAAGAGATTCATTGTGTCAGTGTCCACTGGTTGTAATGAATCTAAAACCGAAGGGAGCCAATCTGTAGCAATCCAAACATAGCCTTTGGCCATCATATTAAGACTTTTAGCTACAGAAAAAACTGACAAACCGGAATCTGGATTTACATGTACAACATAAACCCGAGATTCCATCTGGTTAACCTCAAGCAACAAGTCGGAGATCTGACTTGTGGGCGCTCCAGGGGTAAAGGCAGCCTTGTAAGAGATCTTGGCACGCTTCGTTGCCAGGGCATCACCCAATACAGATATCCCATTCCTGCCACAATCATCATCCACAAAAATTGCAATTACCTCTCGCCAACCATAATACGTAACCAGATCAGCAATTGCATACATCTGGAAATAGTCATTTTGTGTAGTGCGGAGGAAATATGGATACTGTAATGCTGAAAGGGTAGGATCTGTTGCTGCAAATGACAAAAGTGGAACATGGAGTTCGTTGACAACATGAGATATGATATGGGCTATTCCAGAAGATTGGGGGCCAATTACAGCAACCACACCGTTTTCCATCAGCTGCAAAGCTGCATCATGGACAAGGAAACTTTCAGCAAAATTTTCATCAATTTGAACATTTAATCGAAGTTCAAGCTAGAAATAACTTGAGTTATCTCCTCATTCCTAAATTTGGCTTTAATAACCAGTAGACATGAACTTCGAATATGTTCTGCATTATAAAACTATAAAAATTCCAAGGCTTTAAAAGTTTAGAGAAAAAAAATCGCAGGCGTGGATAAGAAATGCGTTCAATACAGCCACACTTATGCAGAACTAGGCAGCATCTTTAGTGCTAGAGACACCATCATTCATGTTTAGTCAAAGGGAATTTTAACTGCAAAGCTAATAAGGGAAATGGAGCTTGTGCACTAAATCATGGCAGGCATTGAAATATAGAGACTGCAATTAAAACAAGAGTGCAGGAATTTAATAAGGAAAAAAGAGGCAGAAAAATCCCAAATTCAAAGACAGAAAGAAGATTATCTTGAAAATGATTTTGAGAAAGAAATACCTTCGACAGTTCCAAGAAATCCACTGCAATTAGTGTTGTGAGAAATAAGGTTCAATCTAGTCCCGGGAAGAACGGTTGGATCCGAATTGACATCACCAATAGCAGCTGCTATAGCTGGCCCAGCTGCTCTCCCTATCACTGAATCGAAGGTAAACAAACTTCCTATATTTGCAACACTCGGTCTTGGAGAAGAAGAAGAAGAAGAAGAAGAAGAAACACTAGTTCCATTTCCATTTGCAGCTGCCTGACCAAAGGCAACTTCCATGGGCACACAGATACCAGTAATCAGCAGCAGCAGCAGAAACGCTCTTTTCATCATCAAAAACACTGTACTAGTACAGCCACCACCAGCAATATTCAAAGACACATCCATGGCGACTAACCGAGCTTGCAATCAAATTAAAAACAAATAAATGATTCTCCACGCCAAGCCACCATTTTGTTTCTTCAATATAAAAAGTACCTGCCAATGATCAAACAACGCATACACATACAGATAAACTGAGCATCAAAACCCGAATCATGAATAGCAACAAAATATAATAAAGTAGAAGACACGTTGTGGAGCCCACATGCAAGAGAAGGAAGGATCCTGCGGAGTAGTGGGATTTTTTTGTATGGCCTAAGCGTAGCCTTAGATCTGATAAGGTGTCAGCATATATTATTAATTACCCTGAAGCCCAAATATGGAAACTAGTTCGAACAGTTGAGTGCATCATAATTAAGCTTTGAGGATGTAATGAAAAGAGAAGGATCAATGAGTGGAGAAAAGCTCTAAACAGTCTTGCGAGCTCAAGCAAGGAATGATTCTCTCCTTTTTGTCTCTTTATTTTATTATTGTCTGCTGTGTATAGGCTTTCAGCAGAGGACCACTGTCTAGCATTTACTACCATTTAATACTAATATTAATAAAAATCTGATTATGGGACCCAGCTTACTGCTCTTTGTCGAGCAGAAATTCATCTTTTGATCCCTCAAGTCTTAGAATTAGCTAAATCACCCTCTTTATTTCAACTTATTTTAGGATTTATTTTATTTTTTATTTATTTTGCTATAAAGGAGAGAAGACACTGATACTAATTGAGTTACAAGAGATGCATGGAGCGACTACAAATTGAAAGCATAAGAATTGCTGTGCCTAAAATTGAAGTGTAATGGTCGATTTAGTCAATTTCCAAGACTTGAGGTACCAATAAATGAATTTACTTTTCTTTTTAAAAAAAAATACATCTGATGACTCGTCTTATTCTTACAGTAAATTACAATACGGTCACGTGGGTCCAACGTCAATGCGTGTGAAACATGTGGGCAGCTTTATTTATTTTATGTGCATCGTAAGTATAATTTATAATATTTGACTTGACCAAGAAAGCCCAAAAAATTGGAATTTGGCCTCGTTGGAGTTACAAGAGTCACCCGTACGCATGGATGCTTGAAAGCATTTCAATTTATGCCAAAAAAATAATCAAGCCATTCATTCACCGTATACGTATTTTGTCTACATGCAATGTATATGTATCCAAGTTAATTTAGTATATTATATCATAAGATTTGATACAATGAATTAAAAAAATATATTAACAGGTAAATAAAAAAAATAATGAAAGCTAATTACCATCCAAAACTTTTAGTGCTATTAAAAATAGTCAAACCACATAACCTAGAAAATAAGGGAGAGGAAATTAATTAAAAAATAAACCAGAAAAACAAAACAAATGAACAAATAAAGATTATTGGCCTAGATCAATTTATTAACTAACTGATTCTTCTTTTTCTCAATGAATATTTAATACTCATTGTCATAGCCCATTTCTGCTTTATTTCTAAAATTTACTTGCAATAAAAATAAAAATAATACAAATAAAAAGGCTGACGTGGTGAAAAAATTAAGTTTGAGATTTTGGACGGATTTGAGAGTGTACCTATAGCGTGCCCAAAAATAAAGGAAAATGCATATTCAAGTCTAAAATAAATGATTATATGATAAATCTATATAAAAATTAAGTCAAAATACATAATTAAATTTTATTAATCCAATTTGATTTAATCATTGGACAAATTAAAGTTTAATTATATTTAGGAATTAATTTAAAGCCAATTGAAGGATTTAATTAAGTGCAAAGAATTAATTATATTTTAAATGGATCAATTTTATTTTATTAAGAGCTTAATTGGTTAAAAATTAAGTTTGGGAGCCTAATTCATGTTAAATTGAGAAGATTAGAATTTTCGGAGATGAAATTTAATTTTTTACCAAGTCAATTGGTTGAAATTGGGAGAAAATTGCAATAAAATCAGAGTCATCATAAGATGAAAGACTAAATTGAACTTTGGGAAAAAAAGGGTCAGACAACGCGTCGTCTAGGCACTATTATTTTTCCCCAAAATTTTGCCGAAAAATCTTGCTTTGGTACCAACTTTGTAGATGTATTTAATATTTTTATCCTTCATGAAATTTGACAAAACTTGCGCGAAAATGATCCTCTAATTCTTTACTATACTAGTGGACGGTCAGTGTTGGTTGATTGACACCATATACGTGTTGGTTCAACCCTAAAAATAACAACTTAAGCAACCTACTACAGCTGTCAAATTTGGCAGTTCATGACATCTACTTTGAGCCAACAATTGGGATGGTTTTACATTGAATCAATAGCTGAAATTTAACTCCAGTATAGATGAGATTATCCTCTTCCATCATCCATAAATAGAGTTGAAATCTATGGCCTGAGTGGGGAGACATCAGAAGTCAAAGCTGGGAAGAAACCACTTCTAGTCTCCTAAAGGGTAAGGCAAACCCCTGTCCTCGTAATAAGTGAACAATCCATAGCGAATTTCACTATGAATTGTTCATTTATTTATTTTTAAAACATAAAAAATTTCAAAAATAATAAATTCATATTCGAAAATCTTTGTGATTTTATCGTATTTTTTCTATTATTATTTTTTCAATATTGGTTCGTAGATTTACGTTGAAGTATACGCACATGGTATAAAAAATCTATTTTTTCTCCTAAATTTCCAAAAAAAAAATCTTATTTGAAAAATATAAAAATGGGTTTTCTTTTCATGCATACAGTCGAATCCTAAAAAAAAAATTTGAGCATATTTTCACAAAAAAACAAAAAAAAATACATTTTTCTCATGTTTTAAAATGCAAAATGGATATCATAACCAGTTTATGATTATTCGTTAGAGTTCGGTCAAAATATCAAAAATCTTTCAACAATCATTTTGTTCATTTTTCTAGTTGTAAACTTTAATTAATAGGGTGTAAAATTACATTGTAAAGTATATTTTTAGACATTAAAAAGACAATAAATGTAGTGATAAAATTTGGACCTTAGAACAGTTATGTTTTCGACCCAATGAGATAGAGACTCCCTCACGAAGAGAGATCTAGTTCAAACCTTAGAAAAACCAGCAACAATAAATATGACATAGAAAAACAAACAAACAATAATGCAGCTTACCTTAGGCAGGGTTGCACTAAGGTGATGTGTTTTCCCCTTGGATAATAAATTCCCTTACCTAGACTCTCGCAGACTATTAGATTTTCTAGTGACCTTAATACTAGGTGGCTACTCCTGAAAATTATAATCAAAATTTTATGATTATATAAAAAAAAAACTTTTCTCCACGCGCCTCCCCCTGTCACGAGGGATGGTCGCGCACGAAGAAACAGTCATCGCGACACTCATCTCTCTATAAACTTTACCACTATGAAAATGAGCCTCGATAACTATGATAGGCTCACAAAACCAAGAAAGCATATGTAAAATAAATGCAACAACTAGATCTTGCATGCAAGATATCGTTATCATGTGTAAAATTCTTTCCACTACCTTTCATGGATTTTTCCAAGCATGATACCACTGCCTAAAACCTGGTTTTATTATTGGCTTTAATGACCTTTATGCAAAGTTTTTTTGCCTATTTTAACATGAACATTCCAACTAAATGAAAAGACTAACATGGCTAGGAAAAGGCACCCTCTTTTCAAAGAAAACCTATAATAGAAATCATTTTTAAAACATAGACGAGCTCCTACTAGTTTTTAAAAACAAAAAAAATACAAGAAAGACAATCCATAATCTTCTCATATTTTTAAACCTCATGATCACACTTTTAAACATTATAAAAACTGAGGTATTCGATGTTATTAAAAAGAAGAACTTGTATAGTATCCTTTTTATATGCGGGGTGATAAATATTTATAATATCCCAATAAATATTGTTTATTTAATAATTATTATTATTATAGAGGACCTAATATAAAAGATTAATATGTCTTACATAAAGAGGTAAATATATTAATACCTCAAGGCTACCTTTAACAATTAGAGAGAGAGATGGGAAACTAGTGTTCATCATGGCATAAGCATGTTACCTTTATACATGAGGATGGAGAAGAAATAACACTTCCATACAAGGATACTTCGGTAATAATCATCATTTTTTTTAACCACAAGGTATATAAAATGTTTATCAACAATGAAAATATGGTGAATATTCTCTTTTGATTAATCCTTTCAGGTTAAAACTCCACTAATAGAAATATGAGAGAAATTTATTAAATAAAATATCATTGATATTTCAATAAACATCAAAACTTATCTTAAAAGTCTCTCTGTAACAAATATTTATAGTTATCAAAATGGACTTGCCTTGTAACTTTATCAATGACTAGCATTTTCTAAATGAATTAGAATGGAAATCAATATCAAATATTTAGACATGACATTTTCTACTAAAAAAAGGTTGTCACGGTAAAGAAAAACCAATTAGTCTTAAGAAAATACTTATCTATTTGCTTAAATAAAAGCTATGTTTATAGAGCAAACAAAGCTTTTAGAGGAGAAAACAAAGATATGGACTAAGGCTATAAAGAGAAAACAATTAACCTCTAAGAAACATTTCTTCATTTACTTAAAATAACAAGAAATATATGTTCATGACCTAAAAATATAGATTAAAGCCATATAAGGAAAACTAATTAGCCTCTAGGAAATGCTCTTCTTCTTGCCTCAAAGGTAAAAAAACTATATTTATAGAGAAAATAATACCTCTAAAGATACTGATTATGGTTATAAAAGATTAAAAAAAATAGTAAGCCTCTCTAAACATGATACTAATGTAATCAATAAGATTAGATTCGCATTAGACCTCGAGTATGAGAAAACCACCATGAAGCTTTTTAAAATTCAAAGTGGTAATTTCACCTTTAAATCATCAGATGTTCTAGTTATAGACTTGTATATGGCCTACCATAAATTAAGCATCAATTTATCTCTCATTTTCATTTGATAAAAACAAGTCTCAGAGGAAAAGCTAAAAGGTTATAACCAAAGAGGTAGATAAATTTCTATAAAAAAGTTTCATTTGATAAGTAATGAAAATAGTGGATATGACTAAACTTCATCAACCTTAACAAAACCTATCTCGAAGATAGATTTTCCGTGTTTAAGATTCAATAGTTGGTGAACTCCATAACCAAGTTTGTATTTTTTTTTAGTTATTTGGATATGAACTCAGGTTATCATTAAATTTCTATATGTTTAGATGATAAAGACAAAACATCCTTCCTTATCAATAAAAGAATGTTTTGCTTTAAGGTTTTAAAGCTCAAAACATACCAAAAGCACTCATTAAATAATGGTAAATAAATTTTCAATGATTGGATGGAAAAAATATATAAGCCTATATAGACAACTTATTAGTCAAGATAATGACCTTTGAGTGTAGATCTTTTTTATTCTTCAACAACATTGAGTAAAACTCAATTTCACTAAATGAGTTTTTATCATAAAAAGGTTCTAGGATTTGTGGTAAGTAATAAAGGTAAAAAAACCAACTTTGAAAAAGTTTAAGCTATCTTGGACATGACTCCATGATTAATGAACAATGTTCATAAACTTACAAGTAAGGTAATGGCTTTTAAAAGATTCATCCACCAATTAGAGGATTTCAACTTTTCATTCTTTAATATATTAAAGAATCTCTAATTTTGAATGGACTTTAGAATATAAAAAAACATTTTAAACCCTTAAAACTCATTTGTCTTCTTTGAAGGTCTTATTATAACCAAGAAAATACGACAAACTTTGTCCTTTATTTAGGCATAACTGACATGATTATGAGTGTTGTCTTAGTTTAGAAAGTGAAAAGCATGCAAAAATATATTTATTACACTATGAGACCCTTTATGACAATAAAACTACGTATTTTAGATGTGAAATGATAGCTCTTACCTTGGCAAGTGCCACCAATAAACTAAAATCTTGCTTTTAAGTACATTAAGCCATTATCTTGATTAATCAATCCCTTAGACAAGTTCTTTATACGCCTAACATGCCTAACATGTAGATAAATATAAAGGTTAAGGCCTTAACAAATTGCATTATAGGATTTTCTTTCACCAAATTAACAATAATTTACTAAGACATGTCACCTAACATACAACAAACCCAATCATATAGAGTTTTTACATGGAGGGTTAATCTAATTTATAGGGATCTAGGGTCAGGGTTGTGTTGATAAGTCTAGATGGATAGTATTTTCAGTATGAACTTCAGTTTGAATTTTTTTTAATATATAGTTGAATACATGACACTTCTAGCCAATCTTAGTTCAATTAAAGCTCTTAATGCTTATCGTATATAGTGACTAATAAATTATTATATAAAACCAATTTGATGCTCAATAGTCATTTATGGCTAAACAATATTGATTTTCAAAATTAACATTACCTAATAAAAGAATGAAAAAGTTGGTCTTTATAAAGCATTTTCATGATGCTTGGATAAAAATACCAAAAAAACATAGTATCAAATGAGAGGCAGAGGTCATGGAAAACATCTAAAAACCTATATAAAATTTCTGACTATAGACCGTATTTAAGAATTAACTTCTCTTAAATGATTTACCATCAAATATAAATGGTATATTATATAGAAGATCAACAACTTTCTTGTTAATTGAGTATTTATATCTAAGAGAACGTCATATTAGTAGAAATTCATAAAAGAATCTATAACATTTATATAGAGGTGAGGTCTTTGGCTATTCAAGACAACATGAATTTGGTAAAAAGATGTCATCAATTCATCTTTATATATATAAAAAAAAAATCTTGTGAGAGACTACGACCATGCCTTCATTGATCGATCACATTGGAGGTGAAGTGTTGAACAATCGAGCAATCCCATCCTTCTTCTCCCTTTTTTTATCACAGTCCATGCAAAAATACCAAAATTTATTCAGAAAAAGAGAACAAAACTGGTGGATTTTGAGGTGGCGGGGATGTGACCTCTGTACGGCCGGCTCTTCTCTTGTATAACACAGCACAGGAATTCACGAGCTGACATGGCATAGCTGTGTGATATTTGTCAGTGAAGGTCATGCCCCCCATGCACAAGCATTCTCTCTCTTGGTTTTTTTCAATCTTTTCAACGCAACTTTATAATTTTAAAGATGTTTGCAAATGACTTATAAATTATTTTTTATTGAGATATGCATCGTCTGTGAAAAGCTCACTGAAACAATTGTAGCCATGTCGAGCACAACTTTTTTTTTATTGCTAGAGATGGGTCCCACGCCGAATTACCGTACAGAAGCTAGCTCTTGCTGGTTCCAACCTCCAGGCCTTAACCCCGGGGATGGGTCGACGGGTCAGCTTGACTTTCTAGATAATTGAAAAAATGACCAGGTCGTCTGTATCCTGCAGGCTGCGAAAAATTCAATGGCATGCCCTGCAGTGTTTCTTGGGCTAAGCATATAGTTCCACCAAAAACATGTCAATGTGCATTCAATTAAGCTGATAGGTTTATGAACAAAGGCTGGTAGGCTAGGTGGCTGGTGCTGAATTCTGGTATATTTATTTTTCCTGGCTCAGAGATATTTCACTGTCGGAGATGTCCAATCCTAAACATGGTTTCTATTTTATTATTTTATTATTAACATACATGTGTGTGGACTAGCTTTCGTGTATTTTAATTAATTTTATGAATTCTAAAATTAATAACCATAAAATCTCTAGCGATTATCATATAACAATCACATAAATCAAACCTAAAACTAAAAAAAACAAATATTTTAGTCTCCATCTACTGGAGTCTTCTTACTGGACCACCTACTAGGTGGTCATTCACGCTACTACATCATCATGGAAATAAGAGTACTGCAAGAGGAAATATTCATCAAGGCATAGTCATAGAACCTTGCCCGGCGGTTGACCCGAGACCAGGTATTTAAGAAGAAAAAAAACCAGGCCCACCCAATAAAACCTGGTCAAAAAAATCAGCCACGACTACCACATCCAATCTAACAATCCATGTCATGGAGTTGTTAACTTTTTTGTTTTTATTAGACTCTATTTCCATTGCTGATCTACCTCTCCACTTGTAATCATTATTAAAATATAAATAATATTTTTTGGAATCAGCCACAAAACCTCAAATGCAAGTAACCAGAAGATTTTCAAACTCTGAGTGAGAGATTGGCTAATAACAGATCATAAATTTATGGGCAATCTTCTCAAGATACATCATTCAGATTCATGCTGTATTGATACAAGTGCTCTTTTACGTGTAAAGATTCCTTGATCAGGTTGCTTTAGGGCTATTTTGGTTGCGATAGTATTGGATCACCAAGGAAAGTCTAGAATAATAGCATCGATCGGCACATTACCGGTGCCTACGGGATTTGAATGAAATATTTAACAGGCACTTGAGGTCTTGGCGCGGAGGCAGGGACTTGCTCCTTTCTCTGCGCCTGGATTCGAGCCTCTCTGTGCATATTTGTCATCCCCGCGGTGTCTTATTTGTCCACTAGGCTTACAGGGTGTTCAGTGGATCTGGGGATTAGTTGTGGTGCACGTAAACTAACCTGGACACCCTGGTTATCAAAAAAATATATATATATTTAACAGCATATATTATTAAAATCAAATCTGACAGTGTTTCAGGCATCAGCAATGTCAATGCCGGCATTTTAGCCACTCTCGATCCGGTAGTGAACATGCTTGTTTTTTACAGCTGAAATGGAGAAACCGTAGCGCTCAAATAGAAGAAAGCAAGGCATGGTATCGAAGAGGTGAGACAGAGTCTTATGGACGAAACAAACTCATTCCTGGCCAAAAATGTTGAGGTTTTGGAAGGGGGGAAATAGCTGAATGGGGGCTACTTGAACTGTCTGTGCCATCAAGTGATCAGGTGTTTCTGTCAACAAGATCACTTCAACAACTTAGAAGTTCTTAAATGTGCAACAAGAAGGTTTAAATAAAAAAGCTGAAATGAAAAAAGGCGTCAGAATATCCAACACCAAGCATTGGATATTTACATTTCATTGTTTTTATCGAGAGTTGCAGAGTTTGCTGTTTACAGGGATATTTGTGTGCATATATGAATTTACAGTGTATAAATATAATGTGTGTGTGTATAAGGACTAAATTCTATTCAATACTAAGCTTTTCAAATTGCATCATTGTCAGATTCCTTCAATTTCCTTCAAATCGATAGAGAAGTTTTACGAGCTAGCTTGAGGCTGAGGATTCTCACTCTGACTAAACATTTTCTTGATAACTTCTTCTTTCTCGTCAATGAAGTCAAAAAAGTGACGGATGACCTGAGAGCAGTGAGTGCTTGATGGCGTTGGGGATGGAGAGGAAGCTTGCATCTCTCTGCGTCTGTAGCGCACAAATTGACAAACCATTCGCACCAGAAACACAACAATGGCAGTGAGACTGAAGGCACCACATAGAAGGTATAGACCCCAGAAGCTGATCAGATTGAGCTTATTAGGCTCTTGCCTGTGCTTCTTTTCTCCAGGACAAGATCGCATCGTACAAAACCATTTCTCACGGATCTTCTGCAGCTCCCCACTCTCAGAAAGGCTCAAAATTGCTGTCGACATATCAACAGCAAGAGGAGATTCTCTTTGAAAAGCCTGGTTTAATGAGGCGCAAAAACAAAAAAGCAGAGAGTTCCATTAGATCATCACAACTACAATGAAATGTCATAAAAATTTCCTAGTATTCATAACGATTATTTGAATGCTCTAGCTGCATTGTGACTAAGGGGAGATAATCAAGGTTCATGACTACATCTTTCCTCTTTTTTTCTCCTTTCTCAGTAACTGATGAATAATTAAGGTGAAACCGGAAGAAATGAAACACCATTGCATCTGTATTAGGCATGATGCTTATGCATGAAAGTCAATATGGATGCATGCATTTTGCTTGTAGAGAAAGGTACATACAAATCCCCATCCAGCCCTGGTAAATGGTTGCCCAATGATCCCAAAATCCTTCTGCTTTGAAAGAAATAACTCTACATATAGAAGCTCGTCTACGATAGCTGCCACCCCCCCGTCACTTGGTCCTCGCCGCAATGCACTTTCATACTCTTCTGGGGAGCCTAAAGGAAAAAGTCTGGAACGAGGTATGTAAAGACTGTCTGATAAATAGTCATATGCAAATGAGCCAGTTTGGTACCCAATGGGCCAGTGGCTAGCAATCAAGCTATCAATACCAGTGATTGGTGAGGAAAGTTGCTGAACTGTAAGGATTGATGACAAGCTTGCTGTATAGCTTGCTGTTATCACCATCAAAACAAAAAGCCATACCACCATTACCAGTCGTCCGAGTGAACTTTTGGTAGTCTCTTCTGCGATTAAATGATAACACAAAACTTAAAATTGGAACTGCCAGGGATCCAAGAATTGCAATTTTTCAGTACGGCAACAAGAAATGATTGGATAGGCAGCAGATGTGCATGTATTGTGTGCTTTACTTCCTTCAACAGGAATGCAACACAGAATAACTGTTCAATATGCCAGGAGATGCTGCTAGACAAAAACTAATATGCATTCGAGTCCATCATTCTGCCCCATTGACTTCACACCAAACTAATCTTGAGGTAACAGGATAATGGCAAAGCAACTTATCGATGAAATTATGTTCATATATTCACTCGAATGCCACTTTCAACCAGAACTGCAAGAGTTGGTTCATTTTCTGCCATGTAAATAGTGAAAAAGAGGAAAGTTCTGTACTTCAACCCAATTTAGAGTATTTTTCCAAAACAGGGCTTTCAAAAGAACATGCTGTGATTCTCAGGGTAGCCTTATGCCATCTTATCATGTATCCTATGATGACAGATGCACAGCTTGAGTAAATAAAGGCAAAATAAACCAATATAAGCTATTAAAGTCAAGTATTCCTCACGATTTGTCTTGAACAGTGTTGAGAAGCTGAACCTGCCACGTGTAAAAGTTGAAAAATGTTAAGAGCTTACATCAAACTGGAAGAAGGAAAAAAGAAATTCATTGTGCAAAACAGCTGAAATTTAAAAGTAAAGCTGCACTAACAGTAGAAGCATACTTAAATTAAACATTAAGAGAGCTTACATGAGCATTGTCACAAGCTGTCGTTTAGGAGGACCCCTGAACTCATCATTCACTCGGTGCTCGAGAATCCAGATAACCACTGCAATCATCACAAAAGAAGCTGCTATGGCACACCACATCTCCACTGTAAATGGTTGGAGAAATACCCAAGCACTTGATTTTGAATTGCGGATTGGAGCCACAATGACAAGACCAGTAGAAGCATAAGGCTGAGAGAAATCCACCATCTTTGTTCTGTTTGTCATAATAGTAATGTCCCCAACAGCTGCATCAAACACCTGGTATCAAGACATCGAAAGAATAAACAAGCTTTTCCCATTAAGTCTTATCTGCAGATAAAAGTTCATAAATTTATAAATGTGAGGTACAGAAGAGAGATTCCAATTGTAAATCAAACCAAGGTCTACCTGAAGAAAAAAGAATGAGAGCCATGCAACCCTTTATAACTTCCATTTTCTTACAAATTCTTGCTAGCCTAATCATTCAAATTAAGGGCATTTGAAGTATTTTTTTCATTTATGTGGATCTAGGAAGCTGCTGTTGGTACAAAGGATCGTCTAGTCAAGCCTGCATGCGGCAAATCCAGATAATCCAGCATGCATTCCTTATATCGGTAGGTCATGAATTACCTACAAACCATGTCTAAATTCTACGTCTCAGCAATGCTAACAGCCAAAGTGAATTACTTACATCCGCTGCCACCATTTGTACAAGATCATCATATCTAGGATTGGACTGACCATTCCCAAAAGGCTCGAACATGTAAGGAACATCATATGGGACTAGTTCCCGTGCCTTGAGGAACACATCGATGCAATATCCTTCAATTCTATGGCTACCATGTACTTCAGTGACAAACTCAACAAAACTGGCTCTGTTAGGCACTCCAATTCGTAGTGGTCTTTCGTCCGCGGCAATTATCCAACCACGTGGCCTCTCAGTCTTTCCACCAGGCCAGGTAATATTTTGAAGCCTCTGGTCTACGCGAGAATAGCTGTTTTGTTCCCCTTTCCGTGCATCTGGGGGTGAAAGTGAGAGACCTGAAACATTAGACCAATAACCCACTGTACGGATAGACACCTGATCGATGTTAATGACATCATAGCCACCACTGAAAACGTTTTGATCTTGGTTAAATTGAACTTGACCACTTAGACCTGTGAAATTTGTCTGCAAAATAATGTCAAGTAAATCATTTCCGCCAGTGAAGACTTTGAGCTTCTCAATCTGTAATCCAGATGTTTTCATATCAACTAACTTGCTATTAAAAGAAAATGTGACATTTCTGTGTTCATCAAGGAACCTCTCGATAGCATATGCAACTATCCAAACTGTATCATACGCTTGAAGTCCATATGTGTTCAACTCAGAACTTGCTGACCCTTTTCGCTGCATTCCCTTCCACCTAGACATGAAAGCTCTCTTCTGGCTGGATTCTGGAGTATGTTGACGAAGCCCAACTACTCCTTGAAGGAAACCGAGTGAAGCTTTCTTTGTTGGAGGGAACGAATCTAAGGTAGCAGAAAGCCAATCCGTTGCAAGCCATGTGTAATTGTCAGTCATCATTTGAAGTTTTCGGGCAACAGTAAAGATTCTCAATCTGGGGTCTGGATTAACATGAACAACATAAACCCGAGGACCAAGCAACTTAGATTTGTTGAGTTTATCCATGACCTCACTTTCATCAAGTTGGTTAGATAAAAACAATTTGTATGAAATTTTTGCCCTTTTCTTGTTCAACTCTTCTCCCAAAGTTCCTATCCCATTCCTCCCATATTCATTGTCAACCACGATAGCAATGACCTCTCTCCACCTGAAAAAGTCAACTAAATCGGCCATGGCGGCCATCTGGTAAGAGTCGCTTTGAGTAGTTCTTATGAAAAAGGGGAATTGGAGGGCAGACAGAGTTGGATCAGTGGCAGCATATGAAATAAGAGGCACTTGGAGACCATTTGCAATTGCAGAAATCATATGAGCTATTCCAGAAGATTGAGGGCCAATTATGGCCACAACTTCTTCCTCTACTAGCTGAAAAGCTGACAGAAAAAGGGGGGGTCCAATCAAGGTGATATAGTGTGCCAAGGATCGAATTTCAAGAAATAAAATGAAGAATGATACTGCCAAGTAACATCTTTTAAATCAAAAGCTTTGATGAAGAATATTTCAAGGACTATAAGCACCAAAAATGAAAAAGATACATGAAACTGCAACAGATATGATGAGAGAAAAACAAAGTTACGTTTGCTAGAGACTAACAAAGTTGCGAAAGAAAAGTAACTGGGAAAAACCAAGACAAGGGATTTGAAAGTTACCTCCAACGGAACCCAGAAAAACACTGCAATTTTTTACATCATTCATGAGCAGATTCAGTTTAGTCCCATTGAGAATCCTGCTATCATTGTTAATATCAGACACTGCAGCTTCCATGGCTGGTTTCGCAGCCTTACCAATAACCGAATCAAAAGTGAAAATTGCACCTAAGTTTACAACAGCAGGCCTTTGGCAGCTCACGAAACCATTGACAAGTAACCATATAGAAACAAACAATTGAGGAATCACAAGCTCCTTCATATCTGCGCGCGCGCGCGCGCGCAGAGAGAGAAAGAGAGAGACTTTCACAATTGAGACTCTGCCTTTGTCTAAAGCTAAAAGCTAAGCTGTAATTCAAATTGATGAAGATGATAGCTGGAAAGAGTGAATTCAGGAAACGGCGCACTGAAAAATGACAAGTGGGCTTGATGTATTGCAATAAAGAAGCGACATAAACAAGGAATATGAACAAGTGCACAAAGAATCTTTGAGCAGTAAAATGACTCTGGTGAGGAGACTAATGACTGCCGGAAAATACTAGGAAATGAGAAAAATCAAAGAAGAAAATAAACCGTGGACTTGCAGGAATCGTTTACTCTAACACAGCAGTATTCATACGTAAAGAAGAAGAAAAATGATATTTGAGAGCGGTGGACATGAATTGAAACGAAGGGAAGCCGCCGCCAGAAAGAAAGGATGTGATGGGAATTTACCTACAGGAGACAGGCATGGGAGAGAAGAAAAAACTGTATTCTGCAACAACCTCCATGCCATTTATTTCCTTTTGTCAGAGAGTCAATGCATTAATCACATGTAATAACATCGGACTTCGGACACCAAATTCAAATTACATAATTAATATCCTTTATTCGTTTAAAAAAAAAAAATTATTATTATTATTATTATTAGCTTTAAATACAGAATTATCTAAAATATCTGCAGAGTGGTTAATAAAGATATTCAATGATATATTTCTAATCTCTTTAGTCTAGGAAGTAACAAAATGATAATAAAAACCCAAGTATTTGTAAAAAATGTGTCTCCTGGTAATAAACAAAATAAATTTATGGAAAAGATAATAAAACATTTAAAATAGCCTTAAATTTAAAAAACAAGAGTTGTCCTTGTATTTGAGAATGATTGTTGTTATAAAATGTATACAATTTATTAAAAGTGAAGAAAATATACGAAACTTTACTAGATTGTTCGGGGGTATTTATACCTTCTAAACCTTGTTATTTTCAAATAAATAAATAACTTAAAAGTCCTTTACTTTTGACTGAATTAATTAACAAATATCTCATACACATCATTAATAAGATAGTAAGTGTGGTAGGTCCCTTAAAATATCTTTTATATATTTATAAGAGCAACTCCAGTGCACAAGTCATTTGAGGAGTCAAAGTTACTTTTAGCAATTGTATTTACTTTTTACTTTTCCGACGAAATAGCTATATCAAAGCTAAAATAGTTTTTTTTTCCATTGAGCATCTATTTCTACGTATTCTTGTAGAAAAGACAAAAGTAAAAAAATAAAAGTTATATAATATTGTTTGCTCCTTTCTATCTCCTAGTGGAAGGCTACCTGCGATGTCTTCACTCGTGTGTATGATTGTACGCATCCTTTCCATGTAAAGTAAAACTAGCAGCACAAAATTAATTACAGTTTCCTCTATTTTTTTTTTATTTACAATCCATGCTCACTTCACTAGATAGTCACCATGTTAGTGGTTGGTATATATTGAAATATATATGGCTATTCTAAATGGATTTTATTATTGGAATATATATAACCAAAAAAACTATATTTGCACTATTCAAAAAACTATTTTATCAATTTAGCTTTTCAAAATAGCATTTTGCCTTGGAAGATCATTATATCATATATGAATTATTCATATAATTGTTCTAGAAATAGGATTCCTTGGTATTAAATACTCAAGATATGAAATGTAACTTGACATGGAACAGAAGGCATAATGGTTCATTTAACCCAATAATGATTGAGAAGTCTCTGTCTTTTTGTGGTCATTAATAAAAAAACAAATATCTCTTACATTTCATTAATGAAATAGTAAATGTGATAGATCTTTTAATGGATCTTTTGTGCATTTATAAGTATAGAAAGATCATTATCTCATATAAAATGTGATTCATATAATTGTCTATAATATTTTTAGAGGGCATCTGATCCAATAAATTTATTTTCCCTTTAAATTATCATTTAATATTTGAATCTTAAAAAAAATCATAAAAAACATTCTTGTTTTAGTCTTTGCTTATTTGAAATCTAAATTAAAAGAAATGTGGTTTTGATAAACATACACTTGCATGGGGTTTTACTCTTAATCGAAACAATAAAAACTATAATCTAGGCTTAAATTTTCAATTATCAATTATTAAACTAATTTTATGTGTGTATTACATGGTATCAAAATCAATATTTTTTTAACTTCAATCTCTTGTTAATCACCGATAAACATATAAAATAGATATAAATTTATATCATGACCAACAATCGTGCCATACTTTAACAAAGAAGACATCATAATTCATGTAAAGCAACTATTTTTATTTGTGAAGAACATATTCAAATTGTCATTAAAAAAAACTTGTTTATTTCTAATAAGACTTGTAGACCACTTTCTATACTATAATTTTTAATGGCACAATCAAGTTATAATTATTATTTTCTAAAGAAATTCTTTTGGTTCTAGCTACGAAAAGGTTTTAGGAATATTGCCAATCCACCCCTAAAGTAATCGATAATTGAAATTGATTCGTGAAGTATTTATGCTTATTATCTTACCAACAAAGCATCAATTCATGTTGTGTAGTTGGAGAGGCATCTACATGTGCACTTGTGAAAAACGTTTTGCTGTTTCTTATAATTTAATTATAAATATAATTTAATTAACAGAAAACAGTAATAATTACATCAACAAAGGAAGCAAAGGGGTGAGTTTGATTCAATTGAAGAAATTTTGGACCGACCATGCAAATAAATTATAGTTCCAGCCTAGGCAGCCAGAGCCAGGCACCGGGACAGGGGTATAAATGACCAGACCTGAAACATGAGGAAAAATAACCATTGATTTCAATCTAGTAGGCAGGGTAGTTTCGACATTCTACACAATAGCTGGATAAACAGTCGTTTTGGATAGGCCCTTTTCTCCCACTCTTATCAAAACAGTTGCTCACTGATGCTGGAGAGCTCTTGACAATGGCTTCTTCAATCACTTCTTCTTTTCAGACCAGGTCAATAGCACTAACCCTTTTGTTTTCTCTTTCAACTATATTACGTTATTAAAGGCTTTTCTGCACATTACTTTTTTGTGTCTTCGGTAGTTCTTGGTGACAAAAATGGTGCCGAGTTTTTTGGGGAATTTAAGATCTTTTTTTCTGAACAAATGGTCTTTTTGGGGTAAAAAATCTAGAATTTATTACACGGGTTTGCTTGTTTGGGAGCTTTGCTATGTTTGGACTTCGTGTCTTATTGTGTTCTGTCAAGTCCTTGAGTCAACTGGGCTGTTATCTGCAAACCTGTTAATGCTTTGAAGGTTCATGAACAAAGTATGAGAATACTTCTAAAGTTGTAATTGGATATTTTCTTTAATTGGGTTTTGTGCAATACATAAAAAATGGGCAGTAAAAGTAGTGGTTTATGGATTATAAAGAGCAGTGAGCAGTCATTGCATTGTAATCTGTGTTGCTGGTAGTTACAAATCCTACGCATTCTCAAAGATAATAACTTCTCGGGTGTTGAAAGTGTTGGATAAAATGGGCTATCCGCTGATGTATCTAGGTTGATTTTGTTGATTGGTAGTTTTGCTATGTTATACAAGTGCTTTAGATCGTCTTCAATAAAAATGTAATACGGCTGTTTTAATAAATAATGGAATTGTATAGAACAAATGAACCATGTTTGAGAAATTTTGCCGCTGGTTTCGCCTTCTTATCCTGTTAGGATTATAAATTTTTATTAAAAGAAGTAGCATGAGAATAAGAAAGTGCACCGTAATTGATTTGGATTAATGATGTGGCTACCAGGTGTATCCTTTTTGTATCGCAACTCTGAAATGGCCAACAGAAGAAGCAAAGTACGCGTAGTTATTGGGCAATATTAATGATTTGAATACTTGTATATGTAGCTAGTATGTTAGATATGGTCTTGTGTCTCAGAAAGACTGTTTGTTATGTACACGAATGGAAGGAACATAAGCTCTGATTATGCAGAATGATTAGCTAGGAGTGAAAAATGTGAAATTATTCTGAGTTTTTCTCTTCTTTTGGTGTTTCAGCAACTTGAGATCTGCATTCTTTGGTGAAAGAAACGGAATTTGTATACCTAGTGTTCCTGTAACTCGCATTGGTTTTTTGAGAAAGGCTATTGAATGTAAGGAGTCACGGATAGGGAAGCAACCAGTTCAAGTTCCATCGAACGTGACAATCACATTGGAAGGTCAGGATTTAAAAGTAAAGGGTCCATTGGGGGAACTTTCAAGGAGTTATCCACGAGAAGTAAAGCTTGAGAGGGACGGGGATGGAATCATTCGGGTCAGAAAAGCACTTGAAACTAGAAGAGCGAACCAAATGCATGGACTTTTCAGGTAAAGCCTTACATCATTTGGTTCTATTATTTTGATTGCCTATTACTTTCTTGTTTTAGCATTATTGCACTTGTGTTTTCAATTACACCAACTACTTATTTCATTTTCAAATGCTTTATTCTTGGACCTTCACAATAAGGAAGATTTGAACTGCTTCAATCTGGTTTTGAACCAGTCCCAGCATGCAATGTTGACAAAACTAGGGGCTAAAAGTGAGTTCTTACCCTGTATCATACTCCTAAATTTTAGTTTACAAGCCAATTGTGCTGTTCAAATAATGATGAAACTGTTAATACCTAAACCTCACTTGACACTGTTGACCTGATTCTGATGCTCCTGAAGCACACTGTCTGTGGAAGATTATACTTGCTATTTTAGGATTCAACCAAAATCACCCACACTAATGTGACTGTACATGGTTAAAGACTTTCTACAATTTCGGATATGAATTGCTGACTTTATGATGTATTGTGTGATCGAGCAATTATCTTAACTTAACTTCTTTTTTTAAGGAAGATGGAATAGTTGGCCATGAATTTGGCATGTCTCATCTTTTCTGTAAGGAAACTGTGATGCTTGAAATAGCCATTTCAGGTGCAACACTGATTATGGACCTTGTTGAGAACCCCTCTTTTCAAGACATGTCCAACAGTCAATAATGTAATAGTTTCAACCTTGGATGCGGAATTATATGAATTTCGGAAGTGAACTCAAATCAATTTTGTCCATGTCTGACCATTGATACTGCCCTTTTGAGTTTAGGCTGCATGATTTGTATTAGAAAAAAACAGTGGTGGTTGTTTTATGTACTACCCAAAGTGCCTATCTTCACGGCAATTTGGCCTTAGAATTTTCTCTGCATGTTTTTATTCTGATGTGAGCATCAAGGACAGGAAAATCTAAATACAGAAATTTTGATACGTGCCTTGGAAAACGTTTGCTAAATTCTTCTTTTCTATTTTTTGAACCCTTATGCTATTTGATACACGCAGAACACTTACCGACAACATGGTGACGGGAGTATCTAAGGGTTTCGAGAAGAGACTTCAACTAGTCGGCGTTGGTTATCGTGCAAATGTAGAAGGAAAAGACTTGGTATTAAGTCTGGGGTTCTCTCATCCAGTTAGGATGGCAATCCCTGCTACCCTAAAAGTGAAGGTGGAAGAGAACACCAGGATCATTGTCAGTGGATTTGACAAATGCTCCATTGGTGAGTTTGCTGCTTCAATTAGGAGATGGAGACCCCCTGAACCATATAAAGGTAAGGGTGTGAGGTATGCCAATGAAATTATAAAACTTAAGGAGGGAAAAGCAGGGAAGAAGAAGTGATGAATGTATTTCTTTCATTATATTTTCTTGTCTCAGGATTTTTTCTCATTCGTATGCATCAACAATCTGGGATGTATTATACTGACAGTAACTCATTAAATTAGCAGGCAGTGTAATTTCCCCCCCTATTCTTTTACCATTTTTTTTTCCAATGCTCTATAACGCTATTCGATGTTTGCTTCTTGTAATTTCATATCCCCAATTGAGGCTTCGGCCATGGGACTTTCTGAGTCATGACTTGTGAGGCCCACTACTCCTGAAAAAAGCTGGACCCGACCTTATGCCTTGGGCCTAACTTGGCCGAAATCTGTCTCCTTTTATTACCTGTTATTCTTGTTGCTCAAGCTATTCATATGCTATTCCATTCCAAGATTGTGATGTTGCTGAGGGATAGTTAACTCGTAGAAGTTATGTCCCGCTACTTTGGTATTGTAAGATCTGAGCATGAAAATCTTTAGTTTTTAAACCTGGTACGGGGTTGACTTAGTCAAAATATCAGGCCTTGGATTACACGGATTGATTCGGGTTAATCTAAAAAAAAATTAAAAGTTATTTAAGGTTTTATTATCTCACATGGAGAAGCTAAGAAACAATTCGAATATGTTATATATTTTTTAAATAATAAAGTTTTAAAGATTATTTCAAAAAGTTTTTTACATCACATTGCAAATCTTATGAATATAAAATATATATACCACCAAGATTCCAATCTTGCATTGAAAAAATAAAACTTTCTTCTAATATTTATATAGTAAATTTTAATATGAACTAGTAACCAACAAAAAAAAAAAAGAGCGGAAGGTTAAAGTTTCGCTGAATAAAAGAAAACCCTTGAACTCCCCTAATGCTTTGTCTTGTGAGACAACCACAAAAAAGAAACACAAGAAGGCTAGGTGCATAGGTTTTTGTACATTAATTTCTTGGATGAGTACAACAATCACAATAGAAATTTTAAAAAAAATATCAGGTTTTTGCTAACGAGTAGTTCATGTCTCCACGAGCCATCTACAACCCTAATTTTATATATATATATATATATATATATATATATTAACAAACAACTAAAAGGCGTGGCGATTTTACTGTTCGGAACACTGTGCACTGTCTCACAATTCACTGTGGATTGTGGCAGTGCACAGACGAAATTGGGCTTGGTCATCCGGCGTTTTGTGTTTAGTTTATGGGGGTATTTTCGGTTTTTGGCTTTTTTTTTAATAGCCGCAATGTGCACAGTGTATTAACGAATCTGCCCCTCGAAAAAGACAAAATAGCGCACAGGACACAGGGGCGCCATCGGATTTTCGCATTTTTGTTGAACAATGTGCTGACGGAAAAAGCACCCGATAACGACAAAAAATTGCACAGTACACGGGGGCTGGGGCGTCCTTTCCCCTCCGGTATTTTTGTAAATACCAGTGGGTGCAGGGCTGTTTTGGTCATTGACCAGGGGGACAGCTGGCGCGTCTCCTGGCCGTGCCAACGACGTTCCACACGAACGCGCCATTGAGGCGGCGCGTGAGGAGTCTTACCGGCGTCAGAAATGCACTTCCGTCGTGCCAGAAGATGCGCCTGAAGGTCCTCTATCGTCCATCGCGGCGCGTTCCGGCCATATATGTCCGGTTAATCGGCGGCGGACGTTTATTTCCCGACTGTCGTTTTTCTCTCTCCTGCTGCGGCACAGTCAATTCCAGTCCCTAATGTTTGTGGTCAGTTGCTTTTGGTCCCTGGGTTTTAATTTTGTTTTGATAGTTGATTTGTTGAAATTAAAGTTTTGTGGTTTTCAATTGTGCCCTTCAATTAACATTAATTGTATACGGAGCTTTCATGTCAGTCCTTCAACTTTTAATTCTTGATTTATTGAAAATTTCATCAAATTTTACGGTACGGAAGTTTTGATTTATGTAATTTGGTCCTCCAATTGAAATTGGTTATATATACAAATGTTGATTTCGGTCCCTCTTCTTCTAATTTTTCTCTTCAATGACAGCAATTGTCATTATTTATTTTTGGTCCTCCAAGTATTTTTTTTAATTTTATCCTTCAATTAGAATGATTTTTATATATGTCATTTTTCATTTCGGTCCTTATTCTTTTAATTTTTTATTAGATATTAATTCATTTGTTTTTTTTTAATTTTTTGACAATGTTTATTTTTTATTAGCATTTATGCATTTATGCTTTTAGTTTATGACTTTAGTTTTTATCTCTTTTTCTTGAGGTTTGATTTTTAATCGGTTAAATCCTAGATTTTTCATTTATGTTTGTAATCATTTTAAAATTAATATTGCTCACTTTGTCTCTTTATTCATTTTTTTTGTCTTCTCTTTTATTTTTATTTGTTTTTTTGATCAAATGATTCTTATAATTTTATTATTTGCGCAATCCTAATGATAATTTTTGTGATTGTTTTTTTTATTTTTCTCTAAAAATATTTTAAGTTTTTTTTTTTTAAATTTTACTTAAATTTTTATTTATATCAGTGATCATTTTCCTTAAAATAACAATAATAATAATAATAATAATAATAATAATAATCATGATTTAATTATTTTTCGTTCTTACTCTTTTGTTATTTTTTTCCCTCCCAATAATTTTATAATTTTTTTTCTGCCAGTAATAACAATGATAATATTTTTTTATTTTTATCTTTTGTTAAAGTTTCTAGGATATTTTTAGTCTTTCATTGATTTTTGTTTCTTTCATTATTAACATAATAATAATAATTATTATAATGATAATAATAGTGATTATTATTAATATTATAATAATAGTGATTATGTATTCTATTATTATAATAATAGTGATTATTTTTTATTTCATAATAATAATAATAATAATTATTATAATAATTTTTTAATTGGTTTTTCTTGCTTGCTGTTTTGTTCATGCTTTTTATTTTTTTCCCTCGGTATAGTTTAATATTTTTTGTTGTTTTTATTCTAACGGCAATAATAATTTTAAATGTTAAGACTCTGATGTTGTTATTGTTATAATATTTTAAATTAATATTGCTTCCTTTTCCCTTTTTTGTTTTTTTGTTTGCTCTTTCTATTAATTGATTTTTATAATTTTATTATCTGCACAATAATGATTTCAGTGATTTTTTTTTCTTATTCAAATATTTTGCTCTTTTTTCTAATGTTAGTGTGCGCTCTTTTGTGGTCGTTTATAACGCAATACCTATATTATAAAAGATGTAATCTATGCTTACGTGACAAACTCAACTCAAAATTTTAAACATTTTATCTCCTAATCTATAACTTTTATTTACTTATATCATATAAATTTATCGTTGTAGATTTAATTATGTTAAATTATATACAAAAAAAATACCTGCGGCAACGCGCGGCCAATTTGCTAGTATATATATATTTAGAGTTGATTAATGTCTTGAATCGCCCGAGTTTCACCTTTCGAGTCGGTTGGTTCTCATAACTATGTGAAAACCTATTTGACCATTGTTGTTAAAATCGTGAGTTGACTCGCAAAATCGTATGATTTTGCGAGTCAACTCATCAAATCTGGTTAACTAGGATAGAAAAATCAATTTTGATCAAACTCGCTCAAAATCGTAAAATCGGACCGGATCGATCCAATTTTACGATTCTGCTCCAATCTTTCAAAATTTTCTTCCTTGCACCGAGCCCCTCCCCCCTATCCCCTATATATATATATATATATATAGAATCATTTTTAAAAATCAGTACTATTAACTTTAAAATTTATACTTAAAATTTTGAAAAAAATAATTTTTTATTTTTTTACTTTAAATTAAAATTTTTTAATGTTTTTAAATCATTTTCATGTCCTGATGTCGAAATAATTTGTTGAAGTTGGAGCTAGTACTAGCAATATCGGTGTTGGTACCAGTATTAGTACTGATAATCCTTTCATTAGTAATGCTTTTGATAAATATATTAAAAATAACGAGGAAAATAATGGTAATGAGAATGATTTTAATTTATATAGCACATCAGCAAAATATTTATTTTAAATTTATTAGTTTTTACCCAATGAAATTCTATGGACATAATTATTTTGTAATGTATTTTTAAGTTATTTTAAATCATGTATGAACCTTAACTAATGAAGTTTTATGGCCATAGTTATGTTGTATTGTATTCAGAAATATTTTACTTATGATTTTTCTACCTACACGATTTTAGCTGTGATATTACGATTTTTTTACGGAAAAATTCAAATACGATTTTATGATCCAAGTTTCCGAAGCCCTTTCCGTGTCGTGTCAAAATCGCGATTTTAACAACCATGTATTTGACTTCTTGTTCTTCTATGTGTGCGGATTGTGTGAAAGCAAATGAAACAACATATTTATAATCTTCACACACATGGAAAGAAGATCGATTTGCAATGTATTATTAATTTCAACGCATGAGAGTTGGCCTTTATAATCTTCACACACATGGAAAGAAGATCGATTTGCAATGTATTATTAATTTCAACGCATGAGAGTTGGCCGAATAATTATTCATTAAATGCCATTTGTATTTAAGAGGTTAGCATTCCTCTTCCTCTTTTCATCAGCTGCTATAATTAAACCTTGAATGTTTCTCATTCTACAAGCGCTTCTTCTTTTTTTCCCTCCCACGCTTGCAGCCTTTTCAAAGCTTCTTGAACCTGCATGGCAGCATGGTAATTCAGACAGTGAATATATATATATTGCAAGGAATTCACTGCGATGCAATAATAAAAATCAAGTATTTTGTATAATTTATTTTATTTTATATCTTGTTGTATGAATATATAAACTGCATACGAGTTGAACGTACGTAAAATATATAATCAAATTATCAAATAATAACTCTTCTTTATATTTTTAATTTCTACATTTATTATTTAATTATTTCTTTTGAAGGGATTTTTAATTTAAGAGATGGAGGAACTATCTCAATATATGCATCAAACTTTCATCAAATAGTGATATAATTAATTAATATACAAAATGCTCAGCTCACCTCTTTCTTCCAATCCGTCCGGCACGTAACCCATAGCAAAATTAGGGTTTGCAACACGATGCCACCTATCATCCCTGACCATATTCCCTGTGTCCACACACACCCAGCAATCACATAATTGCTTCCTTGAATGGAAAAAAAAAAACTAGAAAATAATATATATATATATATATATATATTATTTGGGGAAAAAAGGAAGATATTCATAAAAAATAAAAAAATAAAAAGGTTTGGTGGCTTTACCTTGGCACCCAAGTTGAAGTAGAAACCGAAAAGTGTACCGAATGGGATCCCAACCACATAGTAGCATCCAACATTAACATAAGCAACAAAAGCTTGCCAGCCGCATCCAACAGCCACACCTCAATTAATTTCCATGCATCCATTGTTCAGTATGTTGGCATTAATCTTAGTAGAAATTAAAGAGATTTTTATAAATCAAATCATCGATTTTATAAACGTACCTAAATGATGTTGCCGATGTTCTGCCAACCGTTTTTTTATCAAAAAATGCGAACTCGGTAGCATACCATATCAATTGCACCTAATGCTATATCACCAAAAATATATGCAAGTGTTTCTGTTCTCCAACTAGCTTTCGTAACTGGAGCTCAGAATCAGCCATGATATGTTGTTAAACTTTGCCAAAAACACAAAATAAAATACAAACGGCACTATCATAAATAAGGAGTTGAAAAGATTCATGCAAAAATTTAAACAATAAGGGTTTAAAGAATCAACCTAGTCACATTGGGCTATGAGGCCGAGCTGATTTTTTCATTCTCCATAATTGTCTTTAGTGATTGAAAAAAAAAAGGTTTAAGATTGAATAATAGCACAACCAACATTTAAATTTTTTTCAACCTAGAACTTGAAAGAAAAATATATGAACCTCTAAGACCCCGTTTATAATCATAAACTACCTTTAAATAACATAAAAACTCAAAATCAAATTCAATTAAAATCATCTCTACATGTAGAAATCAACATCAAATAGAATCAACTTAGTATCGCAATCCAAATAAGTGCATATGATTCAAGAAATAATAAAAAACTTGAAAACAAGTAAAAATGAAACTATGATAATAGACTCAGGAGACAAGCAGATCTATTTGAAATATGATTGAAACTCGAGACTGGAATAAATACAGTTACGAAGTATGCAAAAACAATAGAAATGACAATAGAAATTAAAACAGTTTGAAAGTATGCAAAAACAATAGAAATAACAATAGAAATAAAAACAGTTTCAAAAGTTCATGCAAAACATACTCGTTTACTACAAGTAAAGTCTGAATCTGAAACTTAAGATAAATGATGTCTAATTGAGCAATATATAAAGAGATTCAATCCAAATAAACAAAATATTAAATTTGATCAATTTATGATAGAGTTTGATATGCAAATACAAAACATTATTAATTAGACTTGAAATTGAAACTTTTAGAAAATGATATCCACTTATTTCAGTAAATACTCATATATCACTCTACCATTCACTGAAAACACCTCATAAAACAATAGCATAAATCTAAATCTTAGCAAAAAGTTTAACACCATCTCCTCCAAATCCATACTTGAATCCACATAAAATTAAAAACCACAAACCCAAACGTTTAAGATTGGTGTCTATCCAATTCAAGCAACATTTTATTATTATTATTATTATTATTATTGACATAGAAGCCAAAAACAAGTTTCATAAATTAACTTAATAAAAAAATGCATGGCTTCTAGTAATTTAAAGCTGCAAGAAAAGCAATGATAAAATATGAAAATGGGGCTGGCTGGTTTTACCTCTTAGAAGAGAAATTCGAAGAAGGGCTGCTTCTGCTTCTGCTGAACAGTGAAATCTAACTAAAGGAAAGGGATGATGTTACTGTTGAGTCCCCCCTAAAAACAAATCAAATCATTTCTATTAAGCGTTTATAGAAATAAGATTCATAATCAAACTTCATAATATTATAGTATTATCCAATGAGGGTTTTAATATAAATATTCATATGCTATCAAACTAGAAGTAAGGGCATGCTTGTTATCAAACTATAAGGTTTAATAAATATTCATATGCTATCCAAAGAGATATTAAATAAATAACATTAAGAATAAATCAAGCTTATAGGCAATCACACAATCCTTATGCTATGCAAATAAAGAGAAAAAAATATCACAAATATGCAAGGCCACCAAACAAGGCCATCAAATTTTTTTCCTGTGAACTGAATTTTATCCAAAAGGGCATTCTTCAAGCTATTAAAATGCTTCAAAACAATTTTGATCGCATAACAAACATAAGGAGCTGCATTTCCAAGACCAGCAACAGTTTCAAATGATGCAACAACTGACTGCATTTGCTGGCAATATAGTATGTATCTCCTGTATACCTAATGGAGATCGAAAAGGAGCCAAATTTAAGTCCAAATCTGAAAGTCATAAAGATTTTATCAAAAAATTTCAACAACTGCTTGTTCCTTCTCAAATTTCTATCTATGATGGCAACATCAACGATTTTCCACCATCAAACGATCACAAATCACTTCAAATAATATACTGTGAAATTTCACAGCAAAAAACCACACAACTTTCAACTAATTTACACAGCAAAATATATCAAAAATTTCAAAAACTTAACCGAAAATTAAACAAAATAATTCTCAGCAATTTCACCTATTTCACAGCAATTTAACCGAGAAAATCACACAAATTCCAACAATATCACAGAATTCTTCACAGAACAAACCCATCAAATTCATCAAAACATTCTCGGCAATTTCTCAACTAATTAATCTAACATTATACGGTGCAATTTCAACAATTAAACATAAATATATTCAAAAAACAAGTTTAACAGAAATTTTCAAAATTTTTCTGTTAAACAGACATTTTCAATACATATTAATTCAACAATTAAACTGACAAAAATGCAATTAGAGAAGGGGAGAAGTGAGGCAAGTACCTGGATTTGTGCAGAGACGGAGCTGAGGTTGATTTACTTCGAGGCTGTGGGATTATTTTGGGCAGATTATTGGGTTGAAGAAGATAGGTTTTTTGGAGAGAGGGCTGTGCAGAGAAGAATGGGAGAAGCGAGCTGGATTTAAAGGGGCTGTGGGATAAGATTTACTGCAGAAGCAGATAGGATTTGTGGGATTTTTGGAGAGAGGGATGCACAGAGAAGATGCCCGTGAAGAGGCTTTTGACAGAGATTCGTCCTTTTGGTCAATTGCAGAGAAGATGCCCGCTTTTGGCAGATATTCCTGGTGGTTTTTCTCCCGTGAGCTGTGAGGGTTTTTTTCGAGAGGGATGTGCAGAGGGAGAGACGAGAGACGATGGGTGCAGAGAATAGAAAGGGAGAAGATGGGTGCAGAGAAGAAGGGAGAGACGTGTAGAGGGAGAGACGAGAGACGTGCAGAGAAGAAGGGAGAGGCGTGCAGAGATGAAGGGATTCGATGATTTCTGGAAATGGAGATGATTTTTCATGGAGAACATGAGAGGAGAGTTCTGGAAGATGAGAGGAGAAGATGATGATTTTTTTTATGAATTAACGGGACTTTGAACGCAGTTCCGAACGGCGTCTCAAAAGCACCTCCCAGGTGCTTTTCTTGAAACGCCGTTCGGGTGTAAAAAAGGGGTGGGACCCACTAAATTAAAATGGTGTTTGGTAACAACCAAACACCAAAACTTCATCCCGTTTGGCAAACGTGGAACGCACCACGTTGCCAAACGGGTGCTTAATACATAGCTTTAATAAGCTAATGAGTAAAAAAATATAACAAAGAAAACAAGTCTAATAATAACAAAGGGAGGATGGGACTCAAGAATCATTCCTCGCTGCCCATCCAAGATATCTATCTTGCATGCAGAACCTGAGAGCCGTGATATTAATTACTCGTGATTTATAAATATTAATTAATTACGATGGATATTTGTAATTCATGAATGATTAAAAACTCACGATTTACTCATAAAACCCAGCTTCTATATGATCTCGTTTGTACATCTAATTCAAAAACCTAATTGAATTAGTTTGAATTTGAAATTGGACTTGAATAGAATCTGTCTATTAAATGGGCTTTGAAAATAGATTTAAATTGGTTTTGTAATTTTAAAATATGAAATTAAATTGAATTCTTTATGTTCATTTGTACAAGAGAAAAGAGCTTCAATTTTTATGAGTCTGTTTGGGAGGGCGGTTGCGGTAGCTTTTCAAAGTGTTTTTTGTGCCGAAATACATCCAAATGATATTTTTTTAAATCATTTTTGACATCAGCACATCAAAATGATCTAAAAACACCAAAACATATTCATTTAAAATAAATTATTTTTTTTGAAAAGCTGTAGCGCGGCGGGTGAAACGCCACGCTAAACAACTTCTATATATGGGATCATTACTAAAGAAACTAAAAGGGATCCGGCGTTTACTGCTCATTTCTGTAGCTCAAGACCCATGCCCACTGTTCATATGCAATTTTACCCGCTGCTTCGCGGGTGTACATGCTCTTTTTTTTTCTTCGTTTTTTAACAATAAATATACTATTTATATATTCTTTCACAAAAACAAACAATAAAAAACATGTAGCCCACTGGCAAAGACACACCTGTGTCTTTAAGAGGGGCAGGGGTCGAACCCCTGCCAGTGCCATTCTTTTCTCCACTTTTGCTTTTTTATGTTTTTTTTTTCACTTATGTTTTTTTTTTAATTATTATTATTTTGATGGTTTTTTATTTGTTTATTTATTTTGATGTTTTTTTTACCTTAAGTTTTTTTTTCACTTATGTTTTTTTTTTTAAAAAAAAAATTATTTAATTTTTTCTTTAGTGCCATTCTTTTCTTCACTTTTGCTTTTTTATGTTTTTTTTTTCACTTATGTTTTTTTTTTAATTATTATTATTTTGATGGTTTTTTTATTTGTTTATTTATTTTGACGTTTTTTTTACCTTAAGTTTTTTTTTCACTTATGTTTTTTTTTTTTAAATTTTTTTTTTAAATTTTTCTTTGATTGAAATTTTTCCAATTATTAACTCAATAAGAATAATAATATTAGTTTTTTTTTCTTGCTTCCTTTTTTTAATGTTTTTTTATTTTTTTATCATAATAATTTAATAATTTTTATTGTTTTAGTTGTAATTGTAATAATATTCTTAGATTTTAAGACTTCAATATTTTTATTTTGGGCCCTTATACTTTTAATTTTGGATTTAAATCCCTTTATATTTAATGTTCATTTCATCCTTATTACTTTTAATTTTTCATTTTAATCCCTTTATTTCTTTTAATTTCAAGAATAATCCTTACTTTTGTTAATGTTTTTTTTTCTCTGTATAATTTAATAATTTTTATTGTTTTGACAGTAATGGCAATGATATTTTTTTTTCTTTTTGTTAAAGTTTGTAAGATATTTTTAGTCTTTCATTAATTATATGTTCTAATATTTATTGGATATTATCTCATAGGAATATATATAGGGAGAAGAAAACATGACCTAGGATTTTTTGAATAAAAAAAATAATATTAGTTTTCTTAAATACATTTAATATAATCATATAATAAATAAATCGGATAACATAAAAATAATGTCTTCAAATTTTAATTTTGTACTTAACACAATAATAATAATAATAATAATAATAATAATAATAATAATAATTTAATTGTTTTTCTTGCTTACTCTTTTGTTAATGTTTTTTTTTCTCCATATAATTTAATAATTTCTATTGTTTTGACAGTAATAGCAATGATATTTATTTTTTTCCCTTTTGTTAAAGTTTGTAGGATATTTTTAGTCTTTCATTAATTATATGTTCTAATATTTATTGAATATTATCTCATAGGAATATATATATGGAGAAGAAAACATGACCTAGGATTTTTTGAATAAAAAATAATAATATTAGTTTTCTTAAATACATTTAATATAATCATATAATGAATAAATCGGATAACATAAAAATAATGTCTTCAAATTTTAATTTTGTACTTAACACAATAATAATAATAATAATAATAATAATAATTTAATTGTTTTTCTTGCTTACTCTTTTGTTAATGTTTTTTTTTCTCCATATAATTTAATAATTTCTATTGTTTTGACAGTAATGGCAATGATATTTATTTTTTTCCCTTTTGTTAAAGTTTGTAGGATATTTTTAGTCTTTCATTAATTATATGTTCTAATATTTATTGAATATTATCTCATAGGAATATATATATGGAGAAGAAAACATGACCTAGGATTTTTTGAATAAAAAAAATTAATATCAGTATTCTTAAATACATTTAATATAATCATATAATGAATAAATCGGATAACATCAAAAAAAAATTGTCTTTAAATTTTAATTTTGTACTCAACACAATAATAATAATAATAATAATAATAATAATTTAATTGTTTTTCTTGCTTACTCTTTTGTTAATTTTTTTTTTCTCCGTATAATTTAATAATTTTTATTGTTTTGACAGTAATGACGATGATATTTATTTTTTTTTCTTTTGTTAAAGTTTCTAGGATATTTTTAGTCTTTCATTAATTATATGTTCTAATATTTATTGGATATTATCTCATAGGAATATATATAGGGAGAAGAAAACATGACCTAAGATTTTTTGAATAAAAAAAATTAATATCAGTATTCTTAAACACATTTAATATAATCATATAATGAATAAATCGGATAACATAAAAAAAATACAAATTTACTTAGATTATCTACAATTAAAAAATATACGGGTCACTTTCCATTTTGATTACATAGATTTTATCAATTATAATTATACTAACTAAATATTAAAATAATAAAATACAATACATATAAAAGCAATCAAGTTTCTACATAGATAAAAAAAAAGCCGCCGCATCGCGCGGGTATACCGCTCTTTTGTTATGTTTAAATATTTAATTAATATTATCGACTAAAAATATATAAAGAGAGAGAAAAAATGACCTAGGATTTTTTGAAGGGCAAAATTTCATATCAGTATTCTTAAATACATTTAATATAATAATATGGTGAATAAATCTTATATAAAAAAAATTTGGCTTCAAAATTTAATTTTGTGCTCTTTTATTTAAGTTTATTTCTTTACAAAAAATTTTAGTTTTTTGATTTTTAATATTGTTGATCTGATATTGCTGGAAAAAAAATACATCTCAAAAAAAAAGTTAACAAATTTACCTACATTATCTACAATTAAAATATATACGAATCACTTCCCGTTTCCATTAGACTGTCTTTTTAGACGGCAAATAAATAATTATAGCACGCAAAAAATTTAAGTTCATATTTAAAAACAAATTACAATATTTTATTTTTAATATGTTTGATCGAATATTACTGAGGAACAAAAGCAACTCATGAAAATAAATATTGACAAATTTACCAAGGTTATCTACAATTAAAAAATATACGAACCACTTCTCATTTCGATTACTCTATAAAGTATGTGGGACTAATTATATGTTTTAATATTTATTTAATATTATCGCCTAAAAATATATAGAGAGCGAATAAAATGACCTAGCATTTGTTTTTTCAAAAAAATTAATATCAATATTCTTAAATATATTTAATATAATCATATGATTAATAAACCTTATATAAAAAAATTGTGGCTTACAATTTAAATTTTATACTCTTTTGTTTAAGTTTATTTCTTAAAAAAAAATTCCAATGTTTTCATTTTTAATATTTTAAATCTAATATTACTGGGATAAATAAACAACTCAATTTCTTTTTAACAAGTTTACTTAGGTTATCTACAATTAAAAAATATACGGACCATTTCCCATTTCGATTACACTATTCCTGTTAAAAATTATGCGAATCACTTCTCCTTTCGATTACACTATTCTTTTTATACGGCAAATAAGTCATTATAGCACGCAAAGAAATTTAGTTTATTTCTTCAAAAATTTACAATGTTTTTATTTTTAATGTGTCAGATGTAATATTACTGAGGAAAAAAAAATTAAATTTTTTTTTGACAAATTTACCTAGGTTATCTACAATTAAAAAATATACAAACCACTTCCCATTTCGATTGCACTATTCCTTTTAGGCGGGTAAAAATTTAATATGTTGCATATTTTATCTATTATAGTATTGCTAATTAAATATTTAAACAACTAATTACAACATGTAAAAAATCAATTATTTTTCTACATAGAAAAAACCCTGACGTAATGCGCGGGCAAGCATACTAATTATACCACGCAAAAAACTTATTTCTAACATATTCATCTATTGCAATTTTAGTAATTGAACATTAAAATAACTAATTATACCACACATAAAATATAAGTTTATTTGTGGAATTTTTTTTTTATAATGTGTCAAATCTAATATTACTGAGAAAAAAAACTCAGAAAAAAAAAATTACCTATGTTATCTGCAATTACAAAATATACAAACCACTTTCCATTTTGATTATACAGATTCTATCAATTATAATTATACTAATTAAATATTAAAATAATTAAATACAATACATATAAAAAAAATCAATTTTCTACATAGATAAAAAAAACCCGGCGCATCGCGCGGGCATACAGCTCGTCTCATTGCTATAGTACAACTCTAAAACTCATACAATTAGTTATGATTAACTCTAAAAAATATCATTTTTTTATTCATACAACTCACAATAAGACTTAGATTGATACGTTACGTGAGAGGTGTTTGTCTCTTAGGGATGTAGCGTGATGATAATAAATTTGAGATTTGCACAAGAGATCTTGAGTTCGAGTCAAAACGTGCATCTATTATAAAAGCCTGAGATAGCAGAAGTTTAAAAAAAATCCTCAAGAAGCGTGACGTGATGGCAAAGGGCTAGAGATTTGAACAGCAGGTCTCGAGTTCAAGTCAGGGCGTGCACCTCTTATAAGAGTCTGAAACAATCAGGATTTTACTCGCTCATCTAAACCTATAAAATATATTTTACGAGGAATGTGATTTCCCCTAATCCAAAAAAAATTACTGGTCTGACCAACCAGCTGGACTGGGTTTCAATGATTATAATAGAAATGATTTTTATAATTTGTTTAGTTTTTTTTATAAGATTTTATTTAATTTGTTTAAAATTTTAAATAAATTTATTTTTGTTACGAGCATAACGGGTTAAAACATGAGATCAAGCCATGTCAAGAGTAACATGTCAAAATTATTCTCAAACGACAAAGAGGAGGTCAATAATTTCAAATTGATTCATTGAATCAGATTCAATAATATAATTATTTTTTAATGTTTAAAAAATCTTTTCAATCCTCCTCAGCATAGAGTGGCGCAATAAACTGGTTGCATCTTATTCGGATGTCGTGCTCCGCACTTCCCATTCTTTTCTTGCGGGTCACAAGGATGGTGAGGGCTCAGAATGTCATTTCATTTGGTTGATACTTTATTTATTTTTAATTAAAATAAAATATTTTGATTGAACTGATATAAGTCCGGAGTTCAAAAATAACATGAAAAATTAATAAAAATATAGTTTAATTAAAATAAATTAAGTTGACATCTTAAAAAAATATTAAAATAATAATATATTGAATCAACTCGAGTCAACCTATGTTAATCTTTCATATATATGACATCTGTTATAAAACCACGATAAACTTAAATAAAGCAAATTAAATCAAATTATAAAGTTCAATTAGTAATAAACTCGTTGTTGAATAGTAAAAAAAATCTAAAAAAAGATATAATAAAATGATTTTTCTAAATAAAATTATAAATATGTATAATATTACAAGAATGCTATCATCAATCTCGTAAAATCGTTATATTTTCTGATTGCTCTGAAATTTTAACATATTATATATACATATGTCAAGAGACTCATCTTAAAATTTTATATTATATTAAAAAATATAATTAATATTGTAAAACTATTAATTATATAAAAAAATATTGTTTGTCTGGAATATATTGGATAAAATAAAATCGGAATGTTTCGGTTAGAATTTCGAGAATGGATCAAAAATTTTATTCGGTTTTTGAGTTGAAACAGAATGAAATTGATTACAACACCAAAAAAAAAAAGACTGTATATTTTTCTGATCTAGATAAACACAAGGCCAACAATGGTGGTCAGAAGGTCAAAGTCACATCACCTTCTTTTTATCTATTCAGCATTCACACAGGAATATGTCTGTGTTCAATGGATATTCTAGCCATCTGGTAATATTGTAGTCCACCGCCATGGTCCACATGGAGACACCTGTGTGAACTTTCCCTTGCTGTCTCGGACCTGGGTGCTTTCTCACGCTTGGGGTGAAAAAAGAGAGGAGAAAGGCAGACCAAATTTATGGTTTACCGTCAGCTACTTTCTTAAGACTACACGGAAGTCGAAACAACCTCAGAAACTGTCTGACTCCTTTCCTTTGTCGAGTTTTGACAAAACCAAAACCGTGTCTGTTTCGGGCAATTCACCAGCCGCCTTCTTTTTTCACTGCCTGGAAATTCTCTATAAATCCTCTATAAATTCTCGACGCCTCAGCATCACGCCATCACCCTAAACTGTCTCAGGCTCTCACGCTATTTTTGTGCAATTGATTCCTGTTTCTCTTATAAAGCCACCTTTTTTTAGTAGTCCTCTGTAATCATGTTGGTCTATCAAGATCTTCTTACTGGTAAGTCAAAGACTATTTCTTTCTTTGTTTCTTTCTTCTGAAACTTGTTTGATGACCTGGGCTCTGTTTTCTATACTGTTTTTGATTGTTTTTGTTGATGATTTGTTTGTTTTTATAATTTTGTTATTGGGATTTGTTGCTTTAACGTTGTACTGCTGTCTTTGGATGATAGAAGGTACTGGGAATTATTTTTTTTTATCATATTTATGAGTTATTGAGCAAGCTTTAGCCAAAATTTTGAATTTGAAGTTAATTTTAAGATCTGTTTTGAACAAGTTTAATGAGCTTGGAGTATTTTGCCTTTAATATCAGTCTATCAGGGAAAACAAAAGGAACTTGGTAGTATAGTTATGGCTTGAAGCTTAATTTGGTTGATGAATTTGATTTGTTCAAGGGCATGAGGACAATTTGTATACAAGGATTTTTATGACTGGAGAATTGTTATTGGTTTGTGCCTGGAAGCTTAATTTCGTTATTAATCTCAGGTGATGAGCTTCTCTCCGATTCATTCCCATACAAGGAAACTGAGAATGGAGTGCTTTGGGAAGTGGAAGGAAAGGTTAGTATTTTCTTCCTGTTTCTTGGTCTCAATTTCCTTTTCCGTCAAGCAATGTTGTTGCTGAATATAACAGAAGTTGCCAGTTTGAAGCAGCTGACTTTCTTTTTTATGTGTTTTGATTCTACAGTGGGTCGTTCAAGGAGCAATTGATGTAGACATCGGTGCTAACCCTTCCGCAGAAGGCGGAGACGATGAAGGTGTTGACGATCAGACCGTCAAGGTTGTCGATATTGTCGACACTTTTAGGCTTCAGGTTGGTGAGCTAGATTGGATTTTTGTCTTCCACTTGCATAGTTTTTAAATTTCCTGGTATCTAAAATAGTTCTTTCCTGTAAACTACAGGAGCAACCGGCTTTTGACAAGAAGCAATTTGTCACCTACATTAAGAGGTACATTAAGTTGCTGACACCCAAATTGGAACCAGAACAGCAGGAGGTGTTCAAGAAGAACATTGAGGGAGCTACCAAGTCCCTGCTTCCAAAGCTCAAAGACTTCCAATTGTATGTGCAATTCATTCCTTTCTCCATGGGAAATAGCTCTTAAATTCTGGTGATTTAACCTGAAATTTCCTTGTTTAATCTGATTAGCTGAGGCTCTAACATTGCAGCTTCGTTGGGGAGAGCATGCACGACGATAGTAGTCTGGTTCTTGCATACTACAAGGAAGGCGCTACCGATCCAACTTTTCTCTACTTTGCTCATGGATTGAAGGAAGTCAAGTGTTAAAAACCAGTCTCTTGACAGATAGCCACTGCACAACCACCTTTGATATGGATGTGTGCTCTGTAGCATTAGAATTTTAGTATAAGCTTTTCAAAATTTATATGACATAGAAATATGCCTTTGGGACTAAAAGGTTATGGTCTTGTGAATTTGATGGCAGTTTTGGAGTGGCATGCTAAATTTTTTCTTCTTGGATGTTTTCATGGGACAAGGTTTTATTATATACCTCACTTAATGGAGGAATAAGATGCAATTACTTATATGCTTGCTTTGTCAAAATCACCAATCCAGAAAGATTTATCATATGAAATGCTTAATATAACATCACATGATGTGGTCTGGATGTTTTTTGAGCTCTTCAGGATCTTTCTCTGTGGCTGGTTTTAGACAACCATCAATAGCTGGTGAAATAAATTTGGGATTTCAAAAATGAAAAATTAAAGTTAGAAACAACCTTGTGAGGTCCCCTTTTCACTCATTGACACAAAATTTTTACATCAAGCACTGCATTGAAGATTTGGAAAGATATCGTCGATAAGCCATTCTGCCATATGTTGATAAGCCTTTTGTGTCAAATGAATTCCATCCCAGCTGATGTACTGCTCAGGGTTTGGACAAACTGGAACGCCAAAATCTCCACAAGTTCTCCCCAGACTAAAATTATGATCATCACCGGTCCCACAGCAAGCTTTTTGGATCGACTTCGTATCAAAACCTATTTAGAAAAAGAAGAAAACGGTGCTGTCAGCATTTTGTGTTGGATTCTCCGATGTATTATCTGTACCATTTACATGGATCTTGGAAAGAAACTCACCAAGAGACTGAGCATTCTGATAGATCGACATGAATGCTTTGTAATAGTCACCGTAAACTATGATCACATCAGGGTATTGTTTTTTCAAACCTTCAACGGTTTGCTTGAGAAGCTCATTGTGATAGCTTGCAAAAGAGTTTAACCCCCTGATGCACTTGAATTCATCATAAGCAGCAGTATCATTTGGCTGGAATTGGCTCAGATAAACCGGGAAGCAGCCTATCGGGAAGTTTCCGGGGACAACCACCCGTCTAGCACCGTAACCAATGACTTTCTACAAAATCATATTGAAGAACATTCATAAACAAAAACAAAATAACAAGGAATCCAGAAGGAAGGAACAAATCGAAAATCAACACACCACAACAGCATCCTCTACAGCTTTGATAACTTCAGGAACCAACGCTCTCATTTCTTCAGTGGTTTTGTGAAACAGGAAAGCATAGTTATAGTCATTTCCTCCAATCTCCCCAACCATGAACAGAGATGATTTAATTTCCTTAGCACAATCTGGGAAGCAATAACTGTTAGGCATGATGGTGAAAAAGGATGTAACTATTGAAACATCGTATGAAACACACCGATTACCTTTAAAACATGTGTTAAAATAGGTGGACATCCACTCAAGTTGTGTGCTAAGAGATTCCTTTGTCACAATATTCATTATATTCTTTAACAATAAAGCTTCTACAGGCAAGGCAGTTGAACCAGCAACCGCAAAATTTACTCCACCGCAGCCACCGTAAAAATTTCTTGCCGGATTCAAGTAGGCATCAAGATAGGGAAGTTTAGCCGAACGTGCTGCCATAGTTCAGAGAAAAGGCAACACAATCAAGCAACCTCTACTGTAAAATAGGTTAGAAAGAGAGTTAAAAACCAGAATTTGCTAAGATTATGTAATTTTTTACATAATAATACAGGAAATGGGCAGCCTTTAAACTTGAACAATGCTGACATACATTGTAATATTTTTGAACATCTAGAACAAGAAACTTTTTGGATCAAGGCTGCCTGGTTGCCCCATTAATCAGAGCGGTTCAATGTGTCAGATTTTCTTGATGATTGCATTATTATGTGGATTAAGGCTACGTGATTCAAACTGCATTTTGCTTGGACAAGCATAAACAACATGTTTTTTCAAGCCAAACACAATTTGAAACGTGGCGTTACCGGGTAGACAAACAGGAAATAGAGAATATCTAGACTTACCAATGAAATCAATCATCAACAACCCATTGGAGCATCTACCGGTTGGCTTCGAGAGATTCATACCGTAAGGAAACCAGGCATATGGAGAAAGAGGATTTTCTCGAATCAAATTGCCAGTGTCAGCTAAAGAATCCCCAAGTTGATAAATTGCTTTAAACCCGCATTTTTGAAGAACATTTACATCATGACTGAATACAGGAACAAGAAGAAAATGGAACAAAAAGGAAAGAACTGAAGCACAAACAACGCTGCTGGTAGCCATAATCAACTCAAGAGATTTACTACGTGTCCTTCATTTGTTAATGAAAAGATGAAAGAAAATTATTGCGTGTATATACTGTTTTTCTGCCCACAAAGTCCCGATATTTCTGTCTTTCGGGGGAAATATAGAAGCCTCTTGCAAGGAATGTGGAGGATACAGAGCATTGCTTAGTTTGCAGCCAGCTCTACCTTTTACAGGTTATGGTGGTTTTCTGATAACCTTTCTAGAAACATGACCAAAAATAGCTCACAATTGGATTCATATCCAATCCAGTTAAAAGTCGAGAGATGAAAGGAAAATTTCTGCATAAGCGGCCAGTTTTGGGCGGTGTCTTGCATGGTTGTGTCGGGGCTGTACATGCTCGCCAAATGTAGTTAAGGTACAGACTGGCCAGTCATATAGATATTAAACCTCACCTGAGCTAGCAGGTTGACCTAAAAAACCTGCAACTTTTTTATTTTAAATTTAAAAAATACATTAATTCAATAGATTGCTCATAATCTAGTTGTTCCAGTCAAGAACAAAACAAAATCGTTTTGACACAAGATATTATTGACCTAGTGACTTGTGTTGAAGATTGAAGAAGATTTGTTTCTAAGTCTGCTACTGAAGATTTGAAGATCATGAAGAATATTTAATTACCATGTTTGTGTTTCAATAAAGATCAATTGTATTGATCATTGCAATTTTATCTTTCCTGTTTTAAGCATTTTTATTTTCCAGTTTTGATGAAGAAATTGTAATAGTTAGAATTACCATTCTTGTATTCAATTTTCTTCTATAAATAAAATTCAAGGGATGGCAGTAACCTTAAGTGATTCTGCTCTTAATATCTTATTGAAATATTGTTTAGTTCTTTTGTTGCCGTGATTCTCAAGACTCTGCAAAAACAGAGTTGGTTTTCTCTTGATTTCTACAGTGATTGTTTTCTGGAAAATTGCATAGTTTCTGTTACTGATTTGAACAGTAACAGTTTGTGCTTCAGGATTTTTGTTTCTTTTCCAACAAATTGGTATCAGAGCGAGAAGGGATCTTTGAAAGGGATTGAGTGAAACACGAGTGAAACACGAGTGAATCAAGTGAGAATTTTTTCAAAGTAAATTAAACTTTGAAAAAGGGAAGGAGAGTGAAACACGAGAGGATTTTTTTTTCTGGCAAATCTTTATACAAGGATTTGTTGTTCTAGCTGGTTATCAATTGCATAAAGGCCTCGCGACAGCAATTGAAAACTATTAAGTGCTATTTTTTTTTCAACTAATCATAGTTGAAATTGGAAGAATGGACTCAACGAATTTTTCGTCAAAATCGCCAGTGTTCACTGGACACAACTTTGGGATTTGGGCAGTGAAGATGGAGGCTTATTTGAGGGCCTTTGATCTGTGGGAAATAGTGGAGAATGACAGGCAACCAAATCCACTTGGAAACAATCCCACAGTTGCACAAATCAAATTCTTCAATGAAGAAAAAGCTAAGAAATTTAAAGCTCTCACTTGTCTGCACAATGCAGTAAGTGAAGAGATCTTCACAAGGATCATGGCATGCAAGACTGCAAAGGAAACTTGGGACAAGTTGAAAGCTGAGTTTCAAGGGGATGAGAAATCAAGGAAGATGCAAGTTTTAAACTTGAAAAGACAGTTTGAAGGTTTGAGGATGAAGGAGTCCGAAACCATTAAAGACTTCTCCTCACACATCTCTAAACTTGTAAATCAAGTGAGATTGTTAGGAGAAGATTTTCCAGATTCAAGAATTGTGGAAAAAGTCTTGGTAAGCCTACCTGAGAAATTCGAGCATAAAATCTGCTCATTAGAAGACTCAAAAGACTTTGCCGAAATGAGTCTTCAAGAACTTGTCAATGCTCTACAAGCTGTAGAACAAAGACAATCCTACAGGCAAGAGAGAACTGGTGAAGAAGCTTTTGTGGCTGGGTTTAGAGGCAAACATAAACCAAAGAATTCCTTCAAAGGAAACTATGATGGGAGAAGAGACAATGGGAAAAACTGGCAGCAGAGGACTTGGCAACCTAATCATGGCAGTCACAACTTCAAGGGAAAAGAGAAGAAAGAAAACTTTCCCCCTTGCACATACTGTCAGAAAACCAACCACCTTGACACTTGGTGTTGGTTGAAGAACACACAATGCAGGAATTGTAACCAATTTGGGCATTTGCAAAAATTTTGCAAGAATCCAGCAGCTGCAAAACAAGTTTATGTTGCTGAAACCTCAGAAATCAAGGAAGAACAATTATTCATAGCTGTGGTAGAACAAGAATGCAATCTAGCCAAGGTAAGTAATTCAACTTGGCTTATAGATAGTGGATGCACAAACCACATGTCAGCTGATTTGAACATATTTAAAAACTTGGATAGAAATTATGTGTCCAAAGTAAGAATAGCAAATGGTGAATATGTTGAGGTAGAAGGCATGGGAAATATTGAGGTTGAAACTATGGCAGGAACTAGAACTCTGAACAATGTTTTATTTGTGCCCAAAATCAAGCATAATCTGGTTAGTGTTGGACAGTTGTTAGAAGAAGATTATTCATTATCTTTTAACAAAGGCATGTGTAAAATCAGAGACTCTAAGGATAACCTACTGCTCTCGGCTAGGATGATGAATAGAAGCTTCAACCTAGATTGGAATGAAGCTTGTATGAGCATGAGCACTGATTTGTGCACAAACTCTATACTATGGCATAAAAGGCTGGGCCATTTCAATTATGCATCATTGAGAAGAATGGCTGAATTACAAATAGCTTCAGGTTTACCATTAATTCAGGATCATGGTGATGTGTGTGAAGCATGTCAATTGGGTAAACAAACCAAAAGTGCATTTAACAAAACCACATTCAGAACAACATCAAGGCTGCAGCTAATACACACGGATGTGTGTGGACCTATGCAAAATGAGTCCTTAAATGGGGCTAGATATTTTCTGCTATTTGTGGATGATTTCAGCAGGTTTTGTTGGGTGTATTTTCTTAAGCACAAGAGTGAAGTGGCTGAGATATTCATAAGGTTCAAAACTGCTGTTGAAAGGGAAACAGATTGCAAGCTTAAAAAGTTAAGGTCTGACAATGGTGGGGAGTTCACCTCTCGGAGGCTTGAAGAATTCCTTACAAAAGAAGGAATTAAACATCAATTAACTGTCCCTTACACCCCACAGCATAATGGAGTGAGTGAGAGAAGGAATCGAACCTTGGTAGAGATGGCAAGATGCTTGATGTATGAGAAGAAACTACCTCTGAAATTCTGGGCTGAAGCAGTCAACACTTCAGCCTACTTGTTGAACAGAATGGTGACCAAAATCTTGGGGGACAAAACTCCTTTTGAATACTGGTATGGCTTTAAACCTAATCTTGAACATTTAAGGGTCTTTGGAAGTCCATGTTATGTTTTGCAGCCTGACATCAAAAGGAAGAAACTGGACCAAAAAGCTGAGGTAAGAATTTTGATCGGCTATGGCTCTAAAACCAGTGGCTACAAGGTGTTTGATTTGAAAACAAGCAAAGCCATAATAGCAAGGGATGTAAAAGTTGCTGAGAATAGCACATGGAATTGGGATGGTGAATTAAGTGAAGATCCCAAACCTGAAATTCAGTATCAACATGAAATTCTAGATGATGTTGATGATGAAACTGACAGCATACTTATGAGAGGGACAAGGTTGTTAAGTGATGTTTATAGCAGGTGTAATCTTGCTGAGATGGAACCTAGTGATGTGGAAGATGCTATGAATTCAAAGGTGTGGATGGCAGCAATGAAGGAGGAGTTGATGATGATTGAAAAGAACCAAACCTGGAAATTAGTGGACAGACCTGCACACAAGAATGTAATTGGGGTGAAATGGATTTTTAAAGCAAAATTGAATGCAGATGGGAGTGTAAACAAATACAAAGCAAGGCTGGTAGTCAAAGGTTACTCTCAAGAACCAGGTATTGACTATAATGACACATTTGCTCCGGTATCAAGACTTGATACTATAAAATTGCTGTTGGTTTTGGCTGCACAAACAGGTTGGCTGGTGTGGCAATTGGATGTGAAGTCTGCATTTTTAAATGGTACACTCAATGAACAAATATACATTGAGCAACCAGAAGGTTTCGAAGAAGATATCACTGCCAACAAAGTGTATCTTCTAGAAAAAGCCTTGTATGGGCTGAAACAAGCTCCTAGAGCTTGGTATAGCAAGTTGGATGAATACTTGTTAAGTTTGGGGTTCGAAAGGAGCATGAATGAACCTACATTGTATGTAAGGAGGGTTGATACACATATATTGATTGTGTCAGTGTATGTTGATGATTTGTTGATTACAGGAAATCAAGAAAAGCTGGTGGAAGAATTCAAGATCAACATGAGAACCAAATTTGAGATGAATGAACTTGGGTTGTTGTCATATTTTCTTGGCATGGAAATTACTCAATCTAATCAAGGTAGTTTTCTATGTCAAAAGAATTTCATTATGAAGTTGCTGAGCAAGTTTGCAATGGAAAATTGCAAACCTGTCAGCACACCTATGACAGTGGGACTGAAACTGTCAAAGGTTGATGGTGCTGTTCAAGCTGATGGGAAGGTTTATAGGAGTTTGATTGGAAGCTTGCTGTACTTAACAGCCACACGTCCAGATATAGTGTTCACTGTAAATTATTTATCAAGATTCATGCAAAGTCCAAGCCAAATCCACTTTGTTGCTGCAAAAAGGGTCCTGCGTTACCTAAAGGGTACACTGGATTTTGGTATGAACTTTGCTAGATCAAATGTTACTAATTTGATTGGTTTTTCAGATAGTGATTGGGCTGGAAGTGATGAAGAGATGTCAAGCACCTCAGGATTCTGTTTTTCAATGGGGGGAACCATATTTTGCTGGAATTCCAAGAAGCAAACTGTGGTGGCTCATTCCACTGCTGAGGCTGAGTACATTGCTGCATATGTGGCAGCAAACCATCTCGTTTGGTTAAGGAAAATATTAGGTGAATTAAGCTTTGAACAAGCTAATCCTACAGTTTTATGGTGTGACAATATGGCTGCAATAGCCATATCCAAGAATTCTGTTTTTCACAATAGAACCAAGCACATGAAGATAAAATTTCATGCAATTCGGTAATTTCAACAAGAGGGGGAGCTGGAAATGCAATACTGTCCTACACTTGAACAATTAGCTGACTTGTTCACCAAATCATTAGCCAAAGAAAGGTTTGAAGATCTTAGAGAGAGGATTGGGATGATAAGTCCAGCAGCCTTGGAACCAAGGAGGAGTGTTGAAGATTGAAGAAGATTTGTTTCTAAGTCTGCTACTGAAGATTTGAAGATCATGAAGAATATTTAATTACCATGTTTGTGTTTCAATAAAGATCAATTGTATTGATCATTGCAATTTTATCTTTCCTGTTTTAAGCATTTTTATTTTCCAGTTTTGATGAAGAAATTGTAATAGTTAGAATTACCATTCTTGTATTCAATTTTCTTCTATAAATAAAATTCAAGGGATGGCAGTAACCTTAAGTGATTCTGCTCTTAATATCTTATTGAAATATTGTTTAGTTCTTTTGTTGCCGTGATTCTCAAGACTCTGCAAAAACAGAGTTGGTTTTCTCTTGATTTCTACAGTGATTGTTTTCTGGAAAATTGCATAGTTTCTGTTATTGATTTGAACAGTAACAGTTTGTGCTTCAGGATTTTTGTTTCTTTTCCAACAACTTGGACCCCTTTTTTTGCCATTAGATAATTAGAATTGGTTAGTGATCCCGCTCAACGAGTTTTCTTTCAGGATGAACTGTTGGTACCAATCCTATGTTTTGCCTTCTCGACGAGAAAAATATTGCACCATAAGAGAAGCAAGGATGCCAACCTCTTTCAAATATACAACAGGGATTCTGGCAATTCAATGAAGTTGGATTCTCATCCACAAATGACCCTGTTGAAGAAACAAGAAACACCAGGGATTGTGGTGTGATTAGAGATGATATATTCAGCAACCTGGGGACCCACAAGGTAGACAGGAATGGTGGCGTCTCTAAAAACATGAGGTCCAGGTCTTGAAAACTGTAGGCGGAGTTCATCCCGGTGAGCCTTGCCTGACGGTAGCAGAGAGGGGGCTGATCGGATGACGCGGAGAGGACAATTGTGTAGGATGAAGAAGACAGAGGTGGGATTGTAGAGAAAGGCTGTGCGAAAGAGAAAATGGAAGAGTTTGTAATGGATAAAGAGATTGCCACAGACATGGTGTGCATGAGATTGTTTATCCTGAAAGTTGTGCTGCAGTTTTCCTCTTCTATTTTATATTTCTTTAACATAATCATCATTACCTCTTAGTAATTACCATTATGTAAACCGTAATTTATTAAATGAGGATACAGTAAAAAAATAATATAATTACAGGATGATCAGTATAGGTTTTTTTTTTTGAAATATTTAATTAGTTAAATTGATTCTTTAACATGATATTAAAACATCAACATGTACAAATCTCAAATTAAAAAACTTAAAGAAATATATTAGAAAATAATATAAAACTATTATTGAACATCACCTACAAACTTAGGCGATGAATTAATTCTTTTTTCTCAGAAAAGATGTTCATATTTGGACAATCTGTCACAATTACTTGAGGGAGTGAAACTTACAGAGAAAAAGCTAGAGAGGCTTGCTAAACAAAATCAAGTTCCAGACTTTCCAATTTGGTAAAAATGATCTTCTTTTCTGCTTCATCTCCCTGGCTGGCTACGATTTCTGTCTCCATTTTGGGTTCTTTTTACTCATTGCAGAGATTAGCGCAAGAATTGGGAAGTTGAGGATGCAACCAGGCATTGAAAAGCTTTCTAATCCCATACATGCAAGGCTGTTAGATTTCTGTAAGATAACGCAGATGATGCTAAATTGATCGAACTGTCAGAACTCTTTACTTCAAAATTTGGTTCCAAATTTCTGTAAGATAATTTGGTCCTCTTCTTAGATATTGGTTCCAAATTTTAACATATTCAATGATTGATATATCTCCAGAAAGATTTATCATATGACATGCTTAATATAACATCACATGATGCGGTCCGGATGTTTTTTGAGTTCTTCAGGATCTTTCCTCTGTGGCTGGTTTTAGACAAGCATCAAGAGCTAGTGAAATAAATTTGGGAATTCAAAAATGAAAAATTAAAGTTTGAAACAACCTTGTGAGGTCCCCTTTTCACTCAATGACACAAAATTTTTACAAGCTTAGCTGAAGACAAAAATAAGAGCTACATGCATGTTATCAAGTCCATGTCTTGGTGAAAACAGAACTTTCACATCAAGAACTGCATTGAAGATTTGGAAAGATATCGTCGATGAGCCATTCTGCCATATGTTGATAAGCCTTTTGGGTCAAATGAATTCCATCCCAGCTGATGTAATGATCAGGGTTTGGACAAACTGGAACGCCAGGAGCTCCACACATTCTAGTCAGGCTAAAATTATGACCAGCACCAGTCCCACAACAAGCTTTTTGGATCGACGTCGTATCAAAACCTATTTAGAAAAAGAAGAAAACGGTGCTGTCAGCATTTTGTGTTGGATCCTCCGATGTATTATCTCTACCATTTACAGGGATCTTGGAAAGAAACTCACCTAGAGACTGAGCATTCTGATAGATCGACATGAATGCTTTGTAATAGTCACCGTAAACTATGATCACATCAGGGTATTGTTTTTTCAATCCTTCAACGGTTTGCTTGAGAAGCTCATTGTGATAGCTTGAAAAGGAGTTTAACCCCCTGATGCACTTGAATTCATCATAAGCAGCAGTATCATTTGGCTGGAATTGGCTCAGGTAAACCGGGAAGCAGCCTATCGGGAAGTTTCCGGGGACAACCACCCGTCTAGCGCCGTGACCAATGACTTTCTACAAAATCATATTGACGAACACTCATAAACAAAAACAATATAACAAGGAATCCAGAAGGAGGGAACTAATCGAAAATTAACACACCACAACAGCATCCTTTATAGCTTTGATAACTTCAGGGACCAACGCTTTCAGTTCTTCAGTGGTTTTGTGAAACAGGAAAGCATAGTTATAGTCATTTCCTCCGATCTCCCCAACCATGAACAGAGATGATTTAATTTCTTTATCACAATCTGGGAAGCAAAAACTGTTAGGCATGATGGTGAAAAAGGATTTAGCTATTGAAACATCATATGAAACACACCGATTACCTTTAGAACATGTGTTAAAATAGGTGGACATCCACTCAAGTTGCGTGCTAAGAGATTCATTTGTCACCAAATTCATTATATTCTTTGATGATAAAACTTTCTCAGGCAAAGCAGCTGAGCCAGCAACCGCAAAATTCACTCCACCGCGACCACCGAAAGAATTTCTTACCAGATTCAAGTATGCATCAAGATAGGGAAGTTTCGCGGAGTGTGCTGCAATATTTCAGAGAAAAGTTAACACAATCCACAACTTCTACTGCAAAGTATGCTAGAAAGAGAGTCAAAAACCAGAATTTGCTACGATTATGTAATTTATCATAATAATACAGGAAATTGACAGCCTTTAACTTGAATAACTCCGACAGGCATTTTAATATTTTGAACATTTAGAACAAGAAACTTATGGGATTAAGGCGGCTTTGTCGTTGCTGTTGAACGTTTCAGAAAAGAAAACAAGAGAGAGGGAATGCAAGCAAGAAAATTAAACAAACACATGCTAAATGACACAGAGAAATGCTAAGCATAGAAAAAATCTGTCAGAATTTTTTTTAATAAAACGTTTCGATGTGTCCGATATTCTCGATGTTTAGCAAGATTATGTAGATTGAGCCTTCATTTTTGTAGGCGTTTCACACTGTGCTCGGCTTAAAAAAGCATCAAAATAAAGTTTTTCCAAGCCAAACATAACTTAAAATGTGGCATTACTGTATAGACAAAAGAGAAATCAAGAATATCTAAACTTACCAATGTAATCAATCATCAACAACCCATTGGAGCATCTACCGGTTGGCTTCGAGAGTTTCAAACCATAAGGAAACGAGGCATACGGAGAAAGAGGATTTTCTCGAATCAAATTGCCATTGTCAGCTATAGAATCCCCGAGTTGATAAATTGCTTGAAACCCACATTTTTTAAGAACATGTATTTCACGACTTGATACAGGAACAAGAACAAAATGGAACAGAGTGGAAAGAGCTAAAGCGAAAACAAAATTGCTGGTAGCCATAATCAACTCAAGAGATTTACTACTGGCCTTGACTTGTTAATGAAAAACCACAGGAAGTAGCTGTGCACTTATACTTTTTTTTTCGGCCCAAAAATTCCCGATATTTCTGTCTTTCAGGAGAAAAATGGAAGCTTTTTATGAGGAATGTGGAGGATACAGAGCATTGCTTAGTTTGCAGCCAGCTCTATCTTTCACAGGTCATGGTGGTTTTCTGATAACCTTTCTTGAAGCATGACCTAAGACACCTCACCATTGGATTCATGTCCAATACAGATAATACTCCAAAGATGAATGAGAAATTCCTGTAGAAACATCAAGTTTTTGGGTGGTGTCTTTCATGGCTGTCAAATACGGTAGAGATATATACAGGCTCCTACCATAGTATTTAAACCTGGTATAGCCTATTAACATGTTAAATCTATAATCTCTAGTCTTAATTATATTTTAATTTAAACTAAATAAATTATTGACACGGCAATTTGATCTATAATCTCATTATTCTGGCCAAACTAGACAGGATTAATATCAATATCATTTTATTTTTTAAAAATAAAACTATTGATTTGATATAAAATATTGATCCATGATTTGATCCAATGATCTATATTCCTTGATTATAATAAAGAAAACAAAAGGGCAACTTTTGGTTCTTTTTTTCACTTTTAGAGGCTGTTTGGGAGGGTTGTTGCGGTAGCTTTTCAAAGTGCTTTTCGTGCCGAAATACATTAAAATGATATTTTTTTTATTTTTTAAAAATCATTTTTGACATCAGCACATCAAAATGATCTAAAAACACAAAAACATATTCATTTAAAATGAAAAAAAAATGAATTTCTGCGGCACGGTGGTTTGGCCGCAGCGCCAAACAGCTTCTTAGTGGTATGGGGTTTGCCTTTTATATAATGCAAAGCAACTGATATATACAATTCAGATTATTCTACTCTTCTTGTTTGGATAATTTATGATAAGGGAGGGAATCAAAAAAAGAATTGATATTTGGAGTGCAAAACATGTAAAATTATAGGATGTAATTAAAACTTTCAAAAGATTAGGATTAAAATGTAAAATTCTTCAAATTCCACACCCATTTATTTGGTTTTGGTTTTGATTACAATGTCTTGTTGCTTCTTCGTTGTGGGTTCTAAAGTGTTACAGCCTGTGGAAGGGAGACTGTTATCTGATGTAATAAATCTTTTCTTCATTGATTGCATATCTGGTTCAACTCAACAACCGGTGACGATAGGTAAGAATGAAAAGTCAAAATGCGAGCACTACAAACAGATTTGTCTTTGCATCGTCGCTAATTTTTAACTAAAGTTCTTGTTGATCATAGCATTATCATAGAAAATAGGTAACAAAAGAAAAAAAATGTTTCTATTTTGCACAGGCGAGCTAGGTTCTGGCACCAACACCTAGACAGGCAGCAAGAAAATTCATGGTTAGTTGTAGACGCAGTCGCTCGACAGGTTTCCATGGAAAAATGTAGGGCCCGAACCTGTTATGGGAGGCGGAGTTTTAGTTGAACGCTCGATGAGACATTTACTCATGGGTTCATTTCTTAATCTAGAGTTTGAGATCAAAACACTATCTACCAGTGAAAGCATATCAGTCTCAGGCAGTCTAAAAAATTCGAAATTTGTCGTTAGTTTATTAATGATATTTGGGATATTCACCAATCAACTTATTCCACAGCCGCCAGTTTTTTTTACAAGAATCCCATTTATTTTTAAATTGTTCTTTTAGCAACGCTACACCCGTTTGCTCTCTAAATGATGTTGCAATGTACTGCCAACCGTTTTTATCAAAATGCGAACTCGGTCGCATACCCATGCCAATTGCCCTAATGCATATATCACAAAATATATGCAAGTGTTCTGTACTCCAACTAGCTTTCGTAACTGGCTCAGAATCAGCCATGATATGTTGTTAAACTTTGCAAAAACACAACAAATAAACATTACAAACCGGCACTACATAATATAAGGGTTTAAAATAATCATGCAAAAAATTAAAACAATAAGGGTTTAAAGAATCAACCTAGTCACATGGGCTATGAGGCCGAGCTGATTTTTTCATTCTCCATAATTGTCTTTAGTGATTGAAAAAAAAAGGTTTAAGATTGAATAATAGCACAACCAACATTTAAATTTTTTTCAACCTAGAACTTGAAAGAAAAATATATGAACCTCTAAGACCCCGTTTATAACCATAAACTACCTTTAAATAACATAAAATCTCAAAATCAAATTCAATTAAAATCATCTCTACATGTAGAAATCAACATCAAATAGAATCAACTTAGTATCGCAATCCAAATAAGTGCATATGATTCAAGAAATAATAAAAAACTTGAAAACAAGTAAAAATGAAACTATGATAATAGATTCAGGAGACAAGCAGATCTATTTGAAATATGATTGAAACTCGAGACTGGAATAAATACAGTTACGAAGAATGCAAAAACAATAGAAATGACAATAGAAATAAAAACAGTTTGAAAGTATGCAAAAACAATAGAAATAACAATAGAAATAAAAACAGTTTCAAAAGTTCATGCAAAACATACTCGTTTACTACAAGTAAAGTCTGAATCTGAAACTTAAGATAAATGATGTCTAATTGAGCAATATATAAAGAGATTCAATCCAAATAAACAAAATATTAAATTTGATCAATTTATGATAGAGTTTGATATGCAAATACAAAACATTATTAATTAGACTTGAAATTGAAACTTTTAGAAAATGATATCCACTTATTTCAGTAAATACTCATATATCACTCTACCATTCACTGAAAACACCTCATAAAACAATAGCATAAATCTAAATCTTAGCAAAAAGTTTAACACCATCTCCTCCAAATCCATACTTGAATCCACATAAAATTAAAAACCACAAACCCAAACGTTTAAGATTGGTGTCTATCCAATTCAAGCAACATTTTATTATTACTATTATTATTGACATAGAAGCCAAAAACAAGTTTCATAAATTAACTTAATAAAAAAATGCATGGCTTCTAGTAATTTAAAGCTGCAAGAAAAGCAATGATAAATTATGAAAATGGGGCTGGCTGGTTTTACCTCTTAGAAGAGAAATTAGAAGAAGGGCTGCTGGCAATATAGTATGTATCTCCTGTATACCTAATGGAGATCGAAAAGGAGCCAAATTTAAGTCCAAATCTGAAAGTCATAAAGATTTTATCAAAAAATTTCAACAACTGCTTGTTCCTTCTCAAATTTCTATCTATGATGGCAACATCAACAATTTTCCACCATCAAACGATCACAAATCACTTCAAATAATGTACTGTGAAATTTCACAGCAAAAAACCACACAACTTTCAACTAATTTACACAGCAAAATATATCAAAAATTTCAAAAACTTAACCGAAAATTAAACAAAATAATTCTCAGCAATTTCACCTATTTCACAGCAATTTAACCGAGAAAATCACACAAATTCCAACAATATCACAGAATTCTTCACAGAACAAACCCATCAAATTCATCAAAACATTCTCGGCAATTTCTCAACTAATTAATCTAACATTATACGGTGCAATTTCAACAATTAAACATAAATATATTCAAAAAACAAGTTTAACAGAAATTTTCAAAATTTTCTGTTAAACAGACATTTTCAATACATATTAATTCAACAATTAAACTGACAAAAATGCAATTAGAGAAGGGGAGAAGTGAGGCAAGTACCTGGATTTGTGCAGAGACGGAGCTGAGGTTGATTTACTTCGGGGCTGTGGGATTATTTTGGGCAGATTATTGGGTTGAAGAAGATAGGTTTTTTGGAGAGAGGGCTGTGCAGAGAAGAATGGGAGAAGCGAGCTGGATTTAAAGGGGCTGTGGGATAAGATTTACTGCAGAAGCAGATAGGATTTGTGGGATTTTTGGAGAGAGGGATGCACAGAGAAGATGCCCGTGAAGAGGCTTTTGACAGAGATTCGTCCTTTTGGTCAATTGCAGAGAAGATGCCCGCTTTTGGCAGATATTCCTGGTGGTTTTTCTCCCGTGAGTTGTGAGGGTTTTTTTCGAGAGGGATGTGCAGAGGGAGAGACGAGAGACGATGGGTGCAGAGAATAGAAAGGGAGAAGATGGGTGCAGAGAAGAAGGGAGAGACGAGAGACGTGCAGAGAAGAAGGGAGAGGCGTGCAGAGATGGGATTCGATGATTTCTGGAAATGGAGATGATTTTTCATGGAGAACATGAGAGGAGAGTTCTGGAAGATGAGAGGAGAAGATGATGATTTTTTTTATGAATTAACGGGACTTTGAACGCAGTTCCGAACGGCGTCTCAAAAGCACCTCCCAGGTGCTTTTCTTGAAACGCCGTTCGGGTGTAAAAAAGGGGTGGGACCCACTAAATTAAAATGGTGTTTGGTAACAACCAAACACCAAAACTTCATCCCGTTTGGCAAACGTGGAACGCACCACGTTGCCAAACGGGTTTAGTATAAGAGTGAGGGCTAGAAGTGGACAGAGATCAGAGACTGCTTTAGCCACCGCTTCGCCGCCGGTGAAAGCGTAGCTGATGACATCGCGTAATGCCATCACCGTTACTGCTGCTATCACCGAGATAATCAGAGACACTGCCGTCGCCACTACAACAGAAAATGCGGCTGACTTTGGATTTCCACCTCCCAGTTCATTGCTGACTCTCACGCTGCATGTTCAGCCACATGCAGTGAAATTTTCAATAAATTTTTGTTATTTAGGTATGGTTAATTGATAAATTATAATAAAAATGATAGTATATACATTCGATGGAGAAAAACAACTGCAACAAAGAGGGCAAAGCTACTTTCCTCCAAGAGATCATTAATTTCTTACAAATAAAATGACAGATGTGGTAATTAGAGCGTATAAATTATGAACTTTATTGATTTATTTACAAGAGAAGCCCTTAGAAAAGTTTGTAATTCTACAAAAAAAAATAGCACTGTCCAATTTAATTTGACTCACCTTACAGCTGCATTGAACCCAATTGAGATCATCAACACCCATCCAGAGATTGTCATGCTGCAAGAAAAACCCAAATTCTAAGCATGAATTTAAGTACTTAACCAAAACAATAATCCATACTCACTAGAGGGTATTTCTATATCATTTTTGTTCACTAACAATTTGGTAGCTGGAGGCAGATCCTTATTATAAGTCCTTTCTTCTTCTTTCCCCCGGTTCTTGAATTTAGTCTTGAAATTAAAGGGTAGTAGAAGTGATTGGTTGCATATAGAAGTGATTCTAATTAAGAGGAGTGATGCTAATCATAATATATATATATATAGATATATATATATAAAGAGGTTGAATAATGATAACTTTTTGACTAAATATTCTTCTCAAATTCACTTTGTTAAGAAAAATCATGTATTGATGAAAAATATTGCTATGATTAATATCCTAATAACTGGAAAATAAGGAAGGATATCGTATTAGGATTTCTTAAATAGTATGAAACAAATGAAAAGGGAAGTGCTAGTAATTATCTATCCATATATATATAGATATGGAATTGCGTCCATGGGATGCCTTGCTACCATTACAAATATAAGACACAAAAGATCAGAAGAAGAAAAATGAGACGTAATTTTCTCTTTTCTTACCAAATGGAGAGCGAATCCAAAGCCAACTCGGGGTTCTCTAGCAGCCCAGATATGAGAACAAGAACTTGGAGGTACCACGTCTCCAAGCACAGCATCACAGCAGACGCAGCAGATAACTTGAAAAATCCCCACAGCCCAGAGAAAGCTTGCACGGAAAAACCATCCCATGTATCCTTGCACTTCTCACTGTTGATAATATAAACAAACTGCGCCGCCACAATGATCCACCACGACAAGCTCAGCACTAGAGATGCGCCCAGCAAGCCTAGGCCAGTCTTGTACACGGCAAGCCAGCTTAGCAGAATATGTATCACCAGAGTGATTGCTGATATATATGCACTAGGGGCCATTATGCTTTGAGCCTGCAAAAACTTTTGGATTGGAAAGTTTACCGCATATGCGAAAATTTGTGGGATTAGGCCGTACACAAAAACTGCTGCTGATGATGCGATTTCCTGTGATTCCCCGAGAAAAACTAAAATGGGTTTGCAAAAGATGTAGATGATTGTGAGTAGGATCCCGGTGATAGAGAGGAGAAGGGTTGATCTTTGTAGATATAACCCTAGCATTCCGTATTTTTGTGCTCCAAATGCTTGCCCGCATAGTGTCTCCACAGCACTTCCCATTCCTAACTGTTTCATTAATAGACAAGTATAATATCAAAACGAGATATATGGATGACAAAAACAAGATTTTGATTATATGTTAGGGCGGCAATGGAGGCGGTTGCTATATATATAGATATTTATACCATAAGGCCATAGGCAAATAATTGGATTCCAGTGTTGCCAAGGGAAACAGCGGCGAGCTCAAGATTGCCCAGGTGGCCAGAGATGATTTGGGTGGACATGGACATGAGATAGTTGATCATATAAACAAAAACTGCAGGTGCAGCGAGGCGACAGAGCAGATTCAGCTCAATCCATGTGGCCCTTCGAAGACGTTGAAAGCATGGCGTCTCGGTGTCAGATAATACACTCTCAAGCTCATTGCTTGACTGATTACTCTTTGTTTCCGGTGATTTCAGTAAGGGTTAAAGGACAATATCTTTGTCTGAAAGGGCCATCTTTGATTGTTGGCTGGACTGATCGATTGATCTGGTGCTAGTGTTTCGTGTGATAGTTTTTGGTTTGATGGTAGAGGAAGATTGAAAAATACCACTAGGCTTGATATGCATGAAATTTGAGTTTTTGAAAAGGGATGGCTGGCAACATAATGACAATCAATGAACCGGTATTTTGGGATTGTAAAGAGAATATCGATCGTCGGTTAGAGGGGGAGAATATATATATTCAAAAAAAGGAGTAAAACAGAAAATCATTTGAGAAAATCAACTGTAAATTACATTTGCCCTACATATGCTTTTATATTAGGGTGCCTGGTCGTTGTCTCCTATTGGAAAACTGCACAGAGCAATTGTAGAAGACACAAATGGCCAGTCATCGTAATAAACTAGGGTTATCAGGTTCATTCTGTTTCGTTCAAAACAGCTGAAATATTTTGTACCAGTTAAAAAACAAGATAAAATAGTGTTGTTTTTTTCTAGGTTTAAATTCCGGTCCATTCTAGATTTTTCGGCCAAATACCAGCCGAAACATTCTGGTTTCGTTCCGCCTATTCTGTTTCGGCCAAATAGTATTTTTTAAAATAATGAATAATTTTAAAATATCAATCATGTCTCTTAATCCGACCGTTAAATTGAGATGAAATTTTACAAGAAGTCTCTTAACATATTTATATATATATTATGTTAAAATTTCATAGCAATCATAGAATATAATGACCTTGTCAGATTGACTATGACATTCTCATAATATTATACATGTTCATAATTTTATTCAGAAAAATCATTTTATTGTGTTTTTTTCAGATAGTACAATTCTAAATAATTTTATTTTGAATTTGAACTAAAAAAAATTGAATTAATAATTCTAAATTGCATGCCGAAATACTCTGAAATTAAAACATTTTATTTCAATTAAAAAAATAAAATCAAAATCTTTTAATAAACTATGGAACTGATCACCTAACCCCATGTGAAAGAAGATGCCTGGCCTTTTATTTCAGCGGTCCTCAAAGTAATAAATGCTCATGATCTTCTCTTTCATTGGCAGATCGGAAGTTTCAAATTAATTTTGTGCCCTGAAAGTTGACCATCTCAATTCTCACATGCAGTACTGAACCCACCACTTGAATAATATTAATGCTACGTTCATCTCCCATTTCGAATTTTAGCTATGGTTTAATTTTCAAGCCGGATAAACCCTTGAAACTTCGGAGTATTTGTTGTTTATTTAAGATTTCTGGGCTGGTGAAGATTCTATTGATCGCATATGGCACTGCTCACGATTGGATATAACGTGGGCTGTGGCCATAGCTGTATTAATTGCACTCGTCCACTAAAATAATTATCGTTATGGTGCGTGCATGCTTGATTTGTTTTTCAGATCAATGTCATATAGTTGATAACTAGTTTGATGGCCCGCACTTTCTTGCGGGCCAATCAAATAATTTTTATAACTGTTCAGATTAAAATATAATATTTTTACATGTAAAGTTTGATATAATGAAACAGATCAAAATACCATATCATAACAACAGTAACATCGAACTGCTAACTTCTAAAATTATCATCACTATTACTATATCGAGAGAGAAAAAAGCAAGTAAGAATAAAAACTAAAATTATAATTATTATTCTTAATATTAATATTATTAATGCGTTAATAACAAAAAAAATTAAATCAAAGACTAAAAGAAGTCTAAAAACATTTACAAAAGAGCAAATAAAAAAAAGATAAAACAAAAATAAAAATTATTACCTGAAAAAAATCATTTCACTTCAAAATAATAAAAATTATCAAATTATACCGAGAAAAAAAACAGTATTATTATTATTATTATTATTATTATGAAAGAATAAATAAATAAATGAAAGACTAAAAAAATCATAAAAACTTCAACAAAAGACCAAACAAAAAAATAAAATAAAAATAAAAATTATTATTGTTATTACCGTCAAAACAATAAAAATTATCAAATTATCATGAAAAAATACCTAAAAAACATCAACAAAGGAGTAAGCTAGAAAAATAATTAAATTATTATTATTATTATTTTGTGTTAATAATGAAAGGAAAAAAAATGAAAGACTAAAAAAATCCTAAAAACTTCAACAAAACATCAAACAAAAAAATAAAATGATAGTAAAAATTATCATTGTTATAACTGTTAAAAAAAAATTATCAAATTATCCCGAGAGAAAAAAAAATCTAAAAAACATTAACAAAAGAGTAAGTAAGAAAAAATATTAAATTATTATTATTATTATTATTATTATGAAAAAAACTAAAATAAATAAAAGACTAAAAAAACCATAAAAACTTTAACAAAAGATCAAACAAAAAAATAAAATAAAAATTATCAGGTAAAAAAAGTCATATGACATAAAAATAAAAATAAAAATAAAAAAACGAATAAAAAGCTAAAAGAAAGAACAAATGGAGAGAAAAAAAACACAAATATCAATTTCCAAATGATCATAGATATAAAATAAAATTTAAGAACTATTTTTTTTGGAAAAAAATACCACCCCAACAAATAATAAAACAAAAAAAATTAAAAATCAAAGCCGAGCACACTTATATATACATGGACAAAAATAGAGATTATTCTAGAAATAAAAAGACATATAGGGATTCAAATAAAAAACTAAAAGTATAAGGGCTGAAATGAATATTAAATATAAAGAGATTACAATCTAAAATTAAAAGTATAAGGGCCGAAATGAAAATAAAATATATTATCAATTTTAATCAAAGGACAAAATTGAAGAAATTGAAACTACTGTACCGAATAAATTCATCTTTTTCAATCAAATCTGAAAATTAAAAAGAAGGAGGAACGAATTGAAATATTGACACTGAATTAAATCCAATCGGAGGACCCAATCGAACTAAATCAAAACTCATATACCAGAAATGAGAACTAGAAATGAAATTGAAAGTGAAGGGACTGAAGTGCAAAAGGTGCAAATAAGGGGGACTCTCCTGTACTTTTACGTGCAGGAGAGAGAGGAAACGTGGCCAGCGGCTTTAACCGGCCGACGCCGCATCCGAGGATATTTTGAGGTGAAACGCGCCGCCGCGGGAGGAAGACAACGCGGATGCGCATCGATTGAGCCTCCTCAATGGCTTCTCCGGCCACCGTATGAGGCCGCACGCGCCACCTAAAGAGGGCGTGGAGTGGAACACCGATGGGCGCGTGCCCAGCACGCACCGACAGCCGTGGAAAGAAATAATAAAAAAATTAGGTCAATTACGGTCCTGCCCCTGTTCCCAAATGCATGTTTTTTTGTTTTATTAGTGGCTAAAACCGTATTTAGCTAATTTCAAAAAATAATAAAATAAGAAGAAGACCGGCGGGCCGGACCGGACCGGTCCGGTCAAATGTGCGCAATGACCACGGAGCCCCTCGGTCTGGTGGCGTTTTTTGTCATTTTCAGGGAGTTTTTTCGTTAAATCACAGTTCAAAGAACGAAAAAAAATACTATTGAAATCTACAGTGTTTTCACTCACAATACACAGTGAAAACCTGATCTCTTTTAGTTATATTTATAATTAGTGATGAATTAAGTCTCGAAACGTCATCGTTCCAACACAACTTTCACAATAATATATGATAAAACTGAGGTTGCAGATGTGATGACAGATGCGATCACAGACGTGCGAAGATGGATTTGTAGTCATATATTCGTTAACATTTTTTCAATCTCGTATATGTATTGGAGAAGATCAATCTCAAAGATAAACAAATATTTCTCCAAATAAAAGTCGCGACAATCTTGGAATGATCTACAATGAGCCCTGAGCATCAGGTGTAGATGGCCGGTGATATTGGCTGATAGGGTCATTATCAGTAGAGTCAAATCTCAGGCAAGCAGAAACTCTGTCAGCTAGGAGCAGAGATAAAAAAATGCTTTGGATGGATATGAAGAATCTCGTTACACAATATCAGATCGAGACTAAACATTATTATTTAGTTAAAAGAGATTTTTTTTATCCGAGGAAAATACTTCGGAAAGTATATTTTATAAGTACAAAATAAGCGAATAAAATTTTAATTATTTCAAATTCTTATAAAAAATATACATTTTAACTCAAACTCGAGATATATTATACAAATTATAAATTTTCTATCATAACATCAAGTCACCTAAGGATATAAGCGAACAGATGCTCGACTCTTAGTGCTTAATTAAATGATCTTTGTTGTGGACCAAAAGGCTCGACAGATTAATTAATTAATTAAATGGCTAGATGGTTTATTAAAGTGATTTTTATAATAGCTCTAGATTTATGTTCGTTATGTATTGAAATAATAAAATCTTTATTTTACCTTTCTCAACAACAAAATCAAATTGGACTAGACAATGGGATTAATAAATTAAGCATTTTTATTGTTTTGTTTTTTGTAATATATCTTTTTTGAATGCGAGGAAACTCTACTCCTTGAAAAACATATTTTATTGGTTCAGATGAGGGAGTAAAACTCTAACTATCCTAGTTTTTTACAAGGAGTACACGCTCTGACTCAAATTCAAGACTTGCTGCACAGATCACAAACTCTCAATCATCACATCACGCGCATTGAGCATTTTTGTAACATATCATTTAAAGCAAATAAAAAATAATGAACTGTCATTGAAACTTTGTTTTTCAATCTCATTCCTTGGCATTTTGTTGATTGGAATTATTTTAATGGAACAGATTTTTTTTGGATGCGATAAAACTCTATTTCTCGAAAAATATATTTTATAGGCTCGGGTAAGCGTGTATAGTCTTGATTGTCCCAATCTCTTACAAGAGGTGCACGCCTTGACTTAAACTCGAAATTTATTGTGCAAATCGCAAACCCTTTATCATTACATCACGCTCTTTGGAGACATAAGTGAAGAGATGCTTGAAATTAATTATATAATTAATCTGAAGTTAAAAGATAAAATTTAAGAAAAGGAGGGAAATGGTGATTTACCATCAATTAGCTCTTGTTAACAATTAGACTGTTTTGCTAACAATTATTCCAATACATAAAACACATACAGGTTATTTGGAATTTTAGAATTGAATTCAACTATAAAGATTAAATCAGTTTTCTGAGTAATAGAATTCATACCAGAGAGACCGAAGAAATCGTGATTCGCATCACAACTGGAAGTCAAGCCTTGGATTTGGAGATTTTCTTTTTCACCTATGCTAAGTGTCGAATAGTCAACACAGTAAAGGGCCCGATGGATTCGATAACACAAATTTAATGTTATCATCGTATAGGCAGCATGATATTCTTGCATTCTCGGGAAGCTATTTTGGCAGGGGGGGAAGAAAGGATGGAACTTGACGAGATCCAGAGGCGGTGGAAAAGTTTGCCCTAATAGTTTCTCAGAACACATTATGTTATCCCAAACAATTTACGAAGCATGATTGATATATTTATTTTGATGTGTAACATGTTTCCAAACAAGTTGTTAACAAACTTAAATTAATGTTCAAGCAACAAAGATTACAACGTTATCAAACTTGCCAGGTTTCCCTTCGCATGAATTCTCGTTCAGACATTCTTATATTTTATGTTTGCTCGCAACAAAAAAGAACTTCTTCCCCTTGTGAGGACTGCGGAAAAAATATTTTTTTTGATGATGCTGCGCAATTTATTTTAATTACAGTAAATGGTGCTGTAACTCTTCTAGCATCTGTCGCGCAAATTGCTTTCTTTCTCAAATGATGTTCTGATAACCATGTAATTCACCAACATAAATGAATCAAACCCTTGGCCGACCATTCATGTCTGACATTAAAGTGACAAAATAAATGCCTGTCCCATGGGGGGATTTCTTTCCTATCATTATTTTTTTCTCTCTCTCACATTATACAATTGAAAGATCTCGGAGGGAGGGAGGCCGCAGGCAGTGATGGAGTAAGAATCATTGCTTCATCAAATTCCTAATAACGTAAGGAAGAATGCCTCCGTGATTGAAATAAGCCAATTCCACCTGCAATTTTAATCAACGGAATCAGCTTTCATGTAAAACTCCACACAGAACTACGATGAAGTTTTAGTATGAAAGATTATGATGAAGTTTGGTAGGGTCAAATAGTTCTTTTTTGGTATTCCTAGAGTGGATTGCCGATACCAAGCAAGAGCAAAGGTACTGTTGATATTTCGTCCATGAACAGCCCTTTGAATAAAGGGAATAAATATATTTCCTGGATCACTCTCAATTTCCATGAAAAATTTGAGCAATCCCCAAGTTTCAACATCATCAAACATGAATTTGAAATAATATAGAGCTTAAGAAAGAGTGAATCACCTCAGTGTCGAAGCGAACTGTGCACATGAAGGATTTCCCATTGTCAGTCGTGACAGTCACATCTTGGCCAGGTCTTATCTCACCGATGTTACTTGGAAGGTCAATAGAATAGCGCTCATGGCCAGTCAATCCTAGTGTGTCTGCATCCTGACCAGCCTTGAAACAGAGTGGAATAATTCCCATTCCCACTAAATTACTGCGATGAATTCTCTCAAAACTCTTGGCAATCACTGCTTTAACTCCCTACAAAAAATGAAGCCCTTAAGAAAGTTTGTACAAGGTCCATCCACAGTCAATGATCTCCGTTGAAATTCAAAACCGAATTGGATGGGTAGCAGCCTATTCAAGCTGAAATGATGAGTGTAAAGACTCACCAATAACATGGGACCCTTGGCAGCCCAATCTCTGGAGCTTCCACTTCCATACTCAGCTCCAGCCAAAACAATGGTGTCATATCCAGCACTCTTGTACCTCTGAAATAGTAGATTGACCAGGTTGAATATTTGCGATCATAATAAATCCGAGTTCAAAAACATGGGGTTTTGCAGAAAAGGATATTTTGGCACAGATAATTACAGGAAACCACTTCAAATCACAGAGCTAATATCATGTCTTTGACAACTAAAAAAATGCTTTGGTGTATAAAACAACTAAGCAAATACACTTAAACTATCAGAAAATTCACAGGGCACTTTTATACAAAAAAACATCTGCAGTCCATCTTGAGTTCCTAAATCGTTGCTTATGTAGGCATAAAGTAAACTGCAAATGAATGATACTGACAATGGAGGTCCGGCATTTAGGGAAAATAAGTCAGGATGGGAAATTGTGCAACATCTAATACCAAGACTCTTACCATTGCTGCATCAAACACGGAGAGTTTCTCGCCTGTAGGAATATGGACAGTCTTGGGTCCCACTTCCCCATTCAAAAGTTTGTTAACAAGGCGAATATTGGCAAAAGTCCCCCTAGCCATCACCTCATCATTTCCACGACGACTTCCATAAGAGTTGAAGTCTTTGGGGTCCACCCCACGTTCAAGGAGGTATTTTGCAGTAGGACTGTCTTTCTGAATGCTTCCTGCTGGGGAAATGTGGTCTGTCGTGATACTATCACCAAAGTTAAGCAAACAGTATGCATCTTTCACCCCATGGGCTCCAGGAGGATTCAGGGTCATGTTCTTGAAGTATGGGGGCTCATGAATATAGGTTGAGTTTGGGTCCCATGCATAGGAAGTTGCAGCTGGTACAGTTAGCTCATTCCACATAGGATTGCCCTTTGTGATAGCCTCGTATGTACTTTTGAACATATCAGGCAACACACTGGATTGAACGACCTGAACAGTATGCATCCCAGGTAAATTTCACTCCGTACCAGCAGGTATACTTCATATTAAAAAAACTGTGTTATAATATGCAAAATTGACAATATCTACCTCTGCAACTTCCTCTGTTGTTGGCCAGATATCCTTGAAATAGACATTCTTACCGTCCTTCCCCGTTCCAATTGGCTCCTTGTCAAAGTCAATGTCAACCTGGAAAACATTCTCATGTCACCTTATTGATGAAGAGCAGCAACATTAAGAACGAAATTTCCAGTGGAACCACTGCAAATAATCTGGATCCTCATAAGCAAACATGATGCAAAATGTCCCAACATAAAATTATGGTATGATGTTAAATTAGGAGATGGGCAGAAAAAAACCTTCACTGTTCCACACTTATTTTCAAAACAAAATGTGCTTAACAATCCTTATTCAATAGCATCACAGAGACAAAAGTTGGGAACTCGGAGCAGCTAAAATGATTTTCACATCGTGTGCAAAGAACTAGGGTGAAATGTTTTACGGTAAAGTGGTAAGGGTGTAAAGAGTATAAAGGCATGAAAGGTTAAAGAGTGTTTGTGGAAGTTTTGGGAAGTTAAAAATCTATTAGTGGACCTCGGAGAGGACAAAAAAAAACCTTGAGCAATATTTAATTAGAAAATATTTAATAATTTATATTAGCGGGGGGAAACACTAACTGTAAGTGATACATGGTACACGTTTGAGGAAGAGAGAGAAAACATTGAAAAAATCCTCAGATTCTTGAAACATTTTAGCCAACTCCTGCCAAGGTCAGCACTTAATTCCCTTTAACCATCAACTTTCGTTCCTGTCTCCCTGAACTCTCTGGAACAAGATTTACATGTACTCCTTTGACTACATAACAAGCACACTCTAAGAGGTAAAACATACCGTGCCAGCAAGGGCATAGGCTACCACTAAAGGAGGTGAAGCAAGATAGTTGGCTCTTGTCAAGGGGTGAACACGGCCCTCAAAGTTTCGGTTACCAGAAAGCACGGCAGCTGCAAGAATGTCTGTATAGAAAAGGCAAGGAAGTAATCAGAAAAGAAAGGATGCAGAAGCTGTCAGAGAACTGGTGATTTAATACCCAAATGCGCTCAGGTATGACTCGTCATCCATTATTTATATCACAGTTTAAATATAATCTCAAACGTACCATTTTCTGAAATGGCAGAGGAAACAGATTCATCCAAATCCCCAGAATTTCCGATACATGTTGTGCAGCCATATCCAACAATATGGAAGCCCTGCTCATTAAAATACTTTTGCAGCCCACTACAAAATACAAAAAAAAAAAAACATAATTAGCTGATCTTTTCCTTAGGTAAGGAAAATCAAAAGGAAGTTACATTAGATTATTTTAAAACAAATCAAATTATTCAGTAAATACAGGAAATACCTTTGCTGTAAATATTTTGTAACAACTCCAGAGCCTGGGGCAAGACTTGTTTTTATCCATGGTTTGACCTGGTGAACAATTAAGTAGTGATTGTTAAAGAATAATTCAACACTGTAGTAGCTTTCACATTCTTAGAAAAAAATACGGGCAAAAACAAATGCTTGTGCCAGATAGATAAGATAGGGGGGGAAGATTGTAAGATTATGGCAGGGGGGTGCCTTTACAGATTTAAGAAGTAAGGCAAGTTTATGCATCCCTAACCTTTAAACCAAGTTCACAGGCCTTCTTAGCAACAAGAGCAGCACCAAGCATGACACTGGGATTTGATGTGTTGGTACAGCTTGTGATTGCAGCAATCACAACACTACCATGCTTCAGCTCAGCTGGCAGTCCATGGAATGAGAACTTTGCCACTTTGTCCTGTGCCTCTTTCGGTACAGCAAAGCCCTGTGTTCATATCAAATTAGGAAGATAATTTGTAGAAAAGCACCAAGCAGATGAAGTGCATAAACGTGGTTATCAACCCAACCAAAAAATAATTTAAAAAAAAAGGAGGAGAAGAAGAAGAAGAAGCTTCAAAGATAGGTGAGAATCCCTTCAATCATGTTAAGATTGGATACATTAGGTTCATTATCTGATGCAAATTATCATTTCCTGCACAAAATGTAAATGTTGGTAATTCACCCACATCCCCAATACACTACCCTTTTGTACACACACATAAACGGGTTGGGGGAAGGGAGGTGGGCCTGGACATCATAGAACCTATGGTGGAGGCAGGGCTGAGATCAAACAGCAATTGTTCAGGAAGACTGATTGGTGAAGGCTTAATATTCCTTAAGGTTGAATAAGCAGTAGCAGTAACAGAAGTTAGAGCGCTCGTTATGGCCAGTGTAATCAACAGCTGATGGAGGATGGAACAGAACTGGTACTGATGAAAAATAATGGACAGTAAAAGGTGGTGCTGTTACTGGTAGATGTTACGGAGGTGATAAGGAAATTTCATTATAGCAGTGTAGTTGAAATAGCCTAAGGTAATCAATAACTTTCATTTAAATCTAGCCAAGATGAAATTTGAGCAGCTTTAATAAGGATGATGGCTAACCTTGACTGTTAAGGGAAAAACATAAAAAAAAAAAATTGCCTATTTCTCAGCCATTTTGTATGGAAGTCACAAAGTTCATCATTAGAACCAGATAACTCAGTATAACCATCAACTCTACAGGAAAATTCTGAAACCGAGTCACTGATTACCATAAAACCTATATGATATGAAATAGAATGAACTTCCTTGACTCAATTTATCACAGTAAAAAGTCCTTAAAAGGGAAACAGAGAATTATTAAAAATAAATTTTAGACAACCAGAATGGTTGAACCAAAGATTATGATTACAAGTTATCCACACTGAATGACAAGATTTATAACTGACCTTAAATCCAACTTTGTTACTGAGACAAGAATGCCAATCAGCCTTCATTTCTCTTAATGGAACCCGATCATGTGGTCTGCAATAATAATGCTTTGATGAGCAATAAATCAGAAGGAAATATATGACATTTGCATTGAAATCATTGGAAAAAAGCTATGCAGAATCAGTGTGAGGTAGTGTTGATGAATGGGCATTAATGCAAGAAAAAAGCACACACCTCTTTGGTCCAGAAACACAGGGTTCGACATCCGCCAGGTCAAGTTGTAGATAGGATGAGTACACTCTTTCTGCTTGGGGCTGAATTAATTGGTATGGGAAAAATTAATAATTACAATGTTGCATATGAATATCAAAATATAGCAGATTATATCGAGCACTCATAAGAATGATGAACATTGAGAAAAAGTGTCTACCTCATCATAGTCAACAAACATATTGTTTGCACGGAGATATGCTTCAATCCTCGCCACCTAATACAAGAGACCAGTCAGCTAGCATCCTTTTTAGAATTCAAATTGCAAACAACTATGTAATAGAGAAAAATATGGGACTTACAGTTTCGTCACTCCTTCCAGTTAATTTGAGATAATGTAATGTAACATGATCAACAGGGAAAAAACCCATGGTTGCACCATACTCAGGAGACATATTAGCAATAGTAGCTCTGTCTGCTAATGATAGCTCACCCATTCCATCACCTGCAGACACAGACAATGTGAGAACCTCATCCAACAAATACAAGAGAGTAGCAATTGAAAGTCAAGTCAATTGAGGTCCATGAAACTCAAATTACCGTAAAACTCAACAAATTTTCCGACAACACCATGCTTCCTCAGCATTTGAGTCACTGTCAAAACCAAGTCAGTAGCTGTGACACCATTGCGTAACTTTCCATTTAACTTGAACCCAACAACACCAGGCAACACCATGCTCATGGGCTGTCAATTTGAGGAAGTGTAATGTTAGCAACAAAACCATAGCACAAAGGTCCTCTGCACTTATTCCAAATAGTGGAAATGAATAACATCCCAAAGCACCCATGCCACTACCAACCTTGTATGTACTATGTAGAAGAAAAACAAATACACCTTGAATAGTAAAAGAAACATTACATAACTAGTAAGAATAAGCATCCCTAAAAGTGATAAATCAGTAGCACTCACATAATAGGAGTAAACTTCAACCACATAGTGCTGATATACACTAGTTAAGAATTATAGACATTCCACAACAAAACAAGTTAAGAATGTACGCTTGCATAATGCAAATTCTTTGATTTTGCATTCATACTCTACTATAATAAAAACATGGTTGACAAATGACATACTAGTTATCTTATAAAAAGTTTAATGTTGACATTGGACAAATATTATTTAGCCATGATATATTCAGCACTAACTACCTGGCCAAGCATTGTAGCCTCTGCTTCAATACCTCCAACTCCCCAGCCAGCAACTCCTAACCCGTCAATCATGGTTGTATGAGAATCGGTTCCAACCACGCTATCAGGGTAGAGTACACCGTCAGTGTTGAAAACAACACGTCCAAGATATTCAAGATTCACCTGAAATTTAAGTTAACAATGCAACTCATTCAAAATTCCAACTGCCATGGTATACCAATAAGAGGTAAATAGGATGCTTAATCTGATATTTTATTTATCAAATGAAACAAGCAATTATATGAACAGTAAAGAACATGCAAACAGGAACATAACTGGCTTGCTACTGAAAGTGAGAGTCATATGTCAAATCTCAGAAAATGTAATGCAACATCCTTGCATATTATACCTGATGCACAATACCAGAACCTGGAGGAACCACGAGCATATTTTGGAAAGCAGTAGACCCCCATTTAAGAAAAGCAAATCTCTCCTTGTTCCTCTTAAACTCAAGCTCCATGTTAGCCTGCACTGCATTTTCTGATCTTGCCACATCAACTTGAACTGAATGATCAATGACAAGATCAACAGGAACCTGCAAGCAAAGTGGTTTCAGACATTTGATCATGAACAACAAGAAGAGTTCAGACAGAAAACAGCAAAAGGCAGTGACAGCTTTCCAAAAGATGATATAGGCAACAAAATTTACTAGGCTCATCCAGAAAAGGTGTTTTACTGGTTTTGAAACAGAAACTGATAATTACAGGTCATGGTGACTTTGCTCAAAGGAAAATGCAAGAAAAGGAAGACACTCACCAAAGGATTGATCTTGTTGGAATCACCACCGAGTTGGCTCATGGCATCACGCATAGAAGCAAGATCAACAACAGCCGGTACTCCAGTAAAATCCTGAAACAAAAGATACAGATTATAACACAAAGTAGTATCGTAGTAAAATCATTGTCTACCTTCCCGAGGTTATGACATACCTGCAAAAGAACACGAGCAGGCTTGAATGGAATTTCAACTTGTCTCGGAGATGTGTTTTCCCAATCAATGATTTTTTCAACATCATCCTTTGTAACTTGGAAGTTGTCACAATTACGAATAGCAGATTCCAAAAGGATTCTGATAGAATAGGGCAGCTTATCTGCCATCGACATCAGAAACACGCATGGCCATGGTTATCTTACTAAGTCAACGTAATTTGACAAGCCAAATGAAAAAAAAAAATGTTGTGGAGATTACCGATCCTTGGATCATTAAGAGCAGGCAAACTATAGAATTTCCCGAACTCGCCGCCTCCTGGCTTGGGGAGGCTGGTGAAAATCCCCTTGAAAGGATGTTCAGGAGCTGAAAGAAATCAATTAGTGTTACTATTTGATAATTAATAATTAAAGCGGCTTCTACAGAAAAGGACCCACTCCCTTCAGTACTGAGAAAGCAACCACCCGATAACAACAGATAAGAAAATGACATCAAGTTTCTACCTAAGAATAAAATAATAATCATTTCCCAGACACTAAAAAACGGCAAATGATTTCCTCTGCTTAAAAAAAATATAGAAACCGAGAAACAACCCAAAATTATTATCTGAGGAAATGAGAATCAAGAGTACCCATCGTAGCGATCTTTCGCTGGAAGCGTTCGACAACAGGAGCGACGGCTCTGATCTGGTGGCGAAGAGTAGAAGGAGAGCGCCAATCTAAACCGTGGCTCCAGCGAGGATAGGAACGGCGGAGGGATCGAACAGCGGTAGAGAAGCTAAGAGATCGGAGCTGGTTATTATTGGTCAAAGAAGAAGGAGTAAATTTAGGAGGAGAGAGGAGGGAAGTTCTAGAGACTGAAGGAGAAAACCTAGCCCTAGAAGCTCTAAGAATTGCAGAGGCCGAGGCTGAGCTTGGAATATACATGATGATTTCACATAAAAAAAAAACAACAGATAAGGATTAGATTGCAGAGAGAAAGGAAGCTAGCAACAAATATTTTGATTGATGATGATGATTTGCGAGAGGCCTGTGGCGAGCAGCAGCGAGACCTACGACTACGTGCCGCTCTCTTCTAGAACGTTAAAATACTGTTCGGAACTCGGGCCAGGAAGAAAGGAGACTTGGAGGGTTGATTGTTGTGATTTAATTCTTGTCGTTTATTAAAATTATTTTTTACATTAATATATTATTAAAATAATCTAAAACAAATAAAAATAAATAAATAGTCTTACGTTGACCATTCTTTATTTCACTGATTCTTATTACAAAAATGTTTTTTTGTCCGTAATAAATTATAGGGTTTCATTGCATGGTGTTCTCGTGAGTAAAATTGAGGCGGGAAACCAATACCAATAAGGAATTGTGATGAGGATGGTGCACAATTTATTTTAAAATAAAAAAAATAAAGGGAGCTACGCAGACTCTGTACGACAGTCCTTTCTTCTTCTTCTTTTGTTTTTCTGTTGTAGTTGTAAGTTGGTGCTTGACTCTTGTTAAATTTATTTTTTTATTATTTTTTAAGTTTTTTAATTTTAATAGGCTAATATTATAAAAATAAAAATTCAATTAATATATTGAAAAATAATTATTGCCATGGTGTCACGCTAAAAAGTGTTGTGTATCCTGCAAAAGTTTATATCCCTTGAAAATGAGGATTTTTTAAAATTAACATTGTAAATTAAAAGTTTTGATATAATAATATCATTTGAAAAAAAAAAGTAAAATAGCACTTATTTACCTTGTTGCTATTTATGAAACGCTATATTCATTATATATCATAATTCTTAAACATAATAAAACAATTGATGTGTTTTTATAATAGTGACATTTTAAATATGTCATGCTTTTGAATAGCGACAAGTATCAATTGATCGATCATTTCACACAAAAATCATAATTTTATGATTTTTTTCTTTTAAAATATGTTTTAAAAGTAAAAATATATATTTTTGTCCAACTTGTAGACTAAAAAAAACTCTACCTAAAATCTCAAAAACTTTTCTCCACGAGTAATTCTAAATAGCTATGTGTGAGTTTGTCATTTCTAGATGAGAATCTACTCTCAACAGATTACATAAATGACCTAACAAGTACACTTATGAACCCATGAGATAAGTTTAGATCGGGAAGATAGGTTTAGACTGGGAAGGAGGTTTGGTGGTGTTTAGCCATAATTATGGGTAATTTTGGTATTGATGAGTTCTATTTGATTAAAGGAGTTTTTATTGATGTGCTTTTTGCCTTGAAATTGTTTTTAAAAAATGAAGATTATGATTGGTAGATGATATTGTTTTATCTTTCAATTTGTTTGAATTGTGAGAGGTTGGAGAGATTAGAAGGAATTAAAAGGAAAAAGAAGGAGAAATCAAGTGGTATTCAGAAAAGGGAAAGAGAGAAAAGAGAGAGAGAATGAAATTTTGAATTTATTTACTGATGCAATCTTTCTACACACAGATGTCATGTGTTTAGCAGCTTTTTATACAGATTTCAAATACCATATATTACCATTATGTATACTCTAGAATACATTTTCATTATTCCAGAATATACATTCATTTACACTCTAACATCAATTAGTTAAAAAAATAACTTAGATCATGCATTCAGCATTGCATTAAATATATATATATATATATATTACACATTTGACCTCATTTATTTTATTATTTGTAACATATATTTTCAATTTACCATCATTTCATTTTTTATGTAATAATCTATATATTTATTTATTTTTGTTAGAAAAAATTTATCCAAGCTAACGGCAAAACTTTTGTTGAGTGAATAATTTGACTTCCAATTAGTTTTGTGAACTTGTTCAAGGCACTGAGCTCACTCACATTTTTTATAAAGGCAGTCAATGTCCTAATTTTCCTATTCAAATAAATATTTTTATTTGGATGGGACAATATATTAATAATCCTTACCTTCTAACTTAGATTTCTTTTTCATCTTATATGCTTTTATTTTCTTTTTAAAAAAATATAAAAGAAAATTAAATTGAAAATGAACATGAAATTGAATAAAAAAAAGGGTTATAAAAATATTTTAAAAATATAAAAATTAAGAGGGTGTTTGACAATACATTTTAAAAATGATTTTTAAAAATTTTATTTTTTATTTTTTAAATTTTTAAGTAATTACATGGTTACATAAACTACAAGGACTAGTCACTAGTCTTAGTGGGTGTTTGGAAGAGCTTTTTTTTTATCTTTGGTTTAAAAAAAAATGGTTCCAAAAAAAGTCAATCAATGTTTGGTTACATAACAAAAAGCAGGTTTGTGGCATGGGTCCCACATAACATTTGACTCCAAAAGCAGGTGCAAGAAAAGCAGGAATTTCCTGCTTTTTGATGCCTGGGGGTGGGGATTAAATGGCAGGGGGCCTGCTGGGGGATTATATATATATATATATATATATAAAATATATTTTATATATTTTTAAAATATATCATTATTTATTATATTTTCTTATAAAAATATATTTTTAATATTAAAATAATCTAAAAATTAATTAAAATATAAATAATTTTTACATAATACATGTTTATTAATATAAAAAACAAGTGTTTAATTTACTTGAATTAATAATTATATTTTATTATTATAATTATTAAATATTTAATATATATATATATATTTAAAATAATTTTTCAAGTTAAAAGCAATATGAACAAATGAAACTACTTTTCATTAATCTCAAACTCAAAAGCAGTTTTAACCAAACACTTCAAAACTTATTTTGAACCGCAGCTAAAATGCTTTTTATAAAACAGTTTTTTTAAAACCTCAACCACAAAAGTAAAAGTTGTGTCAAAGACACTCTTATACTTACTTTAGACTATAATAAATTGCGGCGGCGGCTCGAGAATTTTCCAAGTGGTTACTGGGCCCTTTGAGAAGATGCCATGTAGTTAGACTATAAATTGCGGCGGTGGCTCGAGAATTTTCCAAGTGGTTACTCGGCCCTTTGAGAAGATGCCATGTAGTCGAACGAAGGTGCCATTGGCCTTTGAATTTTATTTTAAAAAGAGAATATTGTCACGGCGCGTCGAAAGGCTAAAGCTATGAATATTATACTCGGGCAAGTGATCTTCCACGGTGTGCGGGGGCATGAAAGATGTCTGGCACTGACGATGAACCTTAAAGTATAATATCATGCTAAGAAAAAGTACAAGTAAAAGGGAGATTTTATTCATAAATAATTTAGGTAGTTGAGATTATTCATTAAATTGTTTTTTATTTAAAAAAGTATTATAATAATATTTTTATTTTTAAAAATTATTTTTAAAATCAGTATATCAAAATAATTTAAAAATATTTAAAAATTTAATTTAAAGTAAAAATAAAATAAAAAATTTCAAAAAAATATTATTGAAAGTCAATGCAAAACAAACACTTTTTCAATCAAAAAATTAAGCATTATAGACCACCATTGGATGGGACAATGATTTTTTGTAGTATTTGAAATAATTTATGAAATTGTGTTTTTTTAAAAATTTTATTATCTTTCAATTTTTTATCTTTTAAATTTGGTCCTTAATAGTTTGATTGCTATTTTTTTTTTAAAAATAACTTGTGAAATAAGTTTTTTATTAGTTTAATTCTTCTTAAACCTTTTTATTTGTTAGATTTGATTCTTATTATTTTAATAAACTTAAAATATATTAATAAATTATCTTTCAACTTATTTTCTATGACATAGCTTAACATTAAAAATTATTTTTCAAAATACTACAAAACATCATAAAATAATTGAAATTTTTGGAATTCAGTTTTTATAAAACTAACTTTCCTCAGAAGAAAAAGCTACTTCGCATCTCATAGTTTATTCAATTGCAATTTAATGAGTTTCCTTTAACATTATTATTGAATCCATTTTTACCTCTTGTAAACTTATTAACCTACTGAATTGGTATTTGAATATGGTTGATCATAAAATAATATTTTTTTTGGAATTCAGTTTTTATAAAACTAACATTCCTCGGAAGAAAAAGCTACTTCGCATCTCATAGTTTATTCAATTGCAATTTAATGAGTTTCATTTAACATTATTATTGAATCCATTTTTACCTCTTGTAAACTTATTAACCTACTGAATTGGTATTTGAATATGGTTGATTTAGATTAACAAAAAACCTTAAAGAGCTCGGTGTTTAATTGTAGATTTAGACCCATGCGCACTGTTCATCGACAATTTACTCCGGTGCATCGCGTGCGCACGTCCATTTTTTTTAGTCTGTGAATAGTGTATTAACAAATCTACCCCCGAAAACAACAAAAAAGGCCGCCGGACTGAGGGGCTTCGTAGTCATTGTGCATGCCGGTCCGGTTCGCCGCACTTTTGCATTTTTTTTTTATTTTCTGAAATTGGCTAAATACTGATTTAGCCTCTAATAAGACAAAATTGATAACTTGGAAACAGGGGCATACCGGTAATTGACTTTTTTTCGATTATTATTTTCGGTTTACGGTCGGTGCGTGCAGTGCACGCGACCCTTAGTATTCCGCCTCACGCCCTGTTCAGGTGGAGCGTGAGGTATGATCCCGTCACTGGAGATGGGCAACCGCCGTCTCAATCGATGCGCCTCCGCGTGCTCGTCCTCCTGGTGCGGCGCATTTCGGCAACGGGTGGCTGTGGACGCGGCGGTGGCCGGTCAAACCCGCTGGCCACGTTTCTCTCTATCTTGCACGTAAAAGTGCAGAAGAGGCCCCCGAGTGTTTTTCTTTTTCACTTCGGTCCCTCAACTTTTAATTTTGTGTTTGGTCCTGATTTAATTCGATTGGGTCATTCGATTGAAATTAATTAAATGTTAATGTTTCACTTCGATCCTCAGTCTTTTAATTTCCGGATTAGGTTGAAATAACTCAATAAATTCGGTACACAAGTTTTGATTTTTAAATTTTATCCTTTGATTTAAATTGATAATATATTTGATTTTCATTTCGGCCCTTATACTTTTAATTTTTGATTTTAATCCCTGGACATTTGATTTTCATGTCGGCCCTTATACTTTGAATTTTTTATTTTAATCTTTTTATTTTTTTTTATTCATGGAAAAATCCCTACTTTTGTCAATGTATATATAAGTGTGCTCTTATCTTTGATTTTTAATTTTTGTTATATTCTTATTTATTGAGGTGATATTTTTTTCTTTTCAATTGGCTCTTAAATTTTATGTTGATCATTTTAAAATTGATATTTCTTTTTTTCTCTCTCCCTATGTTATTTCTTTTAGTTTTTTATTAGTTTTTTTTTCTATTTTCAAGCCAGGTTAAATTTTTTTACCTAATAATTTTTTTATTATTAAATTTTTAAATATTTTTTTAACCTTTTATTTATTTTTGTTTTTTCATCATTAACACAGTAGTAATAATAATAATAATAATAATAATAATAATAATAATAATAATAATAATAATAATTTTAGTTACTTTTCTTGCTCACTTTTTTTTTAATGTTTTTGAGTTTTTTTCTCTAAGGATAATTTGATAGATTTTATTGTTTTGACAGTAATAGCAATGATAATTTTAGATGTTAAGACTTCGATGTTATTATTTTTATAATAGGTTATGGTGATCTGTTTTATTATATTAAATCTTGCATATATAAATATTATATTTTAATTTTGAACTAGCGAATCCTATTAATTTCTTTAATCCTAACAATTATAAAAATTGTTTGCTCAGCCCACAACATAGTGTGGTCAATTTTTTTAATTTTCAAGTCAAATAATTTTTTTTTAGTTAATAATTTTAATTTTTTGTTTTTTTATTTTTTTATTTTCTCTTTCTGTTATTTTTTTATTGGTTGTTTTTTTTTCAAGTCAAATGAATTTTTTTTACCTGATAATTTTTATTTTATTTTTTTGTTTGATCTTTTGTTAAATTTATTTAGATTTTTTTAATCTTTCATTTATTTTTGTTTTCTTTTTTTCATTATTAACACAAGAAGAAGAAAAAGAAGAAGAAGAAGAAGAAGAAGAAGAAGAAGAAGAAGAAGAAGAAGAAGAAGAATTTTAATTATTTTTATTGCTTACTTTTTTTAATTGTTTTTCATCTTTTTTCCCCGAGATAATTTGATAATTTTTATTATTTTGACAGTAATAGCAATGATAGTTTTAGATGTTAAAGCTTCGATGTTGCTATTTTTATAATAGGGTGTGGTGATCTGTTTTATTATATTTAATTTTGCATATATAGATATTATATTTTAATTTTGGATTGGTAAATCCTATTGATTTCTTTAATCTAAACAATTATAAAAATTGTTCACTCAGCCCGCAGCATAGTGCGGTATAGTTTTTAAATTTTCAAGTCAAATGATTTTCTTAAAAAAATTCTTTCCCCTTGCATTTTTTTTTACTGGCTTCCTTTTTTTTCTTTTAATAAACGGGGACCTTTTTTTCATTGTTTTTGAATTTTTTTATAACCAAGGTGTCCAAGTCAGTTTTTTTTTTTTACTTGGTTTTGTTGTATTGTATTTTTTTAACCAGGGTATCCGTGGCAACAAATTTGCAATCAATCATTTCATTTTCTTAGTAAATTTTCTAACAAATTTTATCAAAAATATTTTAACAATTGCAACATTCATTCATTTTTTGGTGGAAAAAAAACATTTTTAATAGATTTTATCAATTATAATCTTACTAATTAAATATTAAAATAATAAAATACAACATGTATAAAATCAATCAGTTTTCTACATAGATAAAAAAACCTAGCGCATCGCGCGGGCAAAACCACTTATTAAACTAAAAGAAAATCAACCTTGTAGACTAGAAATATCTATATAGGACTCAATCAATTTAATCAGAACTTGATATAACTTTAAAAAAATAGGTTGACAATGTTTTACTATTCAAATAAAAAAATTGGATTGATTTTTTGATTTATTTGTCCAACATGTAATCTAAAGAATAAATTTTATAAAAAAATGAGATTTGACCCCTTGAAGCTCGATTCACGATCAGCACTACTAACAAGAAAAAATATATATTTTAGATGAACCTATATGTCATTTTATACTTTCCATTGGTTTGAAGTTTGAACTATTATAAAACTATAACTCATTTGCCTTGTGCTTTGCCGCAAGGAGAATTAATTTTTTTAAAATGTAAAACAAAATCAAAAGTGGTTTTCTTATATATATAATGTTATACATTAAGCCTAAACAAGTAGTCTCGACATAATTTTTGTTAAGTAATGTTAAAAAAAAATATTTAGAAGACAATTTTTTATGTTTAATAATAATGTGAAGTAATGTAATTTTATAAAAATAAGATAAAAGAGAAATGTATAACAAATTTTTCTAAGTAAACAATTGATAAAATAAATTAAAGATGAATTGTTTGCTTTTTGCAGTAAACTAATTGATTGTTGGGTCTACTTGAACTATTTGACTAAATATTCAATTAATAAAATCCACTAAAGATGAGTTATTTGCTTTTTTGGAGCAAAATGATTGATTGTTGGATCCATTTTAACTATTTGGCTAATTATTTAATTGGTATTATATTTATTTTTTGACATTAAATTAGTTGAATTATTATTCTAGAAAAATTAAAGATAATATTGACCCATATTATTTTTTCAAACCATGAATCCGTGATATTAGATATGAAATATTATATATAGAGAACTTGTAAAACCTGATTCTTTATTAACATAATATTGAATGATAAATTATTTGAACTATTATTTTTATTGTTATTATTATGATTGAAGACAAAATCTAAAAAAAAATATTAGCACCATCATTTTTCTCTCTCTCCTTTTCATGTGATTAAAAAATTATTGTCTCTCTTCTCTTTTTATTTCTCAATGATTTCATCTCTCTTCAATAAATCTAAGAGCTGAAATATAAAACAAATAAAGTTTAACAATGAAACATGAAATCCTAAAAAAAACAAGGTCCAAACAAATTATTTAAAAAACCAAGGGCACGGTACAAAATTCAACACTTAATAAACATTAAAAAAGAAAGAAAATTGGCTATCATTTTATTGATATGTTAAATTTGATACCTGATGTTTAAATTTTTTTAACCAGTGAATTTAAATATATAATGCAAAAATGAATATCAATTGAAACACGATATATGTTATGAAAACAAAAGAATAATGTATAATACGAATCAAAATTAATCATCATGCTTTAAGTTCTATGAATATATTATAGAAATATGAAATTAAAAGAATGCCAAATAAGACGATCATTTGATGATAAAAAAAATGCTCAAACCACTAAATTATTGAAACTAGTACCCGCGAAAAGGGTTAATTTGATAGATACAAGGACTTTAAGATGTTTAAGGCAGTGACTTTATATATATAAAAGTACAATGATATTTTACAGATATAGATATATGAAATATGCATGTTTAAAAATGTTTAGAATAAAAATATTACGAGCCTTAAACTTAAAGGATTTATGGTTTATAAATAGCCTACAAGTATTCTCTTTTTGTAAAGAGTAATTGAAGCGTAATTTTGCCACGATAACATTAATGAAGAATACATACCCTCCACACATGCATCAATAAAAAAATAAATACCCCCTACACGTGAATTAATAAGGGATAAACATCCTTTACATAAATATTAATGTGATGAAGATATATTAGATCATCAAAGATTTCTATACTTTTATAAGTATAGGGAGAGCAAATTCCAAAATGTATTGATTTAGTAAAAAATGCCTAAAAAATGTGGGGTGTATGAGTTATTTGAGTTTGATAAGATATAAAAAAATAGGCTTAAACATATTGATTGGTCTATAAACATTAATTTTAGGTGTATGCTCAATTCCATGGAGGGTGGATTCATTTTATTAGGCCTGACAATAACATAAAACCCATATCTACTGGGCTAGACAACAAACTAAGCCCATTCTTGAGGCAACAATCTAAACCTATTTTTATTGAAAAAAATAATTTTTGTGTTAAAACCCAACTAGAAGTATTATTTTTTTATGTAGGAAAAATATTTTTTCTCCACTTTGGTCGGAGTTTCGTTAAGGTGTTGGTCGGAGTTTCGTTAAGGTGCTATATCAACCGTAAGTTATTATAGTAATGATTGATTTTTAAAATATTTTGTATTTAAAAATATATCAAAATAATATATATTTTTTATTTTTTAAAATTTATTTTTGACATTAACACATCAATATAATATAAAAAATATATAAAAATTAATTTAAAGATTTTTTAAAAATAGCTTTAAAACAAAAATAAAAAATTGTATATCATTATTGTTTGTTTGAAATGGCTAACACGGATTCAAAAGAAATATGTATGGACGTGTTTGTCGTTCATCCTCCTAAGCTTACAGTAACTCGATCCAAGTCCATACCGTGATGAGTGTAATCTTCCCTCCATCGAAAATAATTTTGTGTAATGACAAGAATGGGTTTTTATTATAATATAATTCCGAGTATATCATGCCAACGTAAATGATTTATCCTTAAGATACTTTAAAAAATAAAATAAAAATTTCATTTGACATATAAATTAATTCAAAATAATGGTTTCTGGATAAAATAAATAAATATATAAAATAAAAGTAAAAAGGGTTTCGTTTGTTTCATAAACCAGTGATATTGGGTTCGTTATCCAATTTGGGCCTACCCACGCCTATATATAACCAATTCTCTCCCTTTACAGTCCCCCCCCCTCCCTTCTCCTCTCGCTCTCAAGCTGCGTAGCTCTAAAGCGAACTGCAGTGTAGCTAGCATAAACATAAGCAAGCCCTAATCAATGGCAGAGCCCAAAGCCAAATACGATCGCCAACTCAGGTACTACTTCTTACCGATCATCGCCTCAAATTTCCCCTATTATTTCTGTATGGGTTGCGGAGATGAATACATACGAGAAATTTATAATTTATAATCTATAACCGTAAGCTAAAGGCGCAACAAACTTGAAGCTGTAAAAGTGGAAGCTATACTTATGCGGTGTTTTTTTTTTAACAAAAAATGTTTAGGATATGGGGTGAGCATGGACAGGCTGCTTTAGAAAAAGCTACCATTTGTTTGCTTAATTGCGGTCCTACCGGTTCCGAGACGTTGAAAAACCTTGTACTTGGTGGAGTTGGATCCATTACTGTGATTGATGGGTCTAAAGTTGAACCGGGAGACCTTGGCAATAATTTCATGGGTGGGTTTTTTTTTTCCTGTTCTTATCTTGCTTTGTTTTTTTTTTATTTGTTTGTGTTATCTATGATTTTTGTTGGCAGTGGATGAATCATGTGTTGGGCAATCTAAGGCGAAATGCGTGTGCACGTTTCTTCAAGAGTTAAATGATGCTGTTAAAGCCAAGTTTATAGAAGAGTATCCCGAGGCATTAATTGGCTCAAATCCCTCCTTCTTTTCGCAGTTTACACTGGTTGTAGCCACTCAGGTAGTGTTGATAGAAGGGTGCTTGATGGAATGCTGTGATCTAGGATATTGTTTCTGCAATGTATGGTTTTGATTTTGATTGTCTTGTTGATTATACTTGCTCAATGCATTGGTTTGGATCACAGATATGTTGTAGATGTTTGTGTGCGGTTCTGTTAAGGGAATACTGGTACCCTAATCATGGAATTTTTGCCCCATTTTTGTTTTTTTAATTAATGTATAGTCTTTCCTCATTGTCTTACCATCATAAAATAATTCCATCTATTTCATGATTGGAAATTCTGATTTGCTGTCTCTCAAAACGTGGTTTTATATTATCTCCATTCTCTCAGCTCAATATGTTTGATGGATGATTCCTGATACACATGCAGTTGGCGGAAGACTCGATGATAAAGCTTGATAAAATCTGCAGGGAGGCAAATGTTCTGTTGATTTTTGCACGCTCCTATGGCCTTACCGGGTTTGTCAGAATTAGTGTGAAGGTGATTTTTTGTCGCTTCCATCATGATCGGAATTGCTGTGACTATCTTGGCCTTCCAGAAGCTAAGAATTAAACTGCATTGAGACACTGAATGGATAACCTACTAGGTTCCTTTGTGGCTAAATCAATGTTTAATTTTCTCAGATTCAATGTTTAGACATTTTTCATTTCTTTCATAATTCGATGTCCAAAAGTCTGGGACCTCTCACTAGAAAGTTGTGTAGGGGAGTGAAATGTAGCTGGCTAGCCAAAAAATATAGAATATAAAAACTGAAATGGGCATTAGTGGAAACAATTTTTAACATACAAACTGTCAAGTATGGGAATATTTTTCTATGCATCTAAGGGTTCCTAAATTGATTTTTTCTTGCTGGAGACAGGAACATGCAGTGATCGAGTCAAAGCCTGATCATTTCTTGGACGACCTTCGGTTAAATAATCCATGGCCTGAGCTCAAAAGGTACATGGCTTTGTCTTTGCATCTATTTGTAGTTGATATTTTGCAATGCATATGCATATCAATATCAGTAGACTATTGCTTAATGGCATTAGTAAATCAAAGAAATTTAGTACCCTCTCCGTTCCCTTTTATTTGTCTACCATTGGATTTCTAACTATTTATTGAAACATCATCTATTACTTTCTCTGCTTTGCATGCTCACAAAAATATCTCTGCCTTGGAAAATGTAGAATATCATATATTTTGAAATGGAGTTAAAATTAATCAAATAATTGAGGAAAAGATAGAAAAACCATTGTGTTTTTAATGTACTTTATCTAGACTGGACAAATATTATGGAACATCTCAAAGGAAACATGGACAAGTGAAGTGCAAAGGAGGAAGCATCACTCTTCTCAGCCTCATTTTATGTTGCACTCAGAGGACATGCTTCCTTTTGTAGACACATTTTCCTTCTTTTCTTGGTTGGATTGGAGCTTAAAGCATACATGCTGTATTCTACTTTGAAGTTTCTTATATGGTATTTGCATATGGTAGGTTTGCAAAAACCATTGATTTAAACGTGACAGATCCTGTTGCCCATAAGCACACACCTTATGTTGTCATTCTACTCAAGATTGTTGAGGAGTGGACTAAAGCTCACAGTGGTGCCCTCCCATCAACCAGCGACGAGAAGAAAGAATTCAAGGTTTATAATCAGCTCACAGTTTACCTGTTAGGTTCTTGTCCTATTTCTGCACGTTAATGCCATCTGCTTTGGGTTTCTGAATCTTGTAGGAGCTTCTAAAAGCAGGAATGGTTGCAATGGATGAAGACAACTATAGAGAAGCTATTGAGGCCTCCTTTAAAGTATTTGCATCTCGAGGAATTAGTGAGTACAGAGTATTCAGTAGAAGGGGTTTAAAATTTTGGGAGGATGATATTCCAGAAGAAACTTGTTGGTTGAGATTTATAGTAGTATAGTGTTTTGTTATGCTCACACATGCATTCTTTGTATTAGGTAAATTATAAATGTCCAATAGAAGATTTTTATGTTTAGCTATAAAGTAAAAAACAGAGGTTGAATGGACACTTGTTTTGCATGCAGGAACAGAAATGGGTTAGATATTGCTGCCCTGTAGGAATGGATTTGGTTTGCTTTATATACATGAGTTCACAAGAAACGATCTGTGGCACAGCTTGCCCCCTTATCCACATAATTTATCCAGTCTTCTTGCACATTTTTTGACCCTTGCAAATTATATATTCCTCTAATACAGTAAATACAGTATTAGCTTTTAAAATCCAATTGCATAGGGATTTTTTTAATATTGAAATTGCTATGATGTTAGTGGTGGACATTAAGAATGTAACTGTAAAAAAAGAAGGGGAATAAAACGAAAAATATGAACAATATCATCTAGTTCCATGTGAATGGTGCCTTTGATCTCTCTAATGTTGCCTCCCTTTGTTTTTGGTATCATAGATTCTGATCTGTTGCGGATAATGCATGATAGCTGCAGTGAAGTTGAGTCTAATTCATCTGACTTTTGGGTGATGGTTGCTGCCTTGAAGGTTAGACATTACAATCTGACTTGGATATTTGATGCTGTAGCTAGCTCTTGTTTTTAAATGACAGTGTTTGAAATGAAATTCTCTTGTATTAAAGTCTGTAGAAATGATGCTTTTAGGATTATTTCATGACTGGATTGACAAGCTTTCTGTGGGACTCTAGGCAAAATAAAATTGGCAAGCTGAGTATCATTGTGAATAATGTTACTGTTGGAAGATCACTTATCATTGTTTCTAATCTATTAGTTTGGACAAAATTCTGGGGTAATCTCTGGATGTCTTGAAGTTATGCCCCCTATTTTGAGGTGTTTTTCAACTATTTGATTGGGCACTATGCATGGAAGTGTGCTCATGAATTTTTGCTGTTTGGATAGAAATTAATAAGACTATTAGAGGGTTTGGTTTCATGGTAGATGCTTTTCATGGGCTTGCCATATAATTTCTTTTTAGGCTTTGAGCACAAGTTCTGAAGGGGTGGACAATTTCTTTCAAGCTGCAATGTGCATCTTATATTCATCTCCCTGTCTCTCCTCTCTTGGTTGTTTCAGCATCCATTAGTCTGCAAGACAGAATCTTGTTCTTACAACTATACTTAACATGTATGGATAGGATTTAGTTTGATGAAAACATTTGTTTCTATTTATTATGTTCACACTCCATTCATGAGATTTTGATTTCTTGAATTTATCCTTAACATTCTTAGGAGTTCATTGTGAATGAAGGTGGTGAGGAGGCACCTCTTGAGGGTTCAATACCGGATATGACTTCTTCAACTGAGTTAGTGACTAAGCCTTTTTGGGGTCAATCTTTCTTTTGTAGTAGTTAAAATTAAAACAAAAAGAAGATATATGAGGAATATCAACTGATAGTGACTAAATCTTTCCAATCTTTCTTTCATGGTAGTTCAAATTAAAACAACAAAAAGATATAAGAGGAATATCAACTCCTTTGCAGGCTTTATGTAAGTTTGCAGAAGATCTACCAGGCAAAAGCTGAGGCCGACTTTCTTGCTATTCAACAAAGAGTTGAGAGTATTCTGAAGCGAATTGGTAGAGATCCAGATAGCATCTCAAAGGAAATGATTAAAAGCTTCTGCAAAAATGCTAGAAAACTAAAGGTAAGTTCATTTTTTATGTTTGTCTGTCATTGATTACTTGTATTTCCTCTTGATATGACGCTTTGTTTTTCAGATATTTCTTTGTCAAAATGCCTAGGCTGAAGTGCTTTTTATCCTAATTATGATTCATGAATATTGAGCTAACTAAAAGTTTAACTACCATTTACATTCAAGTAGTTTCTGGGACTTGTTGAATTGATAGCACAAGGACTCCGTGGTAGGTATTATTGGAGTTATATAACTTGTGGAACGTCAACCAGTTAGATGAGATCTCTGGACAAACATCTATCTCTGTTCCAAAAATGTTCTTAGCCAGACATGCAACTACATCATCATAACGTGCATAATGGAGGCTGGCTACTTCTTCTCGTTGAGATGTATTATATTGTTCTCAGATAAGGATTGTTAGTGAGCTTTTTCAAACTCTTCGCTATAGATTTGTAGGTATCGACCTATTGAAGATGAGTTCAACAATCCTGCAGTAACAGAGTTACAGAAGTATTTAACTGATGAGGAATACAGGTGAGGATCTCCCCGCTCAGATATCATTGTCTTCCAACAATCTTGTTCTCTTTCAACAAAAAGGTTTTTGAGACATGATATTCTCTGATCAGTTTCTACCTTGTACATCTATATAATATGCAGGGAAGCACATAAATGAGATTTCAAATATATAAACAATGTCCCTTTAACTTTATCAAAACTATCTTTTGTATAGTTCAAGGCAAATATTCTGCTGTTTGCACTTTTTAAGATATACCATGCAATAGTGTGAATATTTATTGGAAAATGCAATGCATCCAAATTCATCTCTGCAAAACACAGTAACTGATCAAATTCTACATGCATTATCCATCTTAAATTCAATCATGGTTGGAATCCCATATTTTGGCAAACCTGATTTGACAACTATCTTGGAGAATTCAATATGCATCACAACTGCTCTCTCTCTCTCTCTCTCTCTCTCTCTCTCTCTCTCTCTCTCTCTCTCTCTCTCTCTCTCTCTCTCTCATATACATTTTCTTTTGTCTGAGATTTATATTAGAGCAAACAAACTGTATATTATACAAGCTGAGAGGAATCTGTTTTGCTCTTAATCATTGGTCTTCTCTTAACTTGAGTTGCAGTGTTGCCTTGGGGTTTTATATCCTTCTTCGAGCTGTTGACCGCTTTGCTGCTAATTATAACAGTTTTCCTGGGCAATTTGAAGGGTAAAATACCTGAGAAACTTACCAGCTATACTCTTTTTTCCAGTAGCTATTGCATTCATCTACCAATATGAATTCTACTCTATCATTGATGTGCTGTAGGGAAATGGATGAGGATATATCTCGACTGAAAACTGCAGTTGTTGGTCTACTTAGTGACTTAGGTTGCAATGGCACAACAGTAACCGAGGACCTTATCAATGAAATGTGCCGGTTTGGTGCCTCTGAACTTCATGCGGTTGCTGCCTTTATTGGGGGAATTGCATCACAAGAAGTGATTAAGGTCTATATATATCTATCCCGTGTACACTACATGACATTTAAGTTGTTCTTGATAAAAAGGAGGCTGCCTTATTTTTTAAAACTAGGCCATTCGAAGTTAACCTTAATGCTATCATCACCTACTACAAGAGATCACAAATTTCCTGTTCTTCACAGCTCATAACAAAACAATTTGTTCCCATGGTGGGAACTTTCATATTCAACGGCATCGATCAAAGGTCTCAGTTATTGGTACTGTAGAATGCTTTGACGGAACAGGCAAGTTCTTGCAATCCGTTTAGCGCATCTACTTGACAATCAAAATACCTGTTAAGACCTGTACTCACCCTTTTGGTTTCCAATGGCAGATCACCACTTCATGGGATGGAGCAGTTGACCTTTTGCAGGTAAAGTGCTTCATTACATCATTTAAAGGAGGCATTCTTTACATTGTCGAGAGATACAGGGGATGGCACAGAGTTCTGTTGATATTTAAGTTTTGTATTTGTAAAACTTGGCGTAGAAAGAGATTGAAATCGGTACAAAGAAAATGAAATTGTCATCAGAAAAGTTGTCGCGTTTGTTTAGCACCCGTTTGGCAACGTGGTGCGTTCCACGTTTGCCAAACGGGATGGTGTTTTGGTGTTTGGTAAAAACCAAACACCAATTTTTTTAATGGGACCCACCCAAAATAACACCCGAACGGCGTTTTTTCAAAAGCACCTTGGAGGTGCTTTTGAAACGCCTTTCTGAAACGGCGTCTGTCACACACGTTTTGAAAACTCTCTGCACGCCTTTCCTTTTCTTCTCCTCTCATCTTCTTCCTTTGAAAACTCTCTGCACTCTCTTCATCTTTGCCCGTCTCTCCCTGCACCCGTCTCTGCACCCCTTGTCAATTTTCTGAAAAAGATGTTAGATGGTCATAATTTATCTTGTTTTTCCTGTCATGCTTGTTGCTGTGTTGTAACTTCAATCACCAATGCTTGCAGAACTTGATAACTTTTTGTAGTATGATCTGTTAGATGGACTTATTCTACATTTTCTATGCTCATATTGGAGACTGAAGTTAAATATACTAAGTATAAGGTCACTGAATAGGATTTTGAAAGTGATATGAGAGCAGTTTATTCATTATTATCTTGTTTGTTTTTCTCCCAAAAGTGCAGACTTGAAATGATAATGCAATCTTTGTTGATTGCATGTATACTAATCCGGGAAATTTCTGTTTAACAAATTGGCTGAATAGAGTTATAAATATCTTTTATTAATATATTTATTAAATCTGATTTGGAGGGTTAACTTTAAGAAATGTTTCATTTAGTAAATTTAAAATAAATTTAAATTTGGTAATTATGAAAATATAATAACTATATAGTAATTATTTTAAATTAAATATATAGTAATACAATCCAATAACTTCTTTACATAATCAAATCAATTTAGTAGGCTAAGGAGAACCATTTATTTAGGGTGTGTTTAGTTAATTTAGTAAAATCACTTTGTGGAAGCAATCCTCAATTTTTATTTTTTATGAAATTGACTTCAAAAATTAAAATTTTGTATGTCAGTTATTACTTTAATTTTTTGCATGATAGTAATCGTTCGTTCATATTATGTAGTGGCGGTTTGTAATGTTTATTTGTTGTGTTTTTGCAAAGTTTAACAACATATCATGGCTGATTCTGAGCCAGTTACGAAAGCTAGTTGGAGTGCAAAACACTTGCATATATTTTGTGATATATGCATTAGGGCAATTGATATGGGTATGCGACCGAGTTCACATTTTGATAAACCCGGATGGAAGTACGTTGCAACATCATTTATAGAGCAAACGGGTGTGTAAATGTGTGTGTATATTTATATGCCCTTTTAAGTATGTATAAATGTGTGTGTATATTTCCATGCCCTTTTAAGTAATTTTACAAGTTAAAAGCAGTTTGTAAAGTTTGGAAACCAAACATCAAAAACTGATTTTTCTTCAACCTCCAACTCAACCACAGTTTTAACCAAACACTTAACTGCTTTTTTTGAACCACAGAAAAAGCACTTTTTTTTGAAATTCTGTTTTTTCAACCTTAACGGCAACCGCAATACCAAACAGGGCCTTAGCCAAAGACAGCAACAGCGGTCACAGGATTGATGAGTGGCTTTCATTTAAAACTGGGGAATTCATTCTTTGTGCCTTGCCCCTTGTAAGAGATTCCTGGATGCACCGCTTCCACTGATCAGGCTTTTGCTTTCTGCAGCACTGCTTGAATAGCAAGTTGCAATTAATGTCTACATTACTAGAAACTATTTGTTTGATGATATGAGATCACATTTAAAAACCCACCGTCTTGTAGTTTGAGCAATGTACAGTAGAAAGTGTGCTTCTGTTTGAGCATGTTCTAGCATTTCTGCTGATTGTAGGCGTTGCCTCCAATCTTTATGCTGCATTTCAGTAGACATTGCCAAAGATAGGTGGCTTTTCTGTTTTCAGTGTGCTGGATTATTATTTTTTAATGTACAAAAAAAATTAATGTTAAGACATTGCCAACATGTTTTAGAAAATTAATTTTTTTTTTACTTGGGTTATTATAAACTCTACTAGTTTTAATAAGATGATTTTATTTAATTAAATTATTAAAACAAGCAGTAAATACACCTAATCTAAAAAATAAGCACAATGACCTGGGAAAAAAAATCTACCAAAAGAGAGAATACACAACTTAATTTCTAGTAAATTTAATGTTAAAATATGTTATTAAAAAAATATAAAATAATTTATATTACTTCAAGGTAGTATGATAAACTCGCAATTTATGTCATGATGCTAGAATATAATAGCCTTATTAAATGCAAATTAAAAAAATAATATGCCCAATTTCCAAAAATCAAAACGTAGAACAATGAAGAAGAAAAAAGAGCTTTAAAAAATTAAACGCCAACAAACCCAGGTAGGGCTGCTAGACTTTGAGGGTTAAATCATGCGAATGAGAATATAATAAAAGATGAAACAACAAAAATCATGAATGTCAATTATTAAACAAACCAAATGTTTAAAGATAGAGACCCAAAAAAAATGAAGTTAACTTGGGCAAACTCGTTAGTCATTTGATATAGAAAACCTCATAACAAATAATAAAAATAATAATCAAGAAGCTTAATCTTTGAAATTCAAATATGAGAATTTGGGTAAACGGGCAAGGTAACTTGCAATAAAATAATATTTTTACTAAGAAATTTATCCCACTCCTAATAATCCCATTTTTTTAATTACAAATATTTTAATTTAAAAAATGACACAAACAAATCAAAGTCAGGCCAGTATAATTTTTTAAACCCGTGAATTCAGTCACGATATCATGACTAGCCCCATAGAAAGCAAACTAAAAAACAATATGAAGCCAAATCCTTAATCAACATAATGTCGAGGGGTGAAATTATACAAAAATCATTCAAAAAAAGATTAAAAAAAACTAGAAAAATCAAAAGAATAAGAACAAGATCCGATATATAAATAAATTGAAACAAAACTTTAAAGGATGCAATTAAAAGAAAATAATAAAATGAAAGAGAAGCAAGATATTATATTTCCTTCTCCAATTTATTTTATCTTTTTTTAAGTAAACAATATGAAAGAGAAGTAGATGAGATGAAAATATTTGATTGGGAAAGAAGGCATTTCAAAAAGAAGAAGCTATTAAGGTAATTTTTAAATTACATGGACTAATTAATTAGCTCTAATAAACTAAAGGGACAATTAAATTAATTCCTGTATAAGATGGTAACCGCTTTTCAGTTTTTCAAAATCCAGTTATTTGGATCATATTGTTTCCATTTCAGGAAAACAAGAGATTCAAAAGATGAAGGGACCTCTGAATATTTCGCAAGTGGAAGGGATTGATGATGAAGAAGATCTTGAAATGGAACCCGTTGCTCTTTCATGTCCACCACCAGCACAGCAATCTGGACATGCATTGAACAGGAACAACCACACAGAAAAGAGAACTCAAGTCTTACACAGCAACGTGACTATGAAGTTGGCAAGGTTTATGGATACAATACGACAGAGTTTTGTGGCAGTCCAGAGGTTTGCTGAGGATCTGTGGCTACGACAATATGGTTGTGCAGGCAATCCAGACATCACAAGGGTTTACCAGGTTTGGCCAGGGAATAATGTACGATCCAATATTCCAACATAAAAATCTACTTTATCTCACTTTCTAATTAAACAAACTATAACAATTAGCAATCACCTTGTATAATCTGTCTGAATTACGAGCATGCAGGTATTTTTTTTCCATGGAAGGCTCATATGTGGCCCAGATCCCAGGGGATTGCTGTTGACAACTGTGTCAATTATACTCTCAAGTTGGGTTTTTGCCATGTATCGTGAGGATGATTTGCCGCAAGATTCTGGTCTCATCACAGCTTTTTCCTTGATTTTAACAGTAACTGTCAGTCCCTCCCATTCTATGAAATTAGCAGAAATTAATTTTCACTCAGCAGGGATCGAAATTTCATTTTTTTTATATTGGGAATACAGGTTCTGGTTAACTTGTTTCTGGTTAGTACAACTGATCCAGGAATTATTCCTAGAAATGATGGATCATGTATCGAGGAAACTGCTGGCACGAGTGATGGAACCAGGAGAGTGAGGGTAACAGTTAATGGGGTAGAACTCAAACTAAAATATTGTCGCATTTGTAAGTTTTTTAGGCTTCCCAGGAGTTGCCACTGCGCCATCTGCAATAATTGTGTCGAGAAATTTGACCACCATTGCCCGTGGATCGGCCAATGCATTGCACTGGTATTACCAAAACTTCAAGTCCTGGTATTTTATACAATTACTTAATTAGCAAGCAGCGCTGCTTCCATGAATCCTGAAAGGTGATCTTTGTTTATGCAGAGAAACTATCGATTTTACCTCACATTTGTCATATCAGCCTTGATTTTCTTTGTGTACGTTTTTGCTTTCTCGTGCCGGAGAATCCACCAAAGAATGCTCAGAACTGGCACTGGATTTCTTGGAATGCTGAAGATCTGTCCTGAAACTCTGGCTCTGGTATCGTTCAGTTTTCCTACAATCTTGTTCTTGGGCGGCCTTACTATCCTCCATGTATTTCTGCTTGCAAGAAATCAGGTTGGCCCACGAAATCCATTCCCCCCCCCCTCTCAAAATCTTTTGAATGAAGATCTCTGATGCAGTGTTCAAACCAGATACAGCAGGAGATGATTTTATATACATTCAAAATCTGCTTTCATCAATTTATCCGCGTTGCTTGTATGTATAAGCTTTAATGGCTCCAATTTTGTGTGTATTTTGATGCAGACAGGCTATGAGAATTTCCGTCAAAGCTACATGGGGTCACAGAATCCATTTGACAAGGGGATGCCGAGTAATATTATGGAGGTTTTGTTTGAACCATTGCCGCCTTCTAGAGTTGATTTTCGAGCTGAAGTAATGGTGCCAAGAGGGTAATCCGAGTAGGAAATCAAGAAGAATTCCGTCTAATTTTTTCTACACCACCACCGATCACACCTCACTCCCAAACACCCTCTTAATGCAAGAACATGATTTTCCTTGTCCTTATTTGATTTATTCGTTGTCTAAAAATAATTTAGTTATGCCATTATTGTTAATATTTGCTGAACTGCTGTAAAGTTGCGTAGACAAAAATCATTATTTGACCAATCAAATTTTAAGAAAATGGTAACATGAACATGGAGCCAGGTTCTTTCGACTGATGATGGTTACAATTCCAGTCTCCATTATTCCGGGGAGCCCAAAAAGCAGAGTGCTTGGGGGCCATTGTGTCACAATAATGAGTTCCCCACCCCACCAGCCACCAGCCACCAGCCACTAGCATTGGTTCACGGAGTGGCAGAGACCACATGTTACCTGTGGTCACGGCCAGAGTGAGGGATGCTAACCGCTAAGGGCCGCTTGAGATTGGCATTTATGAAGGCCCATTAAGATAGAACATGAGACATATAAGATGGTGTTTGTACTGTGTTTTAAAAATATTTTTAAAAAAAATTGAAAATATTTTATTTTTATCTTTTACTTTAAATTAAAAAAAATAGCGTTTTAGATCATTTTCATGTGTTGATATTATTTTTTTTAAATATCATTTTGAATAAAAAATATTTTCAAAAACAACCGTAATCACACTTACAAACAAATACTAACTTCGACTCCTGTTAGGTAGGGGGGCTGCTTTTAAAGATATTACTATTAGTATCACAAGGTATTTTTAAAATAATATATAAAGAAATTTCTTGTAAACTTTCAGTTTTATCTAATTATTTAATTGAAAGATATAATTGATTTATAAAACTAAACAATATATTTATATAAAAATAGCTAAAACAAAATGATTAGGATAAAATTAAAATCTTCTAGTAAGAATTCGAACAAGATTCACATAACAGTTCAAGATTTTAAATGAGATGAAATTTATTCTATTTTTTTATGCTAGAATAAGATACATGAGTCATTCTGTACTTAATAACATGAAATTGATAATCTAGCAATAAATAGGTTGTCTTGGTATACAAATGTTGCGTCTAAACTTTCAAAAAGCATTCGATACAAAATGATTAAATTAATTATTAAAAAGAATTACTAAATTGAAATGTTTTGAACTGTCAATGAACTTGTAGGTCGATGATATTCTAAAAGGAAAGATGGTGGAATCCCGGGCTCAAATCCCTCCTTCATAAATATCTATTATAAAAGGAAAATCAAATATCTTGAATGATTTTTTAAATCTCCAAGAAATCATTGCTTCTAATTATGTCCATCTAGGTCAGGAGTAGCCTCGTCCCCTTCTTTTTTAGTGCCCGTTTAGCTGTGCATTTTAATCGGTGTTTTGCCGAAATTTGATTTTTTTATTTTATTTTAAATGAATATGGTTTGGTGTTTTTAAATTATTTTAATGTGCTGATGTCAAAAATGATTTTTAAAAAATAAAAAAATGTCATTTTGATGTATTTCGGCATAAAAAACACCATGAAAAGCTATCGCAATCACACTCCCAAACAGGCCTTAACTGATCCCTCAACTTTTGAGTTCAAAATAATCTGAGTTTTGCGGCTACATGCTAAAAAAATAAATAAAGTATCAACTAGAGTAAAAGTAAACATCAGTTAAAGGCTCCTTTTGCAACAAGCAATCATGCATTTATCATTACCCCAATGTTGATGAAGTACTTATCTAATTCCCAGAATGAATCCAACTAAAAAAGAAAAAGCAAACATGTTCTAGCGTTCTGGGAGTGACAATCGAGTGAGTGGTGCTGTTCAACTAGTCATATTCTATACTTGTTTTTTAAAAATAATCAATTTGAATCTCATAATTTTCAGGTTCACTAAAAACTATTTAATTAACCATTTATTTTAGAGCTAATAAGATTTATTGAGGTGCGTGAGTGGTGGAGCTCAACTGGTCAGATTCTTTGTTTGCTTCTTGAGGTTACCAGTTTGAGTCTCACAACCATCTGAATCATTGAAGGTTGCTTAATTGGTCGTTCATTTTAGAACTAATGGGATTAGTCGAAATACGTATAAACTGATTCCATTTGAAAAAAGAAGTTTTGGGAGTGAGCAGTGGCTTTATTTGATGCCCAAAAGTTGCAAATTGGCAATCTCTACACATTGTGCTGTCTGGTGGGTGCAATTTTAGAGGGACTTTTTCTTGCTTCCTGTACAAGTCTCAAGATCGCTGATCCCCAGCTGATCGGTATTCTCTTGACAAAGCTCCTGCACCAAACCAGTCTCGTGCAATGGCAGCTTTGGATTGCTTAAAGCAGGGTAGCATCGGTGGTGTTGTGATGCGACAGGGACGGGACTCCTTTTGCAAGCAAGGCACCTACGCCACCCTCCTTTTTCAAGTTGAATCCTTTGAAAAATGCCTGCTGTCTCTTCTGAGATCTATGCATCAACTGACTGTACGCATTTATGCACAAGAATTATTATTCTTTTTTACTAGAGATCTCAATTAACACAGGTTTTTGAGTTTAAAAAGTTTTTTTTACCTATATGATAACAAATTCCCATTGATTAAATCATCATCACAAGATTAGCTTAAGTTTTCTGATTAAGAACATGGTTGTTTAACATAGTTAAATCTAGATTTTGATTTTTTACTAGCGGAATCACCGACGGGAAAGACCACCAGAATATTTCGTTAGTGATTCTCTCGATATATATAATCCCGGAGGAATAGAAATTACTGACGAGAATTTTACCAATGAAAAAAATTACTGATAGAAATTACATGGAATTTCCATTATTGACAGGTATTTCTGCCGATAAAACTGTTTATTCCTGTACTGTATCTAGGTTTAGACTTAATTTTCCCAGTAAATTTGAAGTATATTCCTACATGGGATTTGGCTTTCCTACAGGTGTATATAATGGGGCCCTTTATAGATATACGCGGGTATAAAAGTCGTAGTATTCCGAAATCTATTTACTTACAACATGTGCGAGCTATAATATTTCAATGAGATTCCTCCATATATATATATATTAATAGCTAAATACTTATTTTTATATAATTCTCCAATTTATTTTTATATCATAGACTAAATCACCATATGGTCGATATATATATAAATGAACATATAATAGGAATTGACTAGATTGAAAAATTACTTTATTATTTAAAAACTTACGGTCGATATTTTTTAAAAAAAAAAAAACTAAATTAATAGTTAGCCGCAATTATTGACAAGTGCAAACAGTGGGTTTGAGATGATTAATGGGTAAAGCCAGCTAAAGACCTTGACATCCACATTGAAAATAGGGTTGCAATAGGGCACACAACTAGATTAATGCCAAGAAATATTGACCTTAAAGAACGCCACATCCATTTGGTCAACCCCACATCATGTGTCTTTAATCAACGATGTTCCTCTTTCTTCATTTTTCTTTCCAGCCCACATGGTAATTTAGTCGTCTTTTGTTGAAGAAGGGTTTTCATTTCGATATTTTATGCCACACACACATCCACCCACCAAAAAAAAAGTCATTAATGTAACAGGTATTATGTGCCCAAGTGATTGGAATCAAAGGGTTTGATCTTCTAACGGTCTCATGTTTGAGTTTTATAATTATTAATACGATGATCACTAAAATTTTATACGATCATTAATTTTAAAATTCATAAAATTAGTCAAGATATGCACAAACTGACCTACATATATATATATATATACTAATAAAAAAAGTCATTAATAACAGTCCAGGTCATATGATCTCACTTCATGCTACTACTACTACCACCTTATGCTAGCTCACTAGTGACCTGTATCTCGATGGGGGTACCATGCCAAACATCGTATGTCAGTGTGTGTATATATATATATATATCATGAGACTCACCGGCCAGCAATCGAGCCATGTTTGTAAGGAATGGGACACAATTCATCAATCAATAGTAAAATATTTATATAATATATTTATTTTTCCTTCGATAACCTATATCGACTGGTCCAAACCGACCACTGCCCTCACTATGATATATAATATACCACTGTGGTATCGAAATTCTGAATTTTATATAGAAATTTAACTCTTCCTTTCTTTAATAATTTCAAATTAATCTTCTCTCGTGACTCGTTCCGTTTAAGCCAACTCCTACATTGGAGTGATCAATTCTCATTAATTTAATAATCAGAGGATGGATATGTAACTTTTTAGCTGCTGAAGTAACCTCAAATTTTAGTGAAACATCATGATACGTGCCAGGCTCAGCTTGTGAAGTTCCCATGCAGATTCTTACAGGTTCCACGTGAGCCAAAGTGCCTATGTCTCATGATTAATGGACAGGGTAAGGTTGCCTTCTCAACAAGAACTCGCCACCACCATCCTCCCCATTACTGTTTTATTATATTTAATTTTACATATATAGATATTATATTTTAATTTTGGATTGGTAAATCCTATTGATTTCTTTAATCTAAACAATTATAAAAATTGTTCATTCAGCCCGCAGCATAGTGCGGTATAGTTTTTAAATTTTCAAGTCAAATGATTTTCTTAAAAAAATTCTTTCCCCTTGCATTTTTTTTTACTGGCTTCCTTTTTTTTCTTTTAATAAACGGGGACCTTTTTTTCATTGTTTTTGAATTTTTTTATAACCAAGGTGTCCAAGTCAGTTTTTTTTTTTTACTTGGTTTTGTTGTATTGTATTTTTTTAACCAGGGTATCCGTGGCAACAAATTTGCAATCAATCATTTCATTTTCTTAGTAAATTTTCTAACAAATTTTATCAAAAATATTTTAACAATTGCAACATTCATTCATTTTTTGGTGGAAAAAAAACATTTTTAATAGATTTTATCAATTATAATCTTACTAATTAAATATTAAAATAATAAAATACAACATGTATAAAATCAATCAGTTTTCTACATAGATAAAAAAACCTAGCGCATCGCGCGGGCAAAACCACTCGTATTAAACTAAAAGAAAATCAACCTTGTAGACTAGAAATATCTATATAGGACTCAATCAATTTAATCAGAACTTGATATAACTTTAAAAAAATAGGTTGACAATGTTTTACTATTCAAATAAAAAAATTGGATTGATTTTTTGATTTATTTGTCCAACATGTAATCTAAAGAATAAATTTTATAAAAAAATGAGATTTGACCCCTTGAAGCTCGATTCACGATCAGCACTACTAACAAGAAAAAATATATATTTTAGATGAACCTATATGTCATTTTATACTTTCCATTGGTTTGAAGTTTGAACTATTATAAAACTATAACTCATTTGCCTTGTGCTTTGCCGCAAGGAGAATTAATTTTTTTAAAATGTAAAACAAAATCAAAAGTGGTTTTCTTATATATATAATGTTATACATTAAGCCTAAACAAGTAGTCTCGACATAATTTTTGTTAAGTAATGTTAAAAAAAAATATTTAGAAGACAATTTTTTATGTTTAATAATAATGTGAAGTAATGTAATTTTATAAAAATAAGATAAAAGAGAAATGTATAACAAATTTTTCTAAGTAAACAATTGATAAAATAAATTAAAGATGAATTGTTTGCTTTTTGCAGTAAACTAATTGATTGTTGGGTCTACTTGAACTATTTGACTAAATATTCAATTAATAAAATCCACTAAAGATGAGTTATTTGCTTTTTTGGAGCAAAATGATTGATTGTTGGATCCATTTTAACTATTTGGCTAATTATTTAATTGGTATTATATTTATTTTTTGACATTAAATTAGTTGAATTATTATTCTAGAAAAATTAAAGATAATATTGACCCATATTATTTTTTCAAACCATGAATCCGTGATATTAGATATGAAATATTATATATAGAGAACTTGTAAAACCTGATTCTTTATTAACATAATATTGAATGATAAATTATTTGAACTATTATTTTTATTGTTATTATTATGATTGAAGACAAAATCTAAAAAAAAATATTAGCACCATCATTTTTCTCTCTCTCCTTTTCATGTGATTAAAAAATTATTGTCTCTCTTCTCTTTTTATTTCTCAATGATTTCATCTCTCTTCAATAAATCTAAGAGCTGAAATATAAAACAAATAAAGTTTAACAATGAAACATGAAATCCTAAAAAAAACAAGGTCCAAACAAATTATTTAAAAAACCAAGGGCACGGTACAAAATTCAACACTTAATAAACATTAAAAAAGAAAGAAAATTGGCTATCATTTTATTGATATGTTAAATTTGATACCTGATGTTTAAATTTTTTTAACCAGTGAATTTAAATATATAATGCAAAAATGAATATCAATTGAAACACGATATATGTTATGAAAACAAAAGAATAATGTATAATACGAATCAAAATTAATCATCATGCTTTAAGTTCTATGAATATATTATAGAAATATGAAATTAAAAGAATGCCAAATAAGACGATCATTTGATGATAAAAAAAATGCTCAAACCACTAAATTATTGAAACTAGTACCCGCGAAAAGGGTTAATTTGATAGATACAAGGACTTTAAGATGTTTAAGGCAGTGACTTTATATATATAAAAGTACAATGATATTTTACAGATATAGATATATGAAATATGCATGTTTAAAAATGTTTAGAATAAAAATATTACGAGCCTTAAACTTAAAGGATTTATGGTTTATAAATAGCCTACAAGTATTCTCTTTTTGTAAAGAGTAATTGAAGCGTAATTTTGCCACGATAACATTAATGAAGAATACATACCCTCCACACATGCATCAATAAAAAAATAAATACCCCCTACACGTGAATTAATAAGGGATAAACATCCTTTACATAAATATTAATGTGATGAAGATATATTAGATCATCAAAGATTTCTATACTTTTATAAGTATAGGGAGAGCAAATTCCAAAATGTATTGATTTAGTAAAAAATGCCTAAAAAATGTGGGGTGTATGAGTTATTTGAGTTTGATAAGATATAAAAAAATAGGCTTAAACATATTGATTGGTCTATAAACATTAATTTTAGGTGTATGCTCAATTCCATGGAGGGTGGATTCATTTTATTAGGCCTGACAATAACATAAAACCCATATCTACTGGGCTAGACAACAAACTAAGCCCATTCTTGAGGCAACAATCTAAACCTATTTTTATTGAAAAAAATAATTTTTGTGTTAAAACCCAACTAGAAGTATTATTTTTTTATGTAGGAAAAATATTTTTTCTCCACTTTGGTCGGAGTTTCGTTAAGGTGTTGGTCGGAGTTTCGTTAAGGTGCTATATCAACCGTAAGTTATTATAGTAATGATTGATTTTTAAAATATTTTGTATTTAAAAATATATCAAAATAATATATATTTTTTATTTTTTAAAATTTATTTTTGACATTAACACATCAATATAATATAAAAAATATATAAAAATTAATTTAAAGATTTTTTAAAAATAGCTTTAAAACAAAAATAAAAAATTGTATATCATTATTGTTTGTTTGAAATGGCTAACACGGATTCAAAAGAAATATGTATGGACGTGTTTGTCGTTCATCCTCCTAAGCTTACAGTAACTCGATCCAAGTCCATACCGTGATGAGTGTAATCTTCCCTCCATCGAAAATAATTTTGTGTAATGACAAGAATGGGTTTTTATTATAATATAATTCCGAGTATATCATGCCAACGTAAATGATTTATCCTTAAGATACTTTAAAAAATAAAATAAAAATTTCATTTGACATATAAATTAATTCAAAATAATGGTTTCTGGATAAAATAAATAAATATATAAAATAAAAGTAAAAAGGGTTTCGTTTGTTTCATAAACCAGTGATATTGGGTTCGTTATCCAATTTGGGCCTACCCACGCCTATATATAACCAATTCTCTCCCTTTACAGTCCCCCCCCCTCCCTTCTCCTCTCGCTCTCAAGCTGCGTAGCTCTAAAGCGAACTGCAGTGTAGCTAGCATAAACATAAGCAAGCCCTAATCAATGGCAGAGCCCAAAGCCAAATACGATCGCCAACTCAGGTACTACTTCTTACCGATCATCGCCTCAAATTTCCCCTATTATTTCTGTATGGGTTGCGGAGATGAATACATACGAGAAATTTATAATTTATAATCTATAACCGTAAGCTAAAGGCGCAACAAACTTGAAGCTGTAAAAGTGGAAGCTATACTTATGCGGTGTTTTTTTTTTAACAAAAAATGTTTAGGATATGGGGTGAGCATGGACAGGCTGCTTTAGAAAAAGCTACCATTTGTTTGCTTAATTGCGGTCCTACCGGTTCCGAGACGTTGAAAAACCTTGTACTTGGTGGAGTTGGATCCATTACTGTGATTGATGGGTCTAAAGTTGAACCGGGAGACCTTGGCAATAATTTCATGGGTGGGTTTTTTTTTTCCTGTTCTTATCTTGCTTTGTTTTTTTTTTATTTGTTTGTGTTATCTATGATTTTTGTTGGCAGTGGATGAATCATGTGTTGGGCAATCTAAGGCGAAATGCGTGTGCACGTTTCTTCAAGAGTTAAATGATGCTGTTAAAGCCAAGTTTATAGAAGAGTATCCCGAGGCATTAATTGGCTCAAATCCCTCCTTCTTTTCGCAGTTTACACTGGTTGTAGCCACTCAGGTAGTGTTGATAGAAGGGTGCTTGATGGAATGCTGTGATCTAGGATATTGTTTCTGCAATGTATGGTTTTGATTTTGATTGTCTTGTTGATTATACTTGCTCAATGCATTGGTTTGGATCACAGATATGTTGTAGATGTTTGTGTGCGGTTCTGTTAAGGGAATACTGGTACCCTAATCATGGAATTTTTGCCCCATTTTTGTTTTTTTAATTAATGTATAGTCTTTCCTCATTGTCTTACCATCATAAAATAATTCCATCTATTTCATGATTGGAAATTCTGATTTGCTGTCTCTCAAAACGTGGTTTTATATTATCTCCATTCTCTCAGCTCAATATGTTTGATGGATGATTCCTGATACACATGCAGTTGGCGGAAGACTCGATGATAAAGCTTGATAAAATCTGCAGGGAGGCAAATGTTCTGTTGATTTTTGCACGCTCCTATGGCCTTACCGGGTTTGTCAGAATTAGTGTGAAGGTGATTTTTTGTCGCTTCCATCATGATCGGAATTGCTGTGACTATCTTGGCCTTCCAGAAGCTAAGAATTAAACTGCATTGAGACACTGAATGGATAACCTACTAGGTTCCTTTGTGGCTAAATCAATGTTTAATTTTCTCAGATTCAATGTTTAGACATTTTTCATTTCTTTCATAATTCGATGTCCAAAAGTCTGGGACCTCTCACTAGAAAGTTGTGTAGGGGAGTGAAATGTAGCTGGCTAGCCAAAAAATATAGAATATAAAAACTGAAATGGGCATTAGTGGAAACAATTTTTAACATACAAACTGTCAAGTATGGGAATATTTTTCTATGCATCTAAGGGTTCCTAAATTGATTTTTTCTTGCTGGAGACAGGAACATGCAGTGATCGAGTCAAAGCCTGATCATTTCTTGGACGACCTTCGGTTAAATAATCCATGGCCTGAGCTCAAAAGGTACATGGCTTTGTCTTTGCATCTATTTGTAGTTGATATTTTGCAATGCATATGCATATCAATATCAGTAGACTATTGCTTAATGGCATTAGTAAATCAAAGAAATTTAGTACCCTCTCCGTTCCCTTTTATTTGTCTACCATTGGATTTCTAACTATTTATTGAAACATCATCTATTACTTTCTCTGCTTTGCATGCTCACAAAAATATCTCTGCCTTGGAAAATGTAGAATATCATATATTTTGAAATGGAGTTAAAATTAATCAAATAATTGAGGAAAAGATAGAAAAACCATTGTGTTTTTAATGTACTTTATCTAGACTGGACAAATATTATGGAACATCTCAAAGGAAACATGGACAAGTGAAGTGCAAAGGAGGAAGCATCACTCTTCTCAGCCTCATTTTATGTTGCACTCAGAGGACATGCTTCCTTTTGTAGACACATTTTCCTTCTTTTCTTGGTTGGATTGGAGCTTAAAGCATACATGCTGTATTCTACTTTGAAGTTTCTTATATGGTATTTGCATATGGTAGGTTTGCAAAAACCATTGATTTAAACGTGACAGATCCTGTTGCCCATAAGCACACACCTTATGTTGTCATTCTACTCAAGATTGTTGAGGAGTGGACTAAAGCTCACAGTGGTGCCCTCCCATCAACCAGCGACGAGAAGAAAGAATTCAAGGTTTATAATCAGCTCACAGTTTACCTGTTAGGTTCTTGTCCTATTTCTGCACGTTAATGCCATCTGCTTTGGGTTTCTGAATCTTGTAGGAGCTTCTAAAAGCAGGAATGGTTGCAATGGATGAAGACAACTATAGAGAAGCTATTGAGGCCTCCTTTAAAGTATTTGCATCTCGAGGAATTAGTGAGTACAGAGTATTCAGTAGAAGGGGTTTAAAATTTTGGGAGGATGATATTCCAGAAGAAACTTGTTGGTTGAGATTTATAGTAGTATAGTGTTTTGTTATGCTCACACATGCATTCTTTGTATTAGGTAAATTATAAATGTCCAATAGAAGATTTTTATGTTTAGCTATAAAGTAAAAAACAGAGGTTGAATGGACACTTGTTTTGCATGCAGGAACAGAAATGGGTTAGATATTGCTGCCCTGTAGGAATGGATTTGGTTTGCTTTATATAAATGAGTTCACAAGAAACGATCTGTGGCACAGCTTGCCCCCTTATCCACATAATTTATCCAGTCTTCTTGCACATTTTTTGACCCTTGCAAATTATATATTCCTCTAATACAGTAAATACAGTATTAGCTTTTAAAATCCAATTGCATAGGGATTTTTTTAATATTGAAATTGCTATGATGTTAGTGGTGGACATTAAGAATGTAACTGTAAAAAAAGAAGGGGAATAAAACGAAAAATATGAACAATATCATCTAGTTCCATGTGAATGGTGCCTTTGATCTCTCTAATGTTGCCTCCCTTTGTTTTTGGTATCATAGATTCTGATCTGTTGCGGATAATGCATGATAGCTGCAGTGAAGTTGAGTCTAATTCATCTGACTTTTGGGTGATGGTTGCTGCCTTGAAGGTTAGACATTACAATCTGACTTGGATATTTGATGCTGTAGCTAGCTCTTGTTTTTAAATGACAGTGTTTGAAATGAAATTCTCTTGTATTAAAGTCTGTAGAAATGATGCTTTTAGGATTATTTCATGACTGGATTGACAAGCTTTCTGTGGGACTCTAGGCAAAATAAAATTGGCAAGCTGAGTATCATTGTGAATAATGTTACTGTTGGAAGATCACTTATCATTGTTTCTAATCTATTAGTTTGGACAAAATTCTGGGGTAATCTCTGGATGTCTTGAAGTTATGCCCCCTATTTTGAGGTGTTTTTCAACTATTTGATTGGGCACTATGCATGGAAGTGTGCTCATGAATTTTTGCTGTTTGGATAGAAATTAATAAGACTATTAGAGGGTTTGGTTTCATGGTAGATGCTTTTCATGGGCTTGCCATATAATTTCTTTTTAGGCTTTGAGCACAAGTTCTGAAGGGGTGGACAATTTCTTTCAAGCTGCAATGTGCATCTTATATTCATCTCCCTGTCTCTCCTCTCTTGGTTGTTTCAGCATCCATTAGTCTGCAAGACAGAATCTTGTTCTTACAACTATACTTAACATGTATGGATAGGATTTAGTTTGATGAAAACATTTGTTTCTATTTATTATGTTCACACTCCATTCATGAGATTTTGATTTCTTGAATTTATCCTTAACATTCTTAGGAGTTCATTGTGAATGAAGGTGGTGAGGAGGCACCTCTTGAGGGTTCAATACCGGATATGACTTCTTCAACTGAGTTAGTGACTAAGCCTTTTTGGGGTCAATCTTTCTTTTGTAGTAGTTAAAATTAAAACAAAAAGAAGATATATGAGGAATATCAACTGATAGTGACTAAATCTTTCCAATCTTTCTTTCATGGTAGTTCAAATTAAAACAACAAAAAGATATAAGAGGAATATCAACTCCTTTGCAGGCTTTATGTAAGTTTGCAGAAGATCTACCAGGCAAAAGCTGAGGCCGACTTTCTTGCTATTCAACAAAGAGTTGAGAGTATTCTGAAGCGAATTGGTAGAGATCCAGATAGCATCTCAAAGGAAATGATTAAAAGCTTCTGCAAAAATGCTAGAAAACTAAGGGCCCGTTTGTTTCCCGGAATTCGAATTCCGGGAAACCACTTTCCCCTTTTTCCAATGTTTGTTTGTCATAGAAAAATTAGTCAAATGGAAACAACTTTCCGGTCAACTTTTACCCACACTTTCACCGAAGGAAAGTGTTTTCCTTTCCTTATCAAAAGGAAAACACTTTCCTTCAGACATAAAACACATCTTTATCCGAAAACACAAAACATAAAACACAACACAAAACATCACAAAACATAAAACACAACACAAAACATAAAACATAAAACACAAAAGAAAAGGAACGGCCGATAACCTCTCTGTGTCCGAAAATCAAAGAAGAGAAAGGACCAACGGCGTCGCCAGCGTGAAGAAGAAGAAAGAGAACGGATAAAGATTGACCCCTGCCACCCTCGTCTACAAAGGCATTGTCAAAGAATTCGTAAGCCTTCCTCCTTTTCTTGTTTCTTATGTGATTTTTGAAGTGGGTTTTCATTTTTTCTTGGGTTTTTTCTTGATTTAGTTTCGATCTGGTTGAGTATTTGCAGATTGGTTTTTTTGGGGTTTTGTTTTGAAGTTGGAGTTTTTGAGAGCATCCAAGGCGTGTGCGTAGCACGTCGTCTTCCACACCCTCTCTGTCTACTCTTAACAATTCTCTCTTTTTTTGGGGTTTTGTTTTGAAGTTAGATTCCTTTTTTTTCCTCTTCAATCCCTCAAAAAATCTGTTCTTTTCTCGTTTTGCTATTTTTATTCCTGAGTTTTTTGAGTTGTTTGTGTTGCTTTGAAGTTTTCTTCTCGAAATTTATATTTTGGGTTGATTTTTGCCTTCTGGAAATTAGACTACCATGTGATGTGTTTGCTGTGATGTAGAACAGAGCTAGCAAAAAGAGAGCAAAATGTTAGCTACGAATTAGCCTAAAGTCTATTGGTCATGTTAAAATGAATGTTTCATGGTTTTGAGTCTGTGGATGGTAGAAGGGATTTAGGGTGTATATTTTGAGAGAGTAGGATATGTGACCTTTTCGTGTTTGCTAGGTTGCTGGAGATTCTGGATAGTGGATAGGATTGCTTTAAGCCACCTTAACATTGCTTGCTTTGTGAAATATCTGATAGAGGATCTTAATTAGGACAACATATATGAAAATAGGTGGTCTTTGTTGTGCAAAAAGTTTAGTTGGTGATTTTTAGTTGCTTTCTGCATTTTGGAAGAATTTAATGCCTTAGTTGTTGGAAGAATTCAGTAGATGCTTTGAGAAGTACTTATCATGGCTGCAATATGTGTGTGATCAAATGATAAAAACCTTGGTTGTGGCAAATTAGGATAAGTTACAGATCTCCTTGAATGTGCAAAGCAAGGGCTTGTTGCGACTATTAAGTATCTTAATCTTTAGTTATATTCTTTTTCATTGATGTAAAAGAACTACCAACTTCTTATTTTTTTGCACGGAGCAGATCAATCTGGTGAAGACTTGGAAGAGAACACTGAAGAGCAATCAATTCCAATTGAAAATGAAGGGGAATATGAAGAAACTTCACAGGGAAAAGGGACATCTTCCTCTAGTACACAAAAGAGGCAACATAGAAAGAGAAACCGCATGTATGAAGATGATGGTGTTGAAAAGTTGTCTAAACAGATTGGAGATGTAGCATTTGCAATTCAAAGTCTCAGCAAAAATCAACTTGATGTTAATGCGTTGTATGCGGAAGTGATGAAAGTTGAAGGCTTTGATGAGATAACTCTTGGGGATGCATTTGATCATTTGGTCCAAAATGAAATGTTGGCAAAAGCATTTATGGCAAAAAATGCTAATTTGAGGAAAATTTGGGTTCAAAACTTTGTCACCCAACACTACAACAGGCCTACTTGCTAAGATGGTTTGAATATGTTCAAAATTTGGGTTCAGACTATGTTTGTTATTTGACATGTATGTTTACTTGTTTAATTTGGTCTACCATAATTATGTTTGTAATTTGAACTAATATGTATGTCAATGACATCGAAACGTAATATTTATGCATGACTATTTATTTCTTGATGTTAGGTATAAATATTTATTTCTTGATGTTTATTTGATAGATATTAAAGGGATAATTGTCTTTACCCATAAAAAAAATATTTATCTAAAATACCCATCAAAATATTTTTGTATCTATTTGTCTTTTAAAAAATACTTCATACCAAAAAAAAATCAAAATATATAACTCTTAACATAAACTAATTTGGCTTTCTTAATATGAAAAAAATAATTATTTTAAGCTTTTAAAATTGAATAATTTTTACTTACAAAATATTTCACAAGCTTATTTTTCTATAATATGATATGACATATATTGTTATATTTTATAAAATAAGCTATGTATGAATATAGGATATAATAAAAAAATTCATCATTATACTTTTTAGATTTCATTTTTTTTAAGTGATTAAATATTTTATATATATTAGATAAACTTGAAAAAAAAATTAATTTATTAATAAATTATTTTCCAGTTCATTTTCCATAACACAAACAAACACTGGAAAGTGTTTTCCAGTTCATTTTCCATAACACTGCCAAACATCGGAATTCACTTTCCAGGAATTCACTTTCCAGGAATTCAATTTCCAGAAATTCACTTTCCAGGAAACCACTTTCCAGCAAACAAACGGAGCCGGTAAGTTCATTTTTTATGTTTGTCTGTCATTGATTACTTGTATTTCCTCTTGATATGACGCTTTGTTTTTCAGATATTTCTTTGTCAAAATGCCTAGGCTGAAGTGCTTTTTATCCTAATTATGATTCATGAATATTGAGCTAACTAAAAGTTTAACTACCATTTACATTCAAGTAGTTTCTGGGACTTGTTGAATTGATAGCACAAGGACTCCGTGGTAGGTATTATTGGAGTTATATAACTTGTGGAACGTCAACCAGTTAGATGAGATCTCTGGACAAACATCTATCTCTGTTCCAAAAATGTTCTTAGCCAGACATGCAACTACATCATCATAACGTGCATAATGGAGGCTGGCTACTTCTTCTCGTTGAGATGTATTATATTGTTCTCAGATAAGGATTGTTAGTGAGCTTTTTCAAACTCTTCGCTATAGATTTGTAGGTATCGACCTATTGAAGATGAGTTCAACAATCCTGCAGTAACAGAGTTACAGAAGTATTTAACTGATGAGGAATACAGGTGAGGATCTCCCCGCTCAGATATCATTGTCTTCCAACAATCTTGTCCCCTTTCAACAAAAAGGTTTTTGAGACATGATATTCTCTGATCAGTTTCTACCTTGTACATCTATATAAATATGCAGGGAAGCACATATATGAGATTTCAAATATATAAACAATGTCCCTTTAACTTTATCAAAACTATCTTTTGTATAGTTCAAGGCAAATATTCTGTTGTTTGCACTTTTTAAGATATACCATGCAATAGTGTGAATATTTATTGGAAAATGCAATGCATCCAAATTCATCTCTGCAAAACACAGGAACTGAGCAAATTCTACATGCATTATCCACCTTAAATTCAATCATGGTTGGAATCCCATATTTTGGCAAACCTGATTTGACAACTATCTTGGAGAATTCAATATGCATCACAACTGCTCTCTCTCTCTCTTTCTCTTCATATACATTTTCTTTTGTCTGAGATTTATATTAGAGGCAAACAAACTGTATATTATACAAGCTCTGTTTTGCTCTTAATCATTGGTTTTCTCTTAACTTGAGTTGCAGTGTTGCCATGGGGTTTTATATCCTTCTTCGAGCTGTTGACCGCTTTGCTGCTAATTATAACAGTTTTCCTGGGCAATTTGAAGGGTAAAATACCTGAGAAACTTACCAGCTACTCTTTTTTCCAATAGCTATTGCATTCTACTACCAATATGAATTCTACTCTATCATTGATGTGCTGTAGGGAAATGGATGAGGATATATCTCGACTGAAAACTGCAGTTGTTGGTCTACTTAGTGACTTAGGTTGCAATGGCACAACAGTAACCGAGGACCTTATCAATGAAATGTGCCGGTTTGGTGCCTCTGAACTTCATGCGGTTGCTGCCTTTATTGGGGGAATTGCATCACAAGAAGTGATTAAGGTCTATATATATCTATCCCGTGTACACTACATGACATTTAAGTTATTCTTGATAAAAAGGAGGCTGCCTTATTTTTTAAAACTAGGCCATTCGAAGTTAACCTTAATGCTATCATCACCTACTACAAGAGATCACAAATTTCCTGTTCTTCACAGCTCATAACAAAACAATTTGTTCCCATGGTGGGAACTTTCATATTCAACGGCATCGATCAAAGGTCTCAGTTATTGGTACTGTAGAATGCTTTGACGGAACAGGCAAGTTCTTGCAATCCGTTTAGCGCATCTACTTGACAATCAAAATACCTGTTAAGACCTGTACTCACCCTTTTGGTTTCCAATGGCAGATCACCACTTCATGGGATGGAGCAGTTGACCTTTTGCAGGTAAAGTGCTTCATTACATCATTTAAAGGAGGCATTCTTTACATTGTCGAGAGATACAGGGGATGGCACAGAGTTCTGTTGATATTTAAGTTTTGTATTTGTAAAACTTGGCGTAGAAAGAGATTGAAATCGGTACAAAGAAAATGAAATTGTCATCAGAAAAGTTGTCGCGTTTGTTTAGCACCCGTTTGGCAACGTGGTGCGTTCCACGTTTGCCAAACGGGATGGTGTTTTGGTGTTTGGTAAAAACCAAACACCAATTTTTTTAATGGGACCCACCCAAAATAACACCCGAACGGCGTTTTTTCAAAAGCACCTTGGAGGTGCTTTTGAAACGCCTTTCTGAAACGGCGTCTGTCACACACGTTTTGAAAACTCTCTGCACGCCTTTCCTTTTCTTCTCCTCTCATCTTCTTCCTTTGAAAACTCTCTGCACTCTCTTCATCTTTGCCCGTCTCTCCCTGCACCCGTCTCTGCACCCCTTGTCAATTTTCTGAAAAAGATGTTAGATGGTCATAATTTATCTTGTTTTTCCTGTCATGCTTGTTGCTGTGTTGTAACTTCAATCACCAATGCTTGCAGAACTTGATAACTTTTTGTAGTATGATCTGTTAGATGGACTTATTCTACATTTTCTATGCTCATATTGGAGACTGAAGTTAAATATACTAAGTATAAGGTCACTGAATAGGATTTTGAAAGTGATATGAGAGCAGTTTATTCATTATTATCTTGTTTGTTTTTCTCCCAAAAGTGCAGACTTGAAATGATAATGCAATCTTTGTTGATTGCATGTATACTAATCCGGGAAATTTCTGTTTAACAAATTGGCTGAATAGAGTTATAAATATCTTTTATTAATATATTTATTAAATCTGATTTGGAGGGTTAACTTTAAGAAATGTTTCATTTAGTAAATTTAAAATAAATTTAAATTTGGTAATTATGAAAATATAATAACTATATAGTAATTATTTTAAATTAAATATATAGTAATACAATCCAATAACTTCTTTACATAATCAAATCAATTTAGTAGGCTAAGGAGAACCATTTATTTAGGGTGTGTTTAGTTAATTTAGTAAAATCACTTTGTGGAAGCAATCCTCAATTTTTATTTTTTATGAAATTGACTTCAAAAATTAAAATTTTGTATGTCAGTTATTACTTTAATTTTTTGCATGATAGTAATCGTTCGTTCATATTATGTAGTGGCGGTTTGTAATGTTTATTTGTTGTGTTTTTGCAAAGTTTAACAACATATCATGGCTGATTCTGAGCCAGTTACGAAAGCTAGTTGGAGTGCAAAACACTTGCATATATTTTGTGATATATGCATTAGGGCAATTGATATGGGTATGCGACCGAGTTCACATTTTGATAAACCCGGATGGAAGTACGTTGCAACATCATTTATAGAGCAAACGGGTGTGTAAATGTGTGTGTATATTTATATGCCCTTTTAAGTATGTATAAATGTGTGTGTATATTTCCATGCCCTTTTAAGTAATTTTACAAGTTAAAAGCAGTTTGTAAAGTTTGGAAACCAAACATCAAAAACTGATTTTTCTTCAACCTCCAACTCAACCACAGTTTTAACCAAACACTTAACTGCTTTTTTTGAACCACAGAAAAAGCACTTTTTTTTGAAATTCTGTTTTTTCAACCTTAACGGCAACCGCAATACCAAACAGGGCCTTAGCCAAAGACAGCAACAGCGGTCACAGGATTGATGAGTGGCTTTCATTTAAAACTGGGGAATTCATTCTTTGTGCCTTGCCCCTTGTAAGAGATTCCTGGATGCACCGCTTCCACTGATCAGGCTTTTGCTTTCTGCAGCACTGCTTGAATAGCAAGTTGCAATTAATGTCTACATTACTAGAAACTATTTGTTTGATGATATGAGATCACATTTAAAAACCCACCGTCTTGTAGTTTGAGCAATGTACAGTAGAAAGTGTGCTTCTGTTTGAGCATGTTCTAGCATTTCTGCTGATTGTAGGCGTTGCCTCCAATCTTTATGCTGCATTTCAGTAGACATTGCCAAAGATAGGTGGCTTTTCTGTTTTCAGTGTGCTGGATTATTATTTTTTAATGTACAAAAAAAATTAATGTTAAGACATTGCCAACATGTTTTAGAAAATTATTTTTTTTTTTACTTGGGTTATTATAAACTCTACTAGTTTTAATAAGATGATTTTATTTAATTAAATTATTAAAACAAGCAGTAAATACACCTAATCTAAAAAATAAGCACAATGACCTGGGAAAAAAAATCTACCAAAAGAGAGAATACACAACTTAATTTCTAGTAAATTTAATGTTAAAATATGTTATTAAAAAAATATAAAATAATTTATATTACTTCAAGGTAGTATGATAAACTCGCAATTTATGTCATGATGCTAGAATATAATAGCCTTATTAAATGCAAATTAAAAAAATAATATGCCCAATTTCCAAAAATCAAAACGTAGAACAATGAAGAAGAAAAAAGAGCTTTAAAAAATTAAACGCCAACAAACCCAGGTAGGGCTGCTAGACTTTGAGGGTTAAATCATGCGAATGAGAATATAATAAAAGATGAAACAACAAAAATCATGAATGTCAATTATTAAACAAACCAAATGTTTAAAGATAGAGACCCAAAAAAAATGAAGTTAACTTGGGCAAACTCGTTAGTCATTTGATATAGAAAACCTCATAACAAATAATAAAAATAATAATCAAGAAGCTTAATCTTTGAAATTCAAATATGAGAATTTGGGTAAACGGGCAAGGTAACTTGCAATAAAATAATATTTTTACTAAGAAATTTATCCCACTCCTAATAATCCCATTTTTTTAATTACAAATATTTTAATTTAAAAAATGACACAAACAAATCAAAGTCAGGCCAGTATAATTTTTTAAACCCGTGAATTCAGTCACGATATCATGACTAGCCCCATAGAAAGCAAACTAAAAAACAATATGAAGCCAAATCCTTAATCAACATAATGTCGAGGGGTGAAATTATACAAAAATCATTCAAAAAAAGATTAAAAAAAACTAGAAAAATCAAAAGAATAAGAACAAGATCCGATATATAAATAAATTGAAACAAAACTTTAAAGGATGCAATTAAAAGAAAATAATAAAATGAAAGAGAAGCAAGATATTATATTTCCTTCTCCAATTTATTTTATCTTTTTTTAAGTAAACAATATGAAAGAGAAGTAGATGAGATGAAAATATTTGATTGGGAAAGAAGGCATTTCAAAAAGAAGAAGCTATTAAGGTAATTTTTAAATTACATGGACTAATTAATTAGCTCTAATAAACTAAAGGGACAATTAAATTAATTCCTGTATAAGATGGTAACCGCTTTTCAGTTTTTCAAAATCCAGTTATTTGGATCATATTGTTTCCATTTCAGGAAAACAAGAGATTCAAAAGATGAAGGGACCTCTGAATATTTCGCAAGTGGAAGGGATTGATGATGAAGAAGATCTTGAAATGGAACCCGTTGCTCTTTCATGTCCACCACCAGCACAGCAATCTGGACATGCATTGAACAGGAACAACCACACAGAAAAGAGAACTCAAGTCTTACACAGCAACGTGACTATGAAGTTGGCAAGGTTTATGGATACAATACGACAGAGTTTTGTGGCAGTCCAGAGGTTTGCTGAGGATCTGTGGCTACGACAATATGGTTGTGCAGGCAATCCAGACATCACAAGGGTTTACCAGGTTTGGCCAGGGAATAATGTACGATCCAATATTCCAACATAAAAATCTACTTTATCTCACTTTCTAATTAAACAAACTATAACAATTAGCAATCACCTTGTATAATCTGTCTGAATTACGAGCATGCAGGTATTTTTTTTCCATGGAAGGCTCATATGTGGCCCAGATCCCAGGGGATTGCTGTTGACAACTGTGTCAATTATACTCTCAAGTTGGGTTTTTGCCATGTATCGTGAGGATGATTTGCCGCAAGATTCTGGTCTCATCACAGCTTTTTCCTTGATTTTAACAGTAACTGTCAGTCCCTCCCATTCTATGAAATTAGCAGAAATTAATTTTCACTCAGCAGGGATCGAAATTTCATTTTTTTTATATTGGGAATACAGGTTCTGGTTAACTTGTTTCTGGTTAGTACAACTGATCCAGGAATTATTCCTAGAAATGATGGATCATGTATCGAGGAAACTGCTGGCACGAGTGATGGAACCAGGAGAGTGAGGGTAACAGTTAATGGGGTAGAACTCAAACTAAAATATTGTCGCATTTGTAAGTTTTTTAGGCTTCCCAGGAGTTGCCACTGCGCCATCTGCAATAATTGTGTCGAGAAATTTGACCACCATTGCCCGTGGATCGGCCAATGCATTGCACTGGTATTACCAAAACTTCAAGTCCTGGTATTTTATACAATTACTTAATTAGCAAGCAGCGCTGCTTCCATGAATCCTGAAAGGTGATCTTTGTTTATGCAGAGAAACTATCGATTTTACCTCACATTTGTCATATCAGCCTTGATTTTCTTTGTGTACGTTTTTGCTTTCTCGTGCCGGAGAATCCACCAAAGAATGCTCAGAACTGGCACTGGATTTCTTGGAATGCTGAAGATCTGTCCTGAAACTCTGGCTCTGGTATCGTTCAGTTTTCCTACAATCTTGTTCTTGGGCGGCCTTACTATCCTCCATGTATTTCTGCTTGCAAGAAATCAGGTTGGCCCACGAAATCCATTCCCCCCCCCCTCTCAAAATCTTTTGAATGAAGATCTCTGATGCAGTGTTCAAACCAGATACAGCAGGAGATGATTTTATATACATTCAAAATCTGCTTTCATCAATTTATCCGCGTTGCTTGTATGTATAAGCTTTAATGGCTCCAATTTTGTGTGTATTTTGATGCAGACAGGCTATGAGAATTTCCGTCAAAGCTACATGGGGTCACAGAATCCATTTGACAAGGGGATGCCGAGTAATATTATGGAGGTTTTGTTTGAACCATTGCCGCCTTCTAGAGTTGATTTTCGAGCTGAAGTAATGGTGCCAAGAGGGTAATCCGAGTAGGAAATCAAGAAGAATTCCGTCTAATTTTTTCTACACCACCACCGATCACACCTCACTCCCAAACACCCTCTTAATGCAAGAACATGATTTTCCTTGTCCTTATTTGATTTATTCGTTGTCTAAAAATAATTTAGTTATGCCATTATTGTTAATATTTGCTGAACTGCTGTAAAGTTGCGTAGACAAAAATCATTATTTGACCAATCAAATTTTAAGAAAATGGTAACATGAACATGGAGCCAGGTTCTTTCGACTGATGATGGTTACAATTCCAGTCTCCATTATTCCGGGGAGCCCAAAAAGCAGAGTGCTTGGGGGCCATTGTGTCACAATAATGAGTTCCCCACCCCACCAGCCACCAGCCACCAGCCACTAGCATTGGTTCACGGAGTGGCAGAGACCACATGTTACCTGTGGTCACGGCCAGAGTGAGGGATGCTAACCGCTAAGGGCCGCTTGAGATTGGCATTTATGAAGGCCCATTAAGATAGAACATGAGACATATAAGATGGTGTTTGTACTGTGTTTTAAAAATATTTTTAAAAAAAATTGAAAATATTTTATTTTTATCTTTTACTTTAAATTAAAAAAAATAGCGTTTTAGATCATTTTCATGTGTTGATATTATTTTTTTTAAATATCATTTTGAATAAAAAATATTTTCAAAAACAACCGTAATCACACTTACAAACAAATACTAACTTCGACTCCTGTTAGGTAGGGGGGCTGCTTTTAAAGATATTACTATTAGTATCACAAGGTATTTTTAAAATAATATATAAAGAAATTTCTTGTAAACTTTCAGTTTTATCTAATTATTTAATTGAAAGATATAATTGATTTATAAAACTAAACAATATATTTATATAAAAATAGCTAAAACAAAATGATTAGGATAAAATTAAAATCTTCTAGTAAGAATTCGAACAAGATTCACATAACAGTTCAAGATTTTAAATGAGATGAAATTTATTCTATTTTTTTATGCTAGAATAAGATACATGAGTCATTCTGTACTTAATAACATGAAATTGATAATCTAGCAATAAATAGGTTGTCTTGGTATACAAATGTTGCGTCTAAACTTTCAAAAAGCATTCGATACAAAATGATTAAATTAATTATTAAAAAGAATTACTAAATTGAAATGTTTTGAACTGTCAATGAACTTGTAGGTCGATGATATTCTAAAAGGAAAGATGGTGGAATCCCGGGCTCAAATCCCTCCTTCATAAATATCTATTATAAAAGGAAAATCAAATATCTTGAATGATTTTTTAAATCTCCAAGAAATCATTGCTTCTAATTATGTCCATCTAGGTCAGGAGTAGCCTCGTCCCCTTCTTTTTTAGTGCCCGTTTAGCTGTGCATTTTAATCGGTGTTTTGCCGAAATTTGATTTTTTTATTTTATTTTAAATGAATATGGTTTGGTGTTTTTAAATTATTTTAATGTGCTGATGTCAAAAATGATTTTTAAAAAATAAAAAAATGTCATTTTGATGTATTTCGGCATAAAAAACACCATGAAAAGCTATCGCAATCACACTCCCAAACAGGCCTTAACTGATCCCTCAACTTTTGAGTTCAAAATAATCTGAGTTTTGCGGCTACATGCTAAAAAAATAAATAAAGTATCAACTAGAGTAAAAGTAAACATCAGTTAAAGGCTCCTTTTGCAACAAGCAATCATGCATTTATCATTACCCCAATGTTGATGAAGTACTTATCTAATTCCCAGAATGAATCCAACTAAAAAAGAAAAAGCAAACATGTTCTAGCGTTCTGGGAGTGACAATCGAGTGAGTGGTGCTGTTCAACTAGTCATATTCTATACTTGTTTTTTAAAAATAATCAATTTGAATCTCATAATTTTCAGGTTCACTAAAAACTATTTAATTAACCATTTATTTTAGAGCTAATAAGATTTATTGAGGTGCGTGAGTGGTGGAGCTCAACTGGTCAGATTCTTTGTTTGCTTCTTGAGGTTACCAGTTTGAGTCTCACAACCATCTGAATCATTGAAGGTTGCTTAATTGGTCGTTCATTTTAGAACTAATGGGATTAGTCGAAATACGTATAAACTGATTCCATTTGAAAAAAGAAGTTTTGGGAGTGAGCAGTGGCTTTATTTGATGCCCAAAAGTTGCAAATTGGCAATCTCTACACATTGTGCTGTCTGGTGGGTGCAATTTTAGAGGGACTTTTTCTTGCTTCCTGTACAAGTCTCAAGATCGCTGATCCCCAGCTGATCGGTATTCTCTTGACAAAGCTCCTGCACCAAACCAGTCTCGTGCAATGGCAGCTTTGGATTGCTTAAAGCAGGGTAGCATCGGTGGTGGTGTGATGCGACAGGGACGGGACTCCTTTTGCAAGCAAGGCACCTACGCCACCCTCCTTTTTCAAGTTGAATCCTTTGAAAAATGCCTGCTGTCTCTTCTGAGATCTATGCATCAACTGACTGTACGCATTTATGCACAAGAATTATTATTCTTTTTTACTAGAGATCTCAATTAACACAGGTTTTTGAGTTTAAAAAGTTTTTTTTACCTATATGATAACAAATTCCCATTGATTAAATCATCATCACAAGATTAGCTTAAGTTTTCTGATTAAGAACATGGTTGTTTAACATAGTTAAATCTAGATTTTGATTTTTTACTAGCGGAATCACCGACGGGAAAGACCACCAGAATATTTCGTTAGTGATTCTCTCGATATATATAATCCCGGAGGAATAGAAATTACTGACGAGAATTTTACCAATGAAAAAAATTACTGATAGAAATTACATGGAATTTCCATTATTGACAGGTATTTCTGCCGATAAAACTGTTTATTCCTGTACTGTATCTAGGTTTAGACTTAATTTTCCCAGTAAATTTGAAGTATATTCCTACATGGGATTTGGCTTTCCTACAGGTGTATATAATGGGGCCCTTTATAGATATACGCGGGTATAAAAGTCGTAGTATTCCGAAATCTATTTACTTACAACATGTGCGAGCTATAATATTTCAATGAGATTCCTCCATATATATATATATTAATAGCTAAATACTTATTTTTATATAATTCTCCAATTTATTTTTATATCATAGACTAAATCACCATATGGTCGATATATATATAAATGAACATATAATAGGAATTGACTAGATTGAAAAATTACTTTATTATTTAAAAACTTACGGTCGATATTTTTTAAAAAAAAAAAACTAAATTAATAGTTAGCCGCAATTATTGACAAGTGCAAACAGTGGGTTTGAGATGATTAATGGGTAAAGCCAGCTAAAGACCTTGACATCCACATTGAAAATAGGGTTGCAATAGGGCACACAACTAGATTAATGCCAAGAAATATTGACCTTAAAGAACGCCACATCCATTTGGTCAACCCCACATCATGTGTCTTTAATCAACGATGTTCCTCTTTCTTCATTTTTCTTTCCAGCCCACATGGTAATTTAGTCGTCTTTTGTTGAAGAAGGGTTTTCATTTCGATATTTTATGCCACACACACATCCACCCACCAAAAAAAAAGTCATTAATGTAACAGGTATTATGTGCCCAAGTGATTGGAATCAAAGGGTTTGATCTTCTAACGATCTCATGTTTGAGTTTTATAATTATTAATACGATGATCACTAAAATTTTATACGATCATTAATTTTAAAATTCATAAAATTAGTCAAGATATGCACAAACTGACCTACATATATATATATATACTAATAAAAAAAGTCATTAATAACAGTCCAGGTCATATGATCTCACTTCATGCTACTACTACTACCACCTTATGCTAGCTCACTAGTGACCTGTATCTCGATGGGGGTACCATGCCAAACATCGTATGTCAGTGTGTGTATATATATATATATATCATGAGACTCACCGGCCAGCAATCGAGCCAAGTTTGTAAGGAATGGGACACAATTCATCAATCAATAGTAAAATATTTATATAATATATTTATTTTTCCTTCGATAACCTATATCGACTGGTCCAAACCGACCACTGCCCTCACTATGATATATAATATACCACTGTGGTATCGAAATTCTGAATTTTATATAGAAATTTAACTCTTCCTTTCTTTAATAATTTCAAATTAATCTTCTCTCGTGACTCGTTCCGTTTAAGCCAACTCCTACATTGGAGTGATCAATTCTCATTAATTTAATAATCAGAGGATGGATATGTAACTTTTTAGCTGCTGAAGTAACCTCAAATTTTAGTGAAACATCATGATACGTGCCAGGCTCAGCTTGTGAAGTTCCCATGCAGATTCTTACAGGTTCCACGTGAGCCAAAGTGCCTATGTCTCATGATTAATGGACAGGGTAAGGTTGCCTTCTCAACAAGAACTCGCCACCACCATCCTCCCCATTACTGTTTTATTATATTTAATTTTGCATATATAGATATTATATTTTAATTTTGGATTGGTAAATCCTATTGATTTCTTTAATCTAAACAATTATAAAAATTGTTCATTCAGCCCGCAGCATAGTGCGGTATAGTTTTTAAATTTTCAAGTCAAATGATTTTCTTAAAAAAATTCTTTCCCCTTGCATTTTTTTTTACTGGCTTCCTTTTTTTTCTTTTAATAAACGGGGACCTTTTTTTCATTGTTTTTGAATTTTTTTATAACCAAGGTGTCCAAGTCAGTTTTTTTTTTTTACTTGGTTTTGTTGTATTGTATTTTTTTAACCAGGGTATCCGTGGCAACAAATTTGCAATCAATCATTTCATTTTCTTAGTAAATTTTCTAACAAATTTTATCAAAAATATTTTAACAATTGCAACATTCATTCATTTTTTGGTGGAAAAAAAACATTTTTAATAGATTTTATCAATTATAATCTTACTAATTAAATATTAAAATAATAAAATACAACATGTATAAAATCAATCAGTTTTCTACATAGATAAAAAAACCTAGCGCATCGCGCGGGCAAAACCACTCGTATTAAACTAAAAGAAAATCAACCTTGTAGACTAGAAATATCTATATAGGACTCAATCAATTTAATCAGAACTTGATATAACTTTAAAAAAATAGGTTGACAATGTTTTACTATTCAAATAAAAAAATTGGATTGATTTTTTGATTTATTTGTCCAACATGTAATCTAAAGAATAAATTTTATAAAAAAATGAGATTTGACCCCTTGAAGCTCGATTCACGATCAGCACTACTAACAAGAAAAAATATATATTTTAGATGAACCTATATGTCATTTTATACTTTCCATTGGTTTGAAGTTTGAACTATTATAAAACTATAACTCATTTGCCTTGTGCTTTGCCGCAAGGAGAATTAATTTTTTTAAAATGTAAAACAAAATCAAAAGTGGTTTTCTTATATATATAATGTTATACATTAAGCCTAAACAAGTAGTCTCGACATAATTTTTGTTAAGTAATGTTAAAAAAAAATATTTAGAAGACAATTTTTTATGTTTAATAATAATGTGAAGTAATGTAATTTTATAAAAATAAGATAAAAGAGAAATGTATAACAAATTTTTCTAAGTAAACAATTGATAAAATAAATTAAAGATGAATTGTTTGCTTTTTGCAGTAAACTAATTGATTGTTGGGTCTACTTGAACTATTTGACTAAATATTCAATTAATAAAATCCACTAAAGATGAGTTATTTGCTTTTTTGGAGCAAAATGATTGATTGTTGGATCCATTTTAACTATTTGGCTAATTATTTAATTGGTATTATATTTATTTTTTGACATTAAATTAGTTGAATTATTATTCTAGAAAAATTAAAGATAATATTGACCCATATTATTTTTTCAAACCATGAATCCGTGATATTAGATATGAAATATTATATATAGAGAACTTGTAAAACCTGATTCTTTATTAACATAATATTGAATGATAAATTATTTGAACTATTATTTTTATTGTTATTATTATGATTGAAGACAAAATCTAAAAAAAAATATTAGCACCATCATTTTTCTCTCTCTCCTTTTCATGTGATTAAAAAATTATTGTCTCTCTTCTCTTTTTATTTCTCAATGATTTCATCTCTCTTCAATAAATCTAAGAGCTGAAATATAAAACAAATAAAGTTTAACAATGAAACATGAAATCCTAAAAAAAACAAGGTCCAAACAAATTATTTAAAAAACCAAGGGCACGGTACAAAATTCAACACTTAATAAACATTAAAAAAGAAAGAAAATTGGCTATCATTTTATTGATATGTTAAATTTGATACCTGATGTTTAAATTTTTTTAACCAGTGAATTTAAATATATAATGCAAAAATGAATATCAATTGAAACACGATATATGTTATGAAAACAAAAGAATAATGTATAATACGAATCAAAATTAATCATCATGCTTTAAGTTCTATGAATATATTATAGAAATATGAAATTAAAAGAATGCCAAATAAGACGATCATTTGATGATAAAAAAAATGCTCAAACCACTAAATTATTGAAACTAGTACCCGCGAAAAGGGTTAATTTGATAGATACAAGGACTTTAAGATGTTTAAGGCAGTGACTTTATATATATAAAAGTACAATGATATTTTACAGATATAGATATATGAAATATGCATGTTTAAAAATGTTTAGAATAAAAATATTACGAGCCTTAAACTTAAAGGATTTATGGTTTATAAATAGCCTACAAGTATTCTCTTTTTGTAAAGAGTAATTGAAGCGTAATTTTGCCACGATAACATTAATGAAGAATACATACCCTCCACACATGCATCAATAAAAAAATAAATACCCCCTACACGTGAATTAATAAGGGATAAACATCCTTTACATAAATATTAATGTGATGAAGATATATTAGATCATCAAAGATTTCTATACTTTTATAAGTATAGGGAGAGCAAATTCCAAAATGTATTGATTTAGTAAAAAATGCCTAAAAAATGTGGGGTGTATGAGTTATTTGAGTTTGATAAGATATAAAAAAATAGGCTTAAACATATTGATTGGTCTATAAACATTAATTTTAGGTGTATGCTCAATTCCATGGAGGGTGGATTCATTTTATTAGGCCTGACAATAACATAAAACCCATATCTACTGGGCTAGACAACAAACTAAGCCCATTCTTGAGGCAACAATCTAAACCTATTTTTATTGAAAAAAATAATTTTTGTGTTAAAACCCAACTAGAAGTATTATTTTTTTATGTAGGAAAAATATTTTTTCTCCACTTTGGTCGGAGTTTCGTTAAGGTGTTGGTCGGAGTTTCGTTAAGGTGCTATATCAACCGTAAGTTATTATAGTAATGATTGATTTTTAAAATATTTTGTATTTAAAAATATATCAAAATAATATATATTTTTTATTTTTTAAAATTTATTTTTGACATTAACACATCAATATAATATAAAAAATATATAAAAATTAATTTAAAGATTTTTTAAAAATAGCTTTAAAACAAAAATAAAAAATTGTATATCATTATTGTTTGTTTGAAATGGCTAACACGGATTCAAAAGAAATATGTATGGACGTGTTTGTCGTTCATCCTCCTAAGCTTACAGTAACTCGATCCAAGTCCATACCGTGATGAGTGTAATCTTCCCTCCATCGAAAATAATTTTGTGTAATGACAAGAATGGGTTTTTATTATAATATAATTCCGAGTATATCATGCCAACGTAAATGATTTATCCTTAAGATACTTTAAAAAATAAAATAAAAATTTCATTTGACATATAAATTAATTCAAAATAATGGTTTCTGGATAAAATAAATAAATATATAAAATAAAAGTAAAAAGGGTTTCGTTTGTTTCATAAACCAGTGATATTGGGTTCGTTATCCAATTTGGGCCTACCCACGCCTATATATAACCAATTCTCTCCCTTTACAGTCCCCCCCCCCTCCCTTCTCCTCTCGCTCTCAAGCTGCGTAGCTCTAAAGCGAACTGCAGTGTAGCTAGCATAAACATAAGCAAGCCCTAATCAATGGCAGAGCCCAAAGCCAAATACGATCGCCAACTCAGGTACTACTTCTTACCGATCATCGCCTCAAATTTCCCCTATTATTTCTGTATGGGTTGCGGAGATGAATACATACGAGAAATTTATAATTTATAATCTATAACCGTAAGCTAAAGGCGCAACAAACTTGAAGCTGTAAAAGTGGAAGCTATACTTATGCGGTGTTTTTTTTTTAACAAAAAATGTTTAGGATATGGGGTGAGCATGGACAGGCTGCTTTAGAAAAAGCTACCATTTGTTTGCTTAATTGCGGTCCTACCGGTTCCGAGACGTTGAAAAACCTTGTACTTGGTGGAGTTGGATCCATTACTGTGATTGATGGGTCTAAAGTTGAACCGGGAGACCTTGGCAATAATTTCATGGGTGGGTTTTTTTTTTCCTGTTCTTATCTTGCTTTGTTTTTTTTTTATTTGTTTGTGTTATCTATGATTTTTGTTGGCAGTGGATGAATCATGTGTTGGGCAATCTAAGGCGAAATGCGTGTGCACGTTTCTTCAAGAGTTAAATGATGCTGTTAAAGCCAAGTTTATAGAAGAGTATCCCGAGGCATTAATTGGCTCAAATCCCTCCTTCTTTTCGCAGTTTACACTGGTTGTAGCCACTCAGGTAGTGTTGATAGAAGGGTGCTTGATGGAATGCTGTGATCTAGGATATTGTTTCTGCAATGTATGGTTTTGATTTTGATTGTCTTGTTGATTATACTTGCTCAATGCATTGGTTTGGATCACAGATATGTTGTAGATGTTTGTGTGCGGTTCTGTTAAGGGAATACTGGTACCCTAATCATGGAATTTTTGCCCCATTTTTGTTTTTTTAATTAATGTATAGTCTTTCCTCATTGTCTTACCATCATAAAATAATTCCATCTATTTCATGATTGGAAATTCTGATTTGCTGTCTCTCAAAACGTGGTTTTATATTATCTCCATTCTCTCAGCTCAATATGTTTGATGGATGATTCCTGATACACATGCAGTTGGCGGAAGACTCGATGATAAAGCTTGATAAAATCTGCAGGGAGGCAAATGTTCTGTTGATTTTTGCACGCTCCTATGGCCTTACCGGGTTTGTCAGAATTAGTGTGAAGGTGATTTTTTGTCGCTTCCATCATGATCGGAATTGCTGTGACTATCTTGGCCTTCCAGAAGCTAAGAATTAAACTGCATTGAGACACTGAATGGATAACCTACTAGGTTCCTTTGTGGCTAAATCAATGTTTAATTTTCTCAGATTCAATGTTTAGACATTTTTCATTTCTTTCATAATTCGATGTCCAAAAGTCTGGGACCTCTCACTAGAAAGTTGTGTAGGGGAGTGAAATGTAGCTGGCTAGCCAAAAAATATAGAATATAAAAACTGAAATGGGCATTAGTGGAAACAATTTTTAACATACAAACTGTCAAGTATGGGAATATTTTTCTATGCATCTAAGGGTTCCTAAATTGATTTTTTCTTGCTGGAGACAGGAACATGCAGTGATCGAGTCAAAGCCTGATCATTTCTTGGACGACCTTCGGTTAAATAATCCATGGCCTGAGCTCAAAAGGTACATGGCTTTGTCTTTGCATCTATTTGTAGTTGATATTTTGCAATGCATATGCATATCAATATCAGTAGACTATTGCTTAATGGCATTAGTAAATCAAAGAAATTTAGTACCCTCTCCGTTCCCTTTTATTTGTCTACCATTGGATTTCTAACTATTTATTGAAACATCATCTATTACTTTCTCTGCTTTGCATGCTCACAAAAATATCTCTGCCTTGGAAAATGTAGAATATCATATATTTTGAAATGGAGTTAAAATTAATCAAATAATTGAGGAAAAGATAGAAAAACCATTGTGTTTTTAATGTACTTTATCTAGACTGGACAAATATTATGGAACATCTCAAAGGAAACATGGACAAGTGAAGTGCAAAGGAGGAAGCATCACTCTTCTCAGCCTCATTTTATGTTGCACTCAGAGGACATGCTTCCTTTTGTAGACACATTTTCCTTCTTTTCTTGGTTGGATTGGAGCTTAAAGCATACATGCTGTATTCTACTTTGAAGTTTCTTATATGGTATTTGCATATGGTAGGTTTGCAAAAACCATTGATTTAAACGTGACAGATCCTGTTGCCCATAAGCACACACCTTATGTTGTCATTCTACTCAAGATTGTTGAGGAGTGGACTAAAGCTCACAGTGGTGCCCTCCCATCAACCAGCGACGAGAAGAAAGAATTCAAGGTTTATAATCAGCTCACAGTTTACCTGTTAGGTTCTTGTCCTATTTCTGCACGTTAATGCCATCTGCTTTGGGTTTCTGAATCTTGTAGGAGCTTCTAAAAGCAGGAATGGTTGCAATGGATGAAGACAACTATAGAGAAGCTATTGAGGCCTCCTTTAAAGTATTTGCATCTCGAGGAATTAGTGAGTACAGAGTATTCAGTAGAAGGGGTTTAAAATTTTGGGAGGATGATATTCCAGAAGAAACTTGTTGGTTGAGATTTATAGTAGTATAGTGTTTTGTTATGCTCACACATGCATTCTTTGTATTAGGTAAATTATAAATGTCCAATAGAAGATTTTTATGTTTAGCTATAAAGTAAAAAACAGAGGTTGAATGGACACTTGTTTTGCATGCAGGAACAGAAATGGGTTAGATATTGCTGCCCTGTAGGAATGGATTTGGTTTGCTTTATATACATGAGTTCACAAGAAACGATCTGTGGCACAGCTTGCCCCCTTATCCACATAATTTATCCAGTCTTCTTGCACATTTTTTGACCCTTGCAAATTATATATTCCTCTAATACAGTAAATACAGTATTAGCTTTTAAAATCCAATTGCATAGGGATTTTTTTAATATTGAAATTGCTATGATGTTAGTGGTGGACATTAAGAATGTAACTGTAAAAAAAGAAGGGGAATAAAACGAAAAATATGAACAATATCATCTAGTTCCATGTGAATGGTGCCTTTGATCTCTCTAATGTTGCCTCCCTTTGTTTTTGGTATCATAGATTCTGATCTGTTGCGGATAATGCATGATAGCTGCAGTGAAGTTGAGTCTAATTCATCTGACTTTTGGGTGATGGTTGCTGCCTTGAAGGTTAGACATTACAATCTGACTTGGATATTTGATGCTGTAGCTAGCTCTTGTTTTTAAATGACAGTGTTTGAAATGAAATTCTCTTGTATTAAAGTCTGTAGAAATGATGCTTTTAGGATTATTTCATGACTGGATTGACAAGCTTTCTGTGGGACTCTAGGCAAAATAAAATTGGCAAGCTGAGTATCATTGTGAATAATGTTACTGTTGGAAGATCACTTATCATTGTTTCTAATCTATTAGTTTGGACAAAATTCTGGGGTAATCTCTGGATGTCTTGAAGTTATGCCCCCTATTTTGAGGTGTTTTTCAACTATTTGATTGGGCACTATGCATGGAAGTGTGCTCATGAATTTTTGCTGTTTGGATAGAAATTAATAAGACTATTAGAGGGTTTGGTTTCATGGTAGATGCTTTTCATGGGCTTGCCATATAATTTCTTTTTAGGCTTTGAGCACAAGTTCTGAAGGGGTGGACAATTTCTTTCAAGCTGCAATGTGCATCTTATATTCATCTCCCTGTCTCTCCTCTCTTGGTTGTTTCAGCATCCATTAGTCTGCAAGACAGAATCTTGTTCTTACAACTATACTTAACATGTATGGATAGGATTTAGTTTGATGAAAACATTTGTTTCTATTTATTATGTTCACACTCCATTCATGAGATTTTGATTTCTTGAATTTATCCTTAACATTCTTAGGAGTTCATTGTGAATGAAGGTGGTGAGGAGGCACCTCTTGAGGGTTCAATACCGGATATGACTTCTTCAACTGAGTTAGTGACTAAGCCTTTTTGGGGTCAATCTTTCTTTTGTAGTAGTTAAAATTAAAACAAAAAGAAGATATATGAGGAATATCAACTGATAGTGACTAAATCTTTCCAATCTTTCTTTCATGGTAGTTCAAATTAAAACAACAAAAAGATATAAGAGGAATATCAACTCCTTTGCAGGCTTTATGTAAGTTTGCAGAAGATCTACCAGGCAAAAGCTGAGGCCGACTTTCTTGCTATTCAACAAAGAGTTGAGAGTATTCTGAAGCGAATTGGTAGAGATCCAGATAGCATCTCAAAGGAAATGATTAAAAGCTTCTGCAAAAATGCTAGAAAACTAAAGGTAAGTTCATTTTTTATGTTTGTCTGTCATTGATTACTTGTATTTCCTCTTGATATGACGCTTTGTTTTTCAGATATTTCTTTGTCAAAATGCCTAGGCTGAAGTGCTTTTTATCCTAATTATGATTCATGAATATTGAGCTAACTAAAAGTTTAACTACCATTTACATTCAAGTAGTTTCTGGGACTTGTTGAATTGATAGCACAAGGACTCCGTGGTAGGTATTATTGGAGTTATATAACTTGTGGAACGTCAACCAGTTAGATGAGATCTCTGGACAAACATCTATCTCTGTTCCAAAAATGTTCTTAGCCAGACATGCAACTACATCATCATAACGTGCATAATGGAGGCTGGCTACTTCTTCTCGTTGAGATGTATTATATTGTTCTCAGATAAGGATTGTTAGTGAGCTTTTTCAAACTCTTCGCTATAGATTTGTAGGTATCGACCTATTGAAGATGAGTTCAACAATCCTGCAGTAACAGAGTTACAGAAGTATTTAACTGATGAGGAATACAGGTGAGGATCTCCCCGCTCAGATATCATTGTCTTCCAACAATCTTGTTCTCTTTCAACAAAAAGGTTTTTGAGACATGATATTCTCTGATCAGTTTCTACCTTGTACATCTATATAATATGCAGGGAAGCACATAAATGAGATTTCAAATATATAAACAATGTCCCTTTAACTTTATCAAAACTATCTTTTGTATAGTTCAAGGCAAATATTCTGCTGTTTGCACTTTTTAAGATATACCATGCAATAGTGTGAATATTTATTGGAAAATGCAATGCATCCAAATTCATCTCTGCAAAACACAGTAACTGATCAAATTCTACATGCATTATCCATCTTAAATTCAATCATGGTTGGAATCCCATATTTTGGCAAACCTGATTTGACAACTATCTTGGAGAATTCAATATGCATCACAACTGCTCTCTCTCTCTCTCTCTCTCTCTCTCTCTCTCTCTCTCTCTCTCTCATATACATTTTCTTTTGTCTGAGATTTATATTAGAGCAAACAAACTGTATATTATACAAGCTGAGAGGAATCTGTTTTGCTCTTAATCATTGGTCTTCTCTTAACTTGAGTTGCAGTGTTGCCTTGGGGTTTTATATCCTTCTTCGAGCTGTTGACCGCTTTGCTGCTAATTATAACAGTTTTCCTGGGCAATTTGAAGGGTAAAATACCTGAGAAACTTACCAGCTATACTCTTTTTTCCAGTAGCTATTGCATTCATCTACCAATATGAATTCTACTCTATCATTGATGTGCTGTAGGGAAATGGATGAGGATATATCTCGACTGAAAACTGCAGTTGTTGGTCTACTTAGTGACTTAGGTTGCAATGGCACAACAGTAACCGAGGACCTTATCAATGAAATGTGCCGGTTTGGTGCCTCTGAACTTCATGCGGTTGCTGCCTTTATTGGGGGAATTGCATCACAAGAAGTGATTAAGGTCTATATATATCTATCCCGTGTACACTACATGACATTTAAGTTGTTCTTGATAAAAAGGAGGCTGCCTTATTTTTTAAAACTAGGCCATTCGAAGTTAACCTTAATGCTATCATCACCTACTACAAGAGATCACAAATTTCCTGTTCTTCACAGCTCATAACAAAACAATTTGTTCCCATGGTGGGAACTTTCATATTCAACGGCATCGATCAAAGGTCTCAGTTATTGGTACTGTAGAATGCTTTGACGGAACAGGCAAGTTCTTGCAATCCGTTTAGCGCATCTACTTGACAATCAAAATACCTGTTAAGACCTGTACTCACCCTTTTGGTTTCCAATGGCAGATCACCACTTCATGGGATGGAGCAGTTGACCTTTTGCAGGTAAAGTGCTTCATTACATCATTTAAAGGAGGCATTCTTTACATTGTCGAGAGATACAGGGGATGGCACAGAGTTCTGTTGATATTTAAGTTTTGTATTTGTAAAACTTGGCGTAGAAAGAGATTGAAATCGGTACAAAGAAAATGAAATTGTCATCAGAAAAGTTGTCGCGTTTGTTTAGCACCCGTTTGGCAACGTGGTGCGTTCCACGTTTGCCAAACGGGATGGTGTTTTGGTGTTTGGTAAAAACCAAACACCAATTTTTTTAATGGGACCCACCCAAAATAACACCCGAACGGCGTTTTTTCAAAAGCACCTTGGAGGTGCTTTTGAAACGCCTTTCTGAAACGGCGTCTGTCACACACGTTTTGAAAACTCTCTGCACGCCTTTCCTTTTCTTCTCCTCTCATCTTCTTCCTTTGAAAACTCTCTGCACTCTCTTCATCTTTGCCCGTCTCTCCCTGCACCCGTCTCTGCACCCCTTGTCAATTTTCTGAAAAAGATGTTAGATGGTCATAATTTATCTTGTTTTTCCTGTCATGCTTGTTGCTGTGTTGTAACTTCAATCACCAATGCTTGCAGAACTTGATAACTTTTTGTAGTATGATCTGTTAGATGGACTTATTCTACATTTTCTATGCTCATATTGGAGACTGAAGTTAAATATACTAAGTATAAGGTCACTGAATAGGATTTTGAAAGTGATATGAGAGCAGTTTATTCATTATTATCTTGTTTGTTTTTCTCCCAAAAGTGCAGACTTGAAATGATAATGCAATCTTTGTTGATTGCATGTATACTAATCCGGGAAATTTCTGTTTAACAAATTGGCTGAATAGAGTTATAAATATCTTTTATTAATATATTTATTAAATCTGATTTGGAGGGTTAACTTTAAGAAATGTTTCATTTAGTAAATTTAAAATAAATTTAAATTTGGTAATTATGAAAATATAATAACTATATAGTAATTATTTTAAATTAAATATATAGTAATACAATCCAATAACTTCTTTACATAATCAAATCAATTTAGTAGGCTAAGGAGAACCATTTATTTAGGGTGTGTTTAGTTAATTTAGTAAAATCACTTTGTGGAAGCAATCCTCAATTTTTATTTTTTATGAAATTGACTTCAAAAATTAAAATTTTGTATGTCAGTTATTACTTTAATTTTTTGCATGATAGTAATCGTTCGTTCATATTATGTAGTGGCGGTTTGTAATGTTTATTTGTTGTGTTTTTGCAAAGTTTAACAACATATCATGGCTGATTCTGAGCCAGTTACGAAAGCTAGTTGGAGTGCAAAACACTTGCATATATTTTGTGATATATGCATTAGGGCAATTGATATGGGTATGCGACCGAGTTCACATTTTGATAAACCCGGATGGAAGTACGTTGCAACATCATTTATAGAGCAAACGGGTGTGTAAATGTGTGTGTATATTTATATGCCCTTTTAAGTATGTATAAATGTGTGTGTATATTTCCATGCCCTTTTAAGTAATTTTACAAGTTAAAAGCAGTTTGTAAAGTTTGGAAACCAAACATCAAAAACTGATTTTTCTTCAACCTCCAACTCAACCACAGTTTTAACCAAACACTTAACTGCTTTTTTTGAACCACAGAAAAAGCACTTTTTTTTGAAATTCTGTTTTTTCAACCTTAACGGCAACCGCAATACCAAACAGGGCCTTAGCCAAAGACAGCAACAGCGGTCACAGGATTGATGAGTGGCTTTCATTTAAAACTGGGGAATTCATTCTTTGTGCCTTGCCCCTTGTAAGAGATTCCTGGATGCACCGCTTCCACTGATCAGGCTTTTGCTTTCTGCAGCACTGCTTGAATAGCAAGTTGCAATTAATGTCTACATTACTAGAAACTATTTGTTTGATGATATGAGATCACATTTAAAAACCCACCGTCTTGTAGTTTGAGCAATGTACAGTAGAAAGTGTGCTTCTGTTTGAGCATGTTCTAGCATTTCTGCTGATTGTAGGCGTTGCCTCCAATCTTTATGCTGCATTTCAGTAGACATTGCCAAAGATAGGTGGCTTTTCTGTTTTCAGTGTGCTGGATTATTATTTTTTAATGTACAAAAAAAATTAATGTTAAGACATTGCCAACATGTTTTAGAAAATTAATTTTTTTTTTACTTGGGTTATTATAAACTCTACTAGTTTTAATAAGATGATTTTATTTAATTAAATTATTAAAACAAGCAGTAAATACACCTAATCTAAAAAATAAGCACAATGACCTGGGAAAAAAAATCTACCAAAAGAGAGAATACACAACTTAATTTCTAGTAAATTTAATGTTAAAATATGTTATTAAAAAAATATAAAATAATTTATATTACTTCAAGGTAGTATGATAAACTCGCAATTTATGTCATGATGCTAGAATATAATAGCCTTATTAAATGCAAATTAAAAAAATAATATGCCCAATTTCCAAAAATCAAAACGTAGAACAATGAAGAAGAAAAAAGAGCTTTAAAAAATTAAACGCCAACAAACCCAGGTAGGGCTGCTAGACTTTGAGGGTTAAATCATGCGAATGAGAATATAATAAAAGATGAAACAACAAAAATCATGAATGTCAATTATTAAACAAACCAAATGTTTAAAGATAGAGACCCAAAAAAAATGAAGTTAACTTGGGCAAACTCGTTAGTCATTTGATATAGAAAACCTCATAACAAATAATAAAAATAATAATCAAGAAGCTTAATCTTTGAAATTCAAATATGAGAATTTGGGTAAACGGGCAAGGTAACTTGCAATAAAATAATATTTTTACTAAGAAATTTATCCCACTCCTAATAATCCCATTTTTTTAATTACAAATATTTTAATTTAAAAAATGACACAAACAAATCAAAGTCAGGCCAGTATAATTTTTTAAACCCGTGAATTCAGTCACGATATCATGACTAGCCCCATAGAAAGCAAACTAAAAAACAATATGAAGCCAAATCCTTAATCAACATAATGTCGAGGGGTGAAATTATACAAAAATCATTCAAAAAAAGATTAAAAAAAACTAGAAAAATCAAAAGAATAAGAACAAGATCCGACATATAAATAAATTGAAACAAAACTTTAAAGGATGCAATTAAAAGAAAATAATAAAATGAAAGAGAAGCAAGATATTATATTTCCTTCTCCAATTTATTTTATCTTTTTTTAAGTAAACAATATGAAAGAGAAGTAGATGAGATGAAAATATTTGATTGGGAAAGAAGGCATTTCAAAAAGAAGAAGCTATTAAGGTAATTTTTAAATTACATGGACTAATTAATTAGCTCTAATAAACTAAAGGGACAATTAAATTAATTCCTGTATAAGATGGTAACCGCTTTTCAGTTTTTCAAAATCCAGTTATTTGGATCATATTGTTTCCATTTCAGGAAAACAAGAGATTCAAAAGATGAAGGGACCTCTGAATATTTCGCAAGTGGAAGGGATTGATGATGAAGAAGATCTTGAAATGGAACCCGTTGCTCTTTCATGTCCACCACCAGCACAGCAATCTGGACATGCATTGAACAGGAACAACCACACAGAAAAGAGAACTCAAGTCTTACACAGCAACGTGACTATGAAGTTGGCAAGGTTTATGGATACAATACGACAGAGTTTTGTGGCAGTCCAGAGGTTTGCTGAGGATCTGTGGCTACGACAATATGGTTGTGCAGGCAATCCAGACATCACAAGGGTTTACCAGGTTTGGCCAGGGAATAATGTACGATCCAATATTCCAACATAAAAATCTACTTTATCTCACTTTCTAATTAAACAAACTATAACAATTAGCAATCACCTTGTATAATCTGTCTGAATTACGAGCATGCAGGTATTTTTTTTCCATGGAAGGCTCATATGTGGCCCAGATCCCAGGGGATTGCTGTTGACAACTGTGTCAATTATACTCTCAAGTTGGGTTTTTGCCATGTATCGTGAGGATGATTTGCCGCAAGATTCTGGTCTCATCACAGCTTTTTCCTTGATTTTAACAGTAACTGTCAGTCCCTCCCATTCTATGAAATTAGCAGAAATTAATTTTCACTCAGCAGGGATCGAAATTTCATTTTTTTTATATTGGGAATACAGGTTCTGGTTAACTTGTTTCTGGTTAGTACAACTGATCCAGGAATTATTCCTAGAAATGATGGATCATGTATCGAGGAAACTGCTGGCACGAGTGATGGAACCAGGAGAGTGAGGGTAACAGTTAATGGGGTAGAACTCAAACTAAAATATTGTCGCATTTGTAAGTTTTTTAGGCTTCCCAGGAGTTGCCACTGCGCCATCTGCAATAATTGTGTCGAGAAATTTGACCACCATTGCCCGTGGATCGGCCAATGCATTGCACTGGTATTACCAAAACTTCAAGTCCTGGTATTTTATACAATTACTTAATTAGCAAGCAGCGCTGCTTCCATGAATCCTGAAAGGTGATCTTTGTTTATGCAGAGAAACTATCGATTTTACCTCACATTTGTCATATCAGCCTTGATTTTCTTTGTGTACGTTTTTGCTTTCTCGTGCCGGAGAATCCACCAAAGAATGCTCAGAACTGGCACTGGATTTCTTGGAATGCTGAAGATCTGTCCTGAAACTCTGGCTCTGGTATCGTTCAGTTTTCCTACAATCTTGTTCTTGGGCGGCCTTACTATCCTCCATGTATTTCTGCTTGCAAGAAATCAGGTTGGCCCACGAAATCCACTCAAAATCTTTTGAATGAAGATCTCTGGTGCAGTGTTCAAACCAGATACAGCAGGAGATGATTTTATATACATTCAAAATCTGCTTTCATCAATTTATCCGCGTTGCTTGTATGTATAAGCTTTAATGGCTCCAATTTTGTGTGTATTTTGATGCAGACAGGCTATGAGAATTTCCGTCAAAGCTACATGGGGTCACAGAATCCATTTGACAAGGGGATGCCGAGTAATATTATGGAGGTTTTGTTTGAACCATTGCCGCCTTCTAGAGTTGATTTTCGAGCTGAAGTAATGGTGCCAAGAGGGTAATCCGAGTAGGAAATCAAGAAGAATTCCGTCTAATTTTTTCTACACCACCACCGATCACACCTCACTCCCAAACACCCTCTTAATGCAAGAACATGATTTTCCTTGTCCTTATTTGATTTATTCGTTGTCTAAAAATAATTTAGTTATGCCATTATTGTTAATATTTGCTGAACTGCTGTAAAGTTGCGTAGACAAAAATCATTATTTGACCAATCAAATTTTAAGAAAATGGTAACATGAACATGGAGCCAGGTTCTTTCGACTGATGATGGTTACAATTCCAGTCTCCATTATTCCGGGGAGCCCAAAAACGCAGAGTGCTTGGGGGCCATTGTGTCACAATAATGAGTTCCCCACCCCACCAGCCACCAGCCACCAGCCACCAGTCGTGGTTCATGGAGTGGCAGAGACCACATGTTACCTGTGGTCACGGCCAGAGTGTGGGATGCTAACTTCCTAGGGCCGCTTGAGATTGGCATTTATGAAGGCCCATTAAAATAGAACATGAGACATATAAGAGGGTGTTTGTACTGTGTTTTAAAAATATTTTAAAAAAAAATTGAAAATATTTTATTTTTATCTTTTATTTTAAATTAAAAAAATAGTGTTTTAGATCATTTTTATGTGTTGATATTATTTTTTTAAAATATTATTTTGAATAAAAAATATTTTAAAAAACAACCGTAATCAAACTTACAAACAAATACTAACTTCGATGCCTGTTAGGTGGGGGGCTGCTTTTAAAGATATTACTATTAGTATCACAAGGTATTTTTAAAATAATATATAAAGAAATTTCTTGTAAACTTTCAGTTTTATCTAATTATTTAATTGAAAGATATAATTGATTTATAAAACTAAACAATATATTTATATAAAAATAGCTAAAACAAAATGATTAGGATAAAATTAAAATCTTCTAGAAAGAATTCGAACAAGATTTACAGAATAGTTCAAGATTTTAAATTAGATGAAATTTATTCTATTTTTTTATGCTAGAATAAGATACATGAGTCATTCTGCACTGAGTAACATGAAATTGATAATCTAGCAATAAATAGGTTGTCTTGGTATACAAATGTTGCGTCTAAAATTTCAAAAAGCATTCGATACAAAATGATTAAATTAATTATTAAAAAGAATTACTAAATTGAAATGTTTTGAACTGTTAATGAACTTACGACCTGTTTGGGAGTGCGTTGTAACCGGTGTTTGCCGAAAATTTGATTTTTTTTTAAATAAATATGTTTTGATGTTTTTAGATTATTTTGATGTGCTGGTGTTAAAAATGATTTTTAAAAAAATAAAAAAACATCATTTTGATGTATTTCAACACGAAAAACACTTTAAAAAACTACCGCAATTATACTATCAAACAGTTCGAAGATCGATGATATTCTAAAAGGAAAGATGGTGAAATCCCGGGCTCAAATCCCTCCTTCATCAATATCTATTATAAAAGGAAAATCAAATATCTTGAATGATTTTTTAAATCTCCAAGAAATCATTGCTTCTAATTATGTCCATCTAGGTTAGGAGTAGCCTCGTCCCCTTCCTTTTTAACTGATCCCTCAACTTTTGGGTTCAAAATAATCTGAGTTTTGCGGCTACATGCTAAATAAATAAAGTATCAACTAGAGTAAAAGTAAACATCAGTTAAAGGCTCCTTTTGCAACAAGCAATCATGCATTTATCATTACCCCAATGTTGATGAAGTACTTGTATAATTCCTAGAATGAATCCAACTAAAAAAGAAAAATCAAACATGTTCTACCGTTCTGGGAGTGACAATCGAGTGAGTGGTGCTGTTCAACTAGTCATATTCTATACTTGTTTTTTAAAAATAATCAATTTGAATCTCATAATTTTCAGGTCACTGAAAACTGTTTAATTAGTGTGTAAGTGGTGCAGCTCAACTGGTCAAGACTCTATGTTTGCTTCTTTAAGGTTACCGGTTTGAGTCTCACAACCATCTGGATTATTGAAGGTTGCTTAATTAGTTGTTTATTTTAGAACGAGTGAGATTAATCGAAATACATACAAACAGATCCGTACATCCCATTTGAAAAAAGAAGTTTTGGGAGTGAGCAGTGGCTTTATTTGATGCCCAAAAGTTGCAAATTGGCAATCTCTACACATTGTGCTGTCTGGTGGGTGCAATTTTAGAGGGACTTTTTCTTGCTTCCTGTACAAGTCTCAAGATCGCTGATCCCCAGCTGATCGGTATTCTCTTGACAAAGCTCCTGCACCAAACCAGTCTCGTGCAATGGCAGCTTTGGATTGCTTAAAGCAGGGTAGCATCGGTGGTGGTGTGATGCGACAGGGACGGGACTCCTTTTGCAAGCAAGGCACCTACGCCACCCTCCTTTTTCAAGTTGAATCCTTTGAAAAATGCCTGCTGTCTCTTCTGAGATCTATGCATCAACTGACTGTACGCATTTATGCACAAGAATTATTATTCTTTTTTACTAGAGATCTCAATTAACACAGGTTTTTGAGTTTAATTTTTTTTTTTTATCTATATGATAACAAATTCCCATTGATTAAATCATCATCACAAGATAACTTATGTTTTCTGATTAACAACATGGTTGTTTAACAACATAACATAGTTAAATCTAGATTTTGATTTTTTACTAGTGGAATCACCGACAGGAAAGACCGCCAAAATATTTCGTTGGTGATTCTGTCAATATATATAATCCTAGAGGAGTAAAAATTATCGACGAGAATTTTACCGATGACAGTTGTTGGTGAAAAAAATTACTGATAGAAATCACATGAAAAAAATTACTGTATCTAGGTTTAGACTTAATTTTCCCAGTAAATTTGAAGTATATTCCTACATGGGATTTGGCTTTCCTACAGGTGTATATAATGGGGCCCTTTATAGATATACGCGGGTATAAAAGTCGTAGTATTCCGAAATCTATTTACTTACATACAACATGTGCGAGCTATAATATTTCAATGAGATTCCTCCATATATATATATTAATAGCTAAATACTTATTTTTATATAATTCTCCAATTTATTTTTATATCATAGACTAAATCACCATATGGTCGATATATATATAAATGAACATATAATAGGAATTGACTAGATTGAAAAATTACTTTATTATTTAAAAACCTACGGTCGATATTTTAAAAAAAACTAAATTAATAGTTAGCCGCAATTATTGACAAGTGCAAACAGTGGGTTTGAGAGAGATGATTAATGGGTAAAGCCAGCTAAAGACCTTGACATCCACATTGAAAATGGGGTTGCAAGAGGGCACACAACTAGATTAATGCCAAGAAATGTTGACCTTAAAGAACGCCACATCCATTTGGTCAACCCCACATCATGTGTCTTTAATCAACGATCTTCCTCTTTCTTCATTTTTCTTTCCAGCCCACATGCTAATTTAGTCGTCTTTTGTTGAAGAAGGGTTTTCATTTCGATATTTTATGCCACACACACACATCCACCCACCCAAAAAAAAGTCATTAATGTAACAGGTATTATGTGCCCAAGTGATTGGAATCAAAGGGTTTGATCTTCTCACGGTCTCAGGTTCGAGTTTTATAATTACTAATACGATAATCACTAAAATTTTATATGATCGTTAATTTTAGAATTCATAAAATTAGTCAAGATACGCACAAACTGATCTAAATACATATGCTAATAAAAAAAGTCATTAATAACGGTCCAGCTCATATGATCTCACTTCATGCTACTACCACTACCTTATGCTAGCTCACTAGTGACCTGTATCTCGATGGGGGTACCATGCCAAACATCGTATGCCAGTGTATTTATGTATGTATGTATATATGTATGTATGTATCATGAGACTCGCCAGCCAGCAATCGAGCCATGTTTGTCAGGAATGGGACACTATTCATCAATCAATAGTAAAATATTTATATAATATATTTATTTTTCCTTCGATAACCTATATCGACTAGTCCAAACCGACCACTGCCCTCACTATGATATATAATATACCACTGTGGTATCGAAATTCTGAATTTTATATAGAAATTTAACTTTTCCTTTCTTTAATAATTTCAAATTAATCTTCTCTCGTGACTCGTTCCGGTTAAGCCAACTCCTACATTGGAGTGATCAATTCTCATTAATTTAATAATCAGAGGATGGATATGTAACTTTTTAGCTGCTGAAGTAACCTCAAATTTTAGTGAAACATCATGATACGTGCCAGGCTTAGCTTGTGAAGTTCCCATGCAGATTCTTACAGGTTCCACGTGAGCCAAAGTGCCTATGTCTCATGATTAATGGACAGGGTAAGGTTGCCTTCTCAACAAGAGCTTGCCACCTGTCCAGCTGCTAGATCTAATCACGTGCCCTCGACCATCCTCCCCATTACTTTATCTTGCTTTTTGCAATTTCTGGTTGCAGGCTCTTATGCTTCGATTCCTGCAAGTAATGGCTGCTCATCAACTAATTCTTTTTTTTCTTTTTCTTTTTCTTTTTTGCATTAAAACGGATATCACTGTGTAGATGTGTAGATGGAATGTTGGGCTAATTACTCTGCATAATGTCACTTCATATGCCTTAATCTGCTCTGTCGGTTACACTTTTAATGGTTACACTTTTAATGGTTACACCCATTTGCGCACAGAGATTTTTTTTATTGTTTAAATATATGTAATTTTTTGTTTTTTATTCTTTTTATTTTTTGATTTAGTTTTGATCCCTTTAATTTTTTTTTATTTTTTGTTTGTATTTATGTATTTATATTCTTAATTTTGATTTTTAATTTGTATTGTTATTTATCATTGTATGAAGTGCAGTTTGTGCTAAATGACATAATAAGTTTAGTTTTAGTGGCGTGAAATGAGATTGAAACTCTCTTTTATATATGCGTAATAAATATTTTGTTGTCAGTGATATTTTATCTCTGTATTTTTTTCATCTGTTTTGTTTACGTGTGGTTTGTATATTTTAAGTTCAAAATAATTAAATAAAAAAAGAAATGAACATACATTAATGTTCTAGTAGGAAACCATTAAATACAATTAATTCAATAATATAAAGTGTGTGTAACTGCATTTAGTTGATCCCAATACACTCATAACCTTGATTAATAACTTTTACATTAGGTCCATCTTCATTATCATGTTTTAGATTCACAACATCACCACACAATTGTCTACCACACCTTCACCATTTTTCTTTTATTAATATAAAAATCATTAATTTATCACTATCTCATCATAATTTCACCATCATCACCATCAGTCATCGTTACTATTTCATTCCTACCGGCACTGATTGTCACATCATAACCACGATCAATATTACTACGATTACCATTTTACAAACATCACCAAAACTATTACTAAATTTTGTTTACTAACAATTATGTCGATGTGATGAAATGTTTTCTATTAAAATTTACTTTGTTTTTTCATAAAGTTTTTGGAAGTGAAATGACATATTCTGTAAGCTTCACATCATAAAAAAGCAAACCATTTTTTCACTTGAAGTGAAGTTGTATGAAAACCCTTTTGTTTTAAAAAGATTTTCTGTATCAACTTTCTATGAAAGTCTTTAAGTTCTAGCCTCCATTTCTAAAGGAAAGCCATCTTATCCCGACCATGTGACGATGAAAGCCAATAAAGGTTCAGTGGCTCTGTCAATTTGAGCTCATGTGCCCCTCTTCTATCCGGAGGACCACAGCCATAAGTGCAAAGACATGTTTGGGAGTGTGATTGTGGTAGCTTTTCAAAATGTTTATCATGCTGAAATATATTAAAATGATGTTTTTTTATTTTTTAAAAATTATTTTTGAAATCAGCACATCAAAATGATCTAAAAACACCAAACCGCCGGTCTTTAAAATGAAGAATTTTTTTCTTCTTCAAATTTCGGCCAAAAGTCGATGGGATTGTAATGCTAAACGGGCACATGCCTTTTGTTGAGAGTTTGTTGATATTATTTTTAAAAATATTTTTTTTTGTTTAGAAATGTATTAAAATGATATATTTTTATTTTTAAAAAATTATTTTTTATATCAGAATATTAAAATGATATAAAAATATCAATTTTTTTAATTTAAAATAAAATAAAATATTTTTTGTTGTTTTCAAAAACTGGTTCAAGTCTTGTGGCAAATGTGCCTTTTCTTTGGTCCGATAAACAGATGCGGAGGATTTAAATCCAAAACTATAATCATAACCATCAGAAAAATAAAAATAAAAATAATTGGACGGCAAGTTCTTTGATTCTCCTCCTTTTCTGCTGAGATGTGGAAATGCCATCATAATACATCATTGGTTTTTCATCTCACGTCCCTATGGTATCTTCCCATGATCAGATTGGTTAGAAATAAATATATAATCCGTCTATTTATTATTTATTATTGATATACACATGAGCATACATTTTATACGGGTCAACGAGGATTTTGGGTCAATTTATAGTACTGATGTAAACAACTTTATCTTCCCCTAAAAGTAGCTTTAAGAAATTCATTTAGCCCGACGATCTTCTGTTTCAATTTTTTTATTTTTTTTTCTTAAATAAAAAAAAATCTATATCCTGAGTTCTAACATAAACGTGAAAGAATTTCTCCAATATGCAATAATACTATAATGTGTTTTATATATATATTAAAAAATGTCGATTTTTATATTCTAATATAAAAACTTAAGCACTTTCATGATATTTATTTATTTTTTAATTGAATTCTATTATTTTAAATATTTGATGTCATAAATATTTATTTATTTACTTGAGATACAAACATAAATACACTTTTAGGGTTATTAAGTGGTATGATATAGTGATAAAAACTTGAGAATTACCTTATAGATCCTGAGTTCGAGTTAAAATATATTTATTTTATAAAAATCTATAATAACTAGAATTTTAATTATTTAACATGACCTACAAAAATATCTAAAGGGATGAAGTTTTCTCAAATTAAAAAAAAAAACTGAACCCATAAATAGCAGCTTAGAAGTTGAAGTTTCCTTTTCACAAAAGTATATAAGAAAGAAACTTTATTTTAATAGAAATATAAGGAAATCCCTAATGAAAGAAGGGAAAGATGTTGGAGAAACTGCCAAGGGCATTATTATTTTTTTATTTTTATTTTTTTGGCAGACTGTTAGTCCCATTTTTGGCAAATTAAAAATAATAATACAAACAGTGCACAATTAAATAAAATGAAAAAGGTATAGTAGAGTAGAAGATGATGGTGTGGTCATTTGGTATAAAGTGGAGAGGTGGTTAGGAGGTCTACCCTTGCCTGAAAGCAAAGAAGAGTATTTCTATACATTATGGAGAGAGAAAGAACATAGAGAGAGAGAGAGAGAGAGAGAGAGCCAGCTACAACTGCAAAGCTTTAGCTAGGATGATGAAGTAAAGAACAAAAACAAGGACAACTTAGAAAACCAGACCACCCACTTCGCTCTACTCCCTCTCCCTCACATTTCTCTGATTCAAATCTTGGACAGAGCTTTTGAATCTTGGACAGAGCTTTCTTTCACAGCTCTGGTACTCCTAAAAGAAATTCTATTTACTTCTTGAGGGAGATTTCATTTTCAGCTGTCTCTTTGATTTGGTTTATGTTGTCGATTTTCTTGAATATGGGTGTGCTTTTGTTGAGATAGCTTTCAGTTGTGAAATACAAGGGAAGAATTGGAAATCCCAGATAGAAATAACAAGGAAAAGAGATGTCTTTCAAGAGCAGAGGAGACCAACAGTCTTCTAAAAATGTTGTATCACAAAACTGGACTCTTTTCTTTTGCTTAGCTTGCTTTTGTGCTGGAATGCTCTTCACCAATAGGTATGTTTGATTTATTATTTTTATGAAAAAAAATCATTTGTTTTGTTTTTCATGTGAATTGCTTACTGTGGCAATCTCTGGAGAGGTTATTTATGAAATGGGTGCAAACTGTTTTTTTTTAATTATTTTTGTTTAAGATCTCTGTTTTGTTGATTGTTAATTGTATAGGCATGTTTTGGCTGGTTTAGTGGGAAAATATGTTTTTTTTTTTTTATATATCAATATTTGACTATTCTTTAAATTATCTGAATCTTAATTTTCACCAGTTTTCAAGTTTGTATTTTTCATACAATTTCTGGCTTTATTTTCTAGCTAAAGCGAGGTAGATCTAATTATCCAAATTAGGATTTTGATGAATTGACTTTCTAATGATGCATTGACTTTCCCCTTTTCTTCAATTCAATTACTATCAAAATTTTGATTTCTCAAACCTTTGTGAATTCATTCCTTTTCAAGATTTTTCATACTCTTCTGCCAATACCTCCATCATCTAATAAATAATTTTTTTTTGTTTGTTACTACTGTTCATGTGATTTTATTCAAGGCTTTAGTTTTAATTGTGGTTTATTTGTTGGTAATCCATGTGCAACCATTGAAAACTACGGCCATTATATATGCAACCTGCTCCCACATGGTTGCGCACTAGGGGAGGGAAGGCGACCGACATCTGCTGTCATTGCTATAAATCTTTTTTTAATTTCTGGTTGTTGTGGCTGCTCTTTTTTGTTGGAGATAGTTGACTAGAAAGTCGTCATGACACTGTAGTAATCATTTCAATGATCTCCCAGAAAAACTCTTGACTGTAAATTCTCTTCCCTTTTCAAATCTTAATGTAGAGTATTTTCTTCAGTCTAGATATGTCTCCAGAAGTAATTTCATAGCAATGAAATTATCGAAGTTTCTGTTATCTGTTCGATAGTTGTGTGCACATTTGTGGTTCTGCAAGTAAATTATATTTTGTTTGTTTCATTATCTTGATTTATCGGTTATAGAAATCGCAAAAATCTTCAACAAGTAACTTCTTGTTGGCACTTAAGCTGTGATGACATGTGTTAACGAGGAAAAATGGTGGCAGGATGTGGATAGTTCCCGAGCCTAAAGGCATCACTCATACAACTACAATGGAAGCTGAAAGACTAAAGTTAATTTCAGAGGGCTGTGGTGATGAAATTGTGGGTATCTTTATTTATGACATGATAAATTTCTTGTCCTTTCATGTTTTTAATTGGTGGCTAGACTCTAGCATTTCTAGTTTGTTTACATCATTCTCTTATGTCACTTGTCTGAATTATTGTTGTTTGAAATCTGATTTGAGTCCCTTTAGTTGCATCAGAAAGAAGTGACGCGTGACTCTAAGGATATTATTGGGGAAGTTTATAAAACTCATAATGCCATTCAGTAAGTATAGCTTATGCCCAGTAATTGCTCTACGTTCTGCTTACATTTCATAGTTGATTTTTATGAAGGTATCCTGAACAACAAACTTACTACTGTAAATTTGAATATAGGACATTAGACAAGACTATTTCAAATTTAGAGATGGAATTAGCTGCTGCAAGGGCAGCACAGGAGTCCATACTCAGTGGCTCTCCTTTGTCAGAAGAATTAAAGAGGACAGGGTTATCTGGGAAAAGAAGATATTTGATGGTTGTTGGAATTAATACAGCTTTTAGCAGTCGCAAACGAAGAGATTCAGTTCGTACTACATGGATGCTACAAGGTTCATTGAATTGTGTCCATACTTATTCTTGTGCTGTTTTAATTGCTGCACGAGATTTCATTGCTGACTAAGTTTTTTTTTCCCTTTATGCAATATAGGTGAAAAAAGGAAGAAACTGGAAGAAGAGAAGGGTGTCATTGTTCGCTTTGTCATTGGTCATAGGTGAGCTGGTCTTCTATTCTCTTTAATGATAAAAAATAGGGACGCATGTAATTTGCAATGGAGTACGTGTATGTTAGTTCGAGTTGTCGAGTGTATGGTTTTGGCCTTAATTTTGAATCTTTGCTCACCCCTCATGTGTTTGATGATTAGGGCTACCCATGCACCTACTAGAGAGTAATATAAAACTATTATTGGGACCTCACCTAATAGCTTAAGCATCTAGGTTGAGATGATTCTTTGATACTCCACCAAATCAAAATCTTGTCAATCTTTTAAGGCTGCATAACTTTTCCACTTGCATTCTGTGACCAAATTAATGTCATCACCCTTGAGAAACCATATTATCCTGATGTCAGCTATAGGCACTGAAAGAATCTCGAAGAGTAAGCTACCACATTGCAATAATTGCAAAGGGTTTTGTGTGCATTTGGATTCCCATAGAAATAAAATTTCAATTGCATTTCTTCTTGAATCAATTTTGTTGTTTGATGGGTTTGAAATGAGTTTATTAACCTAATAATGTTGCCAGAATAGTTGCATACATAAGGTGAACTTTGTATTTCCATGAAATGATATTCAAAATCTTATTCACCAATGTAATTTCTTAAATAATTTTGTTATGCATGATACACGTGACTAAACTTAAACACTTGTAGCTCATTTCCATGTATTCTTCGATTTTAACCTGTACTCCCGTTGTTCAATCTACTATGCCAATCTCTCTGGCTCAATGTTCATGAAATTATTCAGAGGTAGTTATGTGGGCTGGGGATATGGTTTCAGTTCTCAAATATTACATATATGTTGATGAAAACAATCAAAACTTCTGAATTAAACCTGTGCTCTATAATTGTATTCATGACAACTAACAGCTTTGAAAATGCTACATCATGAATTTAATTTAATTTAAATTATTTTATACTGTCTAGTGCGACATCAGGAGGCATTTTGGACAGAGCCGTTGAAGCAGAGGACAGAAAGCATGGAGATTTCTTGAGACTGGTAAGGCTTTTGTCTCATACTCTATTGTGCTTTCCTATTTAATGAAACACTTGCTCTTTTATGAAGAAAAAGATCATGCCTGCTCAGGAAAAGAAAAATCTATGAACTCACATGTTTGCTCTTCTACAATATGAGCAGGACCATGTTGAAGGGTATCTTGAATTGTCGGCCAAGACAAAGATATATTTTGCTACTGCTGTTGCTTTGTGGGATGCAGATTTCTATGTCAAAGTTGATGATGATGTCCATGTAAATATAGGTAGGTCAACATATAATATGCAGTGACTCCATTCTTAGCGGTATATAATTATCTGAAGATTTTTAATGAGGTATTCTTTTCCCTATTTCCAAATAAAAAATCGATTGGAATAGATTTCAGATTATTATAAACGTATAAAATTTATGTATATCACCATCTGAAGAATACGGGTTCTTTCATATCCTCCAGGATCAATGCGACAATGAACATGAATTATCTCATCGTTTTTATCCATGCGGGAAAATTGCTGTTCATAGTTTCTACTTTCTAATAATTTGTATTAAGTCCATTTTCTTTCTACTTGGTGCAGCAACACTTGGAGAAACTCTAGTCAGACACCGAAAGAAACCACGAGTATATATTGGATGCATGAAATCTGGTCCTGTCCTTAATCAAAAGTAAGTGAAATTGTCTTGGATTTATTCTGTCAGAAAAGTTTTAGGAAAGCAATCATATTCAAGATTCTTAACTTGTCACTTTGTTGAACAGGGGTGTGAGGTACCATGAACCTGAGTACTGGAAATTTGGCGAGGCAGGGAATAAGTACTTCCGGCATGCTACTGGGCAGCTGTATGCCATTTCAAAAGATTTGGCTTCGTATATATCAATAAACCAGTAAGTTCCTCTTTATTTATAACATGAGATGATGGAGTTTTGTGCCTGGATCTAAATTTCCAACTTTTTCACGTTGTTTCCTTACACTAATGATGGTTCTTGTGCAAATAATTATCTCAGACATGTTCTGCACAAGTTTGCCAATGAGGATGTTTCGCTGGGTTCGTGGTTTATTGGACTTGATGTGGATCACATTGATGATCGGAGGCTATGTTGTGGCACCCCACCTGGTAAAGCTATATTTAACTTGAAATATTGGAAAACTTTAGTTAGTTAAAATAAAATTAAAAAACGAGATTTTCATGGACTGAATTATACTTAAATACAATTTATAGTACCAGCGATTACTGTCTTGCTGAAGATACCGAGTGTTCCCATGTCATACATTAGTGGGGGTTGAGCCTCTGTCACACCAATGTTTACACCCTGAAGGGATACACCACGCCCCAGAATGAATTGACAAAATATTGGATTGATATGATTAATTGTTACCATTTCTTGTAACGTTTGGAGAAGTTATCATGTACAGCAGTGTTTTTGCAAGTTGACATAATTTTAATAAGATTTGCCCAAGAAAATCAATAATTTCATGATGGAAAATCCTATGCAGCCTATTGATGCTTCTGATTTACAGTTTGGAATTGTCATTATGATAGTGACAATTATCGTACTGCCACAGTCACTATTCAAATGAAACTGCGTAGCCTCGTATGGCACATTTATCTCTATTTCCTTCTGTTAGTTGCTATTTGCAAATTTATAACAAATAAGACTTCCACATGGGTTATTGACCCATCCTCGAGGACATGTGCTCTAAACCTCAGTCTCTGCCAGAACCAAAGCAAAATGGAATCGTGCAAGTACTGAGAGATCATGTTTCGAATTCTGATTATCTTTCACAACTTGTTTCCTCAGATTGCGAGTGGAAGGCGCAGGCTGGCAACATCTGCGTTGCATCATTTGACTGGAGCTGCAGTGGGATTTGCAGATCTGCGGATAGGATGAAGGAGGTCCATCGGCGGTGTGGGGAAGGTGAGAAGGCGGTGTGGAGAGCGACATTCTAGGTTCTTCCAATCTCAGGAGGATGATGCACTAAGAATCAGGTGTTTCAAGTCTTTTCTGTATTTTTTTGTAAGTATAGAAACCATGTCATATTACCCCAATAGAGAGGGGGGTGGAGAGAAAATGAATGTACATTCACGTCCTTGCTCACATGTGTGTGAGAGAGCAGATGCCCTACATTGTGGACTTCTCCATTTTAGTTAAGGAGAGAGACCGCAAAAGCGGCCAGAGGAGGCGAGAGGCCGTGGACCACGCAACAGTTCTTCGGTACATCGGAGAGCCGATGATTTGCAAAGGGCAATCAAGCTAACAATAAATACAGGTCCTGGCAGTAGCTTTTCCAGCTCTCATTCGATTTTGAAGTGTTCTATATTTTGTTACCCAGCAGCATCCACTGTAGAAACTCTGCAATGTGTCGATTAGCAATGCCAAAAGTTGGTGGATTTGAACATGAGCTCTTAAGCCATGCAACAATAATGATTCTTATTCTTTAATTTTGTCGCTGATGCATCTCCTATCGACAAAAGCATGGAGAAAATAAAGACGGCCTTCAGAAACTGGAAGGCATAATCTTTTTTGCCACCTCCATTTCCACAGCAATCCTTGTATCACTTTCTTACAAGTTACAATCTAGCTGTTTTGGTAGCAGTGGTTTTTATTTATTATATTAGCATATCAAAACAACATAAAAACATTAAAAAAACTTACTTTAAAGTTTTTTTAAAACATTTCTCAAACACATTTCCATACAGATTATCGTGTTTGATCCATTTTAATAGCTTTAACAGGTCTTGAGCAACCAAATATCTTCAAGATTAATCATAAAAGTTCCCTTCTAGATCTTCTGTTTTTCAACTTCAAAACTTTCAGCTTCTTTTTCCATCCCTAATTGCCTTCATGGTTCTTGATCACTGCTTGAATGTTTGATGTTGCCCTCTCATCCCCGCTCTATTTGAACTGCGGTGCACGTATGTCGAATGTGTTTATTTTGCATTTTTAAATGTTTTTTTAATGTTTTAACGTGAAAAAAAATTATTAAATTATTTAAAAATAATACCTTAAATTAAAACACTACTTCCATGTGGGTGTATGAAAAATACCGTAGCAGCCGAATCCCTATCGGTCGATATAGCTTTCATAGAACACAAGTTGCTGTAAATTGTAATTACTAGCAACTACCAATTTATTTCAGAAACAGGCCATAAATAAATTATAAACGACACCGTTTATCTTTAATTTACGCGGGGTCCACACAAAGGACTTTAGAGGATAGACAACCAAATAATTAAGAGAGTGAGGAGAGGAAGTTTCCCTTGCCTGCTTCCTATTATTAATTTATTATTATTTCCCCTCTCTTCCCTTCCGGATACGAATTCTGAATTCTTCTTCTCGATCTCGGTACGTAACGTTATAATCTTACTCTGCTCTTACAATTTGTTTTTTAAATTGATCGGAGTAAGTTTTTTCCTCTTCCAAAGAAAAGAAATAGCAGATCATCGCGATGGCGAAAAGCTCGTTCAAGATGGAACATCCTCTCGGTCTGTATTCAAATATTTCTCTGATAAACCCTAACTCTTTTTTTTTTTTTTGTGATATCTGTTTTAGTTCTGAATAGCCGATTCATCTAGGGTTTAAATTTTTATTTCGGTGTGGACTTATTTATAAATTGTGTTGTGTTGGATGGGTGGGTGGATGACAGAAAGGAGGCAGGCAGAAGCTGCACGCATCAGAGAAAAATATCCTGATAGAATTCCTGTATGTTTTCTTCTTACCCCTTTATTGTGTGTGTATTGGTTGTTCGGACGGCATGTTCTGTAGTTTGAAGTTAATACAAGTGATTAATTTATGTAGGTGATTGTGGAAAGGGCTGAGAAGAGTGATGTCCCTGACATTGACAAGAAAAAGTTAGCCCCCCAACTTTTTATCACCATGAATTATACCTGTATTGGTTATGTTTGTAGTTTTGGTGTTACTATTTTCTTTTTTGTAGAGTCATTTTACAGTTAGGTGAGTAATTGTGGCTGTATGCTTAGCTATCATGTAGAGTGCTCATATGCAGAATCTGATTTTCTGTTCTGGAGGAATAGAATGGTGTAATTTCTGTATGTTACTCCTTCACCCTCTGGCTCCTATTTTGTTGCTGTGTGTTCTAAATTATGCTTAGGTTACATAAATGACATGCGAGACAGGAATTATTTATGTGAGATCAAAGCTTATGTGCTTATGTATTAACATCCTAGCTAAATGATAATGAGAAACATAAATCTCTTCCAACTCGAGGTATTGTTGCATGGCTGGAAGGTGGATTTATTGATGTGTGATAACTAATATATTTCACATTTTTTCTTTACACCTTTTTTTTATCTTATTGGAAATTAATTTGTAACGTTGGGATGAGTAGATATTTGGTTCCTGCTGATCTCACTGTTGGCCAATTCGTGTACGTTGTCCGAAAAAGGATCAAGCTCAGTCCAGAGAAGGCTATCTTCATCTTCGTGAAGAACATTCTACCACCAACTGGTGAGATAACATTTAGTGTGTTTTGATTCAAAATTTTATAAACATTGCCTGTGTTACAGACCTGGTGACGTGAAAACCGGTTGAGTTGTTGTAGCTGCCATGATGTCCGCAATATACGAGGAAAACAAGGATGAAGATGGATTCCTTTACATGAGCTACAGTGGTGAGAACACATTTGGGGTCTATTGAAATGCTGCAATGGCATATCCGTGTGTTCTTCCCATGCAAAATTATAAAAAAAGAAGAAGGAAGAATCTAGTTTACCTGTAAATTTTTTACTGCCTCGGTTGTTTGCTGCTGTCTCCAAGTAACACTGGTCTCTGATTTTTCCTTCTATCTTTGGATAATTTGCTGTCTATATTTAATAAATCACTTCTCTCCAGCAGTTCTCTCGGTGTTCTGGTTGATTTTGGATTGTTTGCTTGACTGCTTTGTTTACATTGATGCATGAACGTGGTCTCATTAGAAAATGAATGAATGAATTAATAAACGAGGCCCTGGGAATTGTTGGTTGAAATGATATTCTTGTACAGTTTATACCCTGTCAAACCCACCGAAACGACGTTGCTTGGTGCTGTTTCAGCCGAAAACTGTCACCAACTGGCCTTAAATACATGGAAGTTTGGTTGGCTAGTCCAAGAAATCAAATCACAAGGATGGAATTTGACCAAATAACTCGAGAGAGGCGTATTTGAATTCTGAAGAGTTCGAAAGGGATCTTTCGCATGATGACAATATATATATATATAATAATAATTTCATTTTAGTATTCCTGATGGTGCACAAGTTCATCCTTTTCAACATGAAAGGCCTGTTTTTTTTTTTTTTTAAAGAACCGAGAAATTTGCATTATTTCATTGTAAGAAAGAAAGAACAAAAGGAATATCGTAAATAAATGTATCTCCATGGATTGGTTGACCATCCTGACTAGTGATTTTTTTGAGAGCTCTACAAATTATTTTGAAGTCTTCTTCTGGTACTGGTTCTTGACCCATTTGATACCCACCGAAGTTCCACTCTTTACCTTCTGAGCAGCTGTCTTGGCCTTGTCGAGTCCTGTTGAAGCTGCTGCCTTGACCTCCGCCATCTTATTGCTTCCATTGTTGTGCCCTACTTTTGCCGTGAATTTCTCATCGTCTTCCTTGCTGAAACTTCCCGAACCCCACTGGTCAGCCCAGCTTGGCGCCTTGCTTCCCATGTTTGTATTTTCTTCGGCTGAATCGTAAAAAAGAACTGGAGTTAATTTCAAGAAAAAAGAAAAAAGGGATGAACTGGAACTGTGGTAACGTAAATTGTATGACACTGCACAATATCATGCTTTCAGTATGAACCCTAAAGTATAATTTCATTTTGAAATCACATGGATCATATGCTTCCCAGCCCTTAATTTACATTATCAACACAACGAAATTCCAGATCTACCAGTCCATACAGCGACAACCTAAATTTATATACTGAAATTTATGTTTTGGCAAAGCCCAATTCCCTTTACGAACAGAAACAGTATCCCACATCTCAATTTGTTTTTAATATTAACAGATCCAATCCAAAAACCTTGAATATATAATTTTGAACCAACTATGGAAATCAGCAATCCATCAAAATGACCATAAGAAAACAAAAGAAAAGAAAGAACAGCGATTAATTTAGTTCTCTATTTTGCGTAGATCATGTAAACATGAAATTGCGTGCGTGTCGATCGAAAACAACAATATTGATAAGTATCTGCTACAATTTTAATCACAATACAAAGATGAGAATTCAAATTTTTACAGATTTGCAGCTATGAAAATATTCAAAAACCTGATAGGCATGAATCTAGATGAACAAACTATTAATTCGACAGCATAAAAATGAAATGAGTAATATAAAAAACAATTTGTGTAATTAACAAGAGCTCATCCAAACAGTATGACTAACAGACAGACACTCAATGACTACAAAGTTTATATATATAAATATATATATATATGAAAAATGAAACGTCGATCAAATGAAGAGCAAAAAAGACTGAGAGGGCATAAACCATAAAATTAAACCCTAACCCTTGAAACACACAGAAGAATCTCAGAGCGTACCCCAGGGCAGGATAGAGGACGAGTTTGTGAGGAGCGAAATCAGCTGTATGTGATGCGAGTTTTTTTTTTATGGGTTTGGATAATATCAAAGTAGAGTTCTTGGGAAGGTGAGAGGAAGTGCAGAGCGTAAATGAAAATGTTTGAGGGGGATCGCACGTTCTTATTAGTCGTTGGCCTCTTACCTGTATTACACGCATACCATGTCTTGCAATGGAGGAAGTCGGACCTTTATTTTTATTTTTATTTTTTGTTTGTTTGGTGAAAAATGTTTTAATAATAAAATATATATTTTTAAATCTTAACTCACTAAATATTATTGTATATTTAGTATGCAATTTATTTCTTTATTTGAGTTTATAAAATTTTAAATTTCCCCTTTTCCGTTAAATTTCGTTATATATATATATATATTGATGACATTATGTATATGATTTCTTACTTTAGAGTGGAAGACTGATTTTAAAGTTTCTTACTTTAGATTAGTTGCTCTTATTTGGACGTCCCTTCTAATTTGTAATTGATATCTTACAAAAATGTTTTCATGTTTTTTTACTTTAAAGTCTAGAGACCATTCCATACCACCTCTAAAACAAGATGATCCCCAAGCATGTATCTGCATTTAAGCACATCTCAAATCAAGAACACCATCAAAGAAAAAGATCTATTTGTTGATATTATAGTTGTCTGTTTTGTTCCCTTTTGACCGAAATAGCCGAAACATTTCGTATCAGTTAAAAAAATGAGATAAAATGACATCGTTTTTATCTCGGTTTAAATTCTAGTCCGTTCCAGATTTTTCAGCCAAATAACGGTCGAAACGTTTCGGTTTTGTTCCGTCCGTTCCGTTTCGACTAATTAGTATTTTTTTAAATTATAAATAATTTTACAATATCAATCATATCTCTTAATTCGACTGTTAGATTAAGATGAAATTTTACGATAAGTCTCTTGATATATTTATATATATTATGTTAAAATTTCAGAGCAATTAGAGAATGTAATAACCTTGCGAGATTGATGATGATATTTTCATAATATTATATATGTTCATAAAAATCATTTTATTGTGTTTTTAAAAAAATTAAATTGCACAACTCTAAAAAAATTTATTTTTGGATTTGAACTATTTTTGTTTTAATTAATATATTTAATTATATATATACATAAATAGTACAACCCGAAACAACACGCTGAAATGCTTCAAAACCAAAATATTCTATTCAATTGAAAAAACAAACTATGAACCGAAACGGTATTGACAACTATGGTTGGTATATCATGCCCCGTGCTATCAGTCCCTGTGCTGCGAACTGTGGTGGATGCTTGTGCTCTGATGAATTGGGTTTTCAGCAGTTTAATTGAAACAAAGGGTTGACAAATTTCTTCGACTTAAATTTAAACGAGAATAAAACATGCAGAAAGTTTTACATCTGTCAAATTGTAGAATATACGCACTGGTGCATGATCTAAACACACGGGCTATGATTTATGCTTCATTCTGTTGATGTTTACTGGCGGACACTCCTACTTACACTTAGATGGATCTATCAGAGAGATTAGAACTCATTTTTGTGGTAGATTTTTCAGAATACGCACTGTTTATCCTTGGAGAACCAAAACAGATTATAACAACAAGAGGTTTTCTATCTATATATTTAACTTCTTCCTGGTACAGCCAACAAAAAGATGTTACTCAACGGGCAGTTTCCGTTTCATTCCAAATGAGCTAAATCAGCAAGGAGAAACTCTGAAAGAATGTATTCTCTTTAGATATCTTTACAGAATTATAGGTATGGAACTGTATAGTGCTGCCATGATCATTTAAGAAACCTGCGAGTCACAGAATTACAGGGAAGATCCAACAGAAGATGATACCAATCTGAAACAAGTCACGAATACCTTTTCCTTGACCGCTTTCAACAAAGGAAGAAAGAGTCTTGAGTATTCTCTCCCTTGAGAAATCATCATCCAGCAAACTGATAAGAAACCAGCTCCACGCCACTTCAGCTCAGTTTTTATTTGAAGGCCTTGACAAATTATCAGAGCAAATCTTTGATGAAATCAAGGTTTAGGGTGTCCCGAACGATAAGATATACTCCGAGGAGAATAACAAGCGTGATCCCGGATGACGTTATCCGCTGCTCTGTTTCTAAAGGGAGCTTTCTCCCACCCCTAGCTGCTTCTATGAGAATCAAGGCCAGGGAACCCCCATCCAGAGCAGGTAATGGAAGGAGGTTTACCACTGCAAGATTAATATTGAGCACAGCTGCAAATTGGTAAAGTCCATCAATATTCGACCTTGCAACTTCTGCACCAACAGCAATAATAGCAACCGGACCAGAAACCTTACTGGCTGATTGAGAGAAGTTTAAAAAAGTTTGTTTCAAGCTATCCACCACATTGGATGAAAGACCCCAAAATTCTTTTCCAGCAAAATTAAATGCCTCCAAGATGTTCTTGGTCACAACCTTGGTAATCTTTACATTGGGTGATAATTGAACTCCGATTTTACCTGTTCCATCGAAATTCTCGTCCGGTGTGACGCCAATTTCAAAATCCTGTTTTCCCCTCTCAACCTTAAGCATCACGTTATTTTTAGGACTCCTCTTAATGACACCAACAACCTCGGATACCGCATTTGGCCCATTTTTTGGCAAGTTAGTTCCATTAACAGCAAGAATTACATCCCCAGGAAGCAACCCATCTCGGGAAGCAGCGGAAAAGGCTCGAACTTCTGGAACAAGCACCCCAGGAAAGGCCTCTTGCACGGGCAAACCAACTGATAATACTTGAATAAAGATTAAGAGATAAGCAAAAATAATATTAGCAATAACACCAGCTGATATCACTATCGTTCTATCCAAAATCGGTCTGTTCTTCAGCAAATTCTCATCATCGACAGGTATATCACTCTCCGGATCATTATCAGGAAACCCCACAAACCCACCCAAAGGAATAGCTCTAACAGAGTATTCAACATTTTTTGCATTGAATTTAGCTAAAATAGGACCAAACCCAACAGCAAATTTACTTACATGGATACCCTGTAGATAAGCAGCAAGAAAGTGACCACTTTCATGAACAACAATAATGGCTGTCAACACTCCAGCTGCTTCTAAAACAGACTGCAAATTTCCCAAGTCAAATCCAGAAACAGCCCATGACTTTACGTCCAACCTTTTCCCATGTGGGCATCTACTGAAAAGGTGAGTCTTGGGGTGAAAACTAAGGTTCGATGAATAGCAAAGTGAAGATGGAAGAGGTTTAAAAAAGTTGGTTTTGGATTTTAAAGAGGATGATTCTAAAATGCGTGGCTTCGAGTTAGAAAACCTTGAAAGAGAAGATGAAGGGGATGGAGGAGAAGAAGACAAGTTTATGAGCATGGTTCCTTGAGGAGAGGATTTAGGATAATGAGAGGAGGAGAAATGGCGAAAAAGGGAGGAAGTGATTGTGGATAATTCATAGTTTTTGGGTCTGTGGAGGGGAAGTAGAGAGATAAATATCCTCGTTTTGTCTTTGCTTCCACGCCAATGTGTTTTTGCTTGCACTTTCAGCTCCTTCAGATGGACATTTGTGGTTCATTGGTGGAGGACCCAGGGCCTACAGAGACCCACTCACTGGATCATCTTCAGGCCCAATGGAGGTCATTTAAAGGCCCACATAAAAAACATTTTTCAGGGCAAGGAATTGAATTGGCTTGCTTGATTTTTATTTTTTACTTTTAATAAGTGTTTTTTTTTTATAAATAAATTCTTATAAATCATGAAATCTGGTTTTGTTAGCTTATAGTTTGTTCTTTTATTTTTATTTTCCTTTCATATTTGTTTCCTAGTGTGTGTGTGTGTAAAGGGACATGCATCCTTGAATAAAAAATTAAATGTAAGTTGTAATGTAAGTTAAATAGGATGTCACTAAACCAATACCCCTGCAATAAAAACAAAAGAGAGCACCGACCATCATTTGTTTATTTATTTTTTAAGTTTTGGAGTTTTATATATTTATTATAAGAATAATTAAAAAATATTTTATTTTTTAGAAAAAAAGTATGTTTTTCATTGATTTGGTATGCTAATATCAAAAATAAAATTTTAAAAATCAAATTAAAAATTATTTTAATATATCTTTAAGTATAAAAATTAAAAAAGCAATACTTTTTATACAATGAGCTTGATATTGTGATGGTATTAAAATAAAAAAAAATTAAGTTTAAAACAAGATTGTCCATTCTATTTTGGTTAGTGCTTCATTTTTTCAATTGGAATGGAATGTTTTAGTTTTGGAGTGTTTCGGCGCGCCGTTTTGGGGTTGTATTTTTTATGTATATATATATAATTAAATATATTAATTCAAAAAAATAGTTCAGTCCAAAAAATAAATCATTTAGAATTGTGCAATTTAATCTAAAAAAACACGATAAAATGATTTTTATGAACATGTATAATATTACGAGAATATCATCATCAATCTTGTAAGGTCATTATATTCTTTGATTGTTCTTAAATTTTAACAGAATATATATAAATATGTAAAGAGACTCCTCATAAAATTTCATCTCAATCTAATGGTCGAATTAAGAGATATAATGATATTGTAAAATTATTCATTATTTTAAAAAATACTATTTGGCCAGAACGGCACTGACGAAATGATACCGACATGTTTTGGCTGGTATTTAGCCAAAAAATCTGGAATAAGCTAAAATTTTAACCGAGATAAAAACGATATCATTTTATTTTTTTTAACTAGTATTAAATATTTTCACCGTTTCAACTGAAATAAAACGAAAGTGGTATAAAATATCAAAGAATCTTTTTTTCTTTAAATAAAAAACATTAATCGTATTGAAAAAGGGAAAAAAAGCTGGTGTCATCATTGTGTCCAAGTGTTACGTACGTGCTGTGTATGGTTACCGACTTCTTTTTTTCAGTGAAAATGAAATTTCATGTAAACTATGGGATTAATTTGGAAAATTTCATGTAAACTATGGGATTAATATGGAGTGACCAGGTTCAATGAACCTGAAACCCAACTCCCTTTTCAGCCACCCTTCCTGTACTATATGGTGCTACAGCAATCGGCACTTACGCAAAACAAAAAACACAGAGGTTTCAGGAAAAAAAAGAAAAAAAAGAAGATGAGTTTTGCATTGTGTTTTCTTGTTCTTGGAGGGACGATTTCCATTGTTTTCTCATGATCAAGACGTACCCTTCATGCTGCAGCAGACGTTCGTGGCGGCAAGGTTCACTACCTTCTTCTTCTTTTCCATATCTTTCCATGATCAGATCAAAGGTACCGCTCTGCCTTGTATCTTTCCTTTTCATTTTTAGTATGTTCAGACCAGAAGTTAGAACTAAGATTTAGTTTTGTAATAATATTCAGTCTGGTTCTTCCTCATTAAAGTGCCTGTTTTCGTGTAATTCCTGAAGCTCAACGGCTTGTTGCAGAGATAACTGGGAAGGTTGAACTTGAAGGCATGACAAAAGATTATGGCAAGCTGGAAAAAGAACTCGAGAAAGCTTCTCCTCTAGCAATTATCAACAAGGCCCTTCAGAAGTTTATAGATTGCAGCGCCATTTCTTTCAGGTACGTACTAATTCGATGCCATGCCTGTGTCTGTCGAGTAATATAAAGATGAATATTTTTAATGTAGATATATATATACATAAATTGTCGAAAATCCAGGAGATATAGAAGATGTCGTCTGAATTTCAAATCTGAAAGGAGCATGCACAGGAAACATATATATATTCTTCATTGGTGAGAGATTCTGCACCAGCCCTAAAAATGACATGTGGGGTCGTTGCAGCAGGAATTAAAAATATTTGTAGTTCTAGATGCTTAGAATGAAACAAGAAAATATTAGGTGTAAAGTTCAGTAAATAATTCAGAAAGGAAAGTTGTTTGCTGGCAAGCTATTATTTTATTGACGATGATCATCTAAACCAGAGCTACAGATCGTGGGCGCCGATGCTTTTGGGTTGTCTTTTTTCAAATCTTGTCTATTTTCTCTTCAACTTTTATCATCCCTACACGATTCACAGCTACCGGAGATGCCTAATTGACATGACAACCAGATTAAGCAACCAATAATGATCGACAATGCGATCCTAACAAGATCATTAAAAAACATATCTTAATGTAAACGTCAACTATTATAGAGATCGACACGCTTCTAACAGAAAACGATGTGGATAGAAAAATGCGAAGAGTTAGGAAATCCTTCGTAAGATTCTGAAAAGAAGAAGAAAAATACCATTAAGGGCCAAGTTCTGTCTAAATTGTACAAAGTGTCGTTGTCTAAGCATCAATTAGGTTTCAACGAGGTCAGTTTTTTAAGCTAATCAACCAGCTGCCCTTCCAATTGTATTACTGAACCTTATTGCTGTGTCAAAACAGACCGAGTGCAGTCTAGTACTTCGGAACTGTTGTGGAGATTTTGTAGCAATTCCTTTCAGTGTCATGAATTGAACACAGCATCTAAAATTATGCAGTGGAGCTAAGGATTTGTCTTTGATTCTCCAATCGGGGGTGTTTAGCCTGGACACAGGGAGGCTGAGCTCACAGAACTACAAACTTTTGGATGATGTGGAGAGGTTCTACGGCATGGACATTGAATACCTGCACCAAGAATGCTGTCGAGTTCTAGAGGCGAGACGTCTTGGAAGGGCCCTTAAGGGTTTTTGTGCTTGGATCACAGGCCAAAGAAAAGATCAGTCTCCTGGCATCAGAGCCAGTGTTCCTGCTCTGAAAATCGACCCTTCAGTTGAAGGGATTGGGCGTGGAGCCACCAGCCTCGTGAAGTGGAACCCGGTGGCAAATTTGGGCGGCCAGGCTACATGGAACTTCCTCCAAACCATGAATGTGCCTCTACGATATGTCTCAACTGATTGTGAGACATTCACCAGACCGGCCTTCCCCTGGCAGCATGAGAGAGGAGGGAGGCGGTGGTGGGAGGAGGGCAAGGTGGTGGAGCGTGGACTACATGAAGGAAATATCGAATCTGAAGATGAGCAAATCAGTGAGCACATAATTGGAGCTGTTTCCATTACAAATGCAAATGACCCGATTGCTGATGTTCTCAGCTCCCAAAACTTGACCTCTTTGAGCAGGGCCGGGGCAGAAATTGTAGGCACGTTTAAGAACAGAACTGGGCCTTGGCTAGATGTGCCCTACGCACCTCGGCGTCACTTTTTCCAGGCAAGAGTTCATTTCATCATAACCTCTAGCTAATTGCAATTGGTAATTATCAGTCCTGCACATGACCAGGTTTCATTTCTTTCTGTTTTTGCCTTTTCATTTTGTGAATTCACAGGCCATGGAGAATTCATATGCTAAGCTGGTGGATGCTGAGGTTAAGACTGGGAAGTTCAGGTTAGATGGTAAGCACAAGGCATTTGCAAACCAGAAACTTCAGCTCAGGATCTTTACCACTCCAGTAATTTCCCCTGGCTCCAAGCCTATCAAATATTCCTCGGAGAAAAGGGACGTTGATTCACATTTAGCTTTTGTCAGTTCGCTTCAATGGTGATGAGCATGCTCAGATCCATACTTATCCATTTGCGAGAAACTCGATCGTCGAGAGCAAGAAATAGAGCAGGAAAGTGTCAGTAATCTGCACATCCATCCTACTCCTGCTTTCACGGTGATGCCCTTCACAAAGATTCAGTGTTCTAGCATTTGTGGTGAGATTGATGAGTTCCCCTTTAAGACTTCAGATTTCCTCGTTTTCAACCATGGATTGCAGCCAGTGTTATCAATCCATTACATCGTTTCCTTTTCTTTGTTTCTGTTTGTTTTTGAAGAAATCAGCTTCGCTATTAAATGCAGTAGCTGAGCCAGACCCAACATGGAGTTTGGTGCCTGAAAACATTTTCTTCTTTAACAATGCCATAACTTGTACCAAAATTTATCTGAGTTCAATGTTAGTTTATTTTTATTTTGCTTTGCATTCACAATTACAAGATAAAAGATCCCAGTTTCATATAAATTTCATTTGAGCTTTAGCAACTCAAAGAATCAAGCTTTTCCTCTACTTTCTCATGGATCCAGCTAGTTGTTGTTATGGTCTGAATAAAAAACAATGAGAAGAATTGAATATGGGTATTTCAGGCTAATGATTAAGCAATTGGCATTGCTACCACTTTTACATTTCAAGAAACTTGAGGGGCTGGAACCCCATCAACAGGGACTTTCGATTCAGTGAGCAATACAAATTACAGACATTGAATGTTTCGAGGTTTTAAGCCTCAATAATAACACCCTCACTCTCCATTGAAATCCTGGGTCTGCACAAACCCAGCTAAAGCCAGAGGTAGTTAACATGAAGTACAAATCGCCTCAATTAGACAGATCAGTTATTGAAACAATCACAAATATTCATAACCAGGGCACTAACACACGGAAACAAAATTAAAAACTACTATTGATTGGTACTCCATCCATGCTCTATCCCACCTCGTCAGGCTTTCTTGTCCTTGATTGGTGGTGCCTGGAGAAGGAATTTAGAAATCATAGCAGCTAAAGTTGCTCCTATAAAGGGGCAAATCCAGTAGACATAAAAGAAATCCCAAGTGGCGTGCCTGTTGCTCAAATAAGCCCATCCATAAGCATTGGCAGGATTCATTGACGGGCCGGTGTACCTACCTCCGGCCATAATCAATCCCACAGTAGCCACGGCCAGCAACCAAACCTTCAGCACAATGTTTCTAGGACCCTTGAGCAAAACAAAATGTAGAGCAAGACAGATGAAAAAAGTCAACACCCCCTCAGCAATCGCCCCTGTATGCAAGTCCACCTTCAACGACGGACCACCTCGGAGCACGTGCCTGTACTGTTTCGGCATCACCTCCGTAATTGCCATGGCACCCACAACCCCACCGGCTGCCTGGACCGGAAAACGCAGAGCCATGGACATGAGAGACGCGTCAGGCTTTAGGCCTGCCGTGTAGAGAGTAATGGTTGTAGCAGGGTTGAAACTGGCACCACCACAGGCAGCTCCGATCAAGCTGAAAGTTAGCATAAAAAGAGCGGCTACATTAATGGTTATGAAGAGACCTGCTATGGACATGGCTTCGACACCCACATAAGCTGCTATGATGGAGGAGAAGACACCCAGCAAAGGAACGCTGAATACCCACATGCATGTCAAGATTCCATCTACCATGGCTCCCTTGATTGCTCCCATCTCTCTCTCGCTTTCTCTCCACCTACCCAGCAGCACAAGAACAGGAGCTCTCTCTCTCTCTGCCTTGATCTTCCCAGTCCCTCCTGTGTGGTCTGAAATCGAACAGAAAATGACAGCAAAAGGAAGGAATATCGAGCTTATATATATAAATAAATAAACATTTAATATGCAACTAATAGCCTCCGCTATTACCCTTTAACCTTATTTTAGGACAAACCTCAAATTAACCCTTCATTTATGATCCAATTATCAATTAAATCCCAAATCTTTATATTCTATCAATTTCACTTCAAAAAACTAATATTTTCCCGCATCGAATGGCAGTTAAAAGGAATTTTTTACTCTCTTTTTTCCCCTCGACTTCTTAGAAAAAATTGAGAAATTAATGTAGTACCTTTTTTATAAAATAAATATTTTATTAATTATTTTTATGTCTTCCCTTTTCAGTTAAGTAATTTTTTTCTATTTAATATTAATAGGGTTTTTTTGTTTTTTTTTTCTATATGAAGGGTTGTGATAACTCTTTTTTTTTTGTAATTGAGAATTAAATTATTAAAAATCAAATATTTTAAATGTCTTGCTTATTGTTTTAAGGTTTTGACTTCTATACAAATCAAATTAATAGAGTGATGGCTGAAAGAAGGCTTGTACTTTATGGTAATAAGGACCTCGTGACCAGTTGGCCACCAGTGAGGGAAAGTGGCGACTGACGCATCTATTCCAAAAAGCATCTTTGTTCGGGTTAGTGCCAAAAAAATTAATTTTTTTATTTGCTTCGAAGTAAAATTTATAAAATAATAATAAAATATTATATATTTTAAAAATAACTATGATCTTTAATTTTTATTACATAATACCAACGTTTATTCTATCATGTAGCCAAAGAAAGTGGACGTCGTCATCTTTTGTCCCATCTCAAGTCTCAAAATTATTCTTCGATGGCCTTCAAATGCTGATACGGCACCGCACCACTTTTAGCTTTTGAAACCATCTTCTTCAACTAGCAGTCTATGGATGCCTGGCTACCTCCTACCTTTTACTCTGTTAATAGCAATTGCTCTGATGCCTTTTGCTTTTTTAGAATATTTCTCACTTTAAAATAATATAAAAACATTAATTTAAAGTAAATAAAAAAATAAAAATCATTAATTTCAGTATTACCCCTAAACTGACAGGTTAATATGAAAATTGCATTTCGATCCCTGTAATGTTAGGGATTTTCACTTTAGCATCTATAACTCAAAACTTTTCAACATCATCCAATAAAAAATTCTTCTTCTTTTTTTTCATGATTTTTCTTTCACTTTTCATGTTTTTCTCTTCTTCTTTTTCAGAATTCCTTACCATTAAGTTTTTTGTATTACACTTACGAGATCATTTTGATACATTAATGTCAAACATGATTTAAAAATAATAATAATAAAATTATTGTTTAAAAAAAAACACTTTAAAAATAATAACACCAATGAATGAAGCTTCTTATATATAATAAAAATGAAAAATTTATACCTCAAATTAAAATTAAATTGACATATAAAAGTTAGAGAGCAGTCCCACGTAATCCATTTTCACTATCCATAAGATAAAATGGTTATCTTCTTCCTCGTTTTTTAATACAAGTGTTTATACATGAGAAATCAAGAAAAGCTAGAAAAGGTTAGGTTGTTCATTAATATAATTGATTTAGGTTTGGGATTTGTAACCAACCCAACTTTTAATTTTAATTTTCAACCCATTCAGTTCTTTTTTTTAATTCAAGTGGGTTGGATATATTGTGTTTTGTCAAAATTATTTTTATATTTTATTAATATTCATAAATTGAGTTTATATTATTAATTTTTATAAGTTTAGGAGTTAAAACTTATATTACTAATTTTTATAGATTTGTCTTAATCATAACTAAGATGTTGATTATATGGAGTCTTGATGTGATGAATGGCATGGGATGAACCTTTCATTCCTCGTCTCTTGGTTAGTTTCTCTTTATCATATTTACAAACTTCTTGAGAGAGTGTGTGTGTGTGTGTGTGTGTGTGTGTGTGTATATCTAGACTTTTCAATATCCTGTTTAACGAAGTTTAAAAGAAAAGTGGGGGAAATGACTTCGTTTTATTGGTGAATTCCTGCCACATTTTCAGTTTGAAGCCATTAATGCCCTGCCTGTAGCTGTAAGGCTACAGGTTATACGCAGACACACAGTGACTAGAACTTGGAGGCAAGTTTGGCGTTGGTTTGGGAAAATCTAATGATAGTTAAGGACTTATGGCTGCTTTGGTTTCCTGTGATCAAACTGGAAGACTGGAGTAATAATGTACGTGGATCAGAAAGAAGGTAGATCATAGATATCCTGAAAAAAAGTTCTTTTGACTGGATTGTTGAATTCGTGGTTATGAAACTTGGATCTCACCATGTTATATATAGGTTGATGTAGGCTTGCTCAGATGTAGATCAATATACACTCTGGATTTTGTGTCTGATCTGGATCTCTCAGAATATATTTTTAGGGAAATTAACTCATGCCCTTGCTGGGGTATGGTCTGAACTCTGAATATTCTACTTACTTTCCATTAGACAAGTGTGAGGAGGGAGATCGTATGAGCTAACCTGGAGAATGAAAACTGCAAATAACTAGGGATTTTTATTAATTGCAAGCAAAGGTATGCTGGCATTGGTGTGTCCTTCATCTCTGCTGACACTCCACATAAACTTGCGGACCACTGCAATATCCCTGGAGTTTTCTCCCTTGGAAGCATCCCGGACAGCTCCTCCAGTACTGGAAGTGGTGCTCACCGATCCAGACTTCTGTCATGGCTGCTGGTTTCAGAGGTTATGCTGAGATTGTTTTTGAGAATCCAGGAGATAATGTGCAGTCTCGGCACATTGATGGGCGCAACTTCTTTGTTGTGGGGCATGTTCATCATACCCTAATTGCAGCATTCATTTTTATCTACTGGATTAGTTGATCTGAATGCTTTCTGATGAGCAGGATGGATGGAGGGCAGTGGTCACCTGCAAGGAGATTAGGTTTTAATTTGAGAGACAGTTTCTCGTTGTACTGTTCAGGTACCTAACAGAATTGTTATTAATATCAGAAAATTTGTTGATCATAAGATTGTTTTCATTTAGTCTCTTTTTAATTTGGATCAGTAGCGCTGTAAGAAGTGTTGTTGTATCTCTAGTAACATTACAACTTTTCAGAAAGCTGGAAATTTCTTATTCTAGTTTTGGGTGTGTCAATTTCCTAAGTAGCCTACCAGTGTCATATAGATTTTGCCATGTTCTGTAATTGGACAAACTAAACTCTCCTGCTATCAAGTTTCAATACGCAAAGTTCTTCATTCAACGTATTAATGGCCCTGAATTTAATTTACTCAGCATTGTGCACAGGCTTGACCTAGGCTACCTAATCTTGTTGTTCTTATTTTCACTCGTCCCTAACTTAATTTCATTGGATTAGAACCTGCAATTCAGTCAACAGATACATGAATATGAGTGTATAATATTTCCTGTTTCTTCACCAACTTTCTAAAGAGTGTAAGTGGAAAACCCGAGTGGTTGTCCTGGTTATGGAAATTTCTAAAGGTTGAAATAAATAAGATAATTTGACCACCTTGCCGACAGTTTACTACGTCTGCTGCAATGCATTTATCGTTTAGACATTATTTTCCTTCCAATGACCGTTGACCTGCTATCCACGTCACATGCTTCTGCAACTGCAAGCATATACAGCCTTAATGCATTCATGAGTACTGTTAATTTAACAAAGCAAAACGACTGGACTACTTTGCTTCTTCAGAGATGAATCCTTATCCCTGGTTTTCGTCCATGTTGGGGAAGATTAAAGGATAGTTTTTAAAGTTTGAAGCATATGAAAAGATTTCATTGACTGAGAAATAAGAATATGAGAAGATTCCATTCTCCATTAATTTGATTTTAATGAAGGTAACCCTATATGAGCGAAAGGAAGATGAGACGGTAGATTTTGTATTTTCAAAAATTGCCCTCAAGAGAGACAACTAGTATCGTATATGTAATTTTGTGAATATCAGCCCTGAAGAGGTCGGCGAGTACAGATTACCAGAACTATATTAACTATCTGCAGAAAATGTTTAGAAACGAAAAAAAGTAAGTACTTACCTTATGGCTTCTCTAAATCTGGACCAATACATATTTTAACAAGCACTTTATTGGATTTAATGTAACAGTTATGTGTCTTGTAACTTCCTGATTAATATATAATGAGAGAGAGCTAGCTATCTTCACTATTACGTAGCCTAGTACCTGTGATCATCAGATCTTCTTGTGTTTTAACTTAACTTTAAGGATTAATCCAGTTCGTTGTTTCATATAATATATTGCAGTCAGTGGGATCCTTTACACTACCAAATTGAGAATTGGTCTAGATGATAATTAATACTCCATGCACAGTTGGTTGAAGTAGATAAGGGTAGTGAGCACGCAGCGTTCAAGTACTGTCGCCAGAGTTGACTGAGAACGTTCAAGTTGGTGATATATATATATATATATATATATATATAGAGAGAGAGAGAGAGAGAGAGAGAGAGAGAGAGAGAGAGAGAGAGATGAAGTATAATGTCATGGTGGACAGAAGAGAAACCCTCCGGTTCACTTGAGCACACAAAATCAAGCCTTGTATGACTTTGAAATGATCATTAAATGTTCCAACTATTGGCCCAACTGTTCGAGTGCGTCACATTAACACCAATCAATGGAGACTTGCCAAAATAAGCAAGTGGATAAATGGAGACCAGCTCCTTTTTTGATAAACCCTGTCTATAAAAGGAGACTCTAGCTACATGCAGAGAAGAGCATGCAAAAAACCTTCTTATTAGTGTATATCATAAACAGGAAGCCATGGGTGTGATCTCTCCGAAATGGGTTTCTTTTCTTCTGCTGTTCTTGTGCATTGTCCTTCATTTGAGTGCAATCACCCTGGGTGATAACAAGCTTGACAAAACTGGTTATCGAGATGATGATTGTAGGTGGAATCGAAAACATTGTGGAGGCCGCTTTGGTGGGGGACGCGGGGGAGGACTAGGAGGTGGTGGTGGGCGTGGTGGTGGAGCTGGAGGTGGTTTTGGAGGTGGATCAGGACATGGTGGAGGCTTTGGAGCTGGAGGAGGTGCAGGAGGTGGTTCAGGACATGGTGGGGGCTTTGGAGCTGGAGGTGGTGGTGGTGGTGGAGCTGGTGGTGGCGGAGGAGGTGGTGTTGGAGGTGGGTCAGGACATGGTGGAGGCTTTGGAGCTGGAGGAGGTGTAGGAGGTGGAGGTGGAGGTGTAGGAGGTGGAGGTGGTGGTGGAGGTGGAGGTGGAGGTGGTGGTATTGGTGGTGGTTCAGGACATGGTGGGGGCTTTGGAGCAGGAGGTGGTGTGGGTGGTGGTCTCGGAGGTGGTGGTGGAGGCGGAGGAGGAGGAGGAGGAGGTGGGGGTCTAGGTGGTGGGTCAGGCCATGGTGGTGGCTTTGGGGCAGGGGGGGGTATAGGAGGTGGAGCTGGTGCTGGTGGAGGTGCTGGTGGAGGTAGAGGTGGTGGTGCTGGTGGAGGATTTGGAGTTGGAATCGGCATTGGTGTAGGAGTTGGAGCTGGTGCTGGCCGTGGATCTGGAAGCGGTTCAGGTAGTGGAGGCGGTGGAGGCGGACGCTAAACACGGTTCATCTTGAAAACCAAGCTCTTTGCAGATTTGAAGTGGGCGATGCTAATAAAATAAAAGGATTATCAGCTTGAACTTTAAAACATCTTTTGAAACGTTAGCTTTTACGTTGTAAACTTGTGTTCTCGTCAATCACTGCTTGCGTGTACTGCCTTGATTTGTTACTTCCAAACTGAGATGTGTTTCCATAACTGGAATACCACTTCTCTCTGTGTTTTCTTATTTCCAGTTATGCCGCCTCAACAACGTTATGCATGGCAATTGTCTCACGAGATAAGACCTCCACCACGCAACCCTTCATTAAAATTTAATATATTATTATCTTAATAATTAAAAAAATGTTCAGTCTTAGTATTTTTTTAAGAAAATCATTTTGAATTTTTATTTTATTCAACTCATGTTTTTACCACTTATGGTTATATAATCAAATCTACTGAGTCAACTCGGATATATTGTATTAACCCCGGCGTGATTTAATTTGAAAATTAATTTTTTTTAATTTACTTTTGATTTTATTTCTATGAATTTAACATGATTTAAAAAAAAAAAACATCAAACATCAAGTTGATCCTCAAAAGGATCCAATTTAGTATTTGTAGGTGTTCTCTCATGATTTTCTCAATTTGATTTTTATTAAGTTATCATAGTTTTATGATCTAAATTGCAAGATAACTTGGAGTGATATAAGTCAATCCAAAATTAAAAAATATTATACAATACATCTTTTTTTAAAAAAATATTTTTCATTAGTTATCTATTTATCTCTGGAACTGCCAAGTTAACCTAGTTATATCATATCAACTTCCACACAATTTAATTTGAGAATTGAGTTTTATGATTTATTTTTTATTTTATTTTCATGAGATTACCATAATTTTCTTTAAAAACATCTCATTGATCTTCAAAAGGATTCAATTTAGTGCCTGTTTGAGACAGCGTTTCAACCGCCGTTTTTGAATTTTTTTCATTTTAAATGAATTGTTTTTAGTGTTTTTAAATCATTTTGATATGCTGATGTCAAAAATAATTTTTAAAAAATAAAAAAATATCATTTTGATGTATTTTTAAATAAAAAACACTTTCAAAAGCAATTGCAACAACCCTCCCAAACAGGCTCTTAGTGTTTGCATGTTTTTTTTTAAGTCTTTGTATTTTTTTTTATCATTTAACATTACATTGTTTGAGAATCGAGTTTTATAATTATTATTTTTTTGGATTATTATCATCTCAAAAAAACTTTACGACAACAAGTTGATTGATTTTGTGAAGAAAAAAATTGTTTGCTAGTGTTTTTTAAGATCCTTTTCTTTTTTTTTATTGATTTTTTTTTACTGAGAATTAAAGTTTTTAATTTTTTTTGATTTGTTTTTTAAATATGTTGATATTGCATGGATATTTTTTTATACATTTTTTTTCTATTCTAACCCGCGTAGCGTGTAACAATTATCACTGCAAATCTAAATAATCCAATCCTGGATAAATTTTATTTTATATTTGCGTATTTAAACATGGAGTTTACATGCTTTTCTTTATTTTAATTTTCTAACATGATATCTCAGCTTGTAAATCGTGACGTGGCCATTATGATCTCATGCCACGTGATGAAAACATGGGCTGATGTAGGGGAAGTGGAAAAAAACACAGATTCCTTGTGTTTCAAACTTTTTTTTTCATTATTTTAAATTAACTTTTTAAAATTATTTTGATATCATGATATAAAAATTAAAATTATAAAAACAAAATATTTTTATTTTGATATATTTTCAAATAAAAATTTAAAAAACAAATCATTACCACAAAAAAAACAACCTTTTAATCTCTTATAAAAATTTATATATGAGTACCTCATCTTCAATTCTATTTATCTGAATGTCACCACATCCATTTATTTTTCTTGTTCTAGCATACAATGTTCTTCGTGATAAAGTCTCAAAAGAGCGTGCCATGACGATATAAAATTTATACCTTGTATAATAGATTTCAAGTTCGAGTCAAAGCGTACATCTTATATAAAAATCTGAAATAACTAAAATTTTATTTGTTCATCTAAATTAATAAAATATAGTATGATATAAAAAAATTCTTCATCATAATTCATAAATGATAGAAATGTGTGATTTGATCATTGTATCTTGTGTCACATTTAGAAAAATGAGTCCACATAGAAAAAATAAAAATAGAAATAATATATATATTTTTAATTTTAAAAAAAATTATTTTTAATATAAATATATTAAAATAATATAAAATATTTTTTTTATAAAAAACTTTTAAAACACAAAGTCAGCCTTCTTTTCTTTTCACGTTACAGTATCTTGCAGGAGAAGATAAGCTCCAGAAGAGAAAGTCCCACTAATTAATTAAGCACACAGTGCCTGCATGTTGGACTTCTTTTGCACGCCATTTAGAATTTAGTCAACACAATTCAATTTTTTTATAAACATATTAATTAATGCATTTTTTAAAATGATAACAACTAAAATGTATCTAGACACCGCTTGTTTTGATTGTGCAAAAATATTTTTATTTTAAATTAACTTTTTAAAAGATTTTTTTGAAAATAATAAGTTTTTAATAATAATAAAAATATTTTTAAAAAGATTATTCTAAAAATGTTTGCTAACATGAACTATCAATAGAAGCAAAATCAAAGCAACATCTTAACATCTTTGGTGACTGTTTTGATTTTGAAAATATTTTTTATTTAGAAATATATTAAAAAAAAATTATTTTTTAAAATTAAAATAATATATTTTTTATTTTTTAAAAATTTATTTTTGACATTAGCACAATGATATAAAACATTAAAAAATATAATTTAAAATAAAAATATAAAATATAATTTTTTAAAACACACACAATGCTAAACAGAGGTGTTTTGCAATGTTTGAAACATTCTACACTGGTCTTGAATTGCAAAATTATACAGTCAATTAATTAATATTAAAAATAAAATAAAAATAATGATATTAGCAAAGCGATTACAAAAACGAAATTAGTTAGATTGTATTTTGTTTTCCTTTTCTTCTTTAATATTTTGACAAATAAAATCGCATTATTTAAATAAAATTGTTTTCATATCACCGCATGATTAATGAAGAAATTTCACAGGACATAGTCTTGATCGGAAAGAGTGAGGAAGTAGGTAGGACACAGTAACGAACCCTGTTTCCCGCCGTTTAGGCTTTCTACATAAAGCATTTCCTGCTGCCCAATGGTCACATATCCCACTCCACACTCCAATTAACGCCTGCTTTTCTTTTTGGGTCAAAAGAAAAGACCTTTCCCTTTCTTCTTCATTTCGTTTCATCATCTCCACTCCACAATCAATGGAGCTTCGCTCTCGTAAAAGGCTCTCCGGACTATCAATCAACGGTTATTTTTCTTAACCTTTTTATTTATTTATTTACATGCTCTGAATTTCTTTTTAGGGTGAGGATTAGAGTTGCTTTTTGGTTTTGTATTAGGACGAAATCAAGCGACTGATAAGTTTTAGGTTTTCTAAAGTTTTTTCTCATTTTAATCGTTAGAGTGATACTTATGGAAATTTCTTCTGGATTTTGACGGTTAGGTTTCGATTTGATTTTGATTTTCATGTAATTTGAAAGTCTGCTAGTGTATAGGAAGTCCTTAAGTACGTGGTTTTTCTTTTGCCTTCTTTTTTGTACAAAACACATTTCTAGATTATTGTTGTTGTTAAGGAATAAATTAAATGTTGGTGAGTTATTTTTACCAGGGTTGTAAAATTAATGACTTTGGTTTTGTGCAGGCGATGGTGAGCATGGGGAAAGTGGTTCTTGGAACGAAGAAGACGGAAACAATTACATGGACGGTGGTGGTGCGGGTGATGGTTCTGATGACGAATTCTATGTTCTATCTTCAGATTCTGATGATAATAGCTTCGGTAATGAATTTACTTTCCTGTATAAAAAGAACTCTTGCTTCTTCAGTCTTTTCTTTTTTCGACTGTTTTTTCATTTTCTTGTTGAGGTTCACTAGTTGAAGTTTTGTACGTGTGAAAAAAAGGTGAATTATATTATTTTTAATATGTTTCAATGGAAGATATCTCCCACATTTGATTGAGATGGTTCGGATTTTTTATATATTAAGAAGTCCGCGGTATTTGAAATCAAAGCTTACAAGTTGAGATTCGATTGCATCACTGACATCCCAGAGAATGAATAGGTGAAATGACTGAAGAGATGGGGGATTTGCTCTTAAATCATCAGGCAAATGCTACTATTGGTGTCCATGATTGGCAAGGTAGTGTCATTTTTTATTAATGCTATTATTGTTCCCGTGCTTTATCATGTACTGCCTTCTGCTAAGAGGGGTACTCTGGAAACAGGTCCCATCAATGAACAACAACCAGTTGAGCAATCAACAGCATCGCAAAAAAAGAAATACTTTAAAACAAACAAGAGGCGCAAAAAGAGGTCAGGGGCTTTGTTGATGTGGGAAGTTTGGGAAGAAGATCATGACAGATGGATTAATGAGAACTTGACTGAGGATGTTGATTTTGAACATCAGCGTGGATTGGAAGCTAAAACTGCTGAGGCACCATCTGACTTGATTATGCCTCTGTTAAGGTTCCAAAAGGAATGGTTAGCCTGGGCTTTGGAACAGGAAGAGTCATCCACCAGAGGGGGAATTCTTGCAGATGAGATGGGAATGGGGAAGACGATTCAAGCAATCGCTCTTGTCCTTGCCAAACGGGAACTCCATCGAAATGTTTTTGAATTCAATGGCCCGTCACCATTTTCAGGCTCATCCAGTGATTTGGCTGGAATCAAAGCCACCCTTGTAGTCTGTCCGGTGGTTGCTGTAACTCAGTGGGTAAGTGAGATCGACCGGTATACTACAAAAGGAAGCACCAAGGTTCTGGTTTATCATGGGGCTAATAGAGAAAAGAGCTCTAAACTGTTCCATGATTACGATTTTGTCATAACAACATACTCTATTATTGAGTCTGAATTCAGAAAATACATGATGCCTCCCAAGAAGAAATGTGTGCATTGTGGAAACTCCTTTTATGAAAAGAAGCATATAGTTCACCTTAAATATTTTTGTGGACCTGATGCTAATAGAACAGCAAAGCAATCTAAGCAAGCTAAGAAAAAGCAGAAAACTGTACCATCAACATCAAAGCAGAAAACAAAATCTGATAAAGATAGGAGTCATCCTATGGAGCTTACAGAAGTTGAACTAGGATTGCAAAAAGAGAAATCACTTTTGCACTCGTTGAAGTGGGAGCGCATCATTTTGGATGAGGTGAGTTGGCATGCATAAATGTGCCTGGGGTTAACAATGTCTCTGCTTCCTTGTAAATTTGCCCCACTATGATGCATTGTGAATTCAAGACCAAAATAACATGAGAGACAGACAATTGTACCAGGTTCTATGACATTTTTCATAGCTTTCTCTGTCCCTGTTCATCTGTCCTTTCTGTGCTGGTAACCATAGTTTCCTTTCCTTTTGGAGCCAATCTCTCAACAAGTTTGGGAACCAAACTAACGACCTCAAGCTTCTTTAGGAGTTTTCAGTTCGTTATGGGTTTAAAGTAGATTCTTGAATTTCATTTGAAACTTTGCTAAGAAAAGCTTTTCTTTCCCTACAAGTTAATTATCCATAGCCCCGTTTCGATGACAATTTGTTCTTTTACTTGTAGTGAAACAACCAACAAACTGATCTCATATAGAGTTATCATGTCATTTCTCACCTTCATTATATACTGCCATTAGTGCAGAAATGTCGCATTCCCATTATTTTCTACTTTGCTGTTCCCATAAATTTCTTTCTTATGTGTGTTGTCTCATTATTTTTATTGTGAAATAATAAAAAAGTACATGCTTTCCATGTCTCAGTCCTCATCAAGTTTTGTTTTTCTGTAAATATTTTGTTTTTCATTTCCATCATTTGTGCGCCTTTTACTTTCTGAAGCATACTTTTTCTCCTTCTTGCCCAACATAGGCCCATTTTATAAAAGATAGACGTTGTAATACAGCAAAAGCTGTTTTTGCCTTAAACTCTTCATACAAATGGGCTCTGAGTGGCACTCCCCTTCAAAACCGTGTTGGAGAACTATACTCGTTGGTAAGTTCACGTCACTTCAAACCAAATAACTTTAATCATATCAAATTTTGTCATCTTATGCATTTGGAGTTCTGTCATTGCAGGTACGCTTCCTGCAAATAGTTCCATACTCGTATTACTTGTGTAAGGATTGTGATTGCAGAACTCTTGATTATGGGTATGGTTTAAGATTCAAGCTTTTTTTTTTTATCTAACTGACCTTATTTATGACTGTGGTGTGAGGTTTATGATTATCTTACTTCATATAGTCCTAAAAATTGCTGTATTCCTTTCTATTGAGCAACTTAATGTTTTTTAATCAACCTAAGCGTCTTTTTTTTTTTCTCAATGTATATTTTTCTCTTCTTTGTTCTCTGTTTGACAACAATTTCTACTTGGAATTTACCAGTTGTGAAGTTAGTTGCTTGTACAAATTTGAGGCTCTCTTACTATTTTACTGTTTCATTTTTTCTATTTGTATCCTTTCTGGGTACTTAATATTTAGAGACACTTAACTGTTTTTTATTCTTTTTTTGCTAAACCCAATGCCACTTTGTAGATCAACGGCACAATGTTCTAGTTGCCCTCATAGTTGTGTGAGGCATTTTTGTTGGTGGAATAAAGTGAGTATTGCAGAATATTGCTTGTCATTTTTTTTTATTATAATATTTTGTGGGTATTACTGAAGCAATATTTATTCTTAATACACTTCTTTTTTTCTTAGTATGTTTCTAACCCAATACAAAAGCATGGAAATGCTGATTATGGACGAAGAGCAATGATATTGCTCAAACACAAAGTTTTGAAGAACATAGTGCTAAGACGCACGAAAAAAGGGAGGGCTTCTGATCTTGCTCTTCCTCCCAGAATTGTGAGTTTTCCTTCTACACTAGTAGACAGCAACTTTATTAACTGATCAAAAAACTTTGATATTAATCTCAACTTCCTCTCTTCTCCAGGTTATATTGAGGCGAGATATCCTGGATGTTAAAGAAGAAGATTATTATGAATCATTGTATAATGAAAGTCAGGCACAATTTAATACGTATGTTGCCTTCTACCTTTGCTGCCTTCTTTTTTGTATGATCAATGCAATTTCTTCTAGAATGCTCCTCCTATCATTACCCAACTGCATTGAGCTATTTGGTTTTTTTAATTGTCTGTCGCTGATAAAAATACTTGTAATGTAATGTGTATATTTTATAGCAGATACTTACACAATGTGACTACCCTTTTCTGTTCCTCACAGATATGTTGAGGCGGGAACTCTGATGAATAATTATGCCCATATATTTGACCTCCTGACACGCTTGCGGCAGGTAAAAAAATCATTCACCATCGTGAAGATTTCATCCATTGACCGCAGTTACATGAATTTCTATGATGAAGTGCTATTTACCTGTGAAGTTTTTGCTGCGATTAAAATGTTATGTGAAGGTTTTTTGAATTGTTCATGAGATGGTAATATTATTTTATGGATAATGGAAATACTTGTGCTGCGAGCAGTCATTTTGAGTTTCAATGATGCTCCACGTAATGTAATTAGTTACTTTCTGTTATGATACAAGTAGTAAGTCACAACAAGAAAAGCGGATTTTATTTCTCTGAATCTCAGTTTTATAGAAAAGAGAGAAAATGTAATTTAGCCACTGAAGTTTTGCTTCATTATCAAATTTTTATTTTATCTTGGCATGGATGAAATATTAAACTAATGGGTGCTCGCAAAAAAGGTGTTATATCCATCATTTGTATTGTATTGAAGGAACATATGAACTTTCACCTGTCATGTCAAAAGTGTTGTGAATGGAAATTTTAAATTTTAAATTCAAATTTGATTAATTAATTCGCAGGATTTCTTGTACATTTTCCATTGCTTGTAGAAAATTAGCTTTTTTTTTAGTTCTAACACTATGTATTCAAAGTACTTATCCAGAATTACCTTTTTTCTCATTCTGTTATTCAATATTGAGTTATATATTTAGAGTTCCTGACAGTTTTACCTAGGAATCAAATCCAAAAACGTGTTCTGCTTGTTTTATTCTTGCTATAGGTTTTAACAAATAATAACTTGTGTTTTCTGATCAGTTAATCCTGAAGGAAAACTCTTTCTTCTGATTTTCTTGTTCTTGTCTGCAAAATTACAGGCAGTTGATCATCCTTACCTTGTGGTATATTCTAAAACTTCAGCACTAAAAGGTGGAAACATGGTTGATCTTGATTCTGCCAAAAATGCTTGTGGTATTTGTCATGAACCAGCAGAAGATCCTGTGGTCAGTTATCTTTTCTGTACTTGTGCTTATCTTTTCTAAAAGTGCAAAGAAGTGCATTGATAGTCTATATCAACTCAAATATTTGCTGGTGTGATCTAAATTAACATGTATATATAGCATGTTTGAACTGTCATAAAAAGCCAAATATATGAAATCCTCTGCAAGTTATAACACTAGTAACATTCAGGCAGACAACTATTTCCCCACATCTGCAAAACATAAACTGGTATTGTTTGCACAAGACCCTGCCATCATTATCCTTAGTGAAGTGAGCCCCCCCTGAAATAGCTATTTTCTCTGTTATTTATGCTATATTGACATGTTTAGAATTCATTCTTGTTGATGATAAATTAGTTAAATATTTGAGTTAACAATTGTAAATAATCCTTTTTTTTTATATATGGATCTGATACCCAGATAAACTTAAAATGATAGACAAGTCCTTGGTCATGTAGCATATAAGGAAGTTTAACATGCACGAGAACATAAAATTTAATTTAGAATTTGGAATATGCTGTTCTTGATCTCTAGACTCTGGATTTCTGCTCTGCTGTGATTGTTAAATCTTCATATTTACTTCCTTGACAATTTTCTATAGTTCACCTCAGTTACCTACCCGTTCAAGAATTAATGACCAGCTCCATAATGTTGTGCTTCCAACGTTCGATGATCTCTGCTAATGGTTAATAGGTTGATCATTTAAAATGTTAAATGTTGTTCTTTGATTCTCAATAAAGTAAAGGAGAAAAGGTGATTTCATATTCAAGTCTCCTTATAAATGCATTTGTTTCCAAGAAGATCACACCTTCATGGCCTCTATGCAACACTTCGTTTTTCCTGAATCTAACAAATAGAATCTGCAATATGGTCTGCAATTGAATTTCTTTCTGTAACGTTGTCCTTATCATTTCAGGTTACCTCATGTGCCCATGGTTTTTGTAAGACTTGTTTGCTTGATTTCTCTGCTTCCTTTGGAGAAGTCTCTTGCCCTGTCTGTTCAAAATCTCTTACTGTTGATTTCACTGGAAATGTGGATGCTGGAGATCAGACTGCTAAAACAAACATTAAGGGGTTTAGATCTGGTAGTATTCTGAACAGAGTACAGTTGGATGATTTTCAGACAAGCACAAAGATAGAAGCTTTGGTAAGTGCTTATGGAATTGCTAAATTTATTTCTATCTTTTAAAATCATAGATGAACCTGCTTTTATGCTGGGGACTATATCTTCATTCACCATGGCCTGACAAGATTTTTATATATAATTATGGTACACTTCTAGAAAAAAAATGGCTAATGCAGAAAACTATTATCGCGTTAAAAATCTTGATTTAAAAGTTAATGTGCTGGTTAGGCTCCCTAATCCAGGAAACAAAAAAAGTATTTTGTAGGTTAAATTTTCTTGTCAGTTGTACTGAGCTCTCCTAGTGTGCTTGTTTAAGTTTGTATGTTTTAAATTTTTTTGTGATTATTGTCTGCAATTATTCATTATATGTTTGGTCATACTGAGTAGTTTGTTTGGTTATTATAGAGGGAAGAAATTAGATATATGGCTGAAAGAGATGGTTCTGCAAAAGGAATTGTATTTAGCCAGTTCACATCGTTTTTGGATCTCATACATTACTCTCTCCAAAAGGTAAATTAAGATTTTTAATCCTATCTTCTGTTATACTTGAAAAGAGAAGGACTATTTAATGAGACAAACTTGATGCAGTCTGGCATTAGCTGTGTTCAGTTGGTGGGAAGCATGTCTTTGGCTGCCAGAGATGCTGCTATTAAAAGATTTGCAGAGGATTCCGATTGCAAGATTTTCTTGATGAGTTTGAAAGCTGGAGGTGTTGCCCTCAACCTGACAGTTGCATCACATGTGAGCGATTCTCCTCTTTTCTCTTGTTATTTGTTTCCTCTGATGCGATGTTACCTAATTAATAAAAACACAAGGCACGTGAAAGGTGTGATTCAGGATTTCACTCATGCCTTTCATAGCAGCTAAACTTTAGCTAGATGTATTTGGTTTGCAGTAGATGCATAAGGCTTGTGATAGAATTTTCTTACATGTCAGTGCAAGTCCTTGTCACACGAGCCTTGTCTTTTAGTTTTTGTTTGTTCCAACATTAAATATGGCAGTGTATATTTGATTCCTTTTCCTATGCATGTACCTTCTTGTTTAGTCTGTTTATATATTGATCAATACCTAAACGTGGTGGAATGTATAGGTTTTCTTGATGGATCCTTGGTGGAACCCAGCAGTAGAGCGGCAAGCACAAGATAGAATCCATCGTATTGGGCAGTATAAACCAATAAGGTCCTACTTTAACCCACTATTCTGAGATCCTATAATAAGATGCTAGATCATTGATATAACAGTCAGTTTGGTCAGTTGTAACAATGAACTGACCATCAACCAGTTCAGACTTCAGGGGTTTTTTTCTAAACAGAAAAAATAGACTCAAGGGCTGAAAGCTATAGGTTCTATATTTATATGGCCTTCTTTCTTTTGTTTTTCCAAACTCTTTGGGCGGATGCATTAGGGTTCATCTTTCTATCTTTCAGTAACATTGATAATTGTTTAGAGTAATTGATTGGGTACTTTTTTTCATACGTTGCCAAAAACAGGTTCCGCAGTTATTTGTCAAAGAGGCTTATTGGTGGGGCTGAAATTAGATTGTATTTAGGTTCTATTTCGTATGATTTTGCAAATTGATTTAAGTTGGTTTTTTTTTTAAATAATAAAATCACTTATAGAAAAGTCATAAATAGGCTATTTTTACTTTTGTCTTGATTAAAAATGTCACAAAATTGAGTCAAAATTTTGTTTTAATAATTTTTTTAGTTTTTAGCTTATGGATTTTGACTTACACTACTTTCTTTTGAAAAAGTTGCTTTGAGTCGGTTTTAATCTAACATACTTTTAACTTGACTTATTTTGTCAAAAGTTATTTATGAAAACAACCTTTCAATTTTCATGAAGTTATTTTTCACAAATCATTCCGAAGAGACTCACTCTCACTGATACGTCTTTTAAAAGGTAGCTGGCTCAAGAATGCCACTACTCCATGAGTTGGATATGTACAAAAAACTTTTGCAATCAGATTTGTAGAATATGTTTGAATACAAATCTTTTCCATACTCCAAGTGGTATGTCAAGAGTTGACTGACTTTCCTAGTAGGATAAATGTTGTCCTTAACTTGGCTATGATTATAGCACTTCTGACCTCGGTGATTTTTGCCACAAGAACGGCATAGCCAAAGTCGTGAGCTCCCAAAGGTAAATGGCAGGAACTTTATACTCTAGGTGATCCTTTTGTTCAGTTCATGTCTTAAAAAAGACTTCACGTTGTTGAGCTTGAAGCAACTGTGTGCTAGTGGGAGTGAGTCTATAGTCTAACTGGTTGATGAAACTAGAGTCTAACTGAACGTGAAGGTTCTGTAGTCGCATTGGTAGTCCCCCAGATCAAGTGTGACCTTTGATCATCTTTTTGAATTGAGACTGAATGATCCTGTCCCAAGTTACCTGGCGACCGACGTGTATAATTTTCCTTCAAGGGCTTACATTGTTTTTGCGTTCATAGGATCGTGAGATTTGTCATCGAGAATACAGTCGAGGAGAGGATTTTGCAGCTGCAAGAAAAGAAGGAGCTAGTGTTTGAAGGGTGAGTGAGTTTGATTTGTCTTATATTTTTTCAAAGGGATAGGTTTCCACCTGCTGTGCAGCTAAATCTTCCTTCTTTTTTGCAGGACCGTGGGAGGTTCTTCAGAGGCGCTGGGAAAACTCACGGAGGCAGATTTGCGATTCTTGTTTGCCACCTGAGGGATAGAAAGAACAGCATTCAAATGTTGAAAGGTTGTGGGAGAAGTAACAGAAGCAGAAAGGAGGTGGTTCCACAAAGGAGGATTAGAAAGAAAAAAGGCAAAGCCATTTATTTACAGCTTCTGTATTTTGCTTGTTTCTGTTGAAGTTCCAATGAGGCCCAACCCTGGAACTAAAAGAATCGAGCCTAGCTTTGCGGCTATCCAATGAAAATAAAAATTCCGCCGCTGGTTTGGTAAGATAAAGTATAATAGCAGCATATTTGATTTTACATTTTAAAAACACTAATTACTTACCCCTACCTTTTCCATTCCAACCGATCTACCACTTCTATTTATCATAATCTAATAATCTAAGGATCTAAGGCTGAGGTTGAAGTTTGACAGGAGTACAAGTTTAAGGGAAATAAGGGTGCAATTGATAAGGACAATTAAAAGGTGAAGGACCAAATTGAATTTTGGGTAAAATCCCTAAAATGACGCTGTTATGAAGGAAAAAGAAAGAAGAAACCAGACTACACGTCGTCTAGTCCACCAAAGAAACATTGTTCTAATCTCGAGTGGCTATGTTTAAGATGCATTTCGTGTTTCATTTCTTCATGAAATTTGACTAAATATGCACGAAAATAATCTCCTCATATTATACTACACGATATGATCCGTGCAGGCTAATTGACATTATAGTCGCCACGATGCCATCCTAAAATGCTCAACTTAGGCAATTTTCGGTTGTCAAATTTAGCAATTTATAATACCAACTTTAAGCTAATGATTGAGATATTTTTGGGTTGAATTAAAAGCTGAGATTTTATTCTAATAAAAATAAAATTACCTCTTCCACCACTTATCAATAAAAGTGAATTCCATGGTTTGAGTGTCGAGAAATCAAAGCTAAAGTTAACGAAAAAGGAAAAAAAAAACAGCCCCGAACCCAAAATTTTGCTTCCCCAGCTTTGAGCTAATGATAGCTGCCATGTTTTGTTCACGCCTTTTCTCTATCTATTGCCAGCACTGTCTATGCCAGTATACGTGGTTTGAATTGTGAAGATTTTAGATATGTATACTGCAGGCTGAGCTGCTCTTGGCTAAATTCTAACTGGTCTGGAAAGATTATACGATGCCTTATTGGGTGTTTTCCTCCTCAATGTGTTTGAAATTTATAGAACAATCTCTACAATAAATTATACAATTTAAAGACTTCACAAGATACTGAAGAAAGTTCCCAACAACGTAGCATTTATCCACCACGCACACCAATAAAAGTGAATACAGTACGGCCTCTTTTTGGAACACGAAGTATGGATTCAGCAATTGAAGAGCTTGCATTACACCAAAAAGCTAAAACATAAAGAAAGAACTCGCCGAAGTGACAAATCCGTAGACTCCCTATAAAGTTCCATCGTATAAACTTATTCTGTATAGGTAAAATCTTGTAAACTTATTCTGTATAGGTAAAATATAACTATACCGATTGCAGCTTCTCATACATCAAGAAGAAGCCTACGGGGGTCCTCCACAACATCTTTGATGCGACGTAAGAAATAAACAGCCTCCCTTCCATCTATCAGTCGATGATCATATGTCAATGCAATGTACATCATCGGCCTTGGGACTACGTTGCCCCCAACAACCATTGGACGGGTGACTATAGAGTGCATGCCCAAAATAGCAGACTGCAAGGAGGAGGGAAATCAAGTTAACGAGGATTTCCCCCCATCAAGGAATAAAACCAAAAGGTGTTGTTTTTACTTCGTATGGAACAATACCTGAGGAGGGTTGATAATTGGCATGCTCAAAAGGCTTCCATAAACCCCGCCATTAGATATTGTGAATGTACCTCCAGCCATCTCGTCAATTGATATGGTACCATCAGTAGCTTTCTTAGCTAGAGTGTTGATGTTCTTCTCTATCTCAGCAAAGTTCATTTGATCAGAATTGCGGATAACTGGAACAACGAGGCCCTTCATTTGGGAGCAGGGGGAGATGTGGTTAGTTGGTTCTTTCATTTTCTGTTGTCTCAGAGCAGGTGATCAATCAAGATAATAATGCATAATTTGTATATTTTGAAGAGAGCATTTCATCTTACTATATGATACGAAACTTTATTATGGATGCAAGCTGTCAATGGGTAGAAGAGCAAGCCTAGTGCAATGCACTTAGCCACTCAACTTATCAAGTCTCATAGGAAAAAAAGGAAAAAAACTCGACCAGAAAAGTGACAATGTGGGATTTCAATAACCTGAATCACTTCTTTTTAATGTTTTAATCAATTCATTTTGAACTTTTCTTCTCTACCAATTTTATTTAAAGCTATGAAGTCGTAGTCCAAGCCAGTCAAACTATATACAAAATAACTGCACTTGTCAAATGATATCACCAAATAAATTGATGTGGTGAAATATGTGAATTCAATCCAGGCTGTAGAAAACATAGCATTTAAGTCAATGGAAGAAGCAGAGCATGAACTAAGGTCAAAATATTTTTTTTGTCTCACAGCAAGGCAGCAATAGATACGTGGTCTAATGGCCACAAGGACAGACCTCTTTCAGTTCTCCAAGTTGACAAATTGCTAAATCTGAACGTGTCCTAAATTTTTAACTGTCTTAACTATTGTCTGCCATCGCTGAAATGGTGTAAGCTGCTACCTATAAAGCATTGCTATCATCTGCATATCCAATTATGTATAACATTCCTAATCTATTACGGGATAAATTCACCAAATTGATATTAGATTCTGACAGTGATAGCGGGTATATAAAATTAAATAACAAAAACCACCAATATAATTCAGAAATTGAAACAATCATAAGGCTTTTTACTGGTACATTAGAGGGTATGTTACACTTTGAGCTACACAAATGAGGGTTAGATTTGAACCTGGACCTCCATGTTGGAAATCCAAACCCAAGCAAACAGGGTGTCACCTCTGGAACACCGTTTATTGAAGAGGTTGATACTTAACATTTTAATTTTTCCCCCATCTTTCAGTAACATACAAAATACTGAATATTACTTCCCCATCAAAAGCCCACATAAAATAAACAAAAAGTCAATAATTGAATATAGATCAAACGAATATTGATGTACCTTTGGAGTGCCAACAGCAATGCTTATATCAATGTAGTCTCTATATATGATATCATCTCCATCAATTACAGCATTGACAACTGGCTGATACTGAAGTGCACTAACAGCAGCCTGTAAAACGGACAGAAACACACATCATACAGCAACAGTCTAATATCATCAATCCATCATAATATACATGAATTTGCTGTTTTATACAATTGGCATTTATGTACCTTAACAAACCCTGACATAAATCCAAACTTCACTCCATGCTTTTCAACAAATGCATCCTTATAATCTGAACGAAGCTTCATCATATTAGTCCTGCATTATACAGCAAACCGTGTCAAAATAAACTGAGTTGGAATTGCACTTTGCTAGCCATCCAAAAAATAATATATCAAACATGGCAAAGACACCAATCGCAGAATGAAATTCATCAAAACATGAAAGAAAAATTGGGGGTATTTACTTCATACACGAAATCCATTTAAACAGATATGTTTCAACTTTCAATCATTGATGAAGGAAAAAGAAAAGATGAATTTCAACTCACATATCAATCTCGTTGAATGTGGTCAGCATAGAAAATGTATTTTGTGAATCTTTCAACCGTGTTGCAACCCGTTTCCTCAGCCTTGTCATGGGAACCTAGAGTGAGAAAGTATGAAAACACTTGATAGAGAAATTCGTTACCACTACGGCAGAAAGTTCAATAAAGGTAATCGTGCATTTCATACAAAAATGAGGAGACCATCATAAAACTCACTCTTCTTTCTCTTTCCTTTGGTGGAAGTTGCGGTTCTGAAGGTTTAGGAGGTGATGAAGGAGCTCTGGCTGCTTGTGATGGAAACAGTGTTTTTTCCTTTCCTTTGACAGAGGGAGTTTCAGTTTTAGTTGTTCCTTTTCCTATACTCTCTTTTTCTGCTGGAGGTGGGGGCTGAGAAGCAGTCTTTTCTTGTGAGGTCGGAGCAGCTTGTGGTACACCTTCACCTGATTTTGAAATAACAGCAATTTTGGTACCCGGTTCCACAGTTTCACCTTCCTTGGCTACAAGCTACTAGCAATTAAATATAAAACAAAAGATGGAGGTCAAAACAGCAGCACATCCATTGATTACTGTGAACAGATGAGAAAAAAATTATAAGCCTTCATAAGCCTGATATTGCTATAGTTCATAAATATTACCTTTTGAATGGTGCCGGCTTCAGGACTAGCCACATCAATTGTGACCTGGTGGTAATTAAACAATTCAATCACGTTAATCATACTCAGTTCAGAAACAGCCAATATCAATTCTTCAGAGTCACTTACTATCTTTCAAGGATTACCTTGTCAGTTTCAATCTGGGCAATGGGCTCATCAACTTGAACCCTGTCACCAGGATCTGCTCATAACATGTTAATTGCCATATACATTTTGAGTATTGGTTGAAATGCAAATAATTGGATGACAAGTAAAAAAGCATACTTTTCAAGAATTTTGCCAAGGTGCCATCAGTAATAGATTCACCCATGAAAGGGACAACTGCATCAACTAGATCTCCTACAAACCCACAATTAGGGAGAAAAAAAATCAACACCATTCAGGAGCATAAACTCTAAATATAAATAAACAAAAATGAACTTATAAATTACCACTATCAGAAGAAAATGATCTACTCCTCAATGGAATAAAATTTTCTGGTCGAAGCATTGCAGTGATTTCCCTGTATTAAATTCACAAACCCGTATTAATTCGGAACTGAAACCAAATAAATTCAATATACCAACACGAATAGCACAGATATAAAAGAGTCAGTCAGCTCACTAACCTCCTCGGTTTATTCGAATATGCACGACAACACTGGCTCCCTAAAAGAAAATAAAAAAAAAATTAAGGATATAAAGGGGCTTAGATGAAGTTATAAAAAGTTGTAAGATTTCAAGCAAATAATAGACGCAAGTTATTTAATAATAATAATAATAATAATAATAATAATAATAATAATATTACCTAAGGTAGCGCAATAACTAAAGTTGCCGACGGCATGCCGACACTCCTTACCATTGCACAGAAGCTGCACAAATAGATTCTTCTACTTCATTGCTTGCTTACGCATTTAATTTACTAAATCTCATTATTTCTTACCCAACAAAGTCCCAAATTTACTTGTAATTGGAAATAGGTTCAATGAGGATTGATTATTCAAAGAAAGGCAGGAAGGTACCTCTTTTTGGCCGTAACCTCTCGGCCTTATCGCCGGATGCTTAATTCGCGAGAGTGGCTGAGACTGTTTACACTGAGGAGATTAGTTTAAAATAAAAATAAAAAAAAAACAAAAAAAACAGGGCAGTAATTAACAGGTACCGAAGCGAGTCTGCGTCGAATAATTCCCAAGATCATTTCAGCAACGACGCCTCCAATCAATCACTTTTATCTTTCTCTATGACAATTAAAGAAGAAAAATAAGAAATCAGCTAATAATAAGCAATCAGCAGAATGATGGATGGAGTAGATATATATATCAATCAACATTGTAATTAAGATGATTTTAATTTTGATCTTTTAAGCGTTACCTCGTGATAGGATAAGAAACAGAGACACAAATCAAGAAAACAGAGCAGAAATAGTAGATGGAAGCTGCATGGAGAGAGGAGACGACGAAGAAGAAGAATCAAGGAGTGGGTGAAAAAAGGGAAAGCGGTGGCTGGTTCTAGAAAATTTGTCAGCCATCAATTGAACGAGGACATTTTGGTCATCTTAAAGGACAGTTTTACAGCCTAATCGAATCGAATGTCTTGGAGGCAATCAATTTTGTGATAGGAGCACCTCACTCAAGCACCGTCGGTGCTCTCTCTCTCTCTCTCTCTCTCTCTCTCTCTCTATATATATATATATATATATATATTCTATTTTTTTAGTTTGGATTTGCATGAATTTAATTAGTTCAACTAAATTAGAATTATATAAATATCAAATTCAATTTAATTAATATAAAATAAAATTCAACTTGGAACTACTCGTTTGACAGGTCACTCGAAATTTTATCATGTTAGCTCTACTTGAATTTTTTTTTTATCCAATCATTATTGTCTTATGCAATAATATGATCAAACACGAATTCAATTTAGCTCTTTGATTTGGATCTTGGTATCTATATTATATATGTTTATACTTTTTTGCAAAAAAAAAATAAAGTTGATAACATGTTTTAACATTAGAGGGTCAATGATTTTTGCAAAGTTGTTTTTCATATTATTTCGGATATTGTTTTTTTACTTTAAATTAAAATAAATGGTGTTTATAGATCATTTTCAGGTGCTGATATGAAAAATAATTTTAAAAAAATAAAAAATATATATATTATTTTGATACATTTCTAAACGAAAAATACTTTAAAAAACAATATCAACCACATTCTCAATTGGACACTAAGTTTTTATTAGAATTTACAAAAATGTAGCTGACCATTTTTCATGAAAAAAAGAAAAATATTAATATTAGTCAAACTACATGTCATTTGCTTTTTAATTACTTTTGAAATATTTAGAATGGGCCATAAACCCGTGTTCCGCCGCAAAAATTAAAAAAAAATTATCTAGTTTTAACACATAATTTTTTATTTTATATTTCGGTATTTATTCTTTTATTTTTTAGTTTAGTTTCGATCCCTTGATTTTTTCGGTCCTTCTAAGATAGTTTTAAATTTTTTGTTTATATCTTTATACCTTTGCTTTTAGTTTAGATTTTTAATTTTTATTGTTATTTTTATTTGTATTAAATACAACTCGCGTTAAAAAACATATTGAGTTTAGCTTTACTAGTGTAAAATGAGAGTGAAATTCTTTCTTATGCATGTATAGTTAAACGTGAAATCTTTAAAACATCACCGCAGGTAACTCTTCTGTTTTGTCTTATTTGAGGCTACAAAAATTATTTTACTGTGCACTAAAAAAGTAAAATTATTGAGACACCCACTGACCATTCTTGGTTTTTGTCTTATTTAAGGGTATTGTGATTATTACACTATGCACAGAAATGAAAAAATTGAAAATACCTCTTATACCATGACATTATTTTAAACACATTTTACATCATAAAATGAATATATAAATAAATATATATATATATAGAAGTTCTACGATGCCATACGCGTCATCCGAAATGTGCATGAGCTCTGAAATCGATGTCACGCTCGAAGACACACCCACAACACCACGACAGAAAATATAACTAAAAATTGTTAAATTACCAATACACCCCTATAGCCAACTCTTGAATTTTGTCTTATAGGGGGTATATACGTACTTACACAACTCATGGTGCATATCAGCTGATCCAGACACCCCGATTATAAAAAAATAGTATGAGGATTAGTTATGGTACGCCTAAGCTAACCCAGAGACCCCGATTATAAAAAAATATATAAGTGATAAAAAATAAAGAAAACAAAAAAGAGTATAAGCATGAAAGCACTGTAGCAATCCATATTGTTTTCAAAAATATCAGTTCGGGAATTAGTCGTGGTGCACTTAAGTTGGACCAGAGACCCCGGTCATAAAAAAATATATAAGTGACCAAAAAAAATATAAGGAAAAAAATAATAAAAATAATTAATTGGTCCGGTGTTTAGTCGTGGCGCGCCCAAGTTGACCTAGACACCCTAGTTATCAAAAAATAAATTTGGTCCGGGGAGTGGTGGTGGTGCGTTTAAGCTGGCCCGGAGATCCTGTTATAAAAAATGTATAAGTGAAAAAAAAATTAAATTGGCTGAGAGACCACGATTATAAAAAAAAATATAAGTGAAAGAAAACAAAAAAAAAGTATAAGCGTGAAAGCATTGTAGCAATCCATATTGTTTTTAAAAAAAATTGGCCTGGAAATTAGTCGTAGCGTGTTTAAGTTGGTCCGGAGACTCCAGTTATAAAAAAGAATGTATAAGTGAACAAAACAAAAATATAAGAAAAAAATGTACCAGCGAGAAAGCACTTTAGAAAAAAAAGAAGGATTCGGGTGTCAAGATTGCCTGAACACCCTGATTATAAAAAAAAAATAGATTTGGGGATTAATCTTGGTGTGTTTAAACTAGGTCGGACACCTCTATTATATATATATATATATATATATATATATAGAGAGAGAGAGAGAGAGAGAGAGAGAGAGAGAGAATGAAAAAAAAAGTAAGGAAAATAAAATAAAAAATAGAGGCAAAAAAAGAAGAAGCAAAAAAGGGGAAAAAAAAAGCATTGTTGCAATCAACAATGTTATGTGCGGGGAGCTACAATGCTTTCCCTACACTATTACAATCTATATTGTTTAAAAAAAATTGATCCAGGAATTAGTCGTGGCGTGCTTAAACTAACCCGGAGACCCCAGTTATCAAAAACAAATTTGGTCCGGAGATAAGGGGAAAAAATGTATAAGTGAACAAAAAAACATATAAGAAAAAAAATTAAAAATAATAAATTGGTTCGGGATTAGTCGTGGTGGGTGCAAGCTAGCTTGGACACCCCGATTATCAAAAACAAAATTGGTCCGGGGATTAGTCTTGGTGAGCTTAAGGTGGCCCGGAGATCCTGGTTATAAGAAAAATATATAAGTAAAAAAAAAAAACTTAAGCTAGCTCAGAGACCATGATTATAAAAAAATATATAAGTTAAAGAAAACAAAAAAAAATCCATATTGTTTTTTTAAAAAAATCGGTCTGGGAATTAGTCGTGATATACTCAAGCTGACCCGTAGACCCTGATTATAAGAAAATATATATAAGTGAACAAAATAAAAGTATAAGAAAAAAAGGAAAAAAATATACCAACGGGAAAGCATTTTAGCAAAAAATATGGTTCGAGGATTAGTCGTGATACGCATAAGCTGGTCTGGACACTCAGATTATCAAAATAAATTGGATCCAGTGATTAATTATGGTATGTTTAAGCTAGTCTAAACACCCCGATCATAAAAAACAAGAAAATATAAGTGGAAAAAGAAAAAAATTAAAAAAGTTTAACCAGCAAACAAAATGTTTCATGAAAAAAAATATAATCAAGAAAAAACAAAAAAAAATAATCAGGAAAGAAAAAAAAACCTATAAAAAAAATTGGATCTGAGAATTAATTGTGGTGCGTTTAAACTAGCCTAGATACCCCAATTATAAAAAATAAATAAAATACATATATAAATGAAAATGAAAAAAATATAACCAGAAAAAAAAATTTATTGAAAAAAAAAAGAAGAAAAAAGCAAGAAAAAAAGCAGTGCACATAACGCCTAGATTAATGAATTTGGATTTTGGATCATGGAGGCCCATAACAATCAATCCCCACCTAATTTAATTTAATTTAATTGACGGGAGCCCCCAAAAGCAGGCAATGACACGTACAAGGCAGCAGTCGGCAGGCAGGAGGCAGTACAAAGTCATAATTGTAGACTCCCTACGATTGAATAAAACGCAAACTCAAAACTACCATTCCTCTTCACTTTCTCCCTAAATTCAGCTAAAACTCTTCGCTACTCTAGTGGACTGGAGCTGTGCAAGATAGAAGAAGATGATTCAGCTGTTGTACATCGCTATTTTTTCCGAGATGGGATTGATTTTAACTCTGGTATTCAGAAGCCCGTTAAGAAAGTTTGTGATCATGGGTTTGGATCGAGTAAAGCGAGGGGGGGGACCCGTCGTCGTCAAGACTGTTTCTGCGACAATCATCGTTCTTTTCTTTTCTAATATTTACACTATTGTGAATATTCAGAACCGTAAGATGGAAGCTGGCGCTCTTAATCCAACCGATGAGATTCTCATGGCCATGAACTTGCTCCAAGCCTCTCTTTTAGGTATTCTTCCTTTCTTCTTTCCTTTTATTTGATTTGCTGGTATCGTGTCTTTTTTTCCTCTTCTTATTCACTCTTGGAAAGAAAAAAAAAAGAGGAAAAAAGATGGAGGGCTATTTGATTTCTGGTAAAATGGGGTGCTAAGGTGTTTTTTTGTTCTCTATGCAAGTTCACCTAAACTAAGATTTTCTTTTTTTGGGGTGAGGATTTTGGTCTTTTTTTTGGTGATTCTTTCTTTTTTTGCAAGCAATTGAATACTTTGTTACTGTGATGAGAATGAGTTTGGATAACAGAGAAGCAACTATCTCTTTCAGTAAATTAATCGAACACGAGTTGTATTCTATCTGCTGGAAAGAGCTTGGCCTTATCATCCATTGCAGTATTTTGGGCATTCAGTTTGGCCGCAGTTAGACAAAGCCAACTGCAAGTTAATTATGTGCAAAGTCAGTTGTGGTGGGTTCTATTTTGATTAGTAGCGTAAGTGTTGTAACGGCACTCTTGGTTACAGTCTAGAAAAGGAGTAGTTTTGTTGGAAGAGAGGATATGTTTCTTGATAATATGTGCAAGTCGCCAAAAAGTGTAAATTTGTGAGTCTAATGGCGATTTATTCTACAATCTTGTATGTTGTTGGGATGGTGTGATATTTCGCTTGTCCTGAAAATGGTACATGTGTGAGTTAGTGTTTGCTTGTGATTTCTGTGCAATAGCAATTTATTTCCACAATCATATATCTTGTTGGAATGGTGTAATATTTAACTGATCTGGTCTCTTAATAAAGTTCAGAATGGCTTGCCTGATTCTCAGAAAGTGCAAACTGGTATTATTTTTAAAGGTTAGAATTTGATTTTGACATGATTGTTATTTCCATGCAGGATTCATGATATTCCTAGCATTGATGATAGATAGGTTACATCATTACATTAGAGAACTTCGTTTGCTCAGGAAGGCAATGGAGGTTGCTAAGAAACAAAACCGAGGTTTTGAAGATGGAAAAAATGGAGAGGGCAAAGGTCTGGGAGAGGAGGTTGAAACTTTGAGGAGTAAGGTGAAATGGCTAGAATCTGAATATGAGGCAAAAGCAAAGGAGGCAGAGGCTGCAGAAGCTAAGGCAGAGGCTCTCAGAAAGCAATCTGAAGGGTCACTTCTACAGTATGATCACTTGCTTGAGGATAATCAAAGCCTGCGGAACCAGTTGGAGTCAATAGACCAAAATTCGTCACAATCTGGTGGCAAGAAGACTATGTAAGGCAGTAATCATCTGATGCAAATTTCCCTTCTTTTAAATGCCTGTGAACGTTGTTCTAGACTTAGGTTTAGAAAGAGAGTGGAGTGATAGAGAGTTGAGATGGTGATATCCGGTGTGTAAAATAACATCTCTTCCAGTTTAGAAAGCAGGGAAATATCCAACTTGTGTGTGTTGGTTTTATATAAAAACTTAAGAAAACTATATCTGTTACACCATATGTTAAACTTGATTTCCATTGGAGCGTATCAGCTGTGCTGTCAAGTTCCAGAATCTGTTTTTAAGTTTTAGTTGTAGTATTTGAATTATCTGAGATGCTTGCCTGTACTAATCTTGATCCAGCGCTTGAATGGTGAAGTTGGTGCGACTGCTACTGAATGCCAAAATCCGTTTAAATACGTGAATTATCTGAGATGCGTGATTCACTGTTATCTGAGATGCTTGATTTACTTTTACTGACTCAATTTGCAACACTTAGATGGTGAAGCACACTGTATCAACTGGTTAGAATAATTTTTTTTTATGATGCAGCGTTTTCTTTCTGCAGTTTTCAGCTGTTTTTCTTGGTTGTGGTGTGTAAAGGTGATACTTTTGTTCAAAATAATAAATAAATAAATAAAGGGGAGAAAGATCTTGACTTAAATGTGGTGATTTAGAAACGGCAGTACAACCATCAATGATGAGAGACTGGTTGGTGGCTTTGGGAATCGGTTTCTTTTGGTAGCCATGGAGAAGATGGAGAACGACAAGGCTTTGGTAGGTAAGTCTGCTTTATTTTACGTACTTGCTCCAGTTTTTTAACATTCATTGATATGGTAATTTTGCATCCATTATCATTATTCTTGCATTTTATTTGACAACATTACATCAAGATAGAAACTTGTTACAGTTGTTAATGATCTTTGTGGTTCTGTAACAATTCAAACTGAATTTTCCTGAACAGACATCACAGAAAGTTGTCTGAATTTCGTAAACTAGCAGTGCCCGAAAGGGTTTTGCAAATTTGTGGAAGCATAGTTTGGTGTTAAACTCATTTTCTAATTCATACACGCCCGAACAGTTAACACCATTGATTACTTAGCACAGCCTACTGTTGACTTGTAAGTGCCATGGCCAGCCTGGTGTGGCCAACTGATCTATAAGGTGCGTTGGAATATTTGAGTAGCTTGACCGAATGGAAAACTGGCTGGAGAAGTATGTACGTATACAACACCCACATGAGACAAAATCAAAACACATTGTCTTCTCATCAATCTTTCCATAATATTCTTTTTTATATTTATTAAAACAAAAAAAGTACAAGCTGGGAAAACAATTGAAATGAAAGGGATCGAGTTATAAATAAATTATAAATATAGAGATATAGTTTCTAGAGGAGTCCTTAAATTAGTGCCAATACAGTGCATGTACCAAGTCTTTCTTTCGGGTTGTTATTATAGTTTTCAAACCAATTCGTCTTATTAGGGTGTCGGCCGGATTCTACGAATGACCATCCCCGCGTAGAGCCCGACTGTAAAGTCGTCAGCGTCTCAAAAAAACATAGCATGAAAACAAAGAGAAGGGAAGAAAAAAAGAGAAGAAAAACGAGTCACTAGAGTGAATAAATGTTTGACAAGATTGTTCAAATTGTTTAAAATATAATTTTTCATTATTTTAGAAGGAAATAAAAATAGATTTTACAAATCAGCCGCAGCAGCTGGCGGGCAAAAGGCTAGTACCAGATAAAACAGTAATAATAATCAGCAGCAGCAGCAGGCAACTAGTTAACACACTCACTGGATGGAGCTGTTAAAATCCATAGGATATGACCTCTCTAGCCACTGAATTACTATGCTTCTTCTTCCCCCTGAAATACACTACCTTGAGAAGAAGTCAGATGCAGGAATATCTCAGTTTACCCTTATTTTTATCGGACTAGCCGAGGCAAAGCATGATTACTATATAGATTGGTTAATTTTGATTTCTTTCCGTCGAAATATTTTATACCAGTTAAAAAAACAAGATAAAACAACATAGTTCTTACATTGCTTAAAATTTCAGTCCGTTTCAGAAATTTCTTCCAAATTTCAGATGGAACGTTCCGGTTTCGTTCTGTTCATTTTGTTTCGGTCAAATAGTATTTTTTTTAAATAATAAATAATTTTACAATATCAATCATATCTCTTAATCTGTTTGTTAGATAAAGATAAAATTTTACGATGATTCTCTTTATATACTTATATATATTATGTTAAAATTTCAGAGCAATTAGAAAATATAATGACCTTGTAAGATTCATGATGATATTCTCATAATATTATACATGTTTATAATTTTATTTAGAAAAATCATTTTATTGTATCTTTTTTTAGATTAAATTGCACAATTCTAAATAAAAAATTTTTTGAATTTGAACTAATTTTTTTTGAATTAATATATTTAATTATATATATACACATAAACAGTACAACCCGAAACAGCGCGCTGAAATGCTCCAAAACCAAAACATTTCATTCCAATTTAAAAAACAAAATACCATCCGAAACAGAATTGACAACCTTGAATTGAACAATAAAAGATTTCTAGCCTGAAAGTTGCACGACGCAGGACAAGTCAAAGGAAAGCTTATAGATAGTAATCCAGGGACATCGAAACTGAAAACAGATCTAAAAGTTGGAGAAAATAAAGAAAACACTACTTGAATAAGAATGAACCTTTAAGATTCAAGGAATCACTTCACAGTGAAACGTCACTCTCTCAAGAAAAAGGGCCAAATTATTACTCCATCATGAAATTGAAAGTGCCAGCATATTGTAGCTTGAGTTATTCCTAATCCTAATTAGATTTAATTTGCTGTATAAGAAACACAAATGTTCCAAATTTCGACTACCTAGAAGATAGTCCTCTTTACAGGAAATTTACAGAAAAATACAAATGCTCCCTTACTTAAATTTTTAACTTGCATCACTATACCACCATTTAAATTATGTACAGGTATACTATATTCAAATGCTGCCCCGTCCAGTGGGAAGAGGCAAAAGTTTTGAGTGAGAATCTGTATATTACTTGTACATCAGAAGAAGGAAGGAAATTCAAGTGACTAGTGATCAAAATCTGAATAATTAAAGAAATCAGAAAGAGCAAAGAGTGGGCACAAGTTAAGTGGAATCATGATGATGAGAAGGGTCACCTGAATGCTTGTTCCTAGAAAACAAAACAGTGAGTAGGAAAGCCTTTTTAGACCTCTGCAAGAGTTATATACAGTATAAAAATGCCCTTTCATTCATGTCTCAGCATCTATGAGCAAGAAAACAAATCACAGAAACAGTGATCTATCACTACATAACCTCCTTGCCCACTGGATCAACAGCGAAATGAATGGGAAGTGTTTTCCGGACGATCCGCTCGAATTTCGACCTCCACACCTGCTTTCCAAGTTCAGTCTATTTCTGTTTAATTTCTTCATGAAAAGATATGTGCAGACTAATTGAAAGATGTTGAGTGAAAGAAGACAAGAAATGCCCATTGTAATATTCAAGCCAATTCAGATTTAGAAGCTCTAAAATTAAATCCTGTTTTCAACATGCATGTATGTTCAAACAAATATTTGGTAGGAGTAACAATTTGCAAAACATAATTTTGAAAACTTCAACTATAACAACAGAAAAACAGGGTTTTTTTATGGAAAAAAAATTCTGCAGGTTATTGAAAACAATTTAAGCATATATTTCAGAGTCCAACATTCAAGATAGGACAAAAAAGCATCCATAGTCATTTGATAGCTCTACTTGAAGAGGTCAACTGAAGACAAATTAAATATGCAGCATGTATGAGTAGCCTTCTTACATCTCTGTATTCAGTGCTACCCAAAAATATCTCAAATGCCTCAGCTGCAAAATATACCGACAAGCAGCAGTCAAAACGGGGAAGGGAGGGGGGGGTCAAATATTACAGAATTTGAGAAGCGACCTACATGATCGAAATCTTGTCACTACAGCATGTGTATATTCTTTGCTGCTAAGATTAAAATTTGAACCTGAAAATACACAAATAGTACAAACCTACAACCTTTAAGCCATATTACAAGAAAATGTATCGTGTAAAAGGGTTAACTGAAAATAAATTTAATTCATGGCTAAATCACTAGTCAAACTGACTCCCTAATCAGCCACTGCAATGCTTATTACTGACTTCAAAATCCTAAAATGCAATTCTCATTTCATACGCACCTTGAGTAGATTGGACAATTAAGGACGGAAACTCTTTTCTCAACTTTTCAAGAGATGCCAATGCATCTTCCACAGGTGCACCTAATGCGCTGCCATCGAATGCAAATAGATGCACAAACTCCACACCATAGTTGAACTCCTGTCAGCGAAATATATTTCAACTCCATTTCTGAAATAACTATCAGCTTAAGCCAGCAACCAGCCACAGAACCATATTGCAACACCAGAAACAAATAAAAATAAAAGAGGGCGCATCTTCCATGTACACAGTAAAGGTCCAGTTAAAATGCCAACAGGCAAAGAGAAACATTTCCCAGTATATAATAATTTTATAGCATTGGTACGGGATTTTTGATATTCTAAACAGGCATGCGAAGCCAACTGACTATAGCACCAGCAGGTTTTCTATTCATTAAGAGAACAAAAATCTCAGAGGAAATCATAAGAATGGCAAGAAACGTTTGCAAGTATGTGGCCTACCTCCCCTTTACGAAATATAGGAAGCATATCATCTTCAACTTCGGATTCATAATCCACATTAACTAAATCCTGCGAAAAAAGCAGCAAAGTTAAGTCCAATAAACAGCACCTAGTTATAATTTAGGCAAAATCAGTCACAGTTAAGGGAAATACTGCTAAATTTTAAAGAAAATAAGAGTTATGGTGTTTACATGTCAAGGTCGTACATGGCAATAAGGCATTACATGCTCCTTCAAAACTTTCGAATAGAAAGGGTTCTCATAGAACTTTGTAACATCTTCCTTTGTCTGGAAACGCATGAAAACAGCATGAGTATAATTTTCCACATTGTCGTTGGAGATTCGTCCTATAGGAGAAGAAAATTCACGACATGATTAGATGTAAGAGAAGATGTTACAAGAAATGCACGCCAAAGTTTCAATTTTCAAACAAAGAATGCTCATATGCAATTGGATAATGAAAAGGAAATGACCCAAAGAAACTGCGACAATTCCACGCATTTGATATTGGGAAGTATACAGATAATCCAGCATATCCTTCTCATCCTTATCAGATAAGACCTGCTTTGCTTTGAGCAGACACACGTGTTCCACAACTTTTCTGCAAAGAACAGATAAAACCATGCGTTAAAAGAGACCCAGGAATCAAAATCCAGGAATTTAAAGAGACCCGGAAAGCAAAAACCTCTTCTTCTCCAAAGGGAAACTCGAGTTCTCGACTTTGGAACAGGCCGTAACCTTCATTGTCGGATTCCTCCTCGTATTCAATCCTGAAACTGTAGATAACAAATCAACAAAAATTCTGGAAGAAACATGGGTCAAAGGCTTCTGGACTCACCGTCAAAAGAAACATGGCAGGAAAGAGTGGCGGGGTATTGGCGGCGAAAAGTGGGAAAGGAAGGAGCGGTCGATGTAAGGGCTTCAAGGAGCATTGTTCTTAGTTTTGAAGATGAAGTGGCTACTCCAGCAAGAGTAACTGTGTGTTTGTTGTCATTATAAAAGAATTATTTATCATTTTGAAGCTGGATTTGGAATTGGAATTGTGGTGCTCAGAAAATATTTCAAAGCAGAAATGGGTGGACAACGAAAATTTGCTTTTAATTTCATCCATGAAACTTGGACATATGCCGAATCAGAAATGGGCTTCAATACAATGCGGATATTAAAATTAAAAAGAAAAAGAAATAAAAGATGTGAGGGGATTTTACTTTGATGATTGAAATTCTTTTTTCTTTCTAATTCATCTTTTTAAATTGGATTGTTTTGAACTTAAATTTTATAATTTGTTTGAATTTATTTTTGATTAATCATAAGCAAATTTTATAATTTGTTTTATTTTTTAAATCTAAATTAATAAAAATTGAATGATTAATGATGCCTAATAGATATTCGATTGTGATTGAGATTTTGTTTTTTAAAAAAATGTGTGTTTTAATAAAATATAATTAAATTTTAATTTGGTTTTCAAATAAGAGTGATATTTTTTATATATGTGATATCAGTATGCTTTTTTTATAACCCTGCATAATTTTTTTCATTGAATCTTACTCATTTGCTTTCCTATGTCTATTTTTAATCTCTTCCCTCTTTGTTGTATTTTATTTAAGTTTTATAATAGATTTAATCTTTATTTTTTTTATTGTTTGTTGTTCTTTTTTCTTCTTAATCTTGGATGATTGTAAATTTTGCTTTGTGATTTTTTCAGTTTTGCTTGCTATTGGATAAATCAATCTCATGACTCGGCTCATGGGTTTTAAATATCAGTCTGATTTGACTTCGGTCTTTTAAAAGTTTTTTTTTTCATTTTCATCATTTGATTTTAGGTTATTGTGCTTTCAACTTCATGATTCTTGTCGCTTCTTTTTTTTTATAGTAATCATGATCTTATATCACAAAATATAAAATGTATTTTGGCCCTTTGGATTTGTTTTTTCTTCTTAATTTCATCTTTTAGGGTTACATTTTTATTGAATTGTTTTAGGAAATTTACATTTCACAACATGTAGTTGGTTAGAATTGCAATTACCTAGAAAAATTACACTTTACATCCTAGATCAACAAAAAAAATTTAATTTGACAAAATGATAAAACTACCCTCTTATATATTAAAAATAGGGAATATCATATGCAACTTAGCAAAATATTCTTCTTAGATCTACCCCATCATGAGCCATTAGCCAACTCCACCATTTCTTTCTCCTAAAATCTACCAATATCACTAATTATATGTTTTGGCACTACGTTTCAAAAGCGTTTTTGAAAAAAAAATGAATTTTTTATTATTATTTTAAATTAAAAATTTTGGTGTTTTTAGATCATTTTCATGTGCTGATGTTATAAATGGTTCTTAAAAAACAAAACATCACTTTGATACATTTCTGAATGAAAAGCATTTTCAAAAACAACCTTAATCACACTCTCAAACAAACAGTAACACTAGTAACCCCTCTAGTGTTCTTCTTCTCCAAACACAAGATACCGACTCTAAAGGAACTAGTTTCCACTCGAAACAACCACCATAAAATGATTACCTCGCTATGGTCATATCTTTTTGTTCAATTAGATATATCCCTTCATTGTTGTGGTATGATGATGAAGAAAATGATTACTTGTTGCTATAGTGAGTGATTTGAGAAGAATATGGTGTTTTTTTTGTGAGTTATGGTGATGAACAAATGGTTGCTTATGGTCCTCAGGGAGCGTGGTGTGATGACAGAAGGTTTGCGATATGCATAACAGGTCTCGAATTTGAGTTAGGGTGTGCATCCCTTGTAAGAGCCTGGGATAGTCGGGGTTTTACTCACTCATTTAGACCTACAAAGTACGTTTTCTGGAGGGTGAGGTTTTCTAGTATAAAAAAAAATAGTTTCTTATGGCTGAAAATGGTGAGGGGTTAAAGAGGTATATAAAGTTTTCTTTAGGGTGGAAATGGTTAGTGAAAACTATTTTAGAATATATTTAAACATTTTTCAATGGATATTTTTGCAATTAACAAGAGTTATCGCTGGGTATTTCTTTTCAAAAAAATTCAACGGTTACTTGGTGGCATTCTTGTTAGTTTTTAGCTTTAGAGGCTATTTAGTTGTTAAGTGGAATATAATAGAAATCATATAAATAATTAGGTCTCAGGGGACGTAGTGTGATGACAAAAGATTTTTGATCTGTGCAGCAGGCTTTGAGTTCGAGTCAGGATGTGTGCTCCTTATAAAAGTCTTGGATAGCCAAGATTTTACTCGCTCACTTAAACCCACAAAGTGTGTTTTCCAGGGGATGAAGTTTCCTCGCATAAAAAAATATAAATAATTAGATATGTTTTTTTGATCGGATGTTAAGTGTTAGTGGTCTATAAAATGCCGAACATAAAGTATATTTTTTATATATACTTTAAAGAGTAATCGCAATTTAGACCAAACCATAAAATATTAAAGGTAGTTTTTTTCATTTTGTTTTTTAAAAAAATTACTTTTCAATATTGAATTGATTGTAAATTAATTTTTGTAATCATGCAATAAAAAAATAATTGAACCCAATGGTATCCATCATCCAGGTTGTAAGCTTGGTTGGTAGATGAGAGTTAACATGACCTCTTTATTTTTTTCTATGATTTGTTTTTGGACCTGCCATATGAAAATTCTAGGACAATTTTCATATGATTTAATTTAAAATTAATAGTAAACAAAGTGTTAAATAACCTAGTTAATATTATTTCCTACATATATCAATTAATGATGTTTTTAATACGTGTAAAAAGTTGTAAGCGTGAGAATATCTTCACGGCATGCAGCATACTAATTTAAACTCAGAAATCCCTAATTGCATACGGAATTCTGCAAGGAAATTTGAGGGGAAATCAGACCAATGAGATTCACTCATGTGGACTGAAACTGTTTGATTGATTGATAGACCATTCTGCATCATGATTGACTAATTAAATCTATGTGACGCAATCGAATCAGTGGACCACCTACTGGCTAGATGGTTAGTGCTAACCCTTAATTGTAGTGGACGTGGCCAAATTGGCACCGTGTTTTGCTGGGTCAAAATAATCTACCACATAGAGAAACGGAGAGAGGCTTCGGTGACTTGTATTAATGGAAGTGTGCCACGGTGGGGACTGGGGAGTGAAAGATAATGAGTATGTTATAAGTTAATTTTTTTAAATATCAACAGCCCTATAATTATGAAAAATAAATTATATTTAATTTTTATTCGTCCAAGTTTTCACTAATTAAAAGTCAAAAGAAAAAACTAAAAAAAAACCCAATTAATACTTAATAGATAAATTATTCCTCTCATAGTAATATTGAATATAAAAATATTTAACTAAGAGCAATATTTATTTATTTTTATATATAGATATCCAAAATATTCAATTATTACCACCCAAAAACTTAAAAACTTTATTAATAATAAATAGAAAAATAATAATAAAATTATTCCCTTCGTACCGAATAGAATATTTATTTATTTATTTAACAGAAAACATCCAGCGTTGAAGTGGCCCAATGGCAGCTACTTCATGCCAAGTGAACTCAAATGTCAACTCGGAAACAGAAGACAGGATTAGGTTGTGGCAATTCGCAAAAGTCCCAGAATCGGGTGTGACCTCCCAAATTCCACACCGACTTTTTGCTCAACAAAACTTCACCCTCACCGATGAGAATTACAAGGGTGCTCGAAGATATTTTTGATATAATACATCAAAATAAACTAAAAATATTAAAAATTTAAATTTAAATTAAAAAAATATATGTATTTTTTTAAAATAAATTCAGAAACATTTTAAAAATGTAATGTCAAACAGTAACTAATTATAACCTCGTGTATCCTTTTTTTTTAAGAAAATTAAAAATAAAAAAACGACTGTCCAGGAGTTCGATAAAAACAAAAAGGAAGAAAAATCTTGGCATAGAAGGCTTTACAGAACTAGCTTCCTGTATGTACAAGAGCCTAAAAATCATCAAAAATTCTATTGCTGATATTGCTATCGAACAAATTTAACAACTCCTCATTACCAGCTGACTTTATAATCTTTGTATTCAATGTCATCCATAACTGTATCACTGCTATCCTCCCTTGCCGCGATCCAATTCTGATCATCATAATCCCAATCAGGTGGCCCTGAAAGCAGGGACAGCCCTCTGATCCTCTCACCGGCTGACCTTTCACTGCTTGAAGAAGGGACCGAGACCAAGCTCTCCAAACTTTCCGGTTCATCCAGGGAGTTCCAAAAGGTTTGATCAAGAATACTCGTAGGAGAAGTCGAACTTGAATTAGATTCTTGAACTTGCTTATTGAACTCTCCAACCAGGAATGGATGCGCAAGAAGTTGACTGGCGGTCCACCTCTCTTTTGGGTCCCTCCTTAAACACTTGTCCAAGAAATCCCTTGCTTGTTCCGACAGAAAACAGGGGAACTCCGGCAGGTGACCCGAATACCCAACCCGGTAGATGATGGAAACTGGGTCGCTGACATTATGCCAGGGTGTACCGCCACTAGCCATTTCAATAATTGTGCATCCTAAAGCCCATATGTCGCTGGCAAGCCCCTGCTCCTCTCCACGCGCCACCTCCGGCGCCATAAACATTGGCGTGCCGGCGATCGGTCCTGGTTGCTCCACACGCTTTGCACACCCGAAATCCGCAATCTTGGCACCACTTTCACCCACCAAAATGTTGCTGCTCTTAATGTCACAATGCACCAATCCGTTCAAGTGTAAGTAATCCAGACCTTGCAAAATCTGACACGTGAAAACTCTGATCAATGACTCGCCGAGCCGACCTCCACCATGAGCATGGATTGCATTGCGAAGTGAGCCGTCGGGCATGTACTCCAAGAAGAGATTGTACATAACTTTGCTGTGCTTTCTAGTGACGTCGCACCCCTTGTAGCTAACTATAAAAGGAGAGGCTATAGAAGAGAGAATTTTCTGCTCCCTCTGCAAGAACTCCGATTGAGATAGCTCGACGGACTTGACGGCGAAAACATCACCGGATTGAATAGAGGTGGCAACGGAGACTGTAGCCGTGGAGCCGTGGCCTATGGTGTGCCCTCTAGTCCAGTCCATCTTGCCAAGCTTTTAGATATGAAAGCTTGTTTTCTTTTCTTTACCTTCTTCTTTGAGGGGTAACACGCTGGTGGTAGCGTGCCTTTTATATAATATTTGAAGGGTAGTTTCACAGGTTAGTTGGGAAGAGGGTCAAAATAGTTGCGGGGCTGACAGCTCTGGCCGCCTAGACGGCAGTGACGTGGCAAAGTGGCACGTGGGAACGTGTAAAGAATTTGGTTGGGGGAGGGGAGAGGGAGAGGGAGGGGAGAGGTCGCGAATTGGGAAAGAATATTTAGTGATTTTGATTTGGTTTGGTGCGTGGTTTGGAGGAGGTTGGATAGGGTCCAGCGGTTGGATAATTCATAATTCACCACTTGGAGTCGATGCTCCCCATATTTTGACTTTAAATTTCGGTCTCTCGAATGATGAGGGTGGGTTTAACCACCCATAAAAAAAGGCTGAGCTTTCCGATGTGTTTCGGGTACACCCAACTAACCGGTGTGTCGAGGCTGCACTCTATCAAAACGTGGGATGTGAAATTGTGTTTTGTCCCGAGTCAAATGCTTATTTCTGGCTAGATATTAAACTTTTTATTTATTTATTTATTTTCTTCTCTTGGATCGTTGGTCAAATAATCATAATTGGCTTCATACTTGCCAATCTTTCTTGACGTGATGTCAAATCCTCCATGTATTTTGAGGTTCAAGGAAAGTTAATGGCAAAATTGAATTTCAAAACTTGAAAATTACGAGTACTACAAAAACAAGTCTTATTATTGAGTTTCTAAGATCTTTCCATGCTTGAAGTAAGAGAAGCAAAGTTTTAAAAGTTACTTAATTTATGTGTTTTTAGAATCCAAAACTTATGTCAATACTATATACATGATAAAAAGTCGAGTAATAGTCAAATATCGCAAGCTTCTTACCAATTTTTTAAAAACGGGTTGACTCAACAAAATCATCACGGTCATATTTTAAAAACTTGATATTTCTCCTGTAAAGTCAAAATTGGATTAGAAGATTCTATCGTGAGTTTCTTTAGCATAATTATTCAGTAAAATAAATACATTATTATTTGTCAATACAATCTCAATACAAAAAAAGACATCAACTCCATATTTGTCGTCTCAAATTAAGCAATCATGATGTTTTTAAACTTCATCATTAACCATAAATTATTGCCAATAAAAATTAAATCATTTATACATAAACATGCAATAATAATATCTCTATTTAAAGTAGTTTTGATATATAAAATGGTCAATACTCCAACTATATGACGGGTGGTTGGAGTAGTTTGGGATTAGGGTATATCTTTTTATGCTCATGGCTTGGAATTTATCCATGTTTCAACTGAAGGGTGTTGCTTGTTAGGCTAACTCTAGTATGCTATGGAACAATTAGATAAACTAGGCTTTTTAAAAGTCAAACTACCCTTAATGTGTTTAAAGTTCTGTTTGAGAAAGTGGTTGCGGTAACTTTTCAAAATGTTTTTTGTGCCGAAATACATCAAAATGATATATTTTTTATTTTTTTAAAATTATTTTTGACATCAGCACATTAAAATGATCTAAAAACACCAAAACATATTCATTTAAAATAAAATAAAAATTAAATTTTTTAGAAACGACGGTTGAAATGCCGTCCGAAATTGGCACTAAGTTTTAAAGATAAATTTCATAACTCTTATATTTTTTGGGTCAATCTCATGGTCTAGATCACAGATTTGATGAAAAGATTAACATCTTTATTATTTAGAAACCTGGCATGATGTAAAATTAATATCTAATTTGCTAAAAATTAAAGGTCTAAGTTGGAGCGTGAGTAAATATTTTAATTATTTTAAAATTATGAGCACATAAAAAAAAAATTCAAAACAAGAAAATAAATAAAAATCATCATTTTATGTAAAAAAAACACTTTTAATATTCATTCCCCTACTACGGTTCTTCTAGAAACAAGGAAGCCTCAAATTCTTTTCTAACCGTAAATAGTGGGTAACTTGTAAGGCTGAACTGCAACTAATTATTCCTAAAATCAAACTTTAGCCACTCATTTCCGTCCTTCAAGTGAAGCATTCATCATGCATTTTGGACGTACGTGGCTAGCTATCAGCTACCAAATGCCATCCAAAGCAACCTCCTCTTTTTCTTTCTTTTTTAAATAATAAATTAAAATTAAAATTAAAATTAAAATTAAAATTATGCTACTGATATGATATGATTATGACATCAGCAAGTTCTGGTAGAAAAATAAATAAAAAAGAAAAAGAAAAGGAGGGTTAACTAACCAAAAGAGAATGGCAACTAATATTCCAAAAGCATCAGCCATCATCAGGGCGGGTTTAAATTTCAACTATAAAGCAACAGCCATCGCCAACGAATTCAAATAAATTATTTTTTGAATATTTATATAATTATTAATTTTAATATATATAGAATTAATCAAAATATATACAAGTTAATCTTAATATTTATATTAATAAAAATAATAATAATAAGTTACCGTCATCTCACGCTCACGAACTCCTAACTGTCCGTGATGACCACCACCCGCTCCTTGTCAATGTTAGACTGTTAGTAGCAGCTCTGTTAGATGGACCAACATAACGGTAGCTTCTAAGTAGTAGATAGATACGGGACGGGACACTTGATTTATTAAATGCGTGGCTTCTAAGATATTTGATGCTCTCTTCCCACACGCAGCTCACGTGTTTTTTTTCTTTCCTGGTTTCGTCTATTTTATTATTTGTTTCGTGATAGGGGATATTTTTGTGTTAATTTACGTGTCACTTGCTTATGTCATAATCGTATCACGAAAGTCTGTCTATTCCGACTCTGTTTGATGCTTATTTTAAAATATATTTTTTTTAATTTTAAATTAAATATTTTTAATGTTTTTATATTATTTTCATGTACTAATATAAAAAATATATTTTTTTAAAAAATATATTATTTTAATATATTTTTATAAAAATACTTTTAAAAACAAAATAGACAATACTCAAACTAGTCCCTCTATTCAATATGGGTATTAAATAAACCCCTGTGTATCTGCAAGTGTTTGCTCAACACGTGTGTTGAAATGAGAAACCACGTTTTAATTGTCTATGTGGGCATGAGAGTGCCAACGTCATCGTACGTTGGCTGCAATAAAACGATATTTCAGCATTCCTTTTTCTTTTTCTTTTTCTTTTTTTATAGCATTTTGACGCAGTTTGGTGTTACGTTTTAAATAGTATTTTAACTTTTTATTTTTTAAAATAATCTTTTATATTTTTTAATTTTTTAATTTGTTGGTATCAAAAATATATATTTTTTTAAAATAAAACATATTACTTTGATGTATTTTTAAACAACAAAATACTTTAAAAAATCATTATCAAATACTTCCTTAATATCATGTGTTGTAACTAATAAATTGTAGCCTTTGAGATTTGTAATTACTTCCCCGTTCCCTTGATGCTTTTAATGTATCTATCGAGTTATTAAATAATAATAATAATAATAATAATAATAATAATAATAAAAAGGGGTCCGAGTCCGATTAATGTACCCCTCGAGGATGGTTCCAGTTAAATAGCATTGTTTAATGAATCACAACAATATTATTATAGCCCCCCGTGAGCTAATTAACTACATGTACTTATTGCATGAATCGGTCCACAGTTATTTTTTATTGCATTTATATCCTTACCTTGAAAATAAGATGAATTAATGAAATGAAATTATATTATATTTCCATGAAAATCAATAAATCATAATCTAAAATCATACATTTAAAAATACTGAGATCTTTGCGACAACTTTTATTAGTTTATTTGAGAGTATAATTAAAATTGTTTTTAAAATTAATTTTTGTTTAAAAATATATTAAAATAATAATTAATTAAAAAAATAAAAACAACCCCCCCTACTTGGACCTCACAATCACCAAAATCAGCCCGTCACATGAAAGACAAATGACGTCTCAATTAGAGCAGGTCACGTGGAAAAAGCCCGACCATGACCTTAATTAAATGGTATTATTTTTAATCTTTAACGCTATGATAAATTAAGACAATACATTAAAAAGACAGGTTCTATTTTATGTATAAATTAATAATGCAACATCTTCTAACTACACATCACATTAATACTTCATAACAAATTGTAGTTCTCGAAAATCAAAGACTCTTAGATTATTGACTATCACCTATTAAAAGAAAACTAAATCAGCTTGGTGTTTCATTGTACACGCAAACTAAAATTATTATAGATTGAAATAGTGAAATGATAATTTTATCCCTCTTTGCGCCTCAGTTTCCACCTTGAAATCTGGGGTTATTTCGATTTTTCACTCCTGTGCACATTAAAATAGCTATTCTACCTCTTAATAAAACAAAAACTACGTTTTGCTTGCAGGGGTGAAACGATCTTAACACGTTTTCAATGAATAGTACCATAAAGGGGTAACTACCGATCTGCCCCCATAAAAGACAAAAAAACTGAATTGGTAGTAGGGGTTAGTCAGTAATTGACACTTTTTTAATTATATTTGAATCCAAGGTGAAACAGTAATTATAGTGTGCTAATACTGATTTACCCTTAGAAAAGACAAAATTAAAGAATTAGGTTTAGGGGTTATTCAGTAATTGATCACTTTTAAAAAACGATTTCCTGCCGACTACAGCAAACGTCTCCGGGAGACGCGCTGCCGGATTTTGGGCACACGCTCCCTTCGGGAGGCGCATGACGTCTACTACGATGGTGAAAATTTTGCATCTGGTGTGTCACCAGATGCGCCTCCATGTACTCCACTTATGGTGGAGCGCGTTGCCTCCAAAGGTGGCCGAAACTTTTCCCGTTGGTGATCGATAGTTTTTTCCCCTTTTCTCTCTCCTGCGAGCAAAAGTGATTGGTAATCCCCGATGTTGTTGACATTTTCATATGATTGTATTTTGTGGTTCTGATATCTATTATATAAATTTTGATTTGTTTCAATTTTGTTCTTTAATGAAAATTGATGAGATACTGTAGTTTAATTTTGGTCCCTAGTATTTTAATTTTCGATTTTTTGTTAAATGCTTAATATATTCGGTATCAAAGTTCTGATTTCTTTCAATTTTATCCTTCAATGGAAATTCATTATACATTTGAGTTTCATTTCGTTCTTGAGACTTTTATTTTCCAATTTGGTTTGAAATTCTTGATTTTTTTCAGTATCAAAGTTTGATTTTGATGCAATTTTGTCTTTTAAATGAAATTGAATATACTTTTTTTTTCATTTTGGCCCTTATATTTTTAATCTTTGGTTTTGTTTTAATTCCTTTATTTTTATGTATATATTTCTGAAATGGTTGTTATTGTTATCGATGCTTATATGTACATGCTCTTGGTTTTTGTTTTAATTTTTTATGATTTTCTCTGTTATTAAAGTTGTTTTTTTAAAATTTAATGTTTAAATTTTAATTTGTATTGGTAATCATTTGAAAATTGATATTTATTATTTTTTTCCTTTTTAAAAATTTCTATTTATTCTTCAAGTCAAATAATATTTTTAAATGTATAATAATATATATATTTTTGTCTTTTTTTTGGGTAATTGCTTTTTTGTTAATATTTTTAGGTGTTAATTTTTTTTTAATTATTATAGGTACGACATTCAAAATAATAATAATGATTATTTGTAAGTTTTTTATTATAAATATATGAAACTAATTATATATTTTGATATTTGTTTAATATTAACGCATTAATATATATATATATAAAGAATTATTTTTTTTAAAATAAAATCATAATTTACTATCAGTGTAATAAAATACTTTTAATACAATAATATGACAAATAAATCTTATAAAATTAAAAAAAAATCTTTTTTAACAATAATTATGGTGTCATCGATAGTATGACCAATAATAATTAAAATATTAATTATGTATATAATATTTATAATGACAACTTCAATAACTGTGACAAAAATTCATTGATCAATGTTATCTTTGTGAAGAATAACTTCTACTTTTTTTTTTGTATGATATTTCAGATTTCATATCAAATAAAAAAAAATACAAAACCACATGTTTACAAGACAAGTAGAAAATTTGTGTCAAATTATCTACAATGATAAAAACAAAATTGCCCTGCATTTCTCCACAATTAAAACCAATTTTTTTTAACATGTAACAAAATTGTTAATGATCCTAATTTTTTTTACAAATGCTATACATCTAAGCTAAATAATCAACTTAAAATTTTTAAGATTATGTAGTTTTTATATGTATTTTTTTTTACTATAGATAAGACATTTAGAATAATGATAATAATTATTTTTAAGATTTTTTTCTTCAAAAATAGGTGAGGCTAATTATATATTATGATATATTTTTGATGTTAACATCTTAAAATATATATAAAAAATTAAATTGACTATTCTTTATAAATCTCATATTAATTTAATATCAGTTTTGAAAAATACTTTTAATATAATAATATAAAGAAGAAATGTAAAAAAAAATCTTTGGTAAATTTTAGCAGTTGTTTTTTTGCTATTTATCAAATAAATTATTCATCAAATAATTAGAACATGCCCAACAAACAATTACTATGTTGCAAGCAATAAATAATATATATTTAATCAATGTGATCAATTGTGGTTTTGCTATCTAACAATTAAATTATTGTCCAAGTAGTTAAAACAAAACGCAATCAAATTATTTGTTGCGTAAAATAAATCACTCATCTATGCAAAAATTCATCGATTATAATTTTACTATTTACTAATGACATCATTCATGAAACAAGTAAATTATACACAACAATCAATTAATATGTTATACGGGACAAGTGACTCATTTTTACAAAATTTTATCATTTTTAAGTGTACAATCTACTGAGTAAATAATTAACAAAACACATTTTTAGTAGTAACTTCATTCAATTACTTTTAAATAAAAAAAAAAACTCATTTTTAATAGATTTTATTAATTACAATTTCACTCATTAAATATTGAATTACAATTCCAATATACATAAAATCAATCAGTTTTTTACGTAGAAAAAAAAACCCAGCGCAACACACAAGCAAGTTAGCTCTTAGATTTCTAAAATAATTTCTCAATTCTCGATCCAACCATCCTAAATTATTGTTTTTACCACAACATGATAACCACATGGTTTTCATCATCATAACGCATCATCCTAACAATCCAAAATAATATTATATATAACTATAAAGATATTACACATAATAATACAAATTAAAAATATTCTTTGCTAGTTAAGTACCTATTTATGATGTATATCAACAATAATAAGTTAAATTACATATCATTCAAATTACTCGACGTTAGCAATCATACAATATACAAAGTCGTCCACACAGTCAAAGCATAATACCAATACATAGAGATGAGATTACGAGATGGAATTCACTTTAAGCTGCATCAGCAAACCCAACCGTTAAGTTCCCGTAGTCAAACACTGTATGATACCGGCCCATGAAAACATCTCCCAAGATCCTGCATCCCACAAGCAGAATCATATAATAATGTTCCGTGGCATGCACATGCAAATTATTTGGAGAAAATCTTCAAACTGGTTAGTAAAATCTATTTAGAATTATTCTTCTGGTTGCAGCCGCTCACTAACACAACAAGGAATAGTAGCATTAATAATTTTATAACCAGAAAAGAAAGAAAACAAGACGATGTGCAATCAACGCCATGTTGATATCTATAATATGTATTAATCGGTTTTTTTTTTTTTTTTACCAATGACTATGTGCCTGATCGGCTTCTATTTTAAACCAAACACAGATGGGAGTTTGAGAGCCAATTTCTGTGTTTCTGTAGTTTTAAGAGCATGTCAGAATAAGCATCTACTGCCTACATCACTGATCAATGATAAGATAAATTTATAAGATGATATGAGAAACAATAGGATATAAAAATACCATAGAGGTCCACGGGGAGGTGGCAAGTCTAAAGCAGTAAATCCACTAATGCATTGTGCTGAAACTCCTTCTCCCACTTTAAGAACATACTGATGATCCATGGCACCACCACCATTCAGAGTGTTTTTCAGAAAATCAAAACACAATACCATAGTAAAATAATAAAAAAAATAGCATTATGCATAAAGGAAAGTTAAGTAAGCTACGCTCTGTGCAGTTCGAGTAGATTGGTTTCTTAAAACAACCATACATCCACTCTAGAGAACATAACTAAATTCAGCAGTTTAAATTTTCAGGTTTTATAACTTCATTTGCATGACATATGCTGCCCCCTTGACTCTTTCTCTCTTCACGCGAATATCTACCACACCCGACCCTATGATGCAAGCTGTCATTTCTTGATCTCATAGTTGTAATTTGACTGAACCACTTAATTAGCCATAAATGTGTATTTAGCTGTGTGATGGCATCTGATTGTTGTTGACACAAGTCACAGGCCCCGACACATTTAGGACAAAACCTATAGGTATTCCCTGCTATACATATGCAGGGGAAAGTGCACACTGAACCATTCAAGGGTGATTTAAATCCAGAAATGCTACAGATACCAGAGATCAAATATATGCATGGCAGTGTATGTTGACAGGCATTTCAATAGGGAGGACAGAAACAAAATAAATTTCAACAGACAAATCAACACGTGCAATTCTTGAAATAAATAGCTGGAGCATAATAAATATACTACACAAAATTGTCATACCTGCTCAGCTGACAGTTCAAATAATTTACCACCTATTTCGAATGAGACACTAGGCATGGAGGATAGACTGCTACATTCAACTGCCGATTCTCCATTTGGACTGGGCAATCGGTCACAGAGCTGCAATTGCAATTGTTGGCATGAGTTGTCACAAGGCCACATTCCCCCACAGACTAAAAGAAGATGAAGCAAACTTACCTCATTCACGTAATTCAGAATGTTATCTTCAGTGTCATTAAGCCTGAGCCGGTTTTCCATCCATACAACCATCATCTCACAAGCAGTACAGCTGGCACCATGCAGACCTCCAGATGATTTGTCTGAGTTTTCTTCTACCATGCTCTCAATTTTCATACTGAAACCATAAATTGACTTTATTCATGATTCCATTGGTGCAGCAGAAGTATCCAAAATCAAATAACCAACATATATAGTATGTTGATGGTATTAATAGCAATTATTTGAACCTGACCTAACACCCTGAGTCCCATCAAAAGTACAGAAGCCAACTTGAGAGCAGATCTTTTTTGGTGCCGCCTACAAAAAAAGGAAGACAAAACGACAAGGTGGAACAAAACAGAAGCTGCTTCATCAAAATAAGTTTCACAATTAAGTTTAGCAAGCCTGAAAATAAAAGCAATTTTTTTAACAAGTTATATCAGGTATTGTCTGTTATCCCACTGCCATAAGATGGATGAGCAAGCTATCAGAATGCAAGAAAAACTGTGAACCTATAATACTCACCTGAGCCACCAGCATTTCCAGTACAATCTTCCCATATTGTGCAACCATCGTCTTGCATTCTTCACTTATAATGCCAGAGGCTCCAATCGCATGATTAATTTGAGTTATCACGGTCTGAAATTGTGAAATGACAAGATAAAATCAAATAAAAGGCCTTCCCAAGTCAATGAGAACATAATTGCCAAATCAACTGCAGCTAAGCCATGTCCAACTAACAGATAATATAATTAGATCACTTATTGACTTTTAAAAATGGTATCTACTGTCCTGGGATGTACCAAAATTCAAGGGCAAAAAAGTTGGGGGGGGGGGGGGAGGGGGAACACATTCCCTAGGAAAATGAAACATTAATAATTCACAGAATTGTGTAGAGCATCGTGTGCTCAAATCAACGGACAATAAAGTGACTTGAAAACAAAACAAAATCTGGGAGAATTTGTTGCTGCCCCATCACAACATTGGTTGATAAAGAAAACAAATATATCAGACTTCAAATTTGGAAGTGTCAAATAAATATGGAACCCCTTACGGGACTATTCTAAGGATAAGGTTGTTGAACATGACCAGTGGCTTCCTGCAACTCGTAGACATGATATTTCAAGCCAATTCTAGAGACAAAGATATAATATCAATACGATAATGAAGTATTTCATATGATTTGTAAGTTTCATACATTTGTTATAATATTAAAAGTCAAGTAGTGGGCCTCGACAGTATCGAAACATAGGGTCATTATGATGTTCTACATTGGGAGTATGGAGTAGCATCCTTCCTAGAGATTCAACAATGTTGGAGAGATTTTTTGGTTTTTATTATTATTATTTTGTTTTGTTGTTGTGAAGGATGACTCAATCTCGCTTCGTAATTCTATCATTTCTTCAAGAACTCTTTTTATCAAGGAAAATGTTAAGAGACTCAAACATGCATATAACAATATTTCAAATTATGCAATAATCCAATCCCATAATGCAGTAATAACCCATCCACTTTCACATGGGAGATTATATTGCTATGAACAGTGGTCAACCATTTATAAAAGTTAATAACTCATTGCATTACATTTGCAGCATTGTCCAACCCAGCACAGTATGCAGGAATGCACTAAGGAAATAAGGGCATATAGCTGTCTAAAATACATACTGTTGGACCCGCTAGCAAAGAGGTTCCGGAATCAGCAATTGCCTTGCACCCACCAGCACACAATCCTGAAAAGCAATATTCATATCTCTGAATATCAGAACAAGCATATACACCAAATCTGTAAAAATAAGCAAATGTCCCCCGAGTATAGATGATAAGCATTTGCAAGAAGCTCCGTGTAAATTACCGGTTGTTTCAGTGCCAATCAATACGTCTCCCATATCAAACTGTGAATTAGAGAAAGGTATATTCAAACAGATAAACAAGTGATTATGAGTGAGTAAGGATGATCGCTCAAATAATGATAAAACTATGGAAGCTAACCTGCCAATACCCTTTCTGAGTCACAGGAACGTATGTGTGTTCACCCTTGTAATGATTAGGATCCACCCCGCCAAACACAATTTCTCCCCCTTCTTCCCCTTCAACATTGCGGTTCAACCAAAAAGAAAAAACCGGTTCCTTAACAAGACCTTGATTAACCATATTGTACCTACAAAAATTGCATAATAATTACATTTATAGGTAATAACAAGTAACTGTAGAAAATAAATCCAAAACTGAAAGAAAACAGTCTACTTACCAAACAGGAACAGCTTTTCCAACTGAAATCTCTTGAAATCCAAGTCCAAGTAGACCATCAAACTTGGCAGCTAAGAATGTGACACCTGGTTCTTTTGTTGCCTCGATGAAATCCTAATAACCAGTAGCACAAACCAAGACTGATTAAACACTAGCAACAATAGTTAAGTTGAAGCAATTAAAAATGCACCGATTACCTGATTCTTAACAACAATATCACCAACTTGGACATTGTCCTCGCTAAAGAAACCAGAAATCGAACCGGTTCCATAGTGAATTGCAGCAGAGGTACCTGCGTCAATAGGTTAATCTCAGGAAAAACAAAATATCACGACCTACGATGCAGTGAATTCCTATACAAGGGAAATGATCATACCATTCTTGACATAGGTGGTTGATCCACTAGACTTATACTTGGAGTGGAAGTAGCAAGCAAGCTGCACCCAAGCACAAACTTTTAAAGAAAAACAAAAGGCAAGAACTTGAAGGAAGGAGGGCAAGTTCGAGAGAAAGACCCACCGATAAATAACATTTTGAAGAGGGTACCCAAAGATTAGAACTTCCTGTATCAAATATAACTGTGAAAGTTTGAGGAGGTGTGCCAATAGCAATTTCACCATAATACTGAGCGTCCAAGTAATTCTTTAGGGAAACAATATCGATTTCGCTCTCCCCTAGATGGTAATACTTTTTGGTCGCTGCAGGTACCCCTCCATGTTCCTTGGAAATTGAGTCAACCGGAAACCGACCGAGTTGATCAAATTTCTTCTTCTTAAGTCCAATTCTGATCAGCCCATCACTGCGTGCGGGGAGAACAACCGGGAAAAGGAGGAGGAGGAGGAGAAGAGTAGTGATCCGAGAGGCGTTGAACTGAGTAGCCATAGCGGAGTCTAGACTTGAGGAGAGGGAGAAGTGCAGGCATTAAAAAAAAGAAATTACTAGGATATTTAGGTGAGAAATTAAGGGGTAACTTTATAGGTTTGCCCTTATAGATTCATCAGTGTTTCACTTCTACCCTCATATCTTTTAATTGTCCAATGTTACCCATATGCTTATTTAAAAAAAAGGTTTTTATTATAATAATCTTTGCCACTAAGAATCTGTTTCGTATGATTATAAAAGAATAGTTTTTCAGTTTGAGGTGTTGTTTAAAAGTTATATATATATAGAGGGTGTTTGGGAGAGCTGATGCTGTAGCTTTTCAAAGTGCTTTTCGTGCCGAAATATATCAAAATGATATTTTTTTATTTTTTAAAAATCATTTTTGACATCAGCACATCAAAATAATCTAAAAACACCAAACCATATTCATTTAAAATGAAAAAAAAAAGAAACTGTAAACCGGCGTTTCAAACGCTAGCCAAACAGCTCATAAACTCAAAAACTAATTTTAAAAACTTAATTTTTAATGGTTTGGCTAATATTAACAATTTTTGAAAATTAAGAGGGTAACATTAGTATATTTCAACATAAGGGAGTAGAAGTGAAGTATTTATATATATGTAGGGTAGAAAAGAAGTTCACCAAGAATATAAACAAGCGTGAGAGAGCCACGTGGGGTGTGTTTCGAGGAGGTAAATAAATGGATCGGACGGTGGTGAAGTTTCTCGCTTTTTATGGGTGATGTGGCTCGAATCTATTGGCCTATGGATACCTACTCGAGTTGGTAGCAAACAGTCAATCCGGCAGCTCGTGTCTGCTGGTCGTTTCTTAGCTACCAGTCCACTTGATTGAAACTTGAAAGTGCGCTGTGGAAGTAATGGGCCTTTTCTTGGCCCAAATATCAGGCCCTATGATGGACCCATATAAAGAGTTGCCTCTTTGAGACTGTTTTGGGTAATCCTACGGGATTAATTTTCACTTGGAATTTTTTTAATAATAAATGAAGGTTTATAGCATGGAAAATCTGATGGGATCTAGTGTATGTTAGATAGTGTAATTGAGTTTATTTTTTAAAATGATTTTTGTTTATAAATATATCAAAATATTTTTTTGATTTTTTAAAAATTATTTTTAATATCAACACATAAAAAATAATCTAAAAACACTAAGAGAAATTTAATTTAAAATTAAAATTAAAAAATATTTTATTTAAAAAAAAAACACTTTTGAAGCGTTACATAAAGAGCCTTACTACTAAATACCAACCCATATGAATAATTGTTGAGCTGCAAATTGTTGTCTCGGGAGAATTAAACTTTTCCAAATGTTTTTTTCTTCTTTATAAATATATTTAAATAATATTTTTTTATTTTTTTAAATTTATTTTTGACATTAAAATATTAAAACTATACAAAAAAAACACTAAAATTAAAACAATAAATATTCATTTTTAAAAAAAACACCGACTAGCAGCGGAAACAAAAACAATAGATAATACATATATAAATAAACCGGCTTTATGTTATAATAATAATTACTATTTAAAAATATTTTTCACGTTAATATTCTATATAATATTTTTTTATGTCATCGCATGCATGCATGGACAGCTGTCATGAATGGCAGCTAAGGCTGCTAAGTTATACTCACATGAGAAATATCCAACCACGCTAACATTTCACCAAAATACAAACTAGCAATATATGAAATTCGATGATTGACTGGACTCACGTGTCCCTCTTCCTAATTGTCTCGCTACGAAATTGAAAGTGAAGGGACTAAAGTGAAAAAGGGGTAAATAAAGAGGATTCTCCTGCACTTTCATGTATAGGAGAGAGAAAAACGTGACCGGCGGCTTTAACCGGCCGCCGCCGCGTCCACGGACATGTTTAGGAAAAACGCGCCACCTCGGGAGGAAGAAGACGCGGAGGTTCCTCGGGAGAGACTCCGGAATCATGTCTCCGTCCACCTTACGACGCCGCACGCGCCACCTAAACAGGGCGTGGGGCGGGAAACCGGCTGGCGCGTGCCCATCACGCACTAACAGCCACATAAAGAAATAATAAAAAAAGGTCAATTACTTCTCTACCCTGTTCCCAAAGACACATTTTTTTGTCTTATTAGGGGCTAAAACTGTATTTAGCCAATCTCGAAAAATAATAAAATAAGCAGAAGACCGACGGGGCGGACCGGGCCGTTCCGATTTGCGTAATGACCACGGTGCCCCTCGGTCTGGCTGCGCTTTTTTTCATTTTTGATGGGCTTTTTTGTTAATATACTGTTCATAGAAGCAAAAAAAAAAAGTGGATGAACGCCTGCGAAGCACGGATGAGAAATAACCAGTCTACAGTGCTGACGTAGGATCCTCTTTTAGTATATGTTAATGTGAGAATGTAATTGAAGTTATTTTTTAAAATAATTTTTATTTAGAAATACATTAAAATATGTTTTTGATTTTTTAAAAATCATTTTTTATATCAAATTTAATTTAAAATTAAAATTTAAAATTATTTTATTTTATTTAAAAAAAAACACTTTTGAAACGTTACAAATAAAGCCTTACTGCTAAATATTAACCCTTATGAATAATTGTTGAGCTGCAAATTGTTCTCTCGAGAGAATTAAACTTTTTTCAAAATGTTTTTTTTATAGATATATTTAAATAATATATTTTTTAAAAATTTATTTTTAACATTAAAATATGAAAACGATACAAAAAAAATATTAAAATTAAAACAGAAAATATTTTTTTTATATATAAAAAAAAACACCGACTAGCATCGAAAACAAACAAACAATAGCTGATACATGTATAAATAAACCTGCTTTATATTATAATAATAATAATTTTTAAAAAATATTTTTCACGTTAATATTCTATATAATATTTTTTTATGTCATCACATGCATGCATGGACAGCTGTCATGAATGGCAGCTAAGGCTGCTAAGTTATACTCACATAAGAAATATCCAACCACGCTGACATTTCACCAAAATACAAACTAGAAATCTATGAAATTCGGTGATTGATTGGACTCACGTGTCCCTCTTCCTAATTGTCTCGCTACGAAATATAATTTAAAAATATATTTTTTAAGACTTCTTATATTAATTCATAAAAAATATTAATTTAATATGCGAAAAGTCCCTCTCAGACTCTATATAGCCTTTATGAACCACACGAGACGCTTTTCTTTGCCCTTGACTGCCATGTCTGGACAGTAACTTCAAGAAACAATGAATTCCACGTTCTTCGCTTAACTTCGTCTCCTTCCCTGTTCCTTTCTTTCTGGGTTTGGCTTCCTCTGGAGAAAGATACGAACCATTTTTTGACTAATGGAGTCCAGAAATTAAAGCAAAACCAGCTCCTTACAATTGGAATCAAATTATTATTCAAATAACAAAGAATACCAAAACCTGTGCACGATAATATGAAAAAATTGAATGTGTTATTGGCTCTTTGTCCGGTGAAGAAAATTAAATGAAAGAGAGGGAGGGAGGGGGAGATATTTATTTTAATTTCCTGGAAAACTTGGATTGCTATTTTTATTGTGGCCATTGCTATTGCTGTTGCTTATGTTGCCATTGCTGTTGATGCCTGTCGTCTGAGCGTTATTAGTGCTATTAATGTTGTTTTGGTGAGCACCGCCAATTATGGAGGTAATCGCTGCTGCTAGCGCTGCTGTGAAGTTAGGATCGGCGGCAATGGCAGCAGTTGCCGCCGTCAGACTGTCAGCCAACGAGTTTTGCTGCCCTTGCTGGGATGCAGGTTGTGATTGCTGGCCCAGTCGACTGGCTTCCATATCTTGAGACATTTGCAGGCCGGAGAACTTTGATTGATTGTAAAGTGCTTGCCCGAAAATCTGAGGCAGCAATGCAGTGGCCGAAGCAACACCAAGATTTTGAGGTGGGTTTGGAAATGGGAATTGAAATTGAGCCGGTTGCTTCGGGAGCTGTAGAGGGTTGGGATTCTGGGTTAGGTCCAATGTAACAGTAGGGAATGGGGCCGAAGCAGATATGGTAGCAAGATTAGCGGAGCATGGGAGAAGAGTTCTGGTAAGGAAATTTGAGTTCATCAGTCCATCGGCACTGGACATGGAGCCTGACAGCAACATTCTCGCTGCTGACGACGTGGTGGATGCCATTGCCATGGCAGCCGGTGGAAGAGGGTGGTTGTGATTGCCCTCGTATGTAGTTATGAGGATTGTTCGATCTTCTGCACATCTCTGTACCTGTTCAGGCGACCCAATTCAGATCAACATTTGCCGGGGAAAGGAAAATGACTGACTGATATGAAAATCAAGATTCAATAATCTGATCAAGAGGTGTTTTTCGAAAATTGCCTAATCAAACTCTTAAAAAAAACACGTTATAGGGAACATGATGAGGGAGGAAACGTGCCTGTTTTCGAACTGGGCAGCCGGCGGCCATGGTGCACCGATAATAAGCTCGAGGACATGGATTTCCTTTTGCCAGCTTCTGTCCATACTTTCGCCATTGACATCCATCCGATATCTAATTAAACAAACCACAAGTCTCGATTGAATCAAATAAAATCTAATCAAAATTCAACTAAGATTGCTACCAATAGCGTGTAATTGAATGATCAGATTGGCTGTACCATAGCATCCTCGGATCTAGCTCGAACAGACACGCGAGCCTTCCTTATTGTAGCCTCCGTTTGATCGATAGTTTTCGTCGAGTTAAGTCTAGCAACCTTACTAGAGGCCCATCCTTGACCTGGGCTATCCTCTCTATGATCATTTCCCCCCTTCTTATCTTGATCAAACACCACTGTCCCATCTTCTTTATTATCCTCTATATTATTTCCAGGTGATCTCGATCGATCACGGCTCCTTCCTCCTTCTGATGTAGTGGATAGAGAAAGGTCATCAGTGTCACCGCCGGCGCCACCACCAGCAACTAGACCAAGATCCATAAACTGCCTTGGAACCATCCCATTATTTTTATTTTTTCCATCATCAAGCTGTTCGTTCTTGTGATGAGTCTTTTGGTCCTGCACAAGTGTTACTAAATGCATCTGCAGTGCATTGTAATTGTTAGTAACCTGATTTAACATGTCTGTCAGCCGCAGATTCTCCATTTTCATTCTCTCTACCTCAGCTTGGAGAACTGCTAGCTGCAAATTAACAACACAGTAACATTTTACACCAAAAAAAAACACCCCAGAAAAGAAAATTCAAAATTGTTCAAAGTTTCATTTTTTACATCATTTGAGAGGGCTGGCTGGCTTACCTCGCTCTTAGCTCTTTTATCTTCCATGTTCGACGATATCCCATCATCCACCATCGACTGGTCACTGCTAGTATTAGTGGTAAGAAGATTCAAACCTGTCTGTACAACCCACGATAAATGAAGTTAGAGGGGGCAGAAAGAAAAACGTCAAAGACAGACATAAACTCTGGTACAAGTCACGTACGTTGACGTTCAGCTCCAGCCCAGCAGGACTTCCAGAGTACTCTTTCAAATCATCAGGGCTACTGTTGGTGATGGTCATGGGATTGCCATCGTCATGTTTCTTGTGGGCAAAAAAGTCCATCTCGTCGATGACCGGCCGTCGTCTATACTCAGGTGGAAAGGAAGAATCATGATCACCACCGCCACCATCATCTCGGACGCCATTGGTGTTCATAAGTTTGACAGGGAATTGGATAGTAGAAGGAGGAGACCCCGTAGATGTGGCATCCATGGCTCGTCCAGCAGCAGCAGAAGCAGAAAGTTGTTTCAACCTGGGATTAATGATGTTGTCTTGATCAGGAAAAGAATTGAGCACAGTTGGGCTGTGTAGAAAGGAGGCACTGGCAGTGCTTAATGGATCTGAATCAATGGAGAGCACGCCCCTTCCCTTGGCCATAAATCAAGAGAGAGAGAGTGGTTTGGAGAGGAAGAGGAGGGTGCGCAAGTCTTTAAACGCTGCAATGGACTCGGCAATTAAAGGGGGGAGTTAGAGACGTCAGAAGAAGACCGAAGACAAGTGTTTAGTAGCAGCGAAGTGTGTGTGGTTCTTTCTTGTTTTAAATGTGTTTTATTTATTTATTTATTTGGATCTCGGTTAAGTATAAAATCCATCTCTGTGTGTGGTCGAGTGAGCACAATCCCACTGCAAGAAAATTGATAAAACGCAATCCTATGAGTAGGTTACCAATAATCATTTTTAAAAAAAAATCTTCAAATTATAGTGTGAGGAGCTGTGTTTTTTCTAATCAATTTGCAAGTTGATGAGAACTAGATTTATTTCAATAAATAAATAAATAAATATCTATCTTTTGTTTGTATATGAAATATTGCAATGGAATAATATTTACCATATAGTATGGAAATTAGATTCGAGGTACATGATTGCTAATATTGATTATTATTATTTATGGGATTAGTTAAAGTAAGTGCAACAAGTAGACGTAGATATATGTTAATAAAAAAACTAAAAAATGAAAAAAAAAAAAAAGGAAAAAAGAGTACACGGTTCAAACCGAAGAGAAAAGAGCAGCAGAAAAATCTGTTGTAATTTTCGACGTGTGTATCGGTGGTGATAAAGAGAAAAAGGGTGGGACCATGTGAGATTTGCCCACACCAGATAATAACCTCCTCTAGAGCGGTGAAGTCATGGGGTTGGTCAGAGAGACACGTGTCGATGGGACCATTTGGAAGCGGGACCCACGTGACTAAAAGTGGCTCCGGTGGAAGCAAAGTCTTCTTTTTTCTTTTTATTTGATTTGGAGCTTTTATTTATCGTCTATTTTTTTCTTTTTCGGTTTTTTCAAAGGCGTGGGACTTCAGAAGAGGAGATTGACGCGGTCCAAAAATTCACCGCCCCTATTGGCGCGGCGCCTATTGCTCTTGTGAAAATTGATCGGGGCCTACTTGGAATGGCTCGGCTCGAACCGACTCGTTGATCCACCGGGTTGACCACGTCTTCCTCCGATAGACCGAACCCCTTATCCTCTATGCTTAAAGACTGTCCGGTCCACACATTATTTCATCTTTACTGACTCCATCTCATAATAATAATAATAATAATAATAATAATAATAATAATAATAATAATAATAAAACCCATGTCTTAATTTGGATTACAGACCAGAAAACACTTATATAGATATGTCCAAAAAAAGTGTCCATTTTATAATTAATTAATTGATTGATAATACTGCGAGTAATTTGGACTTGACCCCCGGGCATACACAGTGGTAATTAATAAAGAGTCAGTGAAGTGGGCTGCGTTGTTTGAAGAGAGAGTCAAAAATAGCAATAGGGAATTTTGAATTCTCCAGTCTTCCCCTTTCATCATTGTATAAAACACTTGGTAAGATTTATTGACCAGCAACACAATTAAAAAACATGGACCAAAGACATCACAATTGATGATGATGGCTTCAAAGTTCATAAAAATATTTAATTTAATTATTATTATTATGTAATTTTATTATTATTATTGTGTAATTTCTTGCTCTCTAACCTCCTCTCCATTTGTAGTTACGTGTACACGCAGTCTCTCCCAAGACGTGAGCGATGAAACCCTAATAGCCATAGAAATCAAGATATGACAGCTTCTTTCTTTTATTAGGGTTTCAGAAGGAGTGTGAATTGTCTCATTTAAAAGTTGCATGGGTGTTCGGTAAATTAACACAAACAGATACGAGAAGTCAACGTATATCGTTTTCAAAATCGAACACTTTTAGCCGGCCAGAAAAAACAAATCAAGGATAAGAAGAGTTTAATGGGTTAATTCACACGTGACAGACAAATTCTCACTTTTTTTCTTTGTGTTCATGAATCTGTAAACCTGTGTTGTGTCTGGACGTGGAAGAAGGTTGTGGAGAGGGAAGAGTACTGTACAGAGGGGCAAGAATTTGGTACAAACAAGCTCGGGTCCAAAGAAAAAGGTGATTGCTTCGACATATATGAATGATCCATCTGACTATATATTCGGGAATTTGATTAAATTTATTTTTAAAAGTATTTTTTGTTGAAAATATATTAAAATGATATTTTTTATTTTTTATTTTTAAAAATTATTTTTGACATCAACACGTGAAAATGATCTAAAATACCAAAAATATTAATTTAAAATGAAAAATGAAAATAATTTTTTCAATTTAACTACTATTTTTCCCCTTTCAAATCCAATTGAGTTCTTTTCTAGTCTATTTAATACACATACAAAGTCTCTGATGTTATTTTCGTGAATTATTAAGTTGATTATAATCGGAGTAGATGATTTAGAAATAAAGTCATTTATTTTTTGAAAAAAAATGGAAATATAAAAACTGAGATTTCCTTGCTAAAATATAATATATGTATGTATGTATGTATGTATGTATGTTTTGTTTACCACATTTTTGCTGTTTTTTAAATAAAAAATGATGAATAATAAAAAAAATTATATAAATAATCACTTTTTAGTTATGTAAAACATAATGTTATATGTGTTTCATGCATATAAAAACATCCTTCAAGCACAAGGCAAGAGGTTTTGAACTTCCACCACATGTTCAACATGCACACAAACATCTTTGTACACAACATTTGCATTTATCACCTTCCTTTATTCTTTCTGAAACATAACACATTAAACCTTTGAAGTAGTGATTGGTTATTGTTCCATGATAGAAAAAACAGAGATAGTAAGGATACAAAGATGGAGTTAATTGTTGTACTTGCAAAATAAAAGATACAAAATTGAAATGTTACTAAAAAAATATTTTTTTTATTTTTTATCCATATAATATAATTCTAAAAAGCTCTTAATTATAAGATTATTCAACTAATACTTGCAAGGAAAACAAATATTTATTGTCATAGTCTTAAAACTTCATCCAAGAAAAAGAACAAGTCACGGGTTAGGCTAGTTGACTCTAGTTTTTTTGTCATTTTCCTGATCAAATGTTTTTTTTTCTAGTTTTGTCCTTTAATATTAGGTTGATCAAAAATTAAGCTTTGTAATTTCTTTTAGTTTTCATTTTATGAGTTTTTTCTAGTCTTATAACTCGGTTCATAGATTTGATCGGTCGACTTGGGTGGTTTTATATATTTTTTAATGAATTCTTTTATTTTTATCCTTCAATATTAAGTTGATTGAGAATTGAGTTTCATATTTTATTTTGGTTTGCTTTCTATGAGGTTATCTCGATCTCATGACTCATGCTTGACAAATTAATCCAGGTTGACTTCTTTTTTTTTAGTTGGATTCTGTCTCAATTTAATCCTTAAATAGTTCAATTGATTGATAATTAAATTTAATATTTTTTTATATTTGATTTTTGTTGGGTTACCAGGATCTTATGAACTAAGTAACAGATTTAGCGGTTTAACTTGAGTTTATTCAAGTTATTTAAAAAATAACATCATCTTGATTTATTTAAATGAAACTATATTTTTAGTGGTTATTTAAGTTATTTTTAAATTTATCAAGACCATTAAATTTTTTAACCTAAAATAATCCAAGAATTAGGATAGTTAGGGTTGGGCCGTGTCATAAAGAAGTTGCTCATGCCGATGATTGAAACAAATGTGACACACATTTTGCTTGACGTACATGCTCACGCTTCATTTTGTCCCTTTGATGAATTTCTTTTTGAATTCATCCTTTTGAAAAATCACCCACATTGCCTTATATATCTTACCAAAAAGCTATACACTTTTTATTTATTTATTTATTATTATTATTATTACTACACCATGTGAGTCCAATCCAAAAAATCTAAATAAAACTCCTCAGTTGAAAACACAAAATCATGATAATTAAAAATAATAACCAAAGAAGACTTGGCTATATGGGAGCTGTGCAGGCCATTGAACTTAGAGCAAAAATTTAAATGATACTCTGCCTATATAAAAACAAAAGATGCTTTTCACACATTTAATTTCATGTTCTCAACGAGGAACCAACGTTTCAGCTTCACACATTTAAGTATACTCGTCAACATTTCTTTTCTTCTCTCTCTCTCACCATATATATATATATATATATATATATATATATATATATATATATATATATATATATATATGATGGAGAAAAATTAGTAAATTATACTGTATAGTCGGTCATATTTTAAGAATAATAGGAGGATAAAGAGCATCGTACCTGCATGACAGTTTCGAGTACGAGTCAAAGCATGTATCCCTTGTAACAGCTTAAAATAATCGAGATTTTACTCGCTCACCTGAACTCAAAAAATATATTTTTAAGAGGCAAAGTTTCCTTGCATCCAAAGCAAAAAAGTAATTGATGATCCTTTTTTTGTCAAAATCCAAACCGGTTTCTTTGAAGATTCAAACCAAAGCCACTTTAAAGTATGAAAACATGTTTGATTTCTCAAATATCTAACAAAATTATTTTGTTGGGAAGAAGAAGAAACCTAGCAGTCATTGTCTTCCTAAATGAAATCTTGTCCCTCGTTATTTTTCAAAAAAAATATTTTTATTTTTTTTCTTTATTTTTTTTTGTTTGTATATTATTTTAAAAAACAAGCTACTTTGAAGTAATATAAATATATAACAATGCTATGGAGTCACTTTCTTGTTAGATATTTTATTTAAAAAAAAAAACAGCATCGGCAACTCCTTTTCACGGGGGATTAGAGTAAAAGCTTTTGTGTTTACCTACCAAGTATGAAAAGAATATCAAACACTGTTAGTTTTCCCTAGAACATCAAATTCATACTTGCATGGAAAAGTTTTTATAAAGCTTGCTTCTATTGTTTTTACCTTGTGTAGTGATGGATTAAAAATAAAATTAATGTGTACAAAATTTGGTGTTGTGCTTTTGAAAAACTGAATTTTTTTCCCGAGCGAGTGCACATGATGGTAGATAACTTGTGATCTATACAACATGTCTCAAGTTCGAGTCAGGATATGTATTTCTTGTAAGAATTTGAGATATCTGAAGTTTTACTCACTCACCTGAATCCATAAAATAAAGTTTTCTCGTATAAAAAAAAACTAAAATTTCACCTAAGAACAAAGTGGATTCATAATAAATTACTTTTTTTTTAAATAATATATATATAAAGAAAAATCGTAATGTATCAATACCTTTTCTATAATCTAATTTTATAAAAGGTGGAGAATTTTAATATTTCTAGCTCTTCAATTATTATTATTATTATTATTATTATTATTATTATTATTATTATATAAAGAGAATACTTTCATCATCATACATGATGTATAGTTATTTTTAATTAAAATTTTAATTCCACCAGAACTTATTAATTGTTAGCTGTAAAACATGACCCACAACAAACAATAAAAGACTTTTTTTTTCAACAAATGCATGCGATACACAAGCTTTTCCTTGGCACCACAATATATTTAAGCACCTTTTGATTATTAACTAGTTTGAACCCAAAACAAATATTAATTTTATAATTTTTTAAATGAGAATTAGTGTGATTATAAAACACACATTTCACATTTATAACAATATAAAATAAAAAAATTAATTTTTTTCATGAATAATAGACTAGGGTATTAAAAAAAACTAAAAAGGTTTGACGAATCACGGTAATTGTTAGATGTTGTTTGGAATTGCGATAATAATCTTGATTTTAAAGTTTTTTATATTTGAAAATTTATTAAAATAGTATTTTATTTTATTTTTTAAAATTTATTTTTAATATCAAAATATTAAAAATAACTTAAAATAAAAACTGAAAAACTCATATCACAGTAAGAACAAACACTTTCTTAACTTGATGCCTCCCTAAATTAAAGCAGCAACCCAAAGTCAGAAAGTTAGCCAGCCATCAGTCCATTGTTCAAGACTTTTGTATTTTGTAGCTTGATCGTGGGCTATTTTTATAGCAGTTGGGATATATTTAACTATTTATATGAATAACATTAAAATCTAATCTATTTCTTATAAAATAAAATAAAATAAAATACAGGCCCAAGTTCATTCGATATAGGGTTTGTTTTTTAATTTATATTTTTTTTTTCATTTGTCCAATAGATAAGGTCATTATAAGAATTTAATGATAATTTTCTTACATGCAAATAAATTTAGATGTAAACAAAGTAGTGAAATTCACTAAGAAATCACACCGAGCATCTATCCTATCTACGTGTGAAACCAGACTAGTTGAAATCAGTCATGGGAAGCATATTTAGGCACAAAAAGGTTGGGTTCACACCGGCCAACCATCCACATCTCTCTTTGACAAGGAGCTAGCAGGCCATGAGACATGTGAAAGAGAGATTCTGCACGTATCTTTTCGTCTCCCCCCTCCTTGATCGTGACCTAGCTAGAGAGCTACCAGCTAAATCTTCTTCTAAATACGTGGTCCATTTTATTTTTCTTCTAAATAAGTGGTCTTTTTTTTTATGACCGGGGTGTCCGGGCCAGCTTACACGCACCTTGACTATTCCCCGGGCTCACTTGAACACCCTGCAAGCCCAAATGAGCATGTAAGGCACCGCGAGGGTGATAGACATACCACGCAAGGAAGGACCTAGAGGGACATGAGGGGAGAAGCTCTCCAACCCCACTCCCACTGGGACTCGAACAGAAATTCGAAAGAAAGAGAGTGCGCCCCTACACCGCTGGGCCACAACCTTGCAGGTAAGTGGTCCCTTTTTTAATAACATGGGTAGGTGTCTGGAACCATTTGCGTGTACCTCCACTAATTTCACGGCTCTTGAAATTAACGACCATGTAAATCTCTAATGGCTATTATATTAGAAACTCCAAATCTCATATCTAGGACCACAAAGAAACCAAACCTTTTAATCTTAAGTTTTTACCCCTGGATCACCTTCGATTAGACATGGTTCATTTTGTTTGAATTGGAAGAAAACGTCGAGTCTGGACCAATTTGGATAAAAGTTCGCATAATGTCCAACGTATTGGTTTACTTGTCTGCTATAAAGAAAATAAGAGAGAAAAGGGTTCCTACTCTTCTAACCAAGTCTTTGAAGTTCCACATTTATTTTAAAGTTTCTTTCTCTAGGAGGTTTGTCCCCATGTAATTCAATCATGCAAGTGGTTATATGATGTTTTCATGTATTTTGTGGAGTCCTAACAAGAATTAGATTTTCTATTATGTGTGGGAATATTAATTATATCCTTTAAATATTAGATTTTATTATTTTTATTTTATTTTATTTCCTTTTCAAGTGAGGAGAAAACACAACAAATTAAATAAAGGAATCCAAGTTGACTCAAGAAACACATGTGATGACAATCTCCTTGTTGTGAAGTAAGAGTAATTCAACAACTTAATTGTATTTCCAAGTATTGGATTAAGGTATAAACTTACTAGTAAAGGTTTTGGGTTAGTTTTTGTAAATAGGTCAATTCAGCTCACAAGGGTAGATTTATTTGGGTTAATTTTTCATAACTATTTAAACACTTATAAACCTAAATTTTTGAAAACTTTTGATTGATATTACTTTCAAAGTTTTCAGCTTTAACTTGTGAGAGAGGTACTTGCATTTTTTATTCTTAAATGAACTGAATCTGACTTATTAAAGATTAATTAACTTTTTGACATCATTCGGTTTTATTCCAATAGGTTCCTTGAGATAGGTTTCTATAGTATCACACTCATATCAAACCTCTTTTGTCTTTCTAAGATCATATCTTAATCTTGATTGTGGGTTGCGTAACCACATGATCACGAGATTCACATTAAAGCTAGGCTTCAAGAACATGTCATATATTTCTGAATTTTTATTTTCCTTGTATTCATTAAATTTTCTATGGTTGCAACAATTTACTCTTGAAGATATCCCTAGTGCATTACCACCATTGAGGGGAATAAAATATCAAATTAGTCTTATACCCAGTGTTATGATTCTAAATCAACCACCTATAAAAGCAATCCCAAGAAGACTAAATAGCTTCAAAAACAAATTCATGCGTTGATGAAGAAGAGGATAGATTTATGAGAGTATAAGCCTGTAAGTTATGACAATATTACTTGTGTCTAAGAAGGATGGAACATAGAAGATGTGTGTTAATTACCGAGCCATCAATAAAATAAAAATAAAATATATACATCCTATTTCTAGGCTTGATGATTGTTAAATGAGTTACATGAGCATCTTGATCATTTGTGTAATGTATTTAGTGTGTTGTATAGTGAGAAATTGTATACTAATATGAAGAAGTTTAATTTTTGAGAAGAACATATAGAAACATAGAAATCCACGAAACTTAAATTCCAGACAAGAAACAACGAGGGTAGCACGAAAACGAAAGATGACATGCCAAACCACAACAGCAGATGTTAAAAACATACTCAAATCACTTTAAAAATATCACTTGTGCCATTATCAGACTTGCAAAGGCGGGAAACACACAATTTGTACCAGACCTTCCAACTTACATCCAGGTAGCACACCATGGTGCTATTTAAGCTAGAAAGGAAGCAGGCAAGATGGATATATCAAATCGACCACTCGCTTATGCAGACAAGTAACGAGTCATCCATGCTGTGAATCGGGACCAAGCCAGCGCAGCAGAAGCTTCATCCTCATCAGGCATTCCCATGTCCTTTCTCCTCTTCACACCTTCTGGAGACCTGTTCATGAAAGCATGTGCATTGCCTGGATAAATGTGTACCTCATATGGAATTCCAGATACTTTCAGCTTTTCCTCCAGAGCCTTGGCAGCCTAAAAATCAAAATTAATAACAGCATGAGTAGATTTATATTTTATTCTTGCAGGTACTCTGGATCAAATGTAGCTCTAAATATCAGTGTAATAATGTATATACATCAATGGTGTATCTATCATCTTGCATGCAATATCCATAGGCTGACACAGTGTTTCAAGGAAACATAGTTCTGTAAACAATGTAATTTCATCCGTAAACCATTTCTATAACTACTACACATTTATACATATCTAATCCCTGAGCTCAGTGAGGATATTAGAACACATGGCTAAATCTCAAGACAGTGTTTTTTTTCCAGCTGAGGCACAAATAATTAAACAAGGCCGTTCATAACTTTGTGATCCATATTGTAAGATTAACATATGAATAAGTTTTCCAGAAAAAAAATATGAAAGGAATGAAATGATAAAGAAATCAGGAGAAAAAAGGCAGAGGTCATGCCTTGAGATTTTTTCAGGACATAACTTCAGATGTGTCAGACAGATTTTATTTTTAAGTATGCCAACAAACTTCAAGCAACAAAAAGAGCACACAACCAAGTTCCATTGTTTATAGATTTCCCTTTTCAGTTGACATGTAAATTTTGTTACCTGCCTGTACTAGATTTAAGCATCATATTGTTGGCCTGACTGCACTCTGAGGAAAAGAATACTAAGGCAAAAAATTGGGAAAGACAAAAGATATCCCTCTTTCAGATGCAAACTTTATTATAATTACTAGTGATTCAGATGCAAGCTTTCATTGTTCACATGTTGTATTTATCTTAGTAAATGCGTTTCTCCTGGTATTTTATTTTGAAGAAGTGTTTCTGTTTCCTCTTCAAAATTAATAACAGCAAATTTGTTGAAGATATGAGTTCAAACATAATAATATTAATATTCCAAGACACAATCAATTACTTAAAGTGCACCTTCAAGCGCTGCAGTTTGAGAGTGTGAAACCAACCCACACATAGAACTCTGTAAGTAAGCTCTCATTCATGGAAGTATTTATAGCTGAAAATTTATACATCCAAAGAGGAATATAACAAGTACCATGAGCAGTTTTACTTAAGAACATCACAAGCAAGGACAAGTCGATGTAAAGGAAAATTGAAGGAAGTAGAAATTAGTTAGAATTGACAAACTCAAAAGAAATTGGCATACCGTAACATCTGAAAAGCCAACAAAATTATCAAGCTCTCCAAAATGAGCCTGAACAGGTGCCTTAGCCTGTGCAGGGTCAGCGAGCTGTGATGATGGAACACCATAGAATGCAACAACAGCATCAACCTCGGGAACCAAAACAGAACTTGCAATAGAGAGAGCACCACCCATGCAAAATCCAGTTACTCCAGCCTATTGCAGAATCACAAGATTGTTCAGCATCTTAATTCAATCTTCAGAACTTATTAAACCAATTAACTTCTCTCATACCTTAGCTATATAAGGTATAATAGTTTTGAAAAAGAACCAAACCAATTGATGGAAGAAGTAAAGAAGCATGACAACATGGTTAACAATTCCACAAACAAAATTGATGGTTTCAGCTTCTTCTAGTGTAAGTAACAGTTTCAATTCTCTAGGCCACTCTAGCTATAGTCTACAGGAGCAGCTTAAGGAGCAAGTCAAATCCCCCAGTATCCCACCAAAGTTCAAGAGCCCACCAAGACACCAACCTGAGTTCGTGTATTATTTTCTTGAACAAACCTATTGCAGAACCTATTAAATCATGGGATCATTGCCTATATAGGACTCAACTCAACATACTCTCAATCCTAAGCTAAATGCGTAGTTGTTATATGCCTCCATACTGTTATATTTTGGGCCAAATTTTCTGTCAAAAACTATGATACTAAATGAGAGCCAAGATCAGCATATTATGTTTTCAACTTTGCCATCACTGATCCCTGATCTCCCAATATGCCATCATTAAAATCCATCAGCATATAAACTGAAGTGGAAAATTAAACTCACATCTCCATACAAAATCAATCAAACCATTTGCAGGAAGTTTCCTAATCCATCCTCCATTAATTTCTTCACATTAACACCAAGACCCCATTTCCCCACACCCTCATTACTATTTGATAACACCATACATCCCCAACAATGGTGTGGCTACAATTGAAGTAACCTCCTCCCCAATTCATTCCCCACCTCAACTGCTCCATGAATATTACAAGCACCTAAAAGTACCCACAAAACCCAGGCAGGTTCAAAAGGCATTCTTTTTGTAACTTCAATTCTACAAGCAATCATGTCCTGCCAAGAGATCAACAGCCCCCATAATTCCTCCAATATTACTATCACCCCAAACTCACTCAACATTAACTGGCACAACTCCAAACCATTATCTACCACCGTGGTGAGAGCACAAGCAGTAAGTAGAGCAACAAAGCAGTGTCATGTGGACACGAACCTTCCTCTTTCATATTCTCAAACATGTCTGGAGCTTGTTTCTATCTACAATTATTAGCAAAAGTAAAAATAATTGCATTCTTACTGCAAATTTTGGCACCCGCCAATACATCAAGAGCTTTGATGGCATGTTCAAACAACTAGCTTTCTGTAAAAATCAATCAACGCTGTACTCATAAAAGAAAGAAGTCGCAACTACTTGTTCCTTATTATATAAATATGAACACCGGTCTACTCATTTCCTATATAAATACGTCCTCCATGTCAATTAGACATGAAGACATAACACTAACACATGCTGCTTCATTGGTTTACAAAATAACTTTCCGCACCATCAGGTAACACTCTTCCCACAAATCCCCATTCCATGAATAGCACTAGTGAACAGTACCACATATCGCTTGGGCATACTTTTGAAAGACCACATTACCCTGTATTCAGCAATTTGACAAACATTTCAACCAAGGATTTTCTGGGCACTAAGCAAGTCAGCAGATTTTGAGTACAGAGTTAAAAAAAAAAAGAGATAGAAAAATAAGAAGGAATGATCCAAAACGGCAGTTTTGATAAGTTGTCGCAAGAAGTGGAATTGAAAGGAAGAGGATGATGTTGATATTAATACCTTGCTTGAACCGTTTGTCTTGAGCCAATTAACCGAAGCCTGGATATCCTTGACAGCACCTTGCCAGTCAAGACCATCCATCAAATGCTGAGCTTCAGCAACGTCCAAACCGACCTTTCCTCGATACAAACTGAACAAATGATATATCCTTGAATTCAACTAACATTTGTAAAGCAAGAGAGAGGGGTAGAGATTTATCTAGAGAGAGAGAGAGAGAGAGTTATCTATGGGTACATACTCTGGAATGAGGGCCTTGAATCCAGGACCAAGCTGGGAGATTTTGACGGCATGGTTCTTGATCTCGAAATCGACACCCCACCACTCTTGAAGTACAACAATACCAGGAGCATCTTCTTTCCCGACAACGTACGCATCAAATGTCTGATCACCCAAACAAACAACAAAGACCACCCAATTTGTAATGAAATAACAGACTGATAGCCAAAATCTAATATTTAAAAAAAGAAAAAGACTGACTAACTGACAGTATCGTCTCTCTGGATTTGGATTTTCTTGAAAGGTGGAGATGCAGAGTCGGCCATTGCACGAACTTGAAAGCGTGAGACGCAGAGGGAGAAGGGGTTTCTGCTGGAGGCGGTGAAGATTCTGGAAGCTGATGATGATGAGACTGAGATCACTCTGCCTGCGACCACAAACATAATCTTTATTATTACTCTCTCCTCTTACTCATGTGATCATTAATTACTCTCCACTCCGCAATTGGGTAATTTTATTTTATTTTATTTTATTTTATTTTATTTTATTTTATTTATTTATTATTATTATTATTATCTGACCCTTTTTGCCATTTTTCTGCATTAAAGACGGTGTCGGTTTGCTAAAAGTATTTGTGGGTACATACTTCAATTTTTTTTTTTTTTTTCAAATGGAGAAGTAGAGGTTGCGTAAACTTGTGATCTAACTTGTTTTTCTTCAAGTTCTAAAAATTAAAATTATTTTTTTTAATTTTAAGTTATTTTAATATGTTAAAAATAATTTTTAAAATATAAAAAATATTTATTTTTTGGTTTCCAGCACAGTATAAAAAATATATATGATAAATATGTAAAAAAACATTAAGGAAATCAGTACATTTTATAAAGCTATAAATGATGTTTGCGTTGCATGAGAGGGAAGAGAGAAGAGCATAAAAAGATCTTGAAAGCATATCCAAACTCCAATAATGCAACTACTTATATAATTAAAAATATATCGATGAAGGGAGCCCCCTTCCACGATATCCTAGTTCGAGCCTTGCCAAGCATATCTGACACCCCTGTGATATCTTATATATTCATTAGATTTGTAGGATGATCAGTAGATTTGAAAAATAGTTAAAGTACATGCAAGCTAGTCCGGATATCCCGGTGAGAAAAGTCATTAACAATGATTAAGGTTGATCGTACAAATGACCCAAAAATAAGTGAGTTTATCTTTAGATATCTTGTATTATTCACTTCATTATTTTATTTTTTTATGTTGTGTGATTCATCATGTCTAACTGTTTTTAACAAAATTATAGTGTGGTTCCGATATCTCTTAATTTAATTTTATTTTCATTTTCTTCTTTCTTCATAAATAAAGTTTGAAAGTTATTTATGTGTGGGTTCCAATATATAAAAAAACAATATTATTTAATTGAATAAATAGTTTTTTCTCTATATTGTTAAGAAAAAAATATAATTTATAATAAACCAAACTTTCTCTTGACCAAATTAAGAATTAAGAGTTTAATTCGCCTTCTATTTTTCTCACTTTTATTATTTTTCTTTCAAGTAAAATAATCTAAAATATATAAAAAAAACATCTTATAATAATTTTAAAAATACTTCAATCTAAAAGGTGAAAAACCATTTTTATAAAATAATTTTGAAGATATATTAACTTATGCTTCAAAAAGTGATTTTTTCCCCTTCAAAACATAAGGTTACTACTCATTTCATTTTAAATAAAAAAATAACACTGATAGTTTTAAATTATAAAAAAAACTATTGTTACAGTTTTATCTCAATATATAATCTTTTATGCTATTAATTAAAATATTATATAATTAATTTATCAAGGTATATAATTTATCTCATGTCACTGCTCTTACTTTTTGTTGTACTTATTTTACTCATGAATTTTGATTTTTACTATCAAAGTATTTTTCATGTTATTAAGTAATTTATCTAAACCTTGAGTTTATAATTTTAATAAAATAATTTTACTTCAAACAGTACTCATAGCTCAAAAAATTATCTCCTTGACAAACAATTTGGAATCCATATGGCAACACGGTTGATGACGTGTTGGTCAAAAACTTGAGTTTTTTTTTTTTTAATTTAAAATTGATTTTTCAATATTTTTAATTATTTTACTGATATCAAAAATATTTTAAAAACATATTATTTTTATATATTTCAAAATAAAGTTATTTTTTTCTACTTGCCTTAAGCCAAGCCTTAGATAGTTTTAATACCCAAAATGCACTTCATGTAAGGACATAAATTCTCAGATTGCTCGTAGATATTTGTGTAAATTCGTGTTGTAATGGAAATCACAAACAAACATTCAAATTACTGGTTGTAACAATGAAAATCACATCTAATTCGTTTTATAATGTCTTGAAAGAAACTAATGTCAATATATTAATGCCAATGATAACTACTTTGAATATGGCATGTTTTTATTTTTTTTATTAACATGTGTGGAACTAGTTATCCTGTAATAAGTGATGATAGCAGTTACCCTGGTTAATGAGACTAATATCTTAGTTATTGGGTAATTAGAAAAACATCTTATCCTCATTAATGAGACTAGTGCTCTGATTAATGGAAAATTAGAGAAATTATTCATCATAATTAACAAAAATAATGCCTTAATTAATTGGTAATTGGAGAGATAAGTTAATTGACAATGAAGCAAATACCCGGTTTGGGCCAGAGAGGACATTGATACTTAAATACATTAGAAGAATATGGAAAATCCCAAGTATTAACTTTGGATCTTATTTCAAGGTCCTTGTTGACTTTATATGGCTTTGAATTTTAACAACAAAGGAAACATGAATTTAGAAAAATCGCAATCCCATTCAATATTTTAACTTTTTTAAAGCATGATAAAATGATTAAAAGCACAAAAAAAAATAATCAATGTCCAGGGGTATTTTTTATATTTTCAACTTGTTATTTTATTATAATAAAATTGAAGGTCAATTTAGTGATTTAATAAATATTATTTAAAATAAAAATGGTTGATGCGCACATCAATATAGGTTGTTGTCATGTCATTCAGGCGACGTTCGACAATCATAAGGTGGATTAACTGTCATCCCCGCGGTGTTTTACCTGTTCATTGGGCTTGCAAGATGTTCAGTGAGCCCGGGAATTTAACTGTGGCGCACGCAAGCTGGCCCGGATACCCCAGTTATATATATAAAAAAAAACATTCAAATCATCTTGATGACCCTTTTATTTTTAAATGGTGTGTTGCTAACGGAACACCAATTTGACATCAATGAACTTTTCTTTTCCTTTTCCTTTCTCTTTTTTCTCTCCTCAATTTTCATATTTAACCTTTTAAATTTTAAAAGTAATCCTTAAATTTATTTTTTCTTCAAATTTGGTCCTTATTTTTTTTTATTGTCATTTGTTTTATTTGAAATAATTTATAAAATCATATTTTTTTCATCTATCAAATATGATTTTTATTCTTTTAATTACTATTTGTTTCACTTGAGATAATTTTTAAAATTAATTTTCTATCATTTCATCCTCCTTTAGTTTTTTTACTATCAAATTTGATCTATATTCTTTTGATATTTTTACTTTGGAAAATTTCTTAAAATGATTTTTTTTCCGGTTTCATCCTTCAATATCAAATTGTTTAAGAACTAATGTTCTTGAATGAGTCCAAGTCTAGGATTTCACGGGTTATCGGTTTGAAAGATTAACCAAGATTTTGAAAATTCACTCGAGTTTATTTGTTTGTTTTTGATTGAAGAATGAAATGTTTTATTTATTTATTTATTTATTTTACTTCCTATGGATTTTGAAAATAACTCAGGTTATTTCTGGTCTTTTTATCTATTGTTCTTTATTAAATTTAGTTTTTTTTGTGGAAAAGAATTTTTATTTTTAAATTAAATTAATTGATTTAAATATAATAATGAGATGTTCACTTCATGATTTTTTTTTGTCATTGTTTTGAGTGCGTGTGTGGCTTCTTAGAAGCTGTTTGGCACGACGTTTCACCCGCCGTGCCGCAGCTTTTGGTAATTTTTTTTATTTTAAATGAATATGGTTTGGTGTTTTTAGATTATTTTGATGTGCTGATGTCAAAAATGATTTTTAAAAAATAAAAAAAAATCATTTTGATGTATTTTGGCACGAAAAACACTTTAAAAAACTACCGCAATAGCTTTCCCAAATAGTCCCTTAATTGTGGTCGTGCTGCGTTTCGTGTTGACATTCCTACTGTTCTCTTGTTGAAGTATCCAAGTTTGCCAAGAGTTGGGTTTCATTTTGCATAACACTCAAACTGGAGCTCCTTTCAGATACTTTTCTAGCGAGCTCATTTTAACAGGAATCTATAAATATTCCTTGGAATTCCAGCAATAATACAAGATGAAGATAATTTTCAACTTGGGAATTACTTCTCGTGTGTGTGTGTGTGTATTTACACACACGAGAAGTAATTCCCAAGTTATATATATATATATATATATATATATATATATATATATATATATATGAAGTGAGTGACGATAAGATGATAAAAACAAACTGAAGTGATTGGACCAACTACAAATGGCACAAAAATGTTTTGTTTTCATGCTTGGTGGTAGGGTGAGTAAGAGGAGCTTGCCTCCACCATCAAAGATGCAGTCGAGAAATCCATTATAATATATTTATTTATAATACGTCATCCTCATGGTATTACTAATAGAATTATGCTACTAGTTTTTTTATATTATTGGATATGTTTTGTCTTTTTTATAAATCTATTAGTAATTATATTATCTATTAAATGACCGACAAAATATATTTAAAATAAAAAATAAAATAATTTTTTTTTAAAAAAAATACTTTCAGAACTCAGTGTCAACAAGGGTTTAAGAATATTTGGCACTTAAAACCCATATTTATTTTGGAGGTTTAGAGGTTCTAGTTTAGTTTGATCTCTATACTGTCTAGATTGAGCCCTCTAAATTCCCCTCTGAAGAAAGAAATCTAAAGTACAGGGTCTTAATTAAGAAATTGAAAGAGTAAAGGGACCTTCTTCAAATCTATAGCGAAGCCGTTATGCCTTTAAGCTGACAAACAAAAGAGAAAAAAGACTGTACGGTAAATCTTCATGGAAGTGATTTTTATACACGAATTGACGAAACCGCCAGAGTTGACTCCTTGCGTCTTAGATTTTGCAAGTGCGCACGTGCAAGTCATATAAGTTAGAGAAAGAAAAAGAAAAGAAAAAGGAAACCTCTGTATAAGTTTTTGTCTCTTCTCAGTTTTTGGATGGATCCTTGAAACTGACTTGCATGAGCAACACGTGTCCCGTAGCGTGGACATTCCATTTTCTTTGCTGTCTCTCTATAAAGACCTTTCTTGTACCAAGTCTGAAATTTTCAAAATACCATAGAAATGTTTCCTTATATTAGTTAATAGCATGATTGCTAATATTTCTTTTTTAGAAGGAAAAATAAAAAACACCTCATTACATCACCTTTTTAAACTAGATCTAATATGATGGATTGATTCATGATTTAAGTGATTCAGAATTTAGATTGGATCGAGTTTCAATTAAAAAAATTAACTTATATAAAAAATCTAAGTTTATTTATAATCCGGTTAACTTAAAAAAAAAACTTGATAAGAAAACATCATTGCACGATTGAAGTTTTTTTCCATAAAAAATGATGTTCAAGTGTCGCAAACATGCTTTTAAACATGGTGAAAAATCCACAACTCAGAGTAATATATTCAGTTATATCAAATAAGTTGATTTTATTCTAATTAAATGATAATAAAAAAAGACAACGGTGACATATGAATCAAATTAACAAAAAACATGATCATGATAACTTGAAGAAAAAAAATCATTGTCATTGCACCACCACCCTAACATTGTCAATTTAGCCACTAGGAGATGTTGCAAGCGCCTATAACTTTTAATATTTTTTTTGTAATATTTTATATTTATTAAATTATCAAAATTTCCTTAAGTTAATTTATTACTAACAAAAAAATCAATTTGAGAATACTAAAAAAACCCTTGGATGCATTTTAATATTTATTCCTTTCAATGATATTTTGATCATTTCATTATGTTTTTAAAAATTAAAAAGACTTATGTATCGCCAATTAATTTGATAATGATTAATGAACCTTGTGTAAAGACCTAGATGATTCTAATAGGCAGTTCAATAATTTTCGATAAGAAAAACAAAACTATCATTACACTATTTCAGTGAAATAAAAATCTATATTAACATTGTTTTCCAAGGTATATTAGATTTTTTTAATACGATGAAAATATAATAAATTATATTACATTTTTTTAAATATATTTAATTAATTACCAATCCATTAATCTACCATCAAAACTTACTCAAGTATTAAGATAGTTAAGATTACTAAAAACAAGTTTTAATTAATATGAGCTATAACACCCAATAGTTAAGATATATATGCCTTGAGATTTTCCTCTCTTACAAAGTATAGATTCTGAAATAAAATTTACTAGCAACTATTTATTACATATTCAATATTACCAATACATGCTTTATTGCCCACAACATTTAATCAAGATGATCGCAATTAATTAAGAAATATAATGGAAAACTATATTTTAATAATATCATTATTTGTTATATATGTAATAAAACAGTCTTGAAATCTCATTTAAGGATACTGTGTTTCAAAAACTTTTTTTTTAAATTAATTTTTTAGGTGTTTTTATATTATTTTTATGTGCTGATATTAAAAATAATTTTTTTTAAATAAAAAATATCAATTTAATATATTTTTAAACAAAAAATATTTTTAAAAACAAAATTAATCACACTCCCGAACAATTATTTAATAATTTAATTTTTTGGGTAGGGTATTTCCTTCACCAACCACGATAGTAGCATGAAGATTCCAGTAAACCTCTTGTGATCATATCCTCAAAAAAGGTAACAAAAGTGAGTGAAAACCCCATTATAGCCCCTAACTTGAAAGAGAAAAAACTCACTGTCATCACTGCATAAAAAGAGCGCTCTTGCTTCACTTCCCACCCAGCTACTACCTGTAGAAGATATAGATAGATACTAAAACGATATTATTTGAGATTTAGAGAGAGAGAGGCAAGGTTGTCTCTCTCTCCCCCTCTCTCTCTCTACGTTCGTCTCTCTTTTCTTGGTTTCGGGGCTGACCAGCACTGTTAGATTAGCCTGGTAGCTGTAGAAAAATATACAGACCAACAATGTATAGGTGGCCGGAATTGCAGTATGGAAGCTGGTACCCGTCCGAGGCCGCTTATGGATACCTAGAAACGGCTTCAGTGGTTCAGTTGATTGAAGCCCTTAATAATGATGCAGCCCGTGAACGTGCCCTTCATCTCCTTTCAAAGGTATTAGAGACAGAAGGAAAAAGGATTTTTCTTGGTCCTTGTTTTGTTCGTTTAATCTTATATTTAGGGTTTTCTTTGATTATCAAGAAATCATCACTCAAAACTGTGGGATTATCTATCGATGTTTTAATTGAATTGTGATAAACTTGAATTTTGGTTTTTTTTTTTGAACTGTTCTAAATCATTATCAGCGTTGCATGGTGGCTTTAATGTCTTGATTAGAGAGTATATTAGGTTCTGTAAGCTGGATGTGATGGAGATGTTCTTGAGAAACTCATTTAATTCTTTCGATGCTTGTTTGTTGTTGTTTTTTAAGAAAAAAATTATTCATCTGAATCTAATTGCATGCACCTTTGCTCCATATATAAATGTAATTCTGAATTTGTGATAATAATAAATGCATATAATTGAAAAGGCATTTATCGAAAATAGTTTTAAAACTACACACATGCAATCTTCTTAAGCACACCATGGAATTAGAGTAGTTATCTTCCCCTAATTTTCCCTTTTGATTTAGGGTCTCACGGATATTTTGTATGCGTTTTTTTTTTTTTTAATTATCTGATAAAGTTATTTTTTATGTTAGATGCGCTCACTTAAATTTCTCTTCCGGATTTGCTTCTGAAAAAACAAAAGCTCCAACAGTCAGCAACATGACAGGGGATCAATTTTATGGTTAATATATATATTTTCTGTTTGTCTGTATGCCTTTAAAGGTGGTTTACATTAAGTCATAGTTTCAAGCTTTTTAAGTGATTCAACGCTGCACCTAATTTGGATCCTCGGTTGCACTCTGAAGATATTTTATGGCGATCTTCATCAAACAGATGAATGGATTATTTTATTCTTCTTGGTTATTCTAAAGCTTCTCTTAGTAGGTATAATGAAAAGCTCATGCATGGAATTGTTCCTGATGTTGGAGTTAATAAATTGATTCTAGTTATTATACAAGGTGGACAAGCACAGATAGAGGCAGTCCTTTCTTTGCGGACATATTTAGATGTAGCCCTGCTATAAACTTAGGAAAGAATATGAATGCCTCTTTTATAGTTAGGTGCTTGAATGTTGGCAATAAAATTAATTGACCATACTGTTAACGTTGCTTGGCGTCAAGCTCCAAAGAAATTGGACACTGTTATCACTATAAACAAATCTATATCGTGGCAAACCTTTTCCTAGATGATTTTAATAATGTTTCTGAACACTTTGTTTTTTCTATGATAAAAAATAAAGGTAAACGAGTGCTGTTGTCAATAGTCTGCATTAAACAGGTCAATGAGCATTTAAGTTGAATGGATCCAGGATTAAAGTATTTTTAAAATGTGGTATCATTCACATATTGGATCAAAATGAATTTGATAATGAGATAGTCAAATTGATAAGGTGGTGTTTTAGCTAAATAGTAATGAGTTCAAAACTACTTGTGAGATGTAGAAGTTGTTAGCCTATTATAGACAATGGTTATAGACATTCAAATTTCATGACACGAACCAAAGAGGAAAAGAAAAGAGAACTAACAAAATTCAAGCAAATTTTAAAAATTCAACTTAATAAGAAAATAAAAAATAAAATGCCTATGACCATAAAGAATCACAAACTGTTTTTAAAGCATCACCTGTTCAATTAAAAGTGTTTTTAGGCACATAATGCAGAAACGCCTTATCGTTTCATTTTATTCAGTTAACTCGTACAAGGAGGACAAACTAACTGCATTGAGGGCTTGCTTTTCTCTAAGCTCTAAATAATTCCAATCTTAATCTTTTAATGAAGACGAATAATATTGCATGACAAGTTTATTTTATTTATTTTTAAATAGATTTGGATTATTTAGATTTGCTAATTTTGCAACCATGTTTCAACTGCCTCAAATTGCATCCACATGTGCAGTTGCAAATGGAAATAAAATAAAAAATAAATTTTGGTTGCGAAGTGCTGGTGATTCGGTTGCAAATTTGCGACTGATTTAAGCGTTTGCAAATCACATGTTTTCTTGTAGTGTTTTAGACTTTTAATCAACATCCCCTTAACATTTAACAATGTGTATAAATATATAGTGATACTCATTCCATTATTGCAGTATGTGAGTCAGTAGTTCAACCTTCAGCCTTTCTATAATTTTGATCAATGCTCTTATGTTTTGAGCTAATTGGCCAAGCGACTACCTTGTTTCCTTAGGTTTTTTCAATTACATCTTATGAATCTGTATTTCTGGACGTGAATAGAACCTGCATTCTTCCTTTGCTTCCTTGTGATTGTGGCCATTAGATTTTGCACACATGTGTGACTTCTGGCTTTTAAGGACGATATCTACTGCAGAGGTCATTATAGTTACCGGTGATATTATTAAAGAATAACTAACTGATAAACTACCAATACAATCCTTTGCTTGGAAGGATACCTTTTCTAGCAATGACTTAATCTCTCCCCTTTAAGGAACTGGTTGAAGAGGCATGGAAATTTTTCCCTAATTGTTAAATGTACAGTGTTTGTTGATAGTTGAAGTTAATTTCCTGACATGGAACAAATGGCGCACCATTTTAAAGTAACTTAAGTAGACATGAGCTTAAGTTTTGTTTATTGCTGTTATAATTTCATAGATCTAGATATTCCATATTAATTACCATGACTTATCTCATTCAATACCTAAATGCACATTTGGACTTGTCATTATTTCAAATGTTCACTTTAACCCTTTTTATGTTTCAGAATAGGGCTAATCGTGAAGATTTGGCACCTTTGTTATGGTACTCTGTTGGTACAATCTCTATACTTCTACAGGTATTAAGAGTTTGGCTTCTTCTTTTTTCCAATGCTTGTATGCTGTTTGTATCAATAGGAATAAAATATATTGTGACTCACATCAAGTAGTTTGTTTAAACTTTTTAACTACCACCACATCATATCAGGAAATAATTTCAGTATACCGTTCACTGCATTCCCCAACGCTTGCTGATAGAGTTTCAAATCGGGTTTGTGATGCCCTTGTTCTATTTCAGGTTAGTTATACCTTAGTTATTGAAGAAGAATTTGCATTAAATTCCGTGGATGTTTCATGCATCCTGTTCTCAGTAAGGATGGCTTTGATGTCATTTACCAGTTTTTTTTTTGTTTTTTTTTTATTTGCTGTCCTTATGGGAAGTACTTAAAACATGGTATTCTGAATAGATAAATGAGGTCTCGTTGGAAATGAGCAAAATAATTGAAAGTTATGACACAATTGACAATAAGCGGATTGATGTTAAACATGAAGCCATGGAGTTGCTGTGGCTAAGAAAGTTTTGAGACAAATTTGTGGGAAATAAACAGATTAGTTCCTAGTTTCAAAAGGAAAGGAATAGGCAAAATAGGAAATAGAGAATCTACCCAAGTAACTGTTCTTTTCTTCTCTAATAATGTTCACGAGAACAGATTAAAAAAAGGATTACAATGTCCAAGATGAGGACATGTTTACGCAGAGCAGCATGGATAGTGAAGGCTTGCTTATAAGCTTCTGTTCCATACTCTAGTTTCTGTATACTTCTAGGTAGAAACTGCCAATTATAAAGTAGTTCCATTTATTCTGTAACCAAGATGCATTGTTTCAAGTTTTGTGGCATCAGAGCTCACTTTTATCTTTTCACTGACATATCATTTTGTTGTACAGTGTGTAGCTGCAAATCCCAGTACAAAAATGCCGTTTATTGAAGGTAATGTTATCAAATCTATTATACATGTAAGAAAATTACCGCTTGGATCTAGTAGAAGCTCTCTCTCTCTCTCTCAAATCAGCTAGATCTGTACATATTAACAAATTTATAAACCAACACAAAATCTTATATAGCAATATTCTGTTAATGGTTAACAACATTTCAAGAGAACATTATAGCAGAAATTTACCTTTTTATTATTCTTGAATTAGTCTTACTTGGGTTTTGGGATCGTCTCTGAACATACAGGATCATGTCTGTGTAATATGTGTTGTAAGATATCAGGGAAGTTATTGAGTGTTTCAAGCTCTATTAGATACTAATCAACTTCCCTTTCTTCAAGATTTACTAGCATATCACGCATTCTTCTTTGAAATTTAGGCAGACAACTTTAAATCAGCATTCTCTTTTAAAGTTGAAATAGACTTCCAAGATTGATTTATGTATAGTCATGTTAATATCAGGGTGAATTTTTTTCTATCCATTATTAGTTCATAGAACCTAATGACATTTTTGGAGGTGATTACGCATAAAGCTTTGATCACTCTGACTTCCCACACGCCGCTTGCCAGCCCACACAAAGTTATTAGAAACTAGTTTCTGGTCTTGCAATGCATTTGTAAAGGGTATATTCTAATACTTATGCAGATCAAGAGCTGTCAAAATTCATAAATGTCCTGTTCCATGAAATAGATTGTCATGGTTTTTCCAATCCTGCTTGTTCCAAATAAGATTCATTTCACTAACTTTGAGTATTACTGATTGAAATTGAAAGCTTTTGTTAGTTGATATTTTAGATAAGTAGACACTGCTAATTAAATTTCATTGTTTTGCAGCTAAACTACCTCTGTATCTTTACCCCTTTCTAGACAACACAAATAAGGAAAGGCCTCATCAATTTTTAAGGCTTGCCAGCTTAAGTGTTATTGGTGCACTAGCCAAGGTGCCCTTCTGGAGATCGAGTTGATGTTTGCCTGACTATGATCTTTAGCATACTTTGTTGGCATGATACGGAAAAGTCATTTAAATAAACTGAAAATGCAACCAAAACACAACCCATTGAAGCTTTTTGGTTGTGATTGTATTATATGGAAAAAGAAACTAATTAAATCTCTTTTAAGAATCAAAATCTCATGCCTTAAATAAATTAAATTTTTCCTAAAACAAGTAAAATTAAATTTTGAATCCTTTTGTTTCTGCAGGTTGGTGACCCAAATGTCATTAACTTCCTTCTAGAATCTGAAGTATTTCCTTGTTGCCTATGCTGCATGGAGGTGGGAGATGTATTGTCAAAAACAGTGAGTGCCTTGACTTCAAACATTCCATACTTCAAATTGGTTGTGCCAACTGCGTTCCACCATTCTATCGCGTAGTTATGGCGATAAATCAACACAACTGATATATTTGAGAAAATATTTTTGTGAAAGGTCATAACAATGAAAATTTTTAATGTGAAGGCAAAGGTTCCAGCTATATATATAATGCTAGGAAAAGCCGAGAAATTAATTTCTAGCATAATGCTGTTCAAGCACATTTTTTTTCCTGCAACTTAAACTCTTCTTTAAAGTTTAAGATAAAACTGGTTAGAATGAGGAGTTACACAATTTGTGCATGACCAAACAGGTTGCGACTTATATTGTTTACAAAATTTTAATGAATGAAGAGGGGTTAAGGTATTGCTGTACTGTAGCGGAGAGATTTTTTGCCTTAGTCCGTGTTTTAGGGAGCATGGTCTTAAAGCTTGCTGAAGAGGGACAGCTAGCTCAAAACCCCTCCAAACGGCTTCTGAAACACATAATTTGGTGCTATCATAGGCTCTCAGAAAGTCCAAGGTTAGCTGAATATCTATTCCTATTTCAAATATTTGGCTGTAGTTATTAGTTCAGCATCGATTTATGAGTTGATATCTTCCAAATTGCAGGTCATGCGACGGGTTAAGATGTTGCCTTCCTGTGATTTTAAGTGATGCCGCCTTCATAAATATGTTTAGCGTAAGTTAAAAGACTCGATTGACTTTCATGATTGATTGTTCCATAGAGACTTCGTGTATGTCAGTGCCTGCACATTGCAAATACTTGTTGCATCTGCTTCCCAAGGTTGATCCTTAATTTACATAGGTGCATGGGTTATGGATAGAGAATGCAATCACGGCCACTTTCTTTTATACAAGTAATGTTTTGGGTTGTAAGGGAAAAACATGTCTGATAAGTTGGGTAGAAAAAAAATTGTTATGCCTGAAACGTCTTACGGCCTAAAGCTCCAAAACTTTAATAGCATCCCTGAAGTTCAACACACCCTGTCTAGATAGTTGTCTATATACTCCTAGATATTAGAAAGCAGGACATGCAAGAATGTCGTCGACGGAGCTAAAAGCATTTACTTGGTGGTATAACTAGTTTGAGAAGAATCCTATATGCAGAGTCTACAAATGAGTGTAGTGCTGAGATGATTTGCACATCCATGTGTATTAGTATATGGTGATATTTCAATCTGTTGCTATATAGGCCAGGACTACATTTTCATTAAATCTTCCATCTCTTAACCACTATGATTTCTTGTGCTATTACTCCACCAGGGCGAACCATCCGCGGCACAACACCTGCAACAGTTGTTTCGCAATGTCAGCAGCAGAACCTCTAGAATACAAACTATAGAGAAGATGATTAGGCCTTTAGTCAGAGGATAGATCGAATGAGGAAACTGTAGAGATATCATACTATACACAGATGGTTTACATTGTACCCTGTAATAGCTGAAATAATTACTGTTCAAAACAATTAAATTTGTTTTATAATTTAGTACTCTGAAGTGTGTGAGAGAGAAGTTCCTTTATAGTTTTAAACTGGTGAACCTTTAATAAATTGTTGATTCATCATTGCTTATCTTGCCCTAATAGGCTCCCCCCCCCTGCTATCTATACCTGCCATTTTTGCTCTTCTGGATTTGGAAACTAGAGAATGGACGATTGGCAATTGTTTTGATAGCTGGCTCTACCTTAAGAAGAGTATTACCAAATGCAATTCCGTTTTTATTTCGATGTTTTCTTGATTCTCGTATAGATTTTTTTCGGTTGCATTAAATTTCGAATTATTTAGTCAGAAATGTCTACAAATTTCGTTCCTCAAAAATCAAATACAAGTAACTAAAATAGCCATGGCGGAGAGCTGTAACAGGATAAAGCCAGAAATTGCTGACCAAAAGTCAAGACATTGATTGTTAGGCTAGGTGTTTCACAAACGCATATCTGTGGTCGTTAATGATGAGCAGAAAATTATAGAATTGAAAGGAATAGAAAGCCATATGTGGCTTCGACCTCTGATAAAGCAAGATCACTGCAGCCATGGAAGATTCAAAACTGGAGGTGACAATCTTTCGTGGAACTAACAGATTGTTTTGCAGCATAAATGAAGATCATGCATCTGTAACATCAGCATCTCAAACCCATCTCGATTCAAATCATTACTGAAACATTCAACAGAAAATTCAATAACTGCTGTTTCGTTCAGCAATCTGCTATGCACACACCTTCTCGCTAGAATAGAAAATCCCAGTTAGGATCTTTCTGCCGGCCTGATATATTTGTGACTACTGAGGTTATTTTTAAAAATATTTTTTGTTTAAAAATATATTAAAATAATATTTTTATATATTTTTTTTAAAATTATTTGTTGACATTTACATATGAAAATAATATAAAATACTATTTTTTTAAAATTTAAAATACAAAATAAATATGTATATTTTTTATTTTTTTTCAAAAATATTTTAAAAATGCAATGCCAATCGGGACTGCATAAATTTTAATTTTCAACATATTTCTTTCATGCAAAATACTTGTATATCATTCAACAATTTTATCGTAATTGTCGTCTCTCAACCTATAATTTAATAATTGTGAACACGTGTACAACAACTGATAGTTGTAAAATATCATATTTTTTTAAACTTTATTTTTTAAAAAACATAAAGGACAAGTGTAAAATATAAATTAATTTACTTGTAAGTTTATTTTTATATAATTAAATAAAAATAAAAATATACTAAAAATAAAAATATTAAAATAATAATCTCAAACAACTCTTAATTCTAATAATTAAATTCAAACATAGAATTATGAATACAATCAATCACACAGACCGCAAGAAATATCCATCCACTCTTTTTTTCTTTTTCTTTTTCTAGTCTTCAAGTAAAAGAAGAAGAAGAAGAGAGAAAGGGGGGAGAGGAGGAGGATCTTAATCATAGTAGTAATAGATAAATCGAAACGAATGATAACGAAGCAGCAGCAAGCGGCAGTGGTGAAGGTGGGGTTGGGGTTGATGGCAGTGTGTATAGCAGGATACATATTGGGTCCACCACTTTACTGGCACTTGAAAGAAGGATTTGTTGCCATCGCTCGATCTTCTCCGAATTGCGCTCCTTGTCTCTGTGATTGCTCTTCTCAGCCTCTCCTCTCCATTCCTCAAGGTCAATAGATATATCTCTCTCTTCTCTTTAATACTTGTTTCTTCACGACGTTTTACAGAAATTTTGGATACCCACTTTTGTTTATGTTCTGACAATTACTCATTGATGATGTTGTGGTTCATGGTATCCTAATTCTGGGTTCTAGTTGTATTGTTTGGAAAACAAGTTTTCGCTAGATTCCAGATCCATGCTAGATAAATAGATATCCTCAAGTTCTGATATAAATGTGACGGTGTTTCATACATAGAATATTACTACTGTAATACGAGAAGCATCGAACTTTCTGAATCATCCATGTTGAAATGCCTTTGGCTATTGGATTGTTACAGGATGAACATTTTCAAGACAAGTTACACCTGTTGTTTGTGTGTTTTCATTTGTGTGCTTGTTCTTGGTCTTTTGACCAGGCTTTCAATGCAGAAATATTGCTGTTAGCTTCATGCGTGATATGCCTACTGAATGTCACACCATATGAATTCTTTGCATATTTATATTTGTTTCTAGGCCAATCGTGTCTTTTCAAATTTTCTGCTCATGTATCAGATAAGTTTCATGATTTGTCATGTTTATACTTACTTTAATTCTTTGTTTTTTGTACTGCAGGATTGAGCAATGCATCCTTCACAGGTTAGTTTATCTTTCATGAATTAACTTTATTTGAGTGTGAGATCATTTGCAATGTCAAAAACGAACAGCTTAAGCACTTTCCTTTTCTTGGTCCTATATGTATGTGCATGTGCAGGGAAATATTTCTACACTCTGCTTGCGTTTTAATGTATGGTCAAAAAAATTTAAGTGACCTTCAATTTTAGAGAAATTGCACTAAAATCCATCAGATTTTGGCAAAAAGATGCATTCTGACATACTTCCCTCATTCATTGGAGACATGGATAAACTTTAGTCATTGACATCTTTTTTATTTTATTTTCTTTCCAAAATTATTTCATTAGGTGCATTTTGTTCCCAAAATATGGTTAGAAATATAAGATTTTGTCTATTTCAATGAATTAAATTTTCCCCTTGTTTGGTGATAATTTGAGCTATTTTTCCATTACATATTTTCCTGTGTCAACCCAATTAGATACATAGATTAGCTTTTTAGACGCACATATTGCAAATGATAAAAAGGCTTCATAACATGAAATTTTCCACATACTTTCTAGCTGTTTCAATAAAGCTGTCTTGCATGAAAACAGAGAGGGATTTCTGGTTTTTTCTTTTCTTAGGTTTTCTAGGCAGTCACATGTAGAAGGCAGAGAAGTGTGTTAAGCTAAAATATTTAGGCGTCTGTGCTGATGCTTCTTTTCATTCATGACATTTTGCTGGACAGATGACTGGGACATGAAATAACACAAGTTTTGTGAATCTTATGACATGAATTTGATCTGTTATTTCAAATAACCATCTTGATCTTATTAGAGGATGATTAACTTAGCAAACTTTTCTTTTGATTGGTTGCTCTTCTTTTAATGACAATCTGTTATCCTTAAACAATCCCTAAACACTGCACCATTATCAACCCCCCACCCCTCTCCAGAGGAAATTAATGACTTATTCATTTATGTCGTTTCCTTTCATGTGTTCATGTATCATCTAATCCTTATGCTTTGTTCTTTTATTTGCAAGCTTTTATGAAAACTGGACAGTGTCGGGTGCATTACAACTATGCCAAACGAAATTGAAGGAAACATAATAAAAAAAATTCCTGTTGGCCAAGTAAAAAAATGCGATCATGATCATTACTGCTCTTATATTGCTTGTTTGGTTATCTGCAGACTTAAATGAAACTTAAAAAACAATTTAAATTTACTGGGTTTTCTGTTTTAACTGAGGATGCAATGAACATAACTTTTTATATTTCAAAATCATTCTCTTTCCAAACTTCATTATGTGCTTAATGTTTGTTATTTAGTGCTGTAACTCAATTTTGAACCCTTATTTTGATTATTTTATTTTAAAAATAAAAATACAGTTTTTTTTCTTCAAAATGTATTTCTTGATGCAATTTGGCCATTTTTTATTTTCAACCTTTTCATTTATCACTTTCATGTTTTCAAATTTTGAAAACAGAAAAAAACTTTAAAAAAATCAAAGAAAATAAAGGGTAGAGGGGTTACTAAATAACAAACATTTCTAGGAGAGGAAAATTGTAGAGAGAAAAAATGTGAAGAAAAAAGAGAATTCTGTTTGGAGAGAAAAATCAAGAAAGAACAATTTGAGGAAAGAGAATGAAATCTAGGAGGGGAAAAAAATGAAAAGAAATTAGAAACAAAAGAGAAAAAAATGTGTAGAGGAGAAAAAAGAAAGCAAAAACAAAATATCTTCGTTAGAAAATACTAGCTGCTATGACTGCCTTTTTTTTTTGCAGCCCCATCTTCGCCTTTTTCTCTTCCTTGTCACTACCACCTCCCTTCCTTTTTCTTTGTAGCCGCGCTTTTCTTCTTTTTTTAACCTTCACAATAACTGTAACAACCCTTTCATTTCAATGCTCACCGCACCATTTTGTCATAGGTTACATCGAAGTGAACTACATGTAAAAAGGATAAAGATAGAAAAATTAGTCGTTATTTAGTTTTATAATAACTATAAAACCCTAACTAGTCTATCAAAGATTCTAAATAAAAAACTCGTTATGTGACAAGGAAAATAACAATCTTCCATTATATCTTACCTAGATAAGTTATATTGTTTGTTTTCTAATAATAAATGTACCTTTTATGCTTCCATGCTAAGAATTTATCTAAAATGGTATGTGTTTGTTATTAAAGTTAAAATATTATTATGATGTAAGATAGTGATTTCAAATCTAAACCCGGTAATAAGGTTTAATCATCACTTTTGAAATACAAACATTGAACTTGCAAGGATGGTAATGAGTAACTAGGTGGCTAATACGATGTGAGGGTAGAGTTGAACATGTTACTTTGAGTGAAGCAAAGGTGGAAAGACTTGCCTTCATTGTTTTAATCCCCTTTGGAAAATATGTATAGTCATCCATTTGATGTACCTTTGCTTCATTCTTTTTGTTGAAATTCCTTTTTCTTAAAAAATTGTATTCCATTGATTTACTAATTTTACCTGCATTGATGTCCTGCTCTACTCCCTCAACCACGAGTATGATTTCAACAAAACTAGCTGACTCATTTCCCAAGTTATTGAAATGACTTTTGAAGTTATTGAAAAAAAGAGACTGTTTTTTTCTCTAGAAAAGGAGTTTGAATGTGAGTCGTTTCCCTTTAATGTCGGGCGTATTCTTTTATTGTCTCCTTTGCTCTTTTTTTTCATAGCTTATAAACTTGATTTATTATGAGTCATTTTAGTGTCAAACTTGTATTGTCAAAGAAATGCTCTAGTCAAATCTTTTCACCTCTTGATCTTACTCCTATCTAGCTTTTGCTTTTCCTCTACAACATGCTTTAATGTGGGGGCAAATCTAGCTTGTTAATAGGGATGCAGTACCAAAAAAGGACGAGGGGTTTTCTGGAACTGAACATTAAGAAATCCTTTAATTGATCCAATGTAAACTATGGCTTCTTGTTGAGTAGCTCTTGTTGGGGGCGTACCAATTAAAAATTATTTTAATTTTTCATGTAATTTGCCTCAATGCACCTGGCAACCTTGTGTATCATACCACTAAATGTTACTTAGAATGATATGATTGAATTATGGTGTCACAGTATCTCATTTTCCCCTGCATTTACTATGCAGATTGTGCGAAGCATGACCCAGAGGTGACTGAAGATGCTGAAAAGAACTTTGCAGAGCTACTTAAAGAGGAATTGCAGCTGCGGGAAGCTGAAGCACTCGAGAATCAGCGGCGAGCTGATCTAGCTCTGCTCGAGGCTAAGAAGATGACATCCCAGTATCAAAAGGAAGCTGACAAATGCAATTCAGGGATGGAAACCTGTGAAGAAGCAAGGGAGAAAGCTGAAGCCGCATTAGCAGCACAAAAGAAACTGACAGCAATGCGGGAGCTGAGGGCTCGTCAGAGAGGATGGAAAGATGGGGTTGCCGAGTCCCATACCCAATCTCAGGGGAACATTCAGTTCTCGTAAAAGACCTGCTACCCATTTTTATCTTCTCGGGTGCTACGGTACGATAATCTCTTCACGCTTGATTTGAAACTCCAGTTTAAGCAGCTTCAATGCATTGCCATTAATTATTCAAATCTAGGTATTTCCTCTAAGCTTTGTTGTGAGCACTGTTATGACCTCCATGAATCCTGAACCTTTTTTCATCCTTCCAATTCTTAAACCCCATGCCAACAAAATAATCACCATTTGTTTGATTTCTCATATTCGGTGTATATAGATGACAACATAAGCAACATTTTCAACCATCATCCTTGCTATACTCTAACCAATAGCCATGCTCCTTGATCAAATTGGGACAAATCATCAATATATATTCTGGTCTTTCTCTAGGGAAAATAATAATCATGAGGTTGATGCAACCTTTTTGCAAGTAGGCTCTCTGAACTTTATCTCTATCATTAGGATGATATTCAAAAAAGTTCTTTCTTAACCCAAAAATTCGAAGGAAGATCATCTAAATGACTTGTTTTTTATGAAATGCCTAACTATTTATTACATAAACAACATCATTAATAATAGGCGTATCCTCGATGTTTTGCTTTCTTTTAATAACAACCCTATTCATGACTAGATAAATATTCTAATTAGAACGTAATTTTAAAAAAATAAGTACACATCAATGCAAAAGAATAATTTAAACTATTATATAATATTTATTTTATAAAATAATTTAAACCATTTGCAAGTAGGTGTTAAGAGGTTTATTTCTACAATAGCTATTAAGTAAAGTGTGAAGTGTGTTTTGGTTTTTGAGTTTTGTCCATTAATTAAACAATGGCACTTGCCTAATAACATTTTATCCTCATATATTTATGAAAACTATTCTAAATCCAAGATATTTTCAGAGAATATTTATTATACTCTTAGCCATGACTTCTATGAACGTTATAAGCCAATCAAACCCGTGTGAATACACACACACACCAATTTTTAACCTTCAAAGATCAATGAGAAAGAAATGAGTTAGGAAACCTAAGCAATATCATTGGAAGATCCAATGGTATTTCAATTCAACTTTAATGAAATATTAAAACATTGTTTAACTCACCTTATTTTGGAACCCAAATCTATGCAACTATCTATTGGCTATACTTTTTTTTTCATTACATGCGAGAAACCCCACCTCTAAACATGTTTTGCGGCTTTGAAAAAACCAGTAAAATTCTGATTATTCTAGACTCTTATAAAAAGTTAACTATATGCTTATAGTTAAAGCACAATTTCGCTAGAAATTTAAAACAATAACTTCCTTGTTGTTGTTTCTATTTTTTTTTATGAAACTAGCAATCAAGAAACCCTAGAAAAAATTAGCACGCAATCAAGCACATTTTTTTTTTTTATGAAATTAGCAATCACAATTTTTTTTTCTTTTGTTTTGAATTCCCCCCCCCCCCCCCCCCGAAAAACAAAAAAACAAAGAACCCATTAGTCACAAGGTTGGGTGTATTTTGTGATTGGGACAAATAAAAGAAAATCTTTATGGTTGTTTTGGTTTTCTAGTAGCTAGCAATTAAAAGGTTGAAATGTGGGATTTTGGTTTTAATAGTGGAGGCATGATACACACTTCATTTAAGGTTTAAATGATGTGGGCATGATATAGACTTCATTTAATTTATTTTTTAATTACTAGACCATGAACATGATCCCTAATTAGCAAGACTAAATAGACCATGAATATCATTTGTGAGATTATCCATAATCATTTTTTGTCGTAACTATAAAATTCAACTCTTGTCATGGTTGGTTGATTAACTTGTTTGTAAGTGTGGTTGAAGTTATTTTTGAAAGTGTTTTTTATTTAAAAATACAATAAAATGATATTTTTTTATTTTTAAAAAATTATTTTTCACATTAATACATGAAAATGATCTAAAAATTAATTTAAAGTAAAAAATAAAATAAAAATATTTTTTTTTATTTTAAAAATTATTTTTGAAATACAATTCCAGTAAATTAATTGAATTGATTCAGATCAATTTAAAATAGCAGTGTTTTGAGTTTTTTTTTAAATAATATTATTTTTTTAAGAAAAAAAATCTGAATCTCACTTGAATTTTAACAGATTATTTTAACATATAAGAGAATCCATCATAATCACTCACTCATTTGACACGAAACAAGACATAGACTAGCCTCGGATCACGGCATTCTAGGTCTAATAACTGTCCTTTTATTTGAGAGTTCAAAGAGAAAAATTAAATGCAAAACAATTATTGTCCTTTCGATCGGCAGAACCATTTTTGTCTCTGACAATAAATGTGTGGTCATTCATCACCTCCACAACCACCAAGGAGAGGGAGATTCGTGAAAAAAAATGTGGATTGAAATTATTTTTTATTTTATAAATATATTAAAATAATTTTTTATTTTATTTTTTAAATTTTCTTGACATCAAAACATTAAAAACTTTAAAAATACTATTTTTTTTAATTTAAAATAAAAAATAATTTTTTAAAAAAAAACATTTTTAAAACCAAAACGAGAGCTTGTAATGTGTGGTGACCAGCGAGGATGGACCAAAAACTGAAGAAATTGTGCACGGGACCAGTGCCTTTCCTACCCAAAAATATCTCTCTTTCTTTCTCCCAACCCCAAAAATCTTATTATTATCAGCCAAAAACTTGGAAAAAAACACATTTATTTCTAATAATAATAATAATAATATATAAATCCACAGTCATCATCACTTAACAGCCTTTTCAACGGCTGTGATTGAGGCAGAGTCTCCTTTAATAGAATCGTATCTCTTCAACAAATAAGCCACCATCATAGAACCAGTGAGGGTCACATAATCCTTGGCTGCACATTGTTTATTCGACTCACTTGGTGACCCAGTCTGCGGCCCGTTTGACCAGTACAAGTAACTCAGTAACTCTCTCCCTTCTTCACCCATAAACCTGTCTGCTTTGAAACTCTCTGGATCATCAAAAACTTCAGGGTCTCTCATCACCAAGGGCTGATACCCACATAGCAGCTCGCCTTTTTCTATGTCAAAAACTGAGTCGTGTGAGCTCAGTTGAAAGTCTTTCCTAGCTCTTGCAAACTGCAAGGGAACAGGCGGGCTGAGTCGAAGTGTTTCATAAACAACTGATTGAACCAGTGGCATTTTCATCACCGACTCGAAAGATAAACTCGGACCAGAATTTTGTCTAACTTCATTCCGCAGTTTTCCCTGTAATTCGGTGTCACTTGCTATTCTACTTATCAGACCTGGTAGAAATATAGAAAACCCTCCAAACGCGTTGAATCCTAGAATGAATAGCAGGTTATGGACTGTTTCTTCTTGGTTCAGTCCAAATTCGGTCTTGGCATAGCGTAACAATTCTTTAGCTACATACAATTCCATGCACTATAACATTAGTTTGATCACAGAAATATCGTCAACTCTGAATCAATCAATCAATCAAGATTATGAAAGATGCAAATTGGAACTGATGTTGAGTTTAAGTTTACCTTCATCTGTTATGAACTGGTATAACTTGTTGTAGTCTCCACTGACCAGGAAAAAAGGGTAGGCGAAAGAGTGGAGAAAGATTTCCTCCAAAGGTTGCAGGATACCAATTTTGATGGTGGGAAGGAGCTGGAGAGCAAGCCACTTGTCCAGCATTACGTAGCCACCCTCAGCAATTTCGGGTGATTTTGATGGGTCAGCCCCCGTAAGGGACTTCACCAAGAACTTAAACAAGGCTTGCTGGAGAGGAATCAGGTAGCTTCCACTGCCCTTTTGAGAGACATCAGTTTCAATGGTGTCCCACATCGTGTCGAGGCTGGCTACAAGCTCGGAGAGCCAGACCTTGGAGCTGCGTTTCAAGATGTCCATGGCAAAGTTCTTGAGCTGCACATTGAAAGCAGCAGTTTGAAAAACTGTAAAGAAGGATATTCTTTGGCAGGTAAAAGCCTACAATTTCTGCAAAGTTCATCCACTGAAATTTGTTAAATCAGAATACCAAAGTCAGATTCCCACAACATTTAATACATGTTTTATATAATTATCTGTTTGCTCTGGTATAAAAAAAAACCTTTATCACTCCGAAAATCATATGAAGAGTTATATCAATGCTTAGATAATAACTTATCAGTTTCAATCTTGCTTTCGCGGTGGATCTTATTCATGAATCTGACATCTCTCAAACAAGGAAATTGGCATTTGGCATCCATTTTTACCATCTCAAAAATGACTGAACATTAACTGGGACTTCCAAATCCATGGCATTACATGAAAAATCATTTTCAGTTAGTTTAATAAGAGTCAATATCCAAGGACCAGCTTGAGTTCTAAGACTTGCCAACTAGCATTCACACCCAGCAGATTCCATGATGCCATGATGCCATGGGAACTCTCTCTGTTTCAAACTGACACAATCATGTGGGATCACAAAGTGCCAAAGTAGCAGCCAAACCCAGCTACTGTACAGATAAGCAAAACGTACAATGAACTGGTAAAAATCTAGATATTTGGGGCTACTTAAAACCAAGATAGTCTCATGGCTAAAACAAAAATGGCGGTGCTTCGTTAATCTATTACTTATACTAAGAAAAAATCTTGATCACTCAAATGAGAGCATGAATCTGATTAGGTTAAATGTTAGGACCACCGGCACCTTTTTTTTCTTTCATGTTCCCAGGTCACTTCTTAACTTCGTATTTGTTATATACCACAAGGGAGTTGCCTGAAGAGCAAAGACAGAGAAGCTCGGCATAGAATGGACAAAGCAAGAGGGCCGGCCGGCAATGAGTGCACGGCACACACGAAGATTTCGGAATTTCAGCTGGTCGACACTGCTGGAGTCGAACAACTTTCAAATGAATGACTTGAACTCTCTCTTATAAAATATCTAGAAAGTCAATAATTGAAGCCATTTTCATTAGCTTTTTTAAAAATATTCTTAACAATTATGAAAATAAATCCCCTCCGTCTAAAAAGTTTTTCATTGCATGAAAAAAACAATTTCAAAGTGGAAAAATTATCCTATTTATATTATTTTTTAACATATCATCTCAAATAAAAATCTTTTGAGTTTAAAACTTGCATACGAATTTATATTATCTTGTACTTGATTTTTATCAAATAAAATAAAAATAATAAAATTTAAACTCATAGCCAATAAGTTAATAAAGTTCCGATTTTATATTAATAATTATCTCATCTAAAACTTTGATTTTGATGAACTCCAGTTTCAATTGATTTTTTGTTGCGCTTGTTGACAGGGTACAACTACACCACCCAAAAGGTAGCTCCTAATTCTTTTCTTAGAGAGAAAAGGCAAGTGGCAAGAGAAGAAGATACTAATAATAAAGGAAGATCATTCTACTCTACTCTATACTTGAACAAGTGGGGTGGATGAAGCATTTTTTCAGTTTTATTTTCTCTCTCTTTTTTGCTTTGTCATTTGAATTGCCTCTGCTAGGGCCATCCTTTCTAATTTCAGAAAAGAGTTCTGAAAAGGGCCATTTCCCTTCTAAAGAGGATTTTACATGGCCATTTGAGAACGCAACCTCATACGAAAGAAAGTAACCCTACAAGCTCTTAATTAAGCATCCTTTTTCGCCATCCAGTTTTCTCACTCAATTTGTTAATCCATATTGATTTCTTCAAACTGTTGGGGCCAATTAAAAAGTAAATCTCTTAGAGAGAGAGGGGAAGACAAATTAGCAAAAGCAAAACAGGAAAATAATAGTAATAAAAGGGCATAGCAACTGAGATTTATACTGTTGAGAATTGTAAAATATATACCTGGGTATGTTGCGGCTCAGAGGTATCGAGATAAGCACAGGTCCTGATATTCCCAGTGAACTTAACACTGGGCATGAACTCGCCGACGAGAATGTTCTTCTTCTCCACAATATCCATGTCAAAAAGATAAGCAAAAGACTTGGTATCAAGAACTGCTACAACGTTAGGATTGACCCCGGCAAAGAAAGGAAATGTTGGGGGCACGTTTGTGCGGAACACGGTGGACTTGTGCTTCTCAATGCGTTTCTTGAAGAAAGTATCAGGACCCTGGAACCAGAAGTAGTCTAGCCTGTCTGAGATGGGGCCTAGCAAAGGCCAGCCGTACGATCCAGGGATTGTACGGAGTGGAAGGGAAGTGGGTGCTGGAGATTGAGTGGGGGGTGACGAGGACGGCATGCCTGGAGACATGCTCATCATTCGGAAGGCCATCGTCATCTTGGTGCCCATGGCCATGGATGTAGCGGCGGGTGTGGTGGTGGTGAAGTGAGAATGAAGTTCAATTAATTTCAACTAATTGTGTGATTTTATGACTAAAGTAAGATCTGTGGAGAAAGCAGAGAAGGACACTGAATCTTGTTGGTGCGTGTGAGAATGTGAAACAATGGTGATGGTGCCGGAGAAGAGAGTGAGGAGGACCGCATTGTAATATTGCTGATCAATAAAAGATATACTCGTGTCTCGTGGAAGAGCAAAAACATGGATAGGACAATTTTTATTGTTATGACTGAAATCAAAATTTAAAAAATATTAGTAGCATAAAAAATTATTATTTATTTTAAAGAATAAAAATAATAATTAAAGAACAGAAATAAATTAATATTATTATCATTATAAATATAATTATTACAATTCATTGGATTATAATAAAATTTGTTATTATTGATGTTTTTTTTATGAATTATTGTTATTATTAGCACCATGGTCATAATTATTAATATTATAAGCACTACAATCATTGCAATAAATTATTATTATTATTATTATTATTATTATTAATAATAATAATAATAATAAAACTATAACAAAAGATTAAGCAAAAAAAAAACAATTATAAAAAACAATAAGTAAGATTATTATTATCAATGTGTAAACAATGAAAACCATAAAATTATCTTGAAGAATAAAACAAAAAACCAAAAAACTTTAACAAAAGTGTAAATAAAATATAAATTGTGTAAACATCTGCAATAACTAAACAACAAAAATAAGTCATTAATTTTCTACCCAGAAAAAGAAAAAAACATAATTGAAAATCTATTGGTACATCACTATTATTATCATGAATATAACAGTTAAAATTACTATCATCATTACTGATCAAATAAAAAAAATTAATAAATTGCCCTAAAAATAAAATAAAAATCGCAAAATACTTTTACAAAAGAGCAAACAAGAAAACAATTAAAAACAACTATCATTAACCTTATCATTATTATTGCATAAACAATGAAAAACATAAAATTATTTTGAAGAATAAAAAAACAAACAAAAACAATAACAAAAAAATAAATCCAAAATAAATATTATGAGCAATTTTTTTTATCTAATCTGAAGAATAAATAAAAATAAAAAAATACAAAAAAACAAAGGGAAAAAAAACGAGAAGATATATCAATTTTAAAATGATTACCAGCATAAATTAAAATTTCAGGACTAAACTGAATAAAAATAAAACATGAATTTTTTTTTGATAAAAATAAATTATCAAAACTAAAAGCATAAATACATAAATACGGATAAAAAATAAAGATTGTCTAAGAAAGACCCGGAAAAATCAAAGTATTAAAACTAAACAAAAAATTAAAAAAAATAAGGACTAAAATGAAAAATAAAATATATAATCAATTTTAATAAGAGAAAAAATACAACAAATCAAAACCTTGAGACCAAAAAAATGAAAGGGATTCAAAACAAATAAAAAATCAAAGAATAATGGCTGAAATAAAAAATAACATATATGAACAATTTTGATTGGAGGACAAAATTGAAACAAATCAAAACCTGTAGGACAAAAAAATTAAATGAACAAAACACAAACCAAGTATCAAAAGACTAAGGGCTAAAATGAAAAACAACATATATGATCAATTTCAATTGAAGTTAATTAAACAAAAAAAATGATTTTTTTCTATTTAATTAAAATATGTATGGCATTGATGAGAGAAAACTATCAGTGCGTCTAGCACACACGCTTGCAACTTTCTGCAAATGAAAAAGAATTAAACAACCTAAAATTATCTAAACACTCATATTGTCAACGCTTGGCTTTTGTTTATGTCACTTCAGTATTTTTACGGGTTATAAAAACTTGAAAAACCAAAAACACCCGGTAACTTTTAAGTTTTCATCTTATTTAAGGCTAAGATGATGATTTCATTGTTCATCAACTTGAAAAACCATAGGAGACTATGTAGAATGACATTTATGAGAGTTCTTCAAAGGATCACTTTGTCATTAAAACACTAATGCATAGAAGAAATACTTATATCCTACTCCTCTTAGTTACCATGGGATGAACAACAATCATCGTAACCATCATTCTATACCAAGATCTTTGTGCTCCCCAAAGCTTAAAAGGTAAGGAACTAAGAGACAATTTGTGCATAAGCATACCCAGGGGAATGTTTATAACCTCTATCAATGGAGAAGTATTTTTTTGTTCAAACACATATTGAAATCTCGACTCCCTAAGCATTAAATTTCCATAAAAATAAGTTTGGAGAACTATGATGGCTTAAAGGACCCAAGATAGCATCTAAAAAATGTGTGTAATATCTTAGAGTTGGTTTATCCAAGATCATGACTCAATATGCAAGTATTTCTTATATTTTGTAGAGGATCTGCACATGTCTAGTATAACAACTTGGAACAAGACTCTATTGAAGGATTTAATGACTTTTATGCCAAGCTCATGACATGTTTTAATACCAACATACATGCCAATAAAAGCTCAACAAAGCTTGTTAGTGTTATCCAACAATATGGTAAGACTATATGAGTATATTTGGAGAGACTCAAAGAGGATATGCTCAAGGTGAAAGAATTTCTAAAGCTAGTAGCCTTGAAAGTCTTACTAAAAAGAGTAAGATAATATACCCTATAGAGAGAATCACATAGATATTGAAAAGGTTAGTTTGTTATGATATGAACCTCTTTTTACTTGTACGGATAACTAGCGTGATTGATCTTTCAAGTGAAGTTATCAGGATAATCAAATCAAAAATCTTAGCAACATCTTCAAGATATGTTTCATTCTAAAAACATTGTCTATATTTAACACTCAGATCATTTCAGGATGTATAACCCTTAATAAGAATATAATTTTTTTTAATATGAATGCCTTATTCAAATGTCTTTTTATTTTCTCCAAGTGATGGTTGGAAGCACCTCAATATTAATCTTAAGAATATGCATACTCCTAGAAAGGGATTAATATAAGGTCTCATTAGTGTTATATACACTACTCTCTAGGGGATGGACTTGGTCTTCTCAGTGTTAAACACATCATTGTCTAAGGGATAAACTTGATTTTTCCAGAACAATATGTATCACTCTTCAAGATATAGACCCTGGTGAAGTAACTCCATTTTCTACTAGACTGGTATGAAGTCTTCCTAGTGTCATTTGCATAATTCTTCAAATGATGGATTTGATCTCCTTGAGAATAGTCTTTCTCCAAGAGATGGTTTGATCTTCCTAAGACAACTACCTCACTCTTCAAAAGATGGATCATGGATCTACTTAGCAAAATAATGACACCATCTAATCACCACTCTTTAGTAGGGGGCTCTTATGTCCCGTCAAGAAAAATGATCATATTGATCATTCTTTAATGGGGGCTCTTAAGGCCCATGACAATATTAGAAAATCCACATGCTTCATACTGTAAAGAATCTATAAATCACTTAGAAATTTCTAAGCAAAAGATTTCCATCTTTTAGTTCCACATATCTACTTGGGAATTTTATAATTGATTGGCATGGTGCCATCAATCCTTTAGAACTTTTCTAAGTACGAATTCTTGGTATTTTTGCCTGAAAGGATTTTTTCTTTTAGTCCAAATGCATTTTTCTACACTTATTCTAGCTTACATCATTTTTTTTATATGAGCAAAATGCATTATTCTACCTGACTAGAAGATTAATTAAAGTCTTTGTGTATTGTTATATCAAAAAACTAGGGGATGATAATGAATAAAGGTTTTATTAGTGTGTGTGTGTATTATAAAATATCGGATAAAAAAACAAATACATGTATATTTTTCTTGTATTCTCGAGCACATTAGCTATCACGGCTTAATGCATAGGCACCAAACACACATCGTGAAGGCATACTAAGTTTGGCCAAAGCCAAACCCTAAGTATTATTGGTTCTGGTCAATGCCCAATAGCTTGGCCTAGCATGAGTTTCCAAAAAGTGTCAAGCTTATGTATTTTTATCATCGTACCTTAGTGGCATGGTTGGATTCGCTAAACTCATATATTCAAACATAATACCTTATTGTAACACCATTAGTTCTACATATTTTTATATAAAAACTTAGAGGAATTATCTCTTAATAAATAGACTTAAATTAAACCATTAGATGTATTAGTAAGTGTATGTATGTGTGTGTGTATTACACTTCATAAGAAACCAATGACATGATTTGAACTTGAATTTCTCATTTATCATGAAGAAAGATTGAACCTATTTTTGGATAATAATTTCTCTATTTTACCCCGTGTTGATAGGGAAAGTTTGATTTATTTCAATTTTAATTAAAATAAATAAATAAATACAAACATGCACCATTTTTCTAAATATATAAAAAAAGCTAAAGAAATTCCCAGGCAAATGCAAGAAAAAAACACAAAAATCCAATCTTTTTCTTCCTGTGGTTGGTATCCCAAGTATGAAGTATGAACACCTAAATCACCTAAAATGTGAGGAGTGATGAGACATGAGCAAAAATTTAATTAAATTATTTTTTGCATTTTTAAAAAATATTACAAGGCCGATAAACAACAACTTCTTTCAAGTTAATCATGTAACACATGGTTTTGCAGCATTAAAATGTGGAAAATAATGAGAAAAATAGTACGATTGGTATTATTTGTGTCCATCAGTTCCTGTTGCAAGGACATAAATATCTTGCCGGAAGAAAACAACATCGGCTTGAAAATAAAAGATCAGCCACCTTTCAAAAATAGGGTTACTTTCATGTGGGGCAGATGCCCATAATGCCCTTCCAACAGGCATTGAATTCGATAGATTGTGGGGGCAGATGTCCATAATAAGTGTACTGCAAATAAAACAGTAGCCTGGCCAGAATATTGTTTCAAACGAAAAATAAAATAAAATAAAATAAATCAAATTGGTCAACGTTATGACCGTGAAGTCTCCATGTGATTCACGTGGATGTGATGGCTGAGGGGGGCGATACTTGAACACTGCAATAGGAACCAAACTAGCAGAGGGAAGTATTTCTCTTTCTCTCTCTGATTGAATACGTGCCATGGAATTTTGTGTCTGATGCCTTGACCTCTATGTTTCGATAAGTGAAGATTTCGAACTGTACAGCAGATCTTGAATTTAAATAAAAATATATATTTTTTATAAAAATCTAAAATATTCGAGGTTTTAGTCATTTATCTAGATCTATAAAATATATTTTTCAATAATAAAATTTTCTCGTATAAAAAAAAAATTAGCGATACAAGATGTAACAAACATCTATACGAGGATACTTAAATTTGGATCGAATTCAAAAGAGATTATCAAATTGAAAACCGGAAATTATGGATTTAACAAGTATTTTTGGAAGGATGCTAATATTTTTATGGTATTTGAAATAGAATACCAGAGTGATTTGGCTTTAAAAAAATGTTGAATTTAAAAGTATCCATGAGAGGATACTAATATTTTTATTGTATTCGGGAAGAGAATGCAAGATTGATTTGGTTTTTAAAAGAGAGAATAGTGTACTTAAAATACTATAATTCACGTGGTATTTGAAAACATAAGATTAATTGGTTTATTTTTACTATTATTTTTATTATTATTGTAACTATTATCATAACCATAATATTTATTATTATTATTATACATTTTTGGTTTATTCCTCGAAAGTTGATATCTTTAGGGCTCGTATGGTGATAAAATCAAACCATGAATTTTAAATAAAGTTGAGAGCCTGATGGTATTTATTTGTGCACAAATAAATGATTATTTGGACAAATCTACATACAAAAATATAATTAGATTTTTAATAGGATATTTTGATTTAATTATGGGATAAACGAAGAGTTTAATTACGTTAATTTTTTTTTGATCCAGTGTAAGGATTTAGTTTGGTGTAAGGATTTAATTATACCTTAAATATATCAAATTAATTTTAATATATAAATATTAAAAAAATCCAAAAAATATGTATCTATAAATTTTCAAATAAACAATACTTTTAAAACACTTTACAGTGCACCAGAATACCGATCAAACATGGATTCAAGCTAATAATTTAAAAGCTGTCCTATCGATGAAAAGAAAAAAAAAACAAAGTCCATAAATAAATGACAGGCAAGAACATTTCTACTTGTGGGTGCGTTACAATACAGACAGACCAAAGAGTAGTCAAAATGTACATTCTTGTGGAGGGCAGCGGCCACCATTGACACAATTATAATCACAAAATACAAAAAGAGGATATTTTGTTGAAGCTCAGACCTGTTCATTCAATCATCGAGGAAGATGTATGCTGAGATCGTTTAAGCTGGCGCAACCACGGATGCTCAAACCATGTTCATTAGCCAAATGTAGTAGGCAGATGAAGCACAAATGAGGAGAAACCTCGTTTATAGTCGCAGCAGCTCTGCAGTCACTAGGAAAACTAGCCAACAGATCCCTGAAAGACACGGCCTCTTCTTGATCCTGCACATATATCCAAAGAAATCATTTCCATTAAGGTTACCAGCAATAACACCACAATGTAGAATCGACAAGCTAAAGGAAATCTTTTCTCTATCCTTGATTTTCACACCTAGCATTTCAAATTTTCAAAACCCTTCAATTTGTTTTTCCTTTAAAATTGATATTGGTTCTTTCAATTATTATTTGAAAAAAATTATAAACTTGGAGTTTTTTTAATTTAATCCTTTTTTCACTTTCTTCTGACCTTAATATTTTTATTATTATTTATCTTATTTAAGATGCATTTTAAAATTTATTTATCTTCTTATTATTATTATTTTACTTTCATAAGTTTTTTAAATTGTTACTTTTTCTTAGCCTCGAACCCTTGCATTCTAGGATAATTTTCCATAACTCTGACTTTACTTTTTCCCCAGCAATAGTTCAATGGAACCACGTTATCAATAAACAACATACGTCATGTGAACCATCTGGAAAATGTTTTTTCAGTTCCGTTCACAGTAAAAGAAAGAGAGAAAGGACATGGGTATCCATGGCATAAGCTAACCTTCTTTATGCATACTTAACAGTATTAAAACTTATGAAAGTATAATAATAATAATAATAATCAAGCTAAGACTTGGGCAAGACTCAGCATCGTATTGAGGAATTTCTAATCTTAACACTAAGGAGTGACATCTCTGGTTTTTTCCCCTATCATTTCAGAACTACATTCAGTTTTTTTAATTTTATCTGAAGCCCTTTTTTTCTATACTTCGGTAAAATTAATGGTGGTGATAGCAACGAAAACTTCATATGCAGAAAGGGAAAAGCTGCTCTAGACAACTGTGCTAACTCAACTTCAAAGATCTTATGACTGCTTGCAAGGTTAAACTGACAAGTCTTTCATGGAAGGAAACAGCAGTGAACACTATAAAATTGTAATAGCTATTATATACAGTGGTTCCAGCTTCGCTGATTCAACCTTTGGAAAACATACAAGGTACCTAGGCTTGGGTCCTGCTCCAGCTTCTACTTCAAAAAATCAGGAGAAAAAAAACAGAAGAGAAAAAGGAGAAAAAAGGTGAAAGTTTAAGCACACCTGGACAGGCGTTTGGGGAGATTCTTGCATGTGGTGCCACAGAGTTTCCTTCAGTGTCTGGACATCAACTTGCTTAGAAGCCTTGTCATAGTGGACTTCGATTTTATTTACCTGAATTGTTTACATATAGGAAACGAAAATAAGAACATGGCTTGACTTTTTCCAGCATTTGCCTAGCACTTGAAGTGGCATATTGACCATATGCTAAATTTAAGGCAGAAATGAGGTTTTAGTGCTAGCTCGTTGGCCTCCTTACTGTTTAATTCCAGTCTCATAAATAATGTATGAAAACAAGTGCTAAATCAAACATTCTCTAGAAAACAACCTGGCGAGGCTGAGAAACGAGTGTGTTGGGGTCTTCCACGTCACTATAGGCATCTCCATCATCAAATTGGCCAGCGAAGGCATTTTCACCATCCCATGATGACAGTGGTCCACAATCATCTGACTGTTGCCGCATTTCATCTGAAATATTGTATAGCTAGAATTGGAAACTGTGCACATGCTTTGTTGTGAATGCAGACATTTCATATAATAAATACAGGCTGTTACGTGATTTCATGGAGATAAATGAAGTTTGCAAGGAATGAAACGATTGTTATCACAATAACATCTAATAATTAGTCGAGTTTGGCCATGCCTTTTGTGCAAGTTTCCAGGAATGGATTCAAAAGACGTACAAATTCATTAAAATATGCAGCGACGAGTACCGGAGACTTATTGCTTTTGATTATAGTATTACGCAACTGACAAGGCAAGATATGCAGAATTCTTTTCAAAGCAACAGGAAGCAAAATACAAATAAAACTATGGGTACTGCAGGAATATTCTAGAATACTATGTAGTATGGAGAAAATAATTACCTGAAAACTTTTTTCTTCTCTTCCCAAGGCACTGCAACCACAACAAATCTTTCATTAACAAAAAAAAATCTCAATAGTGTTTCGATAGCATTAGCAAACAATCTCAAAGTTCTTCTGTCATAAGCATTACCATTATATTAGGTAAAAGAAACAACTTAGCAAGATCCTCAGGCTGGTAATGGCAATCTTCTGGCAGTGTTGTATTACACTGTGGTCTATTTGCAGGTAGAAGTAATGACTTCGGATTTTTGGGAGGAGCAAAGACATCAGGCATTTCTTCATCCAAGGCTTTTGTGAAATCAATATCAAGTTCTGCTTTCTTCTTGGTCTTTGGTCTTTTAGTTATTACTGGTGATCCTTTTTCTGTAGTAGAAGGATCCTCTGCATCCATACAACAGCTTCCAAATTACAATTCATGAAATGGACTACTGCAAAATGCTGATGATATCACATGCACTGGCCCAAAAGTTGTACCTTTGACTTTCTGATACTTCCAATGATCAGGACCTGCCCAGTCATTTCGTTTTGATGTAAATCCCAAACTCAAAAACAAAGGCAAATCAACTTTGTCAAATTTGTCATCCATATCAGGGTTGTCGAACAAATGTGGCTCTCTTTCCTACAAGAATTGATCACAACTTCTTCATTTAGTTTTTAAAGTAATGAACAGAAAAAAACAAAGATAGAAATGTAATGGGAAAAAACACTTCCGTTAGTGTATAGCTTTAACCTCATGATAACTTGGAAAAGTTGTATCCGCACCAATGGGGTCCTCATCAATCACACTTCTTTGGTCATCTTGATCTGCATTCCAGGGCCCACAATTCTCATATGTGTCACCATCAAACTCGACTTCATTAGTATAAGTTCTATCATCTTCATGACATTGGTCACCGGATGTCTGGTGAGATGCAAAAGTATTCAATGGCCTTTTGTTGTCTTCGTCAAATTGATCGACTATAATCCCAAGAGTTGGTGAAATTTCATCCTTTGTCCGCATGTTCTGTACCATTTGTTCAATGTAATCTGGAAAGTGAACGAGAAACTGGCACTTATTGACTCAAATAACTATTTGAATGTTGAATGCAAGAAGACAGAACAGCAACCAGAAACACCATATCAACTAAAAGCAAACACCACACCTCTAGCGAAAGAAAGATCAACCATATCAAGCCCTTCACGCTGTTTTTCACTGGATGCGCACTTCCCTGGAACTTCTTGTGAATCGAAAAGCACTCGACATCCTCCATACACTCCAAGATTGTTCAATAAAAGACCCTTGGCTCCACCTTCGTCGAATTGTGCAGATGTCTGATGATACAGAGGATCCACAGCAAATGCAACTGAAAAGAAAATGAGATCCCATTTCCAACATAAACAAAATTTGAACGCCCACACTAAAAACAGAGATATAACATTTCATGTGTGATCACTCACCATCAAACTTCTTTACATTAAGAGCCTCAAAAGATGGCTCCAGTGTTGACAAAGGTGATATCTGCACGTAAAGTCTTATGTAAGTTTCTATTTGTTAATTTAATCGATCAATACAGGTCTGTAAATCAGAAAACTGCCAACCTTTTTCTCAGTGTCTTTTTTCGAATGGCTCTCCTCTTGTCCATTGTCAGCATTAAGACCATCCACAGCACCTTCAGTGAAATAACACAACATCAATGATATCAACAAACATGAAAACATCATGAATTATGCAACAACATTAATGATACAACCTTTTCTAATTGCAATTCACAACCCAGTAACACTAAAATGTAGGAAATTAACATGTGTAATTTTGATCTCAAGCCATTAACTTGTTAGATGAATAATGGAGTGGGTTGAGAAACCCTAACCTGGTTCGTCTTCGAGACCAGCTCTATTAATCCCACCAAGCACCTTATAGGCCTCTGAATGCACAGAATCTACCCTTAATGAGTAAATTTTAACACCAGCTTCTAAGGTACAGCTCGCCTGCACAAATTCCCAGACTCAATGCCATCAATTTTGCGTGAAAATAAAAGGGAAAAAGAAATTGATGTTTTACCTTTTGGAAATTGGTCTCAGTATCGTTTTCTTCTTCGACCTTAATGATCTCGGTGAGATGGTCAATCAAATTCAATTCCCATGTGTTCTTTTGATTTATTTTCTGCTCCAAAACAAAAAAGACGATGATTACATTAAGAATCTGAATCGTGTTAGGGAAAAAGCAGAGAAAAAAGAGGGAGAGAGAACCGGACATTCTCGCTGGCGAGTTTTATGCAATTATGGAAGAGTTCGAGGATCTGCTGCTTGTCGAGGCAGGGATCTGGGTCTTGGAGAGGCGGTGGTTGGGACTGAGCGGAGGCGGTCTTGCGGCGGATAGCGGCGTCGCGTGCAGCACGTGCCTGAGCACGCTCGAGGTTGTCGTCGTTAGAACGTAAGAAGAAAGGTGAAGTTGGGGGTTGAATCCTGGGGAGTCTCTGCTTAGGGCTTAGAATTTCTCCCATTTTTTCTCCTTTTCCTCTCCAATTCAACTCTAACCGATTGATTAATAGTTTAAATTGTTTTAAAAAAAGGTGAAAGTTTTAAGTTTGGGTTTTTCCCTCCAATTTAGTGTTTTGAATTTGGGTTCGGTTCGAGGAGGCGGAGGCAGGGAAGTTACGGTGTCGTCAGTCTCACATGGTGAAGATGATGAGATGAGGAAGTGCGTGGATCATCATCATGGCCGTTCATTTATTTCAGACCCGAAACAAACTTCCTTCGTTTTTCTTATGGATAAACTATTGACTTCTTTATAAAAAAAAAACAAGTACCTCATATTTTAGCCCTGTAATATTCTACCTCAGTTTTTTTATTGCAATTTATATATTGGGTAAACATAAAATTTTAATTTTAGTAAAAAATATCTCGAATTCACTTTATTGATAATGATAACAGCTCGTTTGATATCATAATAATATTAATAATTATTATTTTTCAAAAACAATTAATTTTAAAAAAATAGAATGAGTAGCTGGAAGAATTGTTTATTCAAGAATGTCGTTTCACGTAACATTACAAGATCCATAAAATTCCCAGTATCCAGCCATCAGCATCTGTTTTCCAACAATTTTGGCACTACAATATACAGCGGCTCCTCCACTCTTCTTGACTGGAATTGCCGCATGAGGGCCTGTAAATAATAAGTGATGGTTGCACAATGTGTGCTGCTAATCGGTATTTCTCATCAGGTAGCCTACAACGCCTCCCAGGATAGCTCCGGCAACCACCTGTTCAGAGCAATAAGCTGGTTATTTGCACTTGAACGTCAATCGCAGCACGTTTAGCAAACTTGTACGCGAGCTAGCATGGAATAATTGTGAGATCCGACAGAGCAACCTCTCATTTTCCTTGCACCCCACTTGGAAGGATTTGGAAACTATAAATAATCTAGCAAGGAATCATGAAAAATAAAAGGCAAATATTATTAATTGACTTGCTGTAATGATTTCTAAAATTTCATCCTTCCCCTTTGAAATTTTCTCCACGAAATTGTTTTCAAATATCAAGAAAGTAAGCAATCAATGAATTTGCCAAAACTTGGCTCTATCTTTATCATAAAAGCCTTCCAATGACACACTTTGCTTTATGGCCAGTTCTATCAACCTGTGCCTCTTGGAAGCAGGGAAAATTCTCTCTAACCACCTTTCTACAGAGATTTTGTTTGCATAATCAACGTGTATAACCATCACTTCCTTGCTTAAGTCTCCATGTCTGATTTCTCCTTTTTTTTTATCTACCACATTTATTCTTTCCGATCTCGCAATCATAAGCCATTTAGTATTCTTTTTTATTTTTCATACATATGTTTCCAATTTACAATGTCAAAGGTACTTAGTCTACAGCACGAGTAAAGAAGTGTGATTGTAAGGCCTGCAGCAGCCAGTCAACTATAACTAGCATCTCATCTGGATGGTTATCATTTGACTGTAAATTGAGTGCTTTTGAAATGCAGGATACACAATCTCCATTTAGAAAAACGTACAAGCATAAAACAGATAACTTTTTTTAAAAAACAAAATGCAGCATATAATGCAACAAACCTGAAGGGGAGTATGTCCAAGCAATTCACGCAGAGGTCTAGAACTGGATAACGGGTGTTCTGGTGGAAACTCACAGACTATTTGATTCAGCAGCTGTAATAATAATAATAATAATAAAAAACATGTAAAGCAGTAGAAACAAAAAGACAACTATGGATGTGCCAAAATGCACCTGAAAGTTGCAATATTGGAAGCAAACAAAAAACACAACCTATATATGCTCAAAATGTGTCGAGATGGCTTACCTCAGCTTGCCGACCAGCATGAAGTCTGACCCCTGAAGCATCATACATCACCTACGAAAAATATAAAAGCCAGTCATGCCAACCTAAATGGCACTACAGTCTAGTAGTCTACAACCCTGTGAATTTTATAGAACAAAGTGATATAACTGGGTGAATCAAACTTCATGATTAATGAGGGATTAGCTCTAAACAGAAAACATATATGGCATCGCAACCCTATGAATTTTATAGCTAGTATGAAATCATCCAGATCAAAAGCAGTATAAATCATGTTAGATCATAAACTTGACAACACTTGCTGCATCCCAGCAAAACCAGCTTTAAAGGCTGCCCTGTAACAATCCATAAAAACCTAGATATAGGAGTGGGGAATTATATATGAAATCATGATAAATATTTTGGTCTAAAACATCTTGGGATTGCAAAACTTTCTTGTTTTATTGAATTGAGAAGGGAAATCAACAAATATCTTCACTTGGATAGTTAGCAATGCTTAGGTTCAATGAACTTTCCACCCACTCCAATCAATTATTCTAGGATCTTACATTGCATCATTTCAATTGCAGATTAGGCCATCTGAATATCCATGATTACTTGCATCATTTTCATTTCTCGGGTTCAAACACAGAAACATATTAATCTAACCTTAAACTTTACATCAAAAGGAGACTCCAGGTTAAGACATAAAATTTGAACCAAGTAACTCCTCAAAAAATACGCCAGGATTTCCCCCCTCCCTTTTGGTTGGAAGCTAGTGAAGTGAGTCATCATGGCAGCCACAAAAAAAAGAAAGTAAAAATGCATTTATTTTCATTGCCAAAAAGTGCACATCAAGCATGAAGGAAAAGTATGAATTCTTCCCACACCACTAAAATTTCGTAAAAAGAACTTCATAAACCTCCAAAATCAAAAAACTGAGACTTTCTTACTTAAGAATTTACTAAAGCTCCAAAGTAGCCCACCAAGTAATTCTAATTCAAATCAATACAAAAAGGGAAAAAAACATTATAAAACTAATCAAGTTGTAAAGAAAGTTGGAAGACAATGTTAGTGAACATTATCGAAACAGCAAAGAATCAGGCCACGCCACCAGAGTGGTAATAGGTGTGATATAAGAAAGCAAACACCGCAAGAAAAAACGGGGCGTCTTACAACACAGGCCAAGACAACAACAATGGCAAAAGCAGGCGATCCCGACCCTTCTTGCAAACCAACAGCCACTGCAAGAGCTGTGACGGTTGCAGAGTGTGAAGAAGGCATTCCACCAGAGTCGAGCATTCTTTTAGAATCCCATCTCTTTTCTTTATACCTGAGCATCTAGGACAAGAAATGATCTACATTTAAACTCAATAAATTAATTACACAGAAGGTCAATCTTCAATTCAACAAAATCAAAATCAAATGGGATGGGAAGGGAAGGGAAGGACCAGGTGGTGAAGAGCTTGAGGAACTGAGCGAGAGCACAGGCGAGCAAGGCAGAGAGGAGAGGAAGGTTGTATGGTAGAAGAGGCGCGGCTGATGAAGAGGACGATGTGGTGATGGTTTGAGCCCCAGTTCTTGATGAAACCAAATCTCGAGCTGCTGCCGCCGCCTCCATTGTTTCTCTCTATCTCTCGACCGAGGGAGGGAAGGAGATGAAGAGGGGGAAGGAAGTTAGACCATTTCTATCTGATTAATTTGATGGCATGCCAGCCAACCAGCCAGATCTCCTTTTTATTTAATTAAAAAAATTATAACCGGTGCTTTGTTTGGGAATCTTTTTCCTAAAAAAAATTACAAAAGTAAATTAAAAATTAAAAATCTTGACAAAAAATACTATTTTTTTTATTAAAAAAAGTGGAATAATATACTTTAATTTTGTAACGTTTTAGAATAAAAACATTTTCTGAATGCATTAATTTAATATTAACTCAATGTTAATCCAATTATACACAATTTATGATTTTCTTATAAATATATTTTACAAGTTAAAATATATATATTTAGACTGAAAAACACACCTAATTAAAATCTAAAAAAAAATATTCTTTAAATAATTAATTAACAAGATATTATTTACCTTGAGAATAATATATATATATATATACACACACACACACACAAACCGAATTTATGACAACAATTGCGGAAACAAATTATTCTGCTAAACCTTGTAGCAGTTTCCATCAAACTAGAACCAATCTGATGTGAACCTAAGAACCTTAAACTTACTCAACATGAGTATGTTCCTATTTCCGTGCTGTGTTCTTTTGCAGAGCTCACTCTCTTTTCTTGGTCTATCCCATGCACAACCTCTGTGCTGAACTATATCAATCAGTTCAATCTCCCAAGGACTCGCATTTACACAAGTTGATGTCGCAGAAACAGTTTCAAAGTAGAGGATAATCCTGAGCTTCACGGTGGGAGGACGAAACTGAACCAGTTTGCTTACTTGGCAAGGGTGTATTCCTTCGAGACTGGCGCTTGGTTGGGACCAGACCAGGTTCTTTCTCAAACTCTTCGGGTGCTTCATCACTGTCACTGTCATCTTTGCCTTTAAAAACCGGGTGGCGATATGCATCTTGAAGGAAGCTTTTCAGGTTTAGGTTTGGCTCCCTGGCACGTTCCAACGTATCTTTCATCATCGCTTCCTGCAAAACAAGAGAAATGACAAAAAGGGAGGTGATGAAATTATTCAAGAAAGTTTTCGAGATCTAAACAGCAGAAACTGTTTCTAGTCTGTTTCAAGAAATATGCAAAATTTTGCATACCTGCAATGGATATCTAACAAAAGCAGGTTCATAGCGGCCTTTGCAGAACAAATGGAACCATATTGTCAAAATCGGGAGAGAAATGAGCAGCGGTGTGGACTGAGCAGCTTCTTTTGTGCTTAACAATCCCATTAGCAGAAGCTGTGAGACAATTACTGCAACTATGATGCGTCCATGAACATCAGGCCAGAATGCTGCAGCACTCTCATACTCCTGATTGTAAACATTTATAATCTACACAATTTCAAGCGGGAATCTATTTTCAATGAGGATTCACAATCCAATTGCAGTTTGAGTGACGATTCTGGATGTGATTTAAATTTTTACCTGATGACGATATACAACATATGCGAGGGCAAAGAATACAATTATGAAAGGAAGTAAGATGGGGGACACCACTGCATAGACGAGGCCAAGTAGGAAATAAAGTTGTATTTGTGGTTCCCCTGTGTTGAAACCAAGAGTTCCTGGATCCATCGCCTCTTCCCTGTCCTTTTCAGTCTTCACCATGAAGAAATTTTTCAGGTGATAGATTATCAAGGGTTTCAGTCTTAATATCTCCCCAGCGACTCCAGCCCACCCGTCAACCATTATGTAAGTTATGAAGAAAGTTGCCTTCATAGGAATTGAAACTCCAACTGTCTTTGGTATTCTGCAAAAATTGATTGATGTGTCAGATAAAAATAAAACTCGTTAAGTAATTATGAACTAAATGAATTGCAAGAAATGTAATGCATTCCCATATACTGCATCTTGAAGAAATTTTTTTTAAGAATATTAGACTTGGAGCATCCTACTCACCTCGTACCCTTTGGAAGCTTTAATTTCTACTGAAACTAATTTAATTGAAATGTAAAATGAATCAAGCTTTACATGTGATGTTTAGTTTCTACGTCGAAAGAATAATTTCCAATGCTGCATAAGGTAGTAAATTGGAAGCGTAGACATATGAGAAGAACTTACTGAGTTGCAGACTGGTGGATAAAATTATCCAGTTGCTGAAATGCAGTTCCAGTGATTATGCTTCCAAGAAATACATTAATGAATTGGAAGATATAATATCTAGCTGCAGATCTCCTCTCTAAGCCTGATAGGCTAATGAACCCCTCAAATTTAGACATCAGCATCAATATAGAGGGTAGAAAAATAAGGAATATCTTCAAAGCAATTCCAGGAATGAAACCTTGAATGAATGACTTGATTACTTTCCTGCATGAAAAACAAGAGGCTGTTTTGATTCGCTTGCACAATAAAAAAATATCAGTCAGTAGCTTCATATGCAGATCACTGACAGGTTAAGTCTACAAGGAGTGGAGCAAATTTTCATGAAAATAATCAGCAGCACTATTTTCTCAAAAAAAGTAAAAGAAACTTCCAAGATGATATGCAGTTGAGCAAACAAATGACGAGAACAGCTATTTTTCCTACGAATATAAGGTCAACCTTGAGAAGAAGATGCTCACATTTCAATTATAGGTTTCAGGAATGGGAGTGCTTTCTCAATTCCTTCAATGTTCGCAAGGGACTGTACAAATGCTATGGGAATCATGAAAAAGAAGGTGAGGAAGAAAAACGCCACAGCAATAACGAGCCTTCTTAGTGTGAGCGAAACAAATGGAATTCCGAGGTTATCCCAATATACATCACGGGGTTCTGGAGCCCACCCAGTCAACCATGTAGTTGGATTTCTGGTTTGTTGTGTTTGTGCACAAACAGCAGCACCCCATCGAGTTTTGAAGGAAACAAATGCTGCTGGCATGATTGACTTGGGATTGTTCACAATCTTGTCTCTCTCCAAGGAGATCTGGCAATTGTTAATTTCAAAAGAAAATAAGGCTAATTGCAAGCACTGAGATCGATCACCTCAGCAAAATTCATATTAAAAACATTAGTTAATTGTTGGATGTTTACAAAACTTTACAGGCTATTTAAATTCATGTATACAATTAAGTGACCAGAGCTTCATTCACAACAAATTTAAGAGCTATAACATTCTCTGAGCTATGGAGTCAATGCTTCAGCAAATTCAGACCTTAAACAAATAATGACTGGAATAGAACATACAATTTATTAAAAACAATAAGAGCTCACAAATAAGATGAAAACAAGACCTAAAAAGGCCTAACTTTACTTTGGATGATGATAAATGTCAGTAACAAATATGGAGTCAGGACAGAAATAGTTCACGCTGCAAGAAAGTACAACAATACAATCTAATTAGCAAAACATGTAATTGAAAAGTACCACTTACTTCTCTTGATAGTTTCTCGATCTCAGATGTGTAGTGATCAATTGCATCCACCCTATTCCCCCAAAGGCCAAGAAAACCAGTCTGCTCAATGAAAAATAAATTAGCACTACATGTTAGTGATTAAGATCTGAATAACATTTTCTCATAAATTGTCATGTAAATTGTGTAGAAACACTACATCTGGAAGGGAGGGAGAGAAAGTTAAAGATACCGGTGAATTCAATAGGACACCGCAAGCAAAGAATACCTTAAGAGAAGGCTTTCTGGCTTGGTTTCTTGAATATTTGATTTGATAGTAGTCAAGCCAGTTCTTCATCTTTTTCTTCTTGTTGACCAACTGAGAAAGTACATTAGCATTGTAGAGAACCTGCAAGCAAATGTTTAAGCCAAGGGAAAAGAATCATAACATGATTCACCTACCCAAACCAGTTGTTTTATGCCGGATAGGCTAAGAAGATATAAATAAGATGAACTTTTCTGTTAGATGATGTGCATAAGCTTGATGGTATAAAACTAGAAAAGCAATGCAGGATTTTCTTCCAAAGAATGGCTGGTGCAGTTCATAGACAGTCCAATTGAAAAGTAAGTGGTCAAACTACAATTTTGAGCAAATATAAGACAAGAGCTTGTGGAGAACGGAACTGGATCCATTCTGTTGCAGCAAAATCTACATCACCTACTTAATGAACCCTCCCGCCTCTCTTTTTCTTTCTTACCCTGGCAAATCTATGAAGTCTAAACTCTAATGAAAGAAAAAATGAAGATATTGTGACTTAAGATACCCTCCTGGTCCCACTTCAGACACTCTAGGATCTTTCCCCGGATCCGCTCCCACTACAAGTCAAGAGATAGATATGCACAGATTGCACTTGTCAGATTCAGGATTGTTCCAATTGACAAAGGAGTTTGAAGGAAAGGCGAAGCTATTATATGAAAACTTTTCTCCCTTTTATTATCACACATAAGATCTTTTTTTCTGAACCCCACATCACATACAAGTTTTCAATCTGAGATCTGAGTGAATATTATGAAATTGTGGATCAACAAATGTCACAGTCATGTTACGGAATCAAATAACTAGTCTTGTAACAGCAAAAAGTACCCAATCACTCTCTATCTCTCTTTGGGTGGGTGCGTGTGTGCATGCACGTGTGCTGGTGGGTGTATTTATGTGCTGTTGATATATGTACTTCTCACATGTGGAAGTATAAGAGGATCAAACCTGATGAGTGAGATAATCACTAGGATGGTTAACCAGGAAAAAATGTTCCACGAGTTCACTAACTGATTCATCAGGATCTGGTGGCACATTTCTAACCAGTACCTACACCAAAAATACATTGCTTCACCAATGAGGATCTGTAAGAAAAGAGTTACTAAGACCCTGTTTGGCACTGCGGCCAAACCGCAGGTTAGCTGCGGTTGGCCCTTTTTTTTTCATTTTAAATAACGGCGGTTAGGTGCGTTTAGATCATTTTGATGTGCTGATGTCAAAAATGATTTTTAAAAAATAAAAAAACATCATTTGAATGTATTTCGGCACGAAAAGCACTTTGAAAAGCTACCGCAACCGCTCTCCCAAACAGGCACTAAGAGTGCCCAAAGGAGATCATTTTAAATATGATTAAATTCAAAAGCCGCAGAGGATGCAATCTGTTCAGGTGTTTAGATGCAGTCCTAAGCTATCATTCTAATAAGAAATAAATGTCAAGCTTATAATATGTGCAAAAACATATAGGATATGATTGCTTCTGAATTCTGACAACCGACCTAAAAGAGAGTAGCCACCGGCCCTCATAAGAGAATTACTATTAAAGGAAAAGCATCAGTTGAACGAGTCAGGCCTATTTAAAATCCTTTACGAAGGCAAATTTCCACTGTGAACTCTAAAACAAGTTGGCAAAGACTAAATCCAATAAAACTCACCAAGTTGTAGCATAATTAAACCAAGAGCAAACTATAGGTAGCATGATGAAAACCTGAACTTTGAGAAGCAGAAATGAAGAAAACCATAATATTTGCTCACAGCACTATTTTATTCTTGCATAGAAAAGCCATTTGGGGAAGCTCAAGGAAAAATGTCCCCCCCCCATTCTGAAAGAAGTTAGCAGAAAAAGAAGGCAGGTATATCCATAAATGAGACTTTTACACGCAACTGGACTCGTGCTACCAGGCATAACCGAATCCAAACAGTTTGAGCATTTCAGATATTTGGAATGATAATATATTCTATTGGGAAGAATACATCCATGTGTCAATTAAAGCATGGTTGGCTGAGTGTGCATCTAACATCTGATTGGTTCTAAACAGATTCCCCCTGTCCTATATATTTAATTGATGATAAACATCCAACCTTCTTTCCATGCCATCTTTTTAATTAATGCCATAGTGCTTTACAGAGTTGCTCTTACTGTAAATTGATCAGGACGTCGGTTTTCTGATGCAAGAAAATGCAACCTCATTTTAGCCACTGTCTCATACTCTGTTTTTAGCACATGGCATGTCCAGAAGGTAAAAGCATAAGCCATCACCAAATGGGTCCAGAATCTGCAACCAAAAATTTAAGTTGAATGAAAAGTTCAAACCTACTCTGCCAACTAAAAATTCTATTGAAGGAAAAAAAAAACATTAAATTTGAATATTGATATTAAAAAATTTATAGCTCAGTAGACCAATTTCTTTCTTAGTCATGGGGCTCTGCACGCCAAAGGCAGCAGATTATTCCCCCAACTAACAAGGAGGTCTTGCCGGAATGGCCACATGAAATTGAACACAATTTTACAAAGAAATAGCCCACTTCATTCTTGAGAAGAGATGGAAACATGATCAATATCATTTGATTGAATAGTGGATCTAACACCTTGTTGTTTGAAGAAACCCTCCACTTTATTTGGTATTTTTTTCACGAAAAACAAACATGAGATAACAAATCCAGTCTTTCAATGGTTTAAGATTTATTCAACATAGTTCATAGTTCACTACACTCTTTTTTAGGGGGGGAAGTTGATATAAAGCAGAAAGATTACAAAACAAATTGATAATAAGTCTTGTATACCTGCATGATCCTGTGGGTATATTTGATATAGAGAGCTTATCCAAATCACTGTAAGTTAAATTAGAATGATCCAAAGTGTTATTTGTCCAATTAACTGGCACTGAGATAGTGAAGGCCAGGAATGCAATAGGAACGAAAATCTTAAGCCTGCACTTAAGAGGAAAAAAGAAAAGAAAAAAATGAGTCTATGAGCATAAAGGTTACAAGTCAATATTATGCTCAGAATAACATTCAATTGACAGGACACATGCTCCGAATGCAAAATCCTATTATGTATAGGAAAAGGACAAATCCATGGATCCACAGACAAGAATTGAATTGATGAATGTGCAAAGGATAAAATTTTCCAAAATGCTCAGAATATATTATCCCAACAATTTAAAGGAGATATTTACGTAGTGGTCAAAACCTTGAAGGAATACGATCAATAGAATGCAGGAGAGGGCTTGGTATACAGGTTCAGCTTTACTTACGCAAGGCAGAGAGGCGCCCAATTCATTGTTACTGGTGTAAATTTCAACAAACTTCCCTAAACTGTTCCAATTTTATCTGTACATTATAACAGAAGGGTAAATCGCAAATTTCAAATTCTATATCTTCAATGAGTTGAATGGAAAAACATTTTTGGACATCCCGAAAAGAAAGGGTGGACTAACAGTTTGTGATTGGGGGCAGTATCATTCTTGAAATCAGAATAAACCTACCAAACCTCCTAAGCGTATGCTGGCTTTGACTGATGAACAGTGACAATAAGTTTGTGGATATTTTCAAGGTTAGGTGATGAGGCAGGAGAGAAACAATTTAAGACATCAAAATACCAGCTTCAATCACAGTTACACATTAATCTCTAGATACCGAGTATAAATAATTTTGGTGAAGTTTTAACGGTGACTGAAGATTTCAAAGTTCGGTCAAGAAAACGAAGAGACAGTTGAGACATGAGACATCAAGAATACCAAAATGACAATCAGGTTTCTTTCAAATCTGTACCAGATATTTGATTTTTTTGCCAATGTCGATCTGTTCATAAATTACTTGCGTTTTTCCATGATATGACTGTGCTTGTATAAGATACTCTCAATGCCAGCCACTACCTAAAATTGACAATGTGATGGAAAACCTCACTACCAGTTCCAGGAACAAAGAACAAAAGATGTTATTCCGAGTTCCATCAAATTGCATTAGGCAAGGCCAATCACTTAATCAGTCGATACACAACTAATGTGCACATTATTTCCACAAAAAAACATGAATTGGAGATACATCACTTATACAAGTATTAGCTAAGCCCATATCACGACAAAAGTGCAGATGATACTGTTCATATGTAGATTCAGTGACTGCAATAAGTAATTTCAATGGCTAGACAGAGGCTGGCTTTAGATAAAGCTGGAAATCAACTTGAAATATGCGAGGAGCCGTTAACATGAGCAACAGCTTGCTCCAATGTTGTGTGCTTGCTAAGCACATATTGCGAAAATATGGGAGATCTAAAACAAGCAGAAGCATGTTTACTGAATCGGATGACATTTTGGATCAACAGTTAATTTTACAATTCATTCTCAGTTCTTCAATCCTACTCTATTTGCAGCAATCATCTGTCTAACACCAAAATGAAGCAAAATGTGAAAAGAAAAGAGAAAAGAAACTATACGCAATTGAACACCTAATGAATGACTCCTATAAATTCTTCAAATATCTCAAATTATCTACTTAAGAACCAACCTGTGTCTACTTTGTATTAGCAGTGGAGCAAACTTCATATCGGAGATATCAAATTTGCAAACAGTCAGGACATAGATCTCTAACTAACATTTTTTTGTTCCCAAAGAAGATAACAACAAATATCAAAAAGACGATTGAGTTTACTATCAAACTAAAGCATAACGAATCAAACAAGACATAAAGAAAAATAAGAGAACCATCATACCCTGTCAAGTAAATCCTCAAGTAAACAGCAGAATCCAATCCAGCATGGTCGATTAGCTCGGGTTCCGGCATTTGCAACGCTGCAGGCATCCAGTTGAGAAACCTCACATATGACCTGAAGTCCAAATTGACAAACTTGCCTACAAACGCACCAGTGCCCAATGGACTGCTCCTTAGACCTTTGATATACCATTTTGGGAAGTAAACCCTATCATTGACAGGCTGAATCCGAAGAATCGCAAACACAATAAAGAAAGCAAAGGCAGTGAGTATATTAATCGCTGCTGCTACTCCTATATCACTTATTGTCGCCATATCCTGTCCACTTCATTCGAAAGAAACAATAACTTATCCTCCCTGCAACAAAGAGATGACCTTAATAATATCATAAACCGGCTAGGAGGATCAAACATTAAAAGGACAACCTTTTTAGTGTTCAAAATCATTGCAGCAAAACAAACAAAACCGCAATTGGGTTTGCCATGAAAACGGTGTGGGGCTAGCTTTTCAGTCACATTAAAATGCCAATCAAACTACCGACATTTATCTAGAGTGTCAAAATCAAGGGGCTCACAAAATCTTAAAATTTCAAAAATTCCCATAACTGTAACACGTATATCACTGATTGGTCAAAAACATTGCTTCTTTCATCCCTATTTTCTCAGCAACCAAACACCCCCCTATCACACTGCAATACTGAACTTACCAGCAGCGTAACTAAGAGGAATTCTATTCCAACCCGCCAGATACCAAACCAAAGGAAGTTTCCTTTTCTTAATCAAACACATTGTTTTGATGTTTTCCCTGCTCAGTACTTTCCTCCACCCGTAATTACTCAGCAAACAAACAACTAACGAAGTCGTACAAACTTGATTAAGTTGAAAAGATCCAAACAACTTGGTGTTACCTTCGAAACGAGAAAACGACAGCGTTTGAGAGCGCAATGCCAGAGAAACAGAAGTAAGAAACGTACGTAACAGAAAGGAAGAGAAAGAGAGAACAAATAAGCACGTATCAGTGGCTTCTCTCTAGCAGTTTTTTGAGGTACGTCTCCGTTGTCTAATTTATTGTCTTAATCCTCAAAGCTAAAGCGAGAGCAAGTAAGATTCTTCGAACTATTACAACTATTATCTTCGCTTCCGTTTTCTTCTTCTCCGTCTCTTTTCGTTTTTTGAAAAAAATAATAATAATGGAAGAGACGCAGACAGTTGGGGTGGTGCGTGTAAGAGAGAGAGGGGAAGAAGAGAGAGAGGCCAGAGCATTTAAATAATAAAAAAGGTGAGGACGTGTCCTATTAAAACGCTCTTTTGACGTTACAAAATGTGTCGTTTAGAGTAGTAACCTTTTAATATTTCTTATTTGAAGAAGGATCGATGAACGGAGGGGATGAATGTTTGTTTCGGTGTTTTATATGTATTTTTAATTATTATTTTTTAATTTAACTCTTTTTAGTATTTTTAAGTTATTTTAATATACTAATAAAAAATATTCTTTTCAAGCAAAATACAATTTAAAAAATATTAATTTTACCCTCCAATCACGCTGCTCTAGGAAGTGAGGTGGTGTGATGCATGAGGACAGGTGAAATAAAGTAATAATAAAATAAAATAAAGAGAGAGAGAGAGAGAGAGAAGGGTCGATAAAGGCTGTAGACTTGTAGGTCGGTTGATGACGCATGTGCAAGTCATGTGATGGGATGGATCCATAACGGCTACTCCTCCTTAACAATGTCATGCCTTAAAGTCTAACGTTGTTAGACTATTTTCTTCCCTTTTTTCTTCTTCTTCGAGTTAATTACTGTATAGGTGGCCTGTCTATGTCACTGGTTGTTTGATATAAGAAAATATTATTATATGAGGTTGTGTTTGTTTCCCGGAATTCACTTTTTGGGAAACTATTTTCAAAATTTTCCTGTGTTTGTTTGTCTTCCGAAAAGTTGGTCAACAAAAAACACTTTTCGGTCAACGGAAAACACTTTCCAGTCAAAGAAAAATTTGGATTGGTTTTCAGGAAAGTGTTTTCCGGAAAATTTGGACGGAAAACACTTTCCGGAAGTTGTGAAAAATTTGTTTGATATAAAAAAATATTCATTCTATTAGTGTATTTTAAAAAATAAAAAATATTTGTAATTTGCATTATAGACATATAAAGGGGTCTAATAAATCAGTTTTATTTAATTATATAATAAAAAAATACAGCAAATCTAAGTGAGTTCACCAAAAACATGCAGGTCAAATCATAATAGAAAATAAAATAAGAAATATTATGAAAGTCAGGTCTTAAACTAATAAAATAATTTTTATTTTTAAAAAAATTGCTTTATAATAGTGAAACCTTTCTCTCATAGAGCAGTGTATAAACAGTATAATCCATCACAAATCTGTTTCTTTTACTGGAGAAGTTCGAAAGATCCATCTTTTTCCACCACATGCCCACCGATCCGCACCTTCTTCTAACCTAAATACTAATTTGTCGGTCGTGACACTTTTTTTTCCCCGACAAAAATAAAAAGATAAATAGGTTTCTTATATATATTCTTGGACACAATAGATATTGTGTTCACATCATGCGATTTTTATCCTTCTTAAAGAAAAGACGTCCCACCACATCTATGTTAAGGTCAAACTTAGTGCTTACGTGACTGTTTAAAAAAATTGAAATTTTTTAATTTAATTTTTAATTTAAATTAAATATTTTTGGTGTTTTTTTTTAAATAAATAGACTAGGTCGACCATCCTTCTTGTGACCTAGGAATGCGTGCTCATTATCTCCTTTTATTTGCAGTAAGCATCCGAATTCTGATCAGAGATTCCTTGATTTCTTGTGGGTGAACAAGGTCTGTCTATCGGTGATATATATATATATATATATATATATATATAAACAGAACAACATGGAAAAAACCTAGGAGCTTCATCTTGTACAAAAATTCCGGCAAGGCAAGTTATCAGACATTTAGCCTCTAGAAGTCGAGCCTGTTGTATGAACAGCCTTTCATGAATATTATTAGCATTTGGAGGCCGGGCCAATTTTGATGCTATGTTTTAAAGAAGCACGCTGTACATGTTGCAGATAAATATTACATCTTTTTGCTGAAAAGATTAGCAAATTCAAGAAAAAACAAATAATGAGACGAGCAGAGATAAGGACAACATTAATATTAATAAAATTACACTCACATGATCAACAGTCTGTGTCAAGTCTTTCCATATGGAGAACACTCAGCTTGAACACCAATCATTGACTCCAACAACCCAGAGCAACCAGACCAAGGTCAGATCACAGTTTAATAGATTGCTATATCATGCATCTACACAACACGACCACATGGGCGGAACCTTCAACAGATAATAATTTGTGCAGGGCATCAGCTTTTTTGATGGACTGCGATTTGGTGTATGTCCATCTCCTTCAACATCACAGATCGCCCACAGGAGTCGCATGGAGCGGTTCTAGATCCACAAAGACTCTCGTGCTCAGTTAATCCTCTCAATCGATCACGCACGTCCATAGCTGAAGTCCCAGCTTGAACCATGTCACCACAAAACCGGCATGTAATAAGACGAAGGGGACAGATTGAAGCCTGGTGTTGTACCTGCCACCAGCAAATGAATAGATGAAATACATCATTGCTAAGAAATGTAGAGGTAAATAAGTAATCATGCTTTGGGATGATTTCATGCAGGAGAAATACAACCCTTCAAAGGCTCAAGGAATTTCACTTAGTCTGTTGACTTCTTATTTCACTTGTTTCATGAGGAATTTCGGGGGAATTGACAACAGATTCAAAAGACTGCATTTTTACAATTCAATTTAAATTCTAACTTGCGGAAAAAAACTCGGTAGCATTTATCATCATCAGCTATATTGGAACCAAATGAAACTTCAACCAGTTGAATTATCCACAACTCCCGAAACTAACCAAAGCTCAGCTTGGACCATTCTAATCTTCCATGCTACATTATGCCAAATGTCATCTAAACAGATGGATTCATGGTTTATTTAACTTTGACAATGAATCAGATGTTCTATGTAACTTAGTTAACCAACTGCCTATACTACCCCTTTGATTGAAAATGCAAATTCACACTAAATCGAACAGTATAATAAACCAATGAAGAATTTTATGAAGAGAAGAAGAGGCAGGGTTTGTATAGCTTACCATCTGTTCCTTTTCAAGGACCACTCCACATGGGCATTGAAGTGGCTCATGGAAAACTTTCATGTGCTTCTCCATTTCACCCTGTTGAAAAGCTTGCCCACATTTGTCACAGTGCAAATGGTTTTTGGACTCTTCAATCCTCAGAACAATTCCACAGCCAGGATGCGAACAAACAATATTATGTCTGCTACAGAAGGCTTCGTGCAATGCTATACTTCTGCTGGGTATAAAATGCTTGCAGTTCCTACACTCTACAGTATCAATGTCCATAGGCGATGAAGATCCAGCTTGTTGACCCACCTTTTGGTTAATATTCTCTTGAATACTCACTGCTACATTGTACTTTGTTGTTCCCTTGAAACCACGAACACCAATGCTGTAAGCACCCATTCCCAAGTTCTTATCCTTAGAGCCAAGTATCAAAACTTTTGAACCTATATCGTGAGACGACCATTCATGTTGGTGTCTGGTTGGAAACATAAGAGGATGCTTTGACATGTAAAGATCAGTATCGCCATTATCGGTCTCGGCCTCTATCTTTACCTCAATCCTAATATCCTCAGCAGCAATTCTGTCCCAAATATCACTATCAATAGAGAATTTAAAATAGTTATAGTTTCCTTCTTCCACCATTCCAGATTCTGCCTTCCCAAATATAAGAGGCTTCAGCACAGGTTGACTGCTCGCCAGACCTGAATCTTGGCCAACAACATCAACCTCAATATCTGTTTCCAAGACAGAGACACTCGACGAAGGTCTCAACTCCAGAACCTGTAACTTGTATGTCAGTATCCCATGGTTGACAGTGATCACATCACCTTGAGAAAGAGTAGCATGTTGCCGAAGGCTTGTTTCAAGTACAGCCTTATGATTGGGTAAGTCTGAAAACCCAACAACATCTGGCTGAAGCTTTGCATAAGTTCCTTTAGGCAGCCAGACATACCGGACCTCAATCAAAGGAGCCTTTGGAGAATCTATGGGAAAGAGGTTACTCCATACATGAGGAGGAAGCCCTACTAAACCTTCTTCTGCAGTAAACTCAAGAACACCTGAGTGGGTCGTTGACTGCTTTGAGTCAGTGTCATTCATCTCTGAAAAACCTTCTTGATGAACAACTGATAATTCGAAATACAATGGTCCTTTATCAAATGCACCTTGATCAGACAATCCTGTGAAGCAAGAAGGCGGTAATTTAATCTTATCTCCACTACCCTGAAAAGATACAGCTTCTAGGATGCGAGAAAATACTATTCCTCTCCCTGCAAGCAAATTTTCTTGCATTTGCTCATCAACCTGCAGAGAAAACCAACTTCTTTTGAGCATAAAAAAGACCATTAAGATTCTAATATGAAAAAAATAAAAATAATTTTGGACACAGAAAAACAAGACACGAGAATCTCCTAGTGTGCTCATATACATGTGTAATCACTATGTGATGTGACTCATGTCCATCTATTACCATTCTAAACATTCTACAACCATGTTAAAAAAAATCCAATTCATGTTGAGATAAATATGGTAGCCAGTGACCACTTAGCTACCAAAAACTTTCTACTTCTATAACTCATGATGAAATGTCGAAAGTTCTTTGCAAAATTGAGGTGAATTAGGTTAGAGAATTCATATTTCTATAAATCTAGAAAATAACAAAGAAAATGAGCGTTTCAACATTTGATTACGAATCAAGGCAGCTTTTTAGTCATTCAATAATGATTGAAGGAAACCTTTCCACAACAAATAAGTAATGCCTAGCGCATTCAAGTCCTCAACGAATTGCCGATACCATGAAAGCTACAGGGAGAGTTTTTGCAGAAAAAGAAGGAAGACAGATAACCGAAACATCTTCAATATGTATCCAAACATCATGTCAATTAAATTGAAGTTTGCCTGGCCACAGTCCTGCTATAAAATGATGATATTAAAGCATCGCCCCCACTATTTTGATCATGTATAGTTCCCTCCGTACCAAAGATAGGATGCATCGAGGTGGGAATTAGATGCAACATGTAACAGCAGCACAGATTGAAGGCCAAATAAAAACTCAGTGCATGTTGCTTAGATAGGTTCAAAAAATCTTAATTAACACAAATAATCCCCAAAAATTCGATCAATTATTAATATTATTTGAAAACTCAAGAGAAACAGGAAATAGAGAGCAATCAAATCGAGTAAACAAGGAGATCAAGAAAGCGAGCCTGATTTCAAGGGAAAAAAGGAAGAAGGGGGGACCTTGAGCTGGGCTTCAATGGCATCGAGCCTTCGAGATCGATGAACAGCTTCGATGGCTTCTCTTTGCTTTCTTGCCTCTTCTTTCGCTTTCCTATCTCTATCAAGTTTAACTCTGGCTCTTTCTTTCCTCTCCTTCTGTTCTTTCTCTAACTTCTCTCTCGCTCTTCTCAGTTCAAAATCCATCTTCTTCTCTCTGCCTTTCTTTACAAGACAACCAACCTTGTTATATTTGTAGATATTTCAAGGATCGATTCGTGGAGTACTTAATATATAAGTTTGGTTCTGTCTGGTCGGTATCGGACGCCGAGTTGGACACGTTGTTCTGTTGTTTTCAATTATTTTTAATCAGATTTAAAATACTAATATTAAAAATATTTTTTAAAAAAATAATTAAAAAAAAAACGAGTGCAAAATTAAAGTGAACAAATAAAAAAAAAAAAAGCATAGAAGATGACGACATTGATGATGATTCGTTTAGTGAAATTCGAAATCCGTCTTGGTTTCCAAATTCCAGAAGGATCTGGGCTTTTCTTTTCTTTATTTTAAAGTTAAGGTTGGTGAGAATGTTTTTAGGAGGCCTATTTGGGCCCAATGTTGTACACTTAGCCCAATTGAGCCCAAATTCTCTTCCATGTCTAACCCTTTGTTGATTAATGAAGCCTCATCACCAAAAACATAACGGGCCAATCAGTCCCTCTCCATTATTCTCTGGTGGATTCTATAGGTAAATTGCTCTCACCCGCCACTTTGCTCTCCTCTTCGGGTCAACATTAGACCCACCAAGTAAATTGAATCACATAGAGTCAACTCTAATACAAATTAATTTTAAATTTGGAGTAGACAAGAAAGCAAATCAAAAGGTTTCAAGTTTGACTTGTTGGGTTGAGTTTAATGATTTTGTCAAATTGTTTTCTTTTTAAAAAAAAAATCCATCTTACAATTTTTTTCTTTTAATTGAATCTTTTTTTCCCACTTTTATACCTTTTTTTCTCATTTTATCTTTTAATATATGGTTGAATTTAAATTGATATTCATAATTTATTTTTCTATGAGGTTATCACAATCTCAAAAAAATCTCATGACACTTTGTTAGTCCTCAATTTTTGTAAGATTTTTTTATCATATCATTAACTAAAAGATAGTTTTAATTTCATAAACCCATCAAAATTTATGATATAAATCACGGGTTTGATGGGTTAAGTTATGAAGTCTAGGTCAATTCAATTATGTAATTAATTATACAATTAATATGAGTAACAACTTCTCTTCTTCTATTTCCCATACAATCAAAATAGTGAATTAAGATGATCCAGTGGTACAAGCTTGAGACTAAGAGGTTTGCTCTCTCTATGGTCTCAGATTTGAGCTCTATAGTTGCTAATATGATGATTACTGGAGACTTATATAGTTGTTAACTTTAGGACCCGTGAGATTAATCAAGGTACGTGCAAGCTAACCCGACTATCCATGTTAATAACAAAAAAAAATAGTGAATGAGCAAAAACCTACTTGCCTCCATCTCCACTCCATCATCAAAAAACACAAATCAGCCACCCATCACGGTCCAAACCACAACCACAACTAGCAGCTTCTCTTCCTCTATTTCCCACGTTGCCTTCTCTTCTTCGCCCTCATCCACCGTGAATTATAAAATCTCAAACAACCACCCAAATATGAGCACCAAAACCTAGAAAGGAGAGGTATGAGATGTAGTCTCATCTGGATAACAACCCCATTCCCCGATCCTAGAAAATCAATATCACAAAGGGAGCAGTCCAAGTTCTTGACCTTGAGATATCAAAGGCTTCCCAACAAGAGATGCTCTCAGCTCTAGACATTGCCATTTGTTGCACTTCTGTGCTGCCAGAGAAATGACCACAATGCTTGAAGTGACTAGAGCACAGAAGAATCAGTAGTGGAAATTCGAGGAATTTTGCCCAACCTAAAAGGATCTTTTTCCTGTGTTTTAAAAATGATTTAAAAAAATAAAAAAAAAACATTTTTATTTTTTATTTTAAATTAAAAAATTAGTATTTTTATATTATTTTAATTAAAAAAATATTATTTTAATATATTTTTAAATGAAAAATATTATCAAAAATAATTTTAACCACATTCTTAAATAATATAGAGCTTGCAAACACAATAAAGTATTGCATTAAACGCCATTGTACAAATCTCAATAATATAATTTCAACGGATATATGTATATTTTTAATTTTTTCTAACTTTTGATTTTTCTATGTAAATGTATAGAAATAGCTGCTGGTTAGATAAAAAAATATTTTAACTATTGATATAGTTGTTTAACTTTGATTTTTTAAATGGCTTGTGCGTTGGTTGGAGTTGCTACAAGGAAGGTAGAGACATAAGCCATCTTTTTCCCTCAGCTCAAAGAGTCAATGTCCTCAACTCTGCTGCTTTGGGGGGCGTGGGGCTTCTTTGTTAAGGGAGTTTGTCATGTCAACGTCAGCTCTTCATGCAAGGCAAGCTTTTGACATGTAAGACACGTCGTTTTCCTTAATCAGTAATTGTTTGGTTTAGTAGACAAACTCCTGGGAACTCAGTCACAAGATCCAAAGAACCTATGATTCTAACGATTGCCTTGGGAGATAGAATAATTACAGAAGATATCAAGCAATAAGAAGTCAATCCAGTGGCTGACTGGATACCAAATTGGATACCAAATTAAGCTGTGCTTTTCTTGCTCTCACTCAGAGTGTGTTTGGTATTGTTTTTACTTTTATAATTGAGGTTTTAAAAAAATAGTTTCATGAAAAACACTTTAGTTGCGGTTCAAAATATTTTTTAAAGTATTTGGTTAAAACTGTGGTTGAGTTTAAGGTTAATAAAAAATAGTTTCAAATGTTTGATTACCAAGCTTTTCATATTGATTTTAATTAATTTTTAGATTATTTTAATATTAAAAATATATTTTATATATATTAATAAACATAAAAACCCACCCCATCAGCCCCCACCCCCGTCTCCCTCTCTCTTAAAATCACAAGAACTCAATAAGCAGTACGCATGAAAAGCAGCTATTAGCTGTTTTTCATGCAACTGAGTTTTGCTGATTTTAGGGGTGGGTCCTACATCCAAAAATTAGTTTTTCAACCCTTACTAAACACGCAAGCCCTCAACTTTTTTTCTAAAATTTCAGTACACCCTCAATCCCAAATAACCTTTTAATTTGTCGGTTAATCTTCCCTCAAGTCGATGGATATTGAACTCGAAAAAAAAAACTACATAGTCAAAAGATGTGTTTGATAATGTGATGGGTAGAGTGGAGTGATTAAAAAAACTAAAAAACTGATTAAACAAAAAAAAAACTAAAAAAATAATAATAATTGAAGAAACCATACCATAAAAAATAACTAATTAAACCAATGTTTATAAAATCTTCTGATTTGGTTCGGTTTTAATTTCGGTTCTATAAGGCTGAAATAGAAAAATAATAACTTAACCTAACTATTTCAAATTACATGACAAAGGTAGTACAAAAAATGTTTTATATCCTAAGTCCTAACCCACTAAACCTAGCAACCACCCATTTCTTTTAAGACTCATAAGAGAGTGTTTGACACTGCGTTTCAAAAATATTTTTGAAAAAAAATAAAAAAAAATTATTTGTATTTTTACCTTAAATTAATTTTTTTTGTATTTTTAGATCATTTTCATGTGCTGATGTCAAAAATAATTTTAAAAAAAATATAAAAAAATCATTTAATGCATTTTCAAATAAAAATTACTTTAAAAAACAACCACAACTACACCTCCAAACAAACACTAAAAACATAGCACGCCACATTACAGACTCAATCCTTCTAGCCTTCTCATCCTCAGTTCTTCATTCTTTAATTTTCGCTGTATGTTGTACGGGCAGATTTTGCAGCATCCTTCTCCAGTTCTTTACAGTAAAATTTCTCTTTGTTTTTTTATTTAACAAATGTTTTTATTTGTGCTTTTCCATAACTAATTAGTTTGCTAGTCGTGCTCTTTTCCTTTATTGAAGTTCAAATAATTGTGTAATGAGATAATAAATCAGGAGTTATTCACCCGATAGTTGTGTGATGAGTGAAGCCGTTGCATTGCCTTTTATCTTCCTGACATCAGATTGACAAGAGCTTGGTTTTCATACAAGGGGCCAACATCCCAATCCTCGGTCGATGATGAAAGGGTCATTAGGGCGACCACAATGGATCTCATGCTCGGCCGCAACTGAGGATCCTCATGAGTGCATGCCTTGGCAAGCTGGGTCATCTGGATCCAAAATAGCCACGTAGCTTTAATTCTGACAGCAAAAACAGGATCTTCATATTTATTTTCCTAAAAAGTTTTTCTTTTTACCTTTCGAACTGAATCAAGTGGATAGTCTTCTCCTAGCCTTGGGTCAACTAATTTGAGAAGATCTTCTTCAGGATCAGGCTGATTTAGAACATCCTCGAACTGTGGAGTGAAGTGTGGAAAAAAAGGGTCAGCTTGGAGAAAAATCAGAAGCAGCACAGACAGGCTTGGAAGTTTAATAAAGTTCAATTCAACCCCACTAAGCCTGGTTTAATACTGTAGTTCAAATTGTCTTGCACAGCATCGATTCAAGCTTCAGGAGAGCTTGACGTACAGCAAATTAAGCCCATCTATTGACATCCAGAAATTAATAGATATAAGAGGAATGGCAGAAAACTAACCAAAGAAATAAGGCACCTTGATTCAGCACTAGAACCATTTTCCTTGACGATAGCTTCTTTAGCGGAAATAAGTTCATAGAGGACAACTCCAAATGCAAAAACATCTATTTTTGGAGAAACATCACCATAATGAGCATATCTGCATGGAAGCATGGGAAATGTTAATCCATGTTTCGTCAATGTGTGTGTGTTATTTAAGTTTTTGCCCTGTCCTGCTAGATGCGTAAGATACCCTTTGTATAATTCTCGTAGACAAAAAATGGCATTAAATTTTCATTTGCAAACTATAGGGACTTCATCAGGCATACTTCTAACTCTGTTGGATTTATAATTATAATCATACCACCCAAAAATATTACTTGGCTGCAGCAGTGCTATGCACACATATCTTCCCACTCTAAAAACAACACTTTTTTTGCATTATAGTCAGACTCCTCTATATGACTCACTCATTCATTCATTTTTCACCACACTCATGAAGCCCCCCCCATCACATCCGAGGTCATGAATTATACACTGGGAGACCAACCTCCCATGCCATACCCCCTTCCTGCCTGGCAAGAAACCTCAGGGTTCGAGAAATTTTGGATTTCCCGAGGCTTATGCTATCAAAGTGCATGGATAATAGATGCAAAACAAAATTCTCAATAGCCTTCTATCAGAACATTTTCAGTGTCACCTACATGTACCATTTACTGACCCTACTTTAAAATTATATCAGATGCTCCAAACAATAACACAAATAAATTTGCAGATAAGAATAAGGTAAAATCACACAACTCATAATAACTTTGTTTGCACTGACACTGATTTTGGGCCCTTTCTGCGAACTCCAAACAGTTATAAACAGGGCAAGTTGCTAAGAAATTGAAACCAGCCAGTAGTTAAGCTAAACAAGATCCTATCTGAAACCTATTCCAAAGTTCTTATCTTCTTATAGAATTGTTAAAAGAGAAAATGTCTTACTCTGGTGGCATGTATCCAAATGTACCCACAAGACGTGTAAGGAGCGATGCACCTCCAACCTCAGTTAGTTTAGTTAATCCAAAATCTGCAACCTGTATAATAAAGGATCCAGTACAGCTATGTGAAAAAGGCTTGAAATGGGACACCATCACGAGAAAAATATCAATCCAACCTTTCCCCTGAAGTTCTTGTCTATCAGTATGTTTGCTGATTTAATATCACGATGAATATAAACAGGGACAGTATGCTCGTGGATATATTCAAGACCTCTAGCTGAATCAAGGGCAATTTGCACTCTTGTAGACCATGGTAATGGATCCTTCCCTGCAAACAAGCAACACCTTTAATATTGCCATTCTATGTGTCTCCTACCACCAGAAATGATGTTCACAATAGACATGTAGTCTCACCAGAGCCACGCAAATGTTGGCTTAGGTTTCCGTTTTCAATGTACTCGTAAACTACGAAAAGAAAACCCTCCACACAATAACCTATCAATCGGACCTGCAATTAAGTGTAGATAGTACAGCTTAGTGCATAAAGTACAAGTAAAAACATTACCAGTTCATTGAAAGCAAGAAAACTTCAAAATTTAACAAGGTCATCAATGCAACTCGTATGTGCAGATACACACGATCAAGTGCACATACAACTATTTTATTCACTTCCATAACAATGGTGATTAAATAATTTCTGACATGCAAGAATCCTTCCTGCAGGACATCCATCAATTACTTTTACAACTCAGATCCATGGATATATTTAACCGACATAAATTCCATCCAGAAAAAAAAAAAAAAAAAAAAAAATATATATATATATATATATATATATATATATATATATATATATATATATATGTCACATGGCAGTGGTCTAAAGGTCTATGATATGTAACATGAAGCACATTTATTAACTTGCATAACAATCTCGAAATTCCATATGCCTATGCAACTGTAGATCTTCCTATTATTTAAAATTAGATCATGCTCCCGTGGAAGAGATATACAGTGTTCCAAATTGTATTGCATGTTAGGGGATTGTCTGTGTTGGGGAGATACATGGGCCTCAATGTCTGAATTGGCCTGTGCGCACGAGGGCTTACACATAATGATGGACATCACCTCCAGTCCAAAAGCCTAAACTAGTGGGTTATGGGTCCAATTTTCTATATAAACAGATGTGCGACGTTTCACTCACACGTGCACCCAACATTGCCAAAAACAGATAGTGTGCAAGGTATTGGGTGAATAAGTGGATTAAACTATTAACATTAACATCAAAACAAAAGTAAGGGAGTAGAGGGTGCAGTAACTTTATCAAAGTTGCCATGCACGTGAATATAGGCCTTTTGCACTCACTAGTTCTAGAACAGAGAATGCAAGATCAACAGTGCCTTCCTCCTATGTGCCGTGCTAAATTAAAAATTCGTGAAATCAATTAAAGGATGAGAAGATACTGTTACCAGTTTAAAATGAAGATCTAAACAGTATTTTCCAGCAAATTGTTAGCTAGCCTAAATAAAAATGTATTACATTTACTCAAGTACAGAAAAGATTCTAACACTGATTCTTGTTGATAAGTACAGTATATATTTCTTGTAATTGCAAAAACATGAAAGCATTACCAGGTTCAGGTGGTGAATATGTGTTAAAACCTTGAGCTCAGCAAAAAACTCTTTTGAATCTTGCACGTTCATCTTCTTGATTGCAGCTTTCTGCATAATAAGTCAAAAGAATAAATTTTAGAATGAAAATTCACTCACACATGTAATAAGTGTAATATGCAATAAACATTTGGGGGTGCCCAGTTGGGGGTGAGCATCTGGTCAGGTTCTTAAGTAGAGGTACATCACTTTAAGGCGCTTCAGATTTCCAACCCACGATAAATTGATTAAAAAATTTAAAAGCAATTTCAAGAACATATGTTCAGTTGGTTTAGTTCAACTTCTCCAAAGCTAAACAGAACTCCAGCATTTGAGACTGTAAACTTTTCTTCCAAATTAAATCAAATCCGAAACAATCGATCTGAATGTATTGAAGAGTTGATTCAGAAATACACTGTTGACAAAATCTCACTCACCCTTTATGCTGACATAAGTCAAGAAAATCTAAGAAAAGAAAAGGAGTGGACCTTAATGTATAAGAACACAGGATCTTAAGAAATGCAGATTCAGCGACCACTATTTCAATCCAAGCCAGGCAGATGCTACAGTTAACTTAGTTGCTAATATACCTTTACCATTCACCCAGTAGGGTTTTTTTTCATTCATTTCCACAACTTGAATTCTAAGTTCTAATTGGCTAATGACTAGGCCTCACATAGCCTATATGAAGTTGGATCTAGGACTCCTATGTTCTGGTAACATAAATCTCTCTAAAGCAGGTAGAATCATATGATATGACCAAATCAAATTAAAAAATCAAAGTCTTGTCAATTCACATCAAGTGTTTAATACAAACGTGGCAAAGTAACATTATCCTAAAATCAAAATATGCTGAATAAGTTAACATAAATATAAATGGCCTTCTACAATAAATGGATCTGTGTTTTATTTGAGATCTATTCTTTGACGGTTATGTTATGTGGTAGGATGGGAGATTATAACTAGCAATATAAAAACTGAATAAAGATCAGGCACCCGCTCTTATCATTAAAGTGAAGGTGCCAAACTAACTCAAACTCAATAACATTCAATACCTCACAGGAAAATGCATGATGATATATCGTTACTTCAACAATGAGGATCATAAATAAATAAAAAATTTAGTTATTACAGACCTCGCCTCTCAGTTCTGCATAGTATACAGTCCCAAAGCCACCTTCACCAATCTTATTTGCAAGACTAAAGTCATCAGTGGCCTTGGCAAGTTCTTCATAAGAGTATTCGACAGATTTGTTCACAGTTATGCCTCTAAGGCCTTGAGACCCAGTCGCATTCACAGGTCTATTAGAGTTACTTCCAGTTACTGAAGCAAGAAAGAGAAATGTTTTATATGTTTAGTCAATGGGAATCCTGTAACCTTGCCCCGTAATAAAATATAATCAGCTCATTCCTCATGCAAAACCGATTCCTAATGTTCTCTTTAAAAGAAATAAAAAGAAGAGAAACTTGTTGACACCAGTTAATTCATTGAGAAATCTTCAGTCATAAATTAAGGACGGGGATAATGATAGAAATACCATGCACAGGTGGTGGAGAGAGTTGTGGAGATGCCGACAGCAATATTGCTCCCTTCCCCTTCTTCTTTCGGTAAAATCCCACATAAATAAGTACTGCCAACAACAGCGCCACAGCTACTGCTGCCATGCTTATGCCAGCTATAGTTCCGCCTGCTATTCCTGGTTACAGGAAAGTACAACGTCAGCTCAAGGTAGCAACTTTGAATTTTATCATCTTACATTCACGTCCAAATATCAGAATAAAGAACCAGAGAAGCCCAAAGCACCTGTGCTGAAAAAGGTAAAAATGAAAAACAAAAGGAAATTACAAACATGTAATAAATCGTACCACCCAAAAAAGAATAAACAAACAAACAAACAGTAAAAACGAAGAACAAATTTAGAATGTAGTGCAAGTAAGAAAAAAATCACCTCGACTTCAAGGGCCGGTAGCTACCATCTGCATCTGTAAATAAAGAAGAAACAGATTCGCGGTAAGACAAAATGAAATCATCTAACTGCTAAAAACTGTTAATTCAGGCATCAATAAATAGCTTTAGAATTTAATGAACATAAAATTATTAATCTGGACCGGGAAATATAAACTAAATACCCCCAATGCTTATTTATTGTGTATTTTCTTAATTAATTTCCCTAATTCAATTGCCCCCAACTAACTAATAATGAAAACAAAACATTATCTCTCCAATTCTTCTAAAAATAAACAAATCACCTTTGGTAGGAATGTAAACCACACCAGTCCCCCGACTAAAATTGAAACCAACATTATACCGCTGCAGGAGCTCCTGAGTAACGTTGTTCTGATTGGCAATGGACTCCAAATTATCGTTGGGTTGGAGCGGGTACGTCGTAAACAGGCCGTAATCCTTAGAAACCTTGCTATCCCCACACGAACAATTAACACTCACATTGAGTACTGCTCCGTTACCCGGTATATTATACTGGGAGTAGTTATTAAAGTATATCAAAGACGGAATCGTGGTCAAATTCGCATAGTATGTATAAGCGACGTCAGTGTAAGTGTTTCCAGATCTGACGTTGAAGTTGAAGGAGTGGCCGAGGAATTGACCTTCGATGCAGTCGCAGGGGAAAGGGATGTTGATCCTGGTGAAGGATGGGAGGAAGTGTTTGCTTGGAAGTCGAGGGTTGTAACGGAGGATGGTGTCGAAATCTGATGATTTCAAGATGCTTGATTGCATAACTTCGGCGATGAATGTGAGGTTCACTTCTGGCCAAACGTAGTAGGAGGCTAGAGCCAAATCGCAGCCTTTGCTGCACTTTGATTCGATTGAGTAGCAGAGTAAAAGCTGAAGAAGAAAACCTAACCCTAATTTGGGATTCATTGGTTGGAGAAATTCCTGTCCAGTAGAAGGAAGATGAACTAGAGAAACTGAATTTTGATTTTGATGACTGTTGACTTGAGATTTTGGGTTTTAGAAATTCTTTAAATCAAAAAAAGAAAAATTAAATAATGGAGGGAGGAGGTTACTGGATTCGTGTGATGATGATTAGTTAATGGCCGATGCTCGACGGTTGTCCGTGTTCAGTTAAATCCCCGCGGTTTTCTGTTAAATGAATTTGGTTCGGCGGGGCGGTGCTCGTTAGTCTATAGAAATTAGAGAGTAAAGGACGCGCGCCGGCTGTTTGACTTCGACTCTTCAAATTGGACCCGGCACTACTCCCCGGGTTGACCCAAATTTCAAGTCCAGCAACGGTCAGAATTTTACTTCGTTGTTTTATTCTGTTGACGTTTGAACTAGGAACCGGGAAAAAAAAACCCGGAAAATATGTGTATTTTTTCTCTTTGAAAAAGAATCTAAATTGTGTGGAAAAAAAAACTTTATAAAGGCCATGATATACCTATTTTAAAAACAGTATTATTTGTTTTAAAAAAATAATCCTATTTTTTTAAATAGTTAAATTACTATATTACTTTTAAAAGATAAAATATTTTTTCTAAATTTAGACGCGTTAACAATACAATAATTAAATTGCAAATTAACATAAAATTTTTTCGTAACAACATATAAAATCAAAAATCTTAGAATTTTAACACAAAAAATATTAAGATTTTATATCTATACTTTACATTGCACCATTATAATTATTATATTTGACTTCAACATATCTAAGTGTTCATAAAGAAATCATGTTTAATTAATTTATGATAATGTGGAAGTAAAACACGAGACTACTAATATATGATAGTTTACTCTCTAAATAATTTTTTTTTTCTTTGGCGAGCTTTGATGTTTTTTCAATAATATTTGTCATTGTGGTAACAATTGCTTTTAAAAATATTTATTGTTTAAAAATATATAAAAATAATATTGTTGGTCTAATTTTAAAATGTTTATTGCTTAAAAATATATAAAAATAATATTATTGGTTTATTTTAGAGTTATTCTTGTGAATTTGGTGACTTGATAGAGTAAGAAAATCAATTTAAGTGGTGTAGAGTTTCCATTTTTTTTCATTTAAGCTTTCTTTCATAATCTCTTTCTAGTTTAGACTTTTCCATGGTAAATTAACCAACTTACTTTGAAACACTCATTTCTCATACATTCCTCAAAAGTCTTAGAATTAAGATCTAGGGTTTTCTTATTTCTCATTCTAAATTCACTAGAACAATGAAAAAAAAGTAGAAATCATCTTACCAACCAAGTTTGAACTCAATTAATGACTTTATTGTCGTGTTTTCTCATATTTCATCTTCCACTTTTGAAATTCCTTACTTCTCTCTCTAAACTTGTCAAACTCATTTCTCTCTCTATATATAACTTTTAATTTTGCTTATTCTATCAAAAATCACTCATGATTTCCTTCACAACTCTCATTTAGAAGAGTAAGCACAAGTTTTTTTTAAATAAAAGGAGAAAATTGTTCTCTCATTAGCTCTTGTTAACCTTGATTAGGCAAGAGAAAATATTTTTTTATTTAATTACAATAATATCATTTTTTTAGTTCTCTCTTGTGTTACCTTATTAAGAAGAAAGCTAAAAGAGATCGATCATTCATTGTACATACAAACTAAAATTACTATGGATTGAAACAGTGAAATTATGGTTTTGCCCCTCGGTGCTATTTAGCTCGAACCTTGGAATCATGGGTAATTTCAATTTCCCCCTTTTTTGTGCATAGTAAAATAACTGATCTAGCCCCTAATAAGATAAAATAAAATTTTGTTTGCAGGGGTATCACGATCCTTACACATTCTTTATAAACAGTGCAGACATTGTGTAACTACCGATCTGCCCCCTATAAATGACAAAAACATTGCCTTGGTGGCAGGGGTGAGGCGACAATTCACATTTTCTTAAGTAATATTTTATTCTGGGATGAACAATAGTGTAACGGTGTTAATACTGATTTAGCTCTAGAAAAGACAAAATGCAAGACTAAGGTTTGGGGGTGGTTAGGTAATTGACCATTTTAAAATTAATATTTACTGTTGGTTGCAGCAGGTGCGTCCAGAGAATGCGTTGATAGGTTTCGGGCTCACGCCCCCTTTGGGAGGCAAGTGTTGGCTACTACGGCGATTAAAAATTTGCACCCGACGTGTCACCGGATGAGCCTCCATGTCCTCCACCTTATGGTGGAATGCATTGCGTCCAGAGGTGGCCGTAATATCTCCAGTTGGTTGTCGAACGTTTGTTCCCTCTTTTCTCTCTCCTGCCGGCGAAAGTGCTTGGCAATCTCAGTGTTGTATAACTTTCCAGTTCAGTCCCTTATCTTATGATTATGTTTTATGGTCCTGATGTCTGGTATAGAAGTTTTGAATTGTTTCAATTTTGTCCTTCATTGGAAATTGATTAGATATTGTAGTTTCATTTTAGATATGTTATATGTACTGTGTTGCATGCCCGGTCAAAAATTTTATAATGTCAAAAAAAGATCAAAAATGATAAAGTTTTTAAGGAAATAAGAAAAACTTTGGACCCATGACATTAATTCGTATGAGTTCAATGAGCTTGATTGATTTAATAATATGTTTAAAATACAAAAAGAAATGACTAATTAAAAAAATACTGCTTGCCAATATTATGAAAAGGTACTAGATAAATATTCTTAAAAATCTTAAAGATCTTATTTGATAACAAAGCAAGAATTGAATGATAATAGGATAATTTCAACAATTGAAGCTCAATCACTTGCAAATCAAACGTTGAATGATAAATGAAAAATAAAATCAATTTTTAAAAGGACAATAATATTTGACTCAAGTTAATATACCAAGTTTATGACCTAATTATGAGGTTGGGATAAACCCATACAAAATAATTTGATTAACTCTCAAGCAAACTAAATGATGAAAAATAAAAGTTAAGAAATGATTGAAAAAAAACTTGAGTAAACCTGAGTTAACTCTAATAGCTCTTGACCTGGGATATAAGATTGAGATGACCCTATACGAATAGAAATATAAAACAATAACAAAGTAGAAGGCCTAATAATTTAATATCCAATGTTGAAATTAAATAGAAAGCTATCAATTTAAAAAAATATATATGAAAAAACATTGAATTCAAATCAAGTTAACTTCTGAAATATCTGCCCTGAGTCATGAAAAAGAGTTATCTTATATAAGGCAAACCTGAAATAATCACTAAGAAAACTTCTCAAATACCTAAAATAAAGAGAAAAAAACAAAACAACTAGCAATAAAAAAATAAGAACCAAATTTGGTATACAAATAAAATAAAATAAAACAATGTGGGATGAAATTGAAAAATAAAATAAATTAAGAAATAATAAAAAAAAATAAAAGAACAAAGACCAAATTTGGTATAAAATTAAATGAAATAAAATAACAAGGGAATAAACAAAAAAATAAAATAAATAATGAAAATGAAAAAAAAACTAAACAACAATAAAAAAGAATGAGAATGAAATAAAACACATAAAAGAACTGAAGGATGATTTGAAAAACAATTACTATTTTAAAAATTATCTTCAACAAAGTAAATAATCATTGAAAGAAAAAATACAAAATTCAAAGGAAAAAAATTTGAAGATATGTTTTGAAAAAACAAAAGGGTAAGTGTGGAAATCAAGGGGGAGAGAGAGAAAAAGGGAAAAAAAAGAAAAATATCTCAAATGCTAAACTAAAGTTTGTTGGTCACACATGTTGTCTTGGGATGAAAATGTTATTGAGATGATTCAGATGACATTATATAAACCACTGTTAGGTTACTGAAAAACACCTCAAGGATCATCGCAATATCACAATTGTTTATCACTTACTAGTGCATGTGTTATGTCAACCTTGTTTTCATTTTAAATAATGTTATATACTTATTAAACATAGTAAATTGTCCACCTTTTAATTTAATTATAAAAAACAAGTTGAAAAAACAAAAAAAAGCTCATGCACTTCAATTGATTTTTTTATTTATTATAAAGGTAAGTCCATCACTTAACTGTGCTAAGAAAAAGATTTTTCATGCTAATTTTTTTTTCCTTTTAATGATAGTTAAATAATGTTTTGTGCTAAAAAACAATTTGTCCCAATCCATTTACCAATGAGATATGTGAAAGTGAAAACGACTACATTACCTATCAACAAGGCCATTTGTTTTTGTTGAGAAATGAAAAGACATCAAAACAATATTCCAATTCATGATGTTTTGTGTCTTAGTCTACATTTTAGGTAATTATTAATAAAACAATGTAGTGATATCTAGCACCATAACAATTATAACTTAGATAAGAAGAATTACTATTCAACATAATAATGAGAGGGGCTATGATTTGTACGAAGTAACTAATATGATGCTCTAATCATGCTGTAATCATTCATAGCAAGAAACAATGAAAATGTCTCCCATAAGATAAGTGAAGCTATAGACAAGTGTATGGAAGGACAATCAAAATTACTAGCTAGTGGGTTACAGAAATGGAAAAAAAATGTCAATGTTTGATGTCACATAAAGGCTATAAGGCATCCATACTTGGGACTTTATTCAATAGAGACAAATATGATTTAGGTGGCTATTTTAAAAGGTATCTTCTTCTCTTCTAATTAACCTTCAATCATATTACATCACATTTCAATACAATTACATTATATAAAAACTAATAGGGAAGGAAAAACATTATAGGCAATTTCATTGCTCACTCTTTTCTAATTAAACTTCAATCATATTACATTACATTGCACTACAATTAATTACATAACAACTAATAGGGAAGGAAAAAACATTATTGACAATTTCATCTTACTCTCTTTTCATTAATTATATTTTCTCTCTCGATTGCATCTTTATGTGTGTGTTTTAATGAATGGTTTGAATTCTTTGCATTTACTTTGAGATATAAAAGTTATTATTATATTTTGAAACTTGATTGTGAGTCAATTTAATGAGATATATTTTAATTTATAGCTTATAACACAATTAAAAGAATAAGGACTAACTAATAATTTATAGTTATTTTTATGTTTATTTTGTTTTAGATCCCTTTAGTTTTTAGAATTTTTATTTTGATCAAAAAAATTTATTTTGTTTATTTTTCAATCTTTGGATTTAAGAGGAAAAAAATCACCAAAATATGGTGAAGAAGAGATAAAGTTGATGGTTGACCTAAATTTGACAACAAAACAAGTTGTTATTGGTGTCAACGAGTTCTATTAAAGTGTTTTTAACCATTGATTTTTCTAAAAAAGTTTCTCTTTCCTTTTCGTGCTTGACTTTGTGTTTTTGAATAGTTAAGGGTGTTTTTAGTTGAGAGATTGATTTATTCAAATTATAAGGGTGTTTGTTAGTTTTTCTAGGTGCTAATTGGTTGAAAATATATTTTAAGTTCAACAACCACTAGCTTGATTTACTAACCTCATTTCACACAACATGTCATTTATCATAGTAAATGATGCATTACTTGCAATTTCTTTTTAATAGAAAAGAGTAAACAAAAAAAAATAAAGTCAGGCGAGGAAACTTAACATTGCAAGCTCATGTGACCTTTCTATTATATGTGCTAGGCTTGACAACATTTCTTTTGGCTAGCCAATTATGGATTTTTCTACTTAAGTTTAGTTAAAACAATTAACTTAAAAATATATTTATTTTATTAAATAATATTCAATTTATATTTTGATTAGGATCATAGCCTGTTTCTTAGCTGCTTCCCCTGATTATAGTTACTTGGAATTGCTCAACTCGCACACCACTCGAGGAACACAAAAGGCAAGATTATGGGTATATTAATGTTTGTCACGGAGAAAAAAATATAATAATCGGAAGGAAAAAAAAAATTAAAAGTGGGAAAGGGGTGTGTGTGTGTGTTATCGTTCTATTTAATTCTTTAAAAGTTTTTCGAGCATAGAATTACCGTAATTACAAAAAATGTTCTCACATGTCATTTAAGTTTAAGAAGTTATAAATTATTTAATATAAATAAAACATTTTTAATATATAACAAATTATATTGATCGGTTTTATATCTCAAAAGCACATCAATGACATTTAATCATGGCTACTTTAAATATTTACAAACATAACATAATGATTAAATACTAAACATTTTTTTTTACCCCACACTCCATCCATGAATAACATAGCAAAATGGAGCACAACACATCAACCGTATTAGAGCAACACCAAACAGATCCAATTTTTTTTTATATGAGGAAACAATTTTTTAGAAAATATATTTTGTGGATCCAGATAAACGATTAAAATTCTCGCTGTTTTAAATTCTTACAAGAGATGCATATCCTAACTCGAACTCGAAACCGTCTGTGCAAATCGCAAGCTCTCTGTCATTAAGTCATATCCCCTATGAACATAGATCCAAATTCTCCTAAATTTGTGCACCAAATCGATAAGAAATACACATACATACACACAACAATCTATTGATAAATTTAAATTTCAAATGATATTAAACTTGATAAATTAAAATTTCAAATGATATTAGCTTACAATTAATCCAAAATAGTGACCGGCAATATGACGGCAAATCCTAACACTCAAGATTTTACATCATGAAATCTACCATGTAGAGACCATAATGTTCAATATGGTATTGATATTAATTAGGACTCTGAAATTCAATATTTCTTTTGATCCCAATCAAGAATTCAATGCCGAGTGTGCCTCTCAAAATGTCCACACCAACCTAAGCTAGCTGCAATCAACTACAACACAGGGGACAGGGAAAGGGAAAGGTGGGAGAGGGGAACAGTAGGAATAGATCCACGAGCAAAATACATCTTAGAAAATAGCAAAATTTAGTAGAGCTATTGCTGATCTTATTATTATTATTATTATTATTATTATTATTATTATTATTATTGTGTTTTGATGATAATTTCTATTAACTATCCATTCATCAGAATATGGATTTTATTAAATTTGATCTGCAAATAAGTTCCACATGTTATTTTAGTCTAGATCTTTTATGGATTTTAATATATAACATAATGAATATATTGTATTCAATTTTAAATTGTCATAAAAGTTCGTGTTGGTAGAGTCGGTGAGGATTTTATATGTTTGGCTAATTAACACATCTTTGAAACTTGAAAGAAAGTGAATTTGAGGGTGGATTGTTGAAAATCAGTGCCATCATCAATAGAATTTTATGGTTGAACGAGAATTATGATGACGGTCGGCAAACATAACACATGCCGTACAAAGAAGAAGGGATCCCTTGACCTCCATTTATTATTATTATTATTATTATTTGTCAAATGAATATTGTAGGCTTTTCCACTTCTCTATGGTTATGATAAAAACTTGGATTTGCCCACTTTGGTAGTTGAGAGTTGACTTTTTGGTTTCCGTCAAAGGATTATTGGACCTCCTTATTCTAAAATTAGGATTTCCCTATTTTCTGCTGGCAATTAAAATCACGTTTGTGTCGAAAATTGTTGACCACCTTACTCAATGGCGTTGAGTTTCGAGGGCCATGTTTAGATCCAAGAGACAGTGTGTGTGTGTGGAGTAAAAAACACTAAAAAAAGGGAATAAAGAAAAGAAGCTTTACTGAAAGAAAGAAAAAAGAGATCATACTTTTTATAGACAGTCAATTCCTCTTCCCTTCCCTCTATTGCATTAGGGTTTTCTTGCATTCAAATTTACATCATTTAGGGCATGAATATTCCTGTCAACTTTGCAATAAAGTACCACTTTAGATCACGCACACTGATAAATCTATTGCTGGTAATGGCCTGGTGCCCCAGTTGGTTCCGATTGGCCAGTCCGCTGTAGATTTGTCTTCTAGAAGAAATTGTTTATATTGGAGATAACTGTTGTCGGAAATTGCATTTGCACAGCTAATCCTCGGATCTCATGTCTTCTTTCTCCATTGAACCTGGCCCAGAAGCTCAGTCTCGATACTTACACAGCCGCCCTTTCCATACGTGTCCATACTAGCTGCCTTTCTTACCTGGTTTTTAATCAATTAACGTTAATTTATCTTTATTAGACTAATAATGAATTGTGTCGGAATTCAATCTCGAACATTTTGTTGATTACAGTTTGAAAGCATTTTGGTTCTTGAATAGAAATCCCAGGTGGTCACAGCAAGCAAAACACACGATTTCCTTCACCTTCAAGTCCACATTTGACGAGTTTTATGCTCGGTTTTTCTCTGCTAGTGATGTTATGTTACTGTTTGACCCTTGCTATAGCTCGAAAAAGACACCACCCCACAATTTTCTTTCCAGTCAGATCAATGATGAGATGGCAGGAAATCGGCACCTCATAAACAAATATTTCAATGGCCAAGAAACTTTAGGTGTTTACACGACACATTTTACAGACTTTCGAAGTGGGCCAACCAATATCCACGCCCTTGTATAAATAATATCAAGCTATCTAGCTACCAGGCTCCCACATTGCCTTCCTCGACTCGTAAACCCACACTTTTCTTTCAAAAAAAACTCCGAGTATCACCAAAAATGAAACTCTCTCGCCTCGTCCTCCTGCTAGCTCTTCTCATTTTCTTTAGCAGCACTCCTAGGAGCTGTCACGCAATTCGCAGGAGCTTCTCTGCACCTTCAACGAGCCAGCAGGGTTTTCGCTCCCCGTTTAGGTCTTCACCGTTTGCAGAAAGAGCTAAAGAATTCGAGTCACAGAAGCGAAGGGTTCCTACAGGCTCGAACCCATTGCATAACAAGCGGTAATTTTTGAAAGCTCCATGGCCAAGCTAGCACGACCCTTGTTCTCTTCGCTTCTCTTATGTTGTTTTAATTATTATATTGGATTTAACAACAGCAGCATAGGTAATTAATTATATGCTAAGCTAAAGCATATATATATATATATACACTTTGTAGAGATATTTGTGCAGATCGTAGCTCAATTAATAAATATATTGATGTTTGTTTGAATAATGTTCCTGATAATGTATTATATGATTTAATAATATCCATTTACATATATAATTTCCTTTATTTTGTAGCAGTAAGATTAATTATTGCAGCATTCATCTCATCGTATCTACTCCACTAAATTCTAGCAGTGATCGATTCAGGATTTGAAATGTTGGTTCTGTATTGGTTAACGCATGCATGATCCAAGCGAGGGCTGAGAACCTGTGTGGTTTGCGACTTTGGTTCGTGGTTTTTGTTAGGCTCTCAGGATGGTAATTAAGTCAAGAAACAGCAGGCAAAAAAACAAAAAAAAAACCAGCACGGGAGAAGGCTGATTTCATTAATTAGCTATCATTTTCATAGCTATTAACTGCTCCGATAGCGACTCGATGATATTAAATATTAATTCTCTTGGCGCTGAATCATTGTGGATCAGTGCAATATATAGAAATATCATCACCATCCATTAACATCCATCTATTAACATCCTGTTTGGAGTGTGATTGCGGTAGTTTTTCAAAGTGTTTATTGTGCTGAAATATATTAAAATGATATTTTTTTATTTTTTAAAATCAGCACATCAAAATAATCTAAAAATACTAAAATATATTTTTTAAATTTTTTCAAAAACACGAGGTCAGTATAATTTCCTGACAGGAACAAGAGAGATAGTGAGCACGATGGAAAGGGTGGGCTAGCTAGCCCACTCAGCTCGTGACCCATAGACCCCAATTTTAATGGTGAGAGTAAATTAATACCCTTTATTTCATACAACCACCATGCAATTAAGAAACAGTGCTCCCCCCCACCCCCTGCTCATAAAACGGAATATTTTTTGCCGCTTTTGCTGTTGGGCTCCTCCAAATTCTCGAGTACTTCTCAGACCTGCACCCCATTTCTCGAATTATACTTTATTTTTAATTGTAATAGGGTCAACGGTGTACTCTACAAGGTTAAAATCCCTGGAGAGACAAAAGTAATGACATGTTTGGAACAGCTGTTGCTGTAACTTTTCAAAATGTTTTTTGTGCTGAAATATATTAAAATGATATTTTTTTTTATTTTTTAAAAATTATTTTTGACATCAGCACATCAAAATGATCTAAAAACACCAAAACATATTCATTTAAAATGAAAAAAAAAATATGAATTTTTTAGAAACGGCATTTTAAAAGTTGTCCCAAACAGCTTCTAACAGTGTGGTATTATTTATCGTATAGTTTATGGATACAATTTATCTACAAATTATTCATTTTTATTTCATACCACATTCATATATCATTTGAACAGATAATATATTTTTTATACAGTTAAATCTCTTTAACTTTTTTAAAAAGTGTTTGATTAAAACAGTTATTTTTTTTCTTTCTACATGTTTATTTGCTGAATAATCTAAGAGCATTAACCAAGTAAGAACATGCACCACCAGAAAAATCTGAAAGTTTTTATCGCCGTGTACGTCGGTCTCTTACAAACACTGTTATTGACAAAATAGTTCTGTCGGTAAATATCAATACTAAACACTGGAGAAATTATAATGAGATTCAAAAATCTATGAAGTACATGGCAATACCAATAAATATTTCTGTTGATAAAACAATTAATTCTGTAATGATATATGAAATTGGTGAGAAATTAAGGAGATTTGCCTCATATATAGACTCAAAAGTTTCACACTTTATACAGACTTGTCAAAGAAATTAAGGGATTTTAAGTCATAAATACACTCGAGTTTTATTCTTAAAATTCATATAATTATGCTATTTACACGAAAGCACTTTAATTAAATAAAGTTGTTGATCAACATTAAAAATAAAATTGTAACTTTTACAAGTAAATCTAGGGGGACAACTGCCATCCCTCTCCAGGGTCCACGACTGCATACAAGTCATTTACATCTAAAACGGTACACCCAAAAGAATCTTCTTCTGTAATTGAGCTATAAATGGTAACTTGTTTGTGTTTGTGGAGCACATTTCCTCGCAATTCAGACTTATCCTCCAATTATTTCTCATTCGTGGGAGTGATTATGATCCAAATAGCACAACCTATGAAAGAAAGAAAAAGAATAATTTATCTCTGATGATCACTGAAAACTTATATGATCATTAATTTTAATATTCATAAAACTAATCGAGATATGTCCAAACTGGTCCGAACATTTAAATTATTAAAAAAATAAAAAAGTAAAAAATACAAGTGAGGTGGTAGTGTAAGCTGTGTGTGGGCTGTGGTCCATATTGGAAGTGCACATACTGGTTATCACAGCCTTGTGTATTTGCGCATGTAATATATTTGAACTTCATTATTACGCCGTTGAAAAATCGATGTAGCTTTATTACCAAGTCAACATGAGAAATATTAACTCACGCACCAGTAAACGCACGCCCAATGCCTCACCGGGAGGGACATGTATAGTTGCCTCAATCATCTTATCTTTTTGGATAAATAATAATAATAATAATAATAATAATAATAATAATAAGATGATGGAGTCGTGAAATAAAAGGATATTTATGTTTTTTTATTGCTGTATTATGAGCTAATGACTAATTTGCAAAACAAATTCCATTTTGGTACAAAAAATTCCATGTTGCTCAAGTTATTAAATACAAGAGAGATGAAATGTAATTGCGTGAGGAGGGAGAGAGTGTGATAAGGAGAATACCATTGGATATAGAATAGAAAAGTAATTTTGTCACTATTTTACCTTGTGACATGTGGGTTTTTTTTTTAAATAATAAAGCTATATAAATTTATTTGACGAGGAAAAATAATAATGAAGAATATCTAATTTTCTAAAAAATTGATTCATTCATAGACACACATGATTGTCATATAATGATAGGGTGACATTTGAGAGATAAGTCACTGGTTGTAAGAGTGACAAGTCAAGAAAGGTAGTGTGGAGTCAGGTTTAAGGATAGTCATTGGTGAAAAAACTGATTAAGCCAGGTTTAGGGATAATTTCTGATGGAAAGGTCAGCTTGAGAAAGTTTGAGAGAGGTTGTTATTGGAGAGAAAGGGTTTGGTTAAAGATGGTAAGGGTTTTGTTGAGCAAGGTTGGGGAGTGTTCGATTGGAGATGAGAGGGTTAAGTTAGGCCAAAGAGAAAAAGGTGTTGGGTTTTCTAAATATGCAATGAAAATAATAAAATAAATTTTTTTGGAGATTTACTAGGATCCTATTAGATATATCTAAAGTTATTTAGGGGTTTATTACTTGAACACATGATCTTCTTTGATTTTGAATGATTCTTTAAAAGCTTGATTGACGTAAATCATCCAATTGTCTAACCTCTAACAATAATTCTTGCAGTGAGAGTGTTAATGTGTGGGTATGGATGGACAATGTAGATCTCAATATAGGGTGAAGGTGAAGTATGGACTTTTATGGCAGTTTCATTATTCTAACGAAATAAGAGTTTTTTAAATATTAAATGAAAAATAACTGCAAATCTAAAATAATCAGACAGTTTTTGTTAACTTTTTTTAGACGCACTAGGTATAAAATTTAAGCGCACATTAAAATTTAGATTGCAAAATGTGATTTTTATAAACTTGGTAGTAGAGATGACAATGAGTATCTTTGGGTTGGATTTTTTTATATTCATACTTTATTTATTATCCATCGGATAAGAAACTTAGATATCCATAAACTATCTATCAAGTTTCAGGTATCTAATGGGTATTCATTATCTATTATTATTTATTAATTAATATAAAATAGAATATTTAATATATATTATTCATTATCCATCGGATAAGAAACTTAGATATCCATAAACTATCTATCAAGTTTCAGGTATCTAATAGGTATTCATTATCCATTATTATTTATTAATTAATATAAAATAGAATATTTATTATATATATATATATATTAAGGTATGCATATATCATATTATATTTAAATGGTATATAAATATATTTATATAATATAAATATATATTTCAGGTTAGGTTCGAGTGGGCTTTATATTGGGTTTGACAATATCATACCCTATCCATTATCCATCAGGCCTAAGAAATTCATACTCTTTGAAGTCGGATCAGTGTCCATCGAGTTTGGATTAAATTGTCATCCCTATTTGGTAGGCAAGTGTAATTTCAAATAAACTATAGGATGCAAGGCTTTTTTTTAATATTTTCTTTTGTTATCCTTTTCACAACCTTATAAAAGTTATTTATGATATACTCATTATTTTGAACAAAATGTATATTTAAATTTTTGTTATTTTTATTTTAAGATTCAAATGATAAAGATTCAATAATTAACATTGTATAAGTAAAAACACTACGAGTAAATGTTATAAAAAATATAATAAGGCTTGAAAAGTCTTGAAATTCACAAAAAATAAACCTCACAAATTGAAAAATCTCCACAAGATGTAGATTAATGACTTACAACTAGTAAATTAAAGGCGACAATCCATTCACTCCTTTTCTTTTCATAAAATCATATATTTGTTTGCCCCATGATATCTTTTCCTCCAAACAAAACATAAAAGGAGCTTACATGCTACTTGGTCCTTAAGAATCAAAATATTGCATGCAAGTTTTTTTGGCAGGTCATCCTATGTTTTATAATAATCCGCTGCGTTTCTTGACACCTTCATTCAATTTCATATTGAAATTGTACACCAAAATACATGTGTAAGAGACACGAAAGATAGCCATCAAATGTGTCAAACTTGTTTTCTTTTCCAATTAGATCCTTTAACAACTGGTTTGATTGAGATTTTAGCTTGATATTTTGGTTTGATTATTGTGGTATGGGGTTCTTAGTATACATTTTTTGGCTTTTGGTTGATGCTCAATTTTATGAAAAACAATTTGATTTTTTAACGAATTAAATTAAAGAGACTAGGATTGAAAATGAGAAAAAAAACAGAGGACCTTCTCTTTTCAAATATGAGAGAGAGAAAAATACAAAAAAAGAAAGAAATGATAATGATTGACTTGATGAGACAAAACCAAAAGTGTTGATTACAACCACTTTAGGAGATCAAAGGCCACAACCCACACCACCAAACCACTATAACCTCATTCACACATTGGTGTATGCATATCACACCAGCCTTTTGCTTTACCTTTATTATTTTAGTCCCCTAATCAACTCTAACTTTTCAATTGAATATTGAATTTTATATAATTGAGCCTAATCAATCTCATTTGAATTTATTCTTTGATTCTCTAATTGCAAATGAATTCAGTCTCTTGTTTCAATTTATATTTTTTGGAAATAGAAAAATTTCAAACCACTTTAATGGAGCTCTATTTTTTAATATGAATCTATTGATACCAAAGTTATGAGTTAGATAAAAAATATTACCATAAAAAATAGACAGGTATTTGTAATGAGTTTTCTAGTATCAAGAGAAAGTTTAATTATGAACTGAAAGTTGACACGTGTGGTTAATAAAATAAATTGAGAATTCTATGCATTAATAGATGTTAAAAATAGTTATTAATGCTCGCTAAAAACTAAGTTAGAAAGTAAGAGATTGATTCAGATTTAGATATATGATCTAACAATAGGGAGCTCTTCAATTTTCTTTTGTCTAATTATAAGACAATAATTCTTTCTGTAAACGAAGTAATAATTTAAATTTTATTGAAATAAAATACTTAAAGAATTTAAATTATATCTATAGTAATAATATAAATTTAAATAACAAAATAATTAATTAAATTTATTTTCTTGCAATGAAACAACAATTAATAGTTAAATAATTGAACATGTTTAATTTCATATATTACAAAGCAACAAACAATGGCTTAACGAACTTTAAATTCGATTACGAATTTACAATGATATCTATGTCGGTCATGGCAATTAAGAGGAGGTGGGGCGACTATTTTTATTGTTTTTAAAAATTCTATTTCAGTATTTAATTAATTTATTTATTAAAAAAAATAGATTGTATTGACCGTGCGATCAAAAAAACAGCGCCTGGAAACACTAAATCCGAACTCACCAAACCTACCTGTCTCTCTGTCTGTCTTGCCTGTCAGGTCAGCCTCATCCAATCCAATCCACAGCAAGAGATAGAAATCAGCCATGAGTTTTCTAGCGGGAAGATTAGCAGGAAAAGAAGGAGCCTTCTTTTTCCAGGAATCCAAACATGCCGTCAACCGCCTCGCAGAGAAATCCACCACCACCGTCAAGAACCTCCCACCCTCGTCATCTTCTACAATAGAGCACGAATCCCAAGCCGACGTGCTTCCCGAGGTCTTAAGGCATTCTCTTCCTGGCAAGATCTTCGGCAAGCCGTACGAACCGTCTTCTTTGTCCACATCATCCAAGTGGGCCCTACGCTCTGATCACCCTATTAGTAATTCAACCGTGTCCCCCGATGTTCTCAATCCTCTCCGAGCTTATGTTTCTCTACCTCAGGTCACTTTTGGTCCCAAAAGGTACCACCCATCTATCAATAAATTAAACATTTCTTCTTCTTTCTTTCCTTTTTTTTTTCCTTTCAATTTTGATTAAACTTTGGTGGGGGGGGATGATTCCGAACAGATGGGAATTGCCGAGCGAGGAGCACTCGGTGCTGGCGTCGACGGCGAATGAAATGCGAAAAGACAGATATACAACTATTAATCCAGATAAATTGAAGACCGCAGCCGAGGGGCTTACTTATAGTTACTTTTTCTTTTTCCTTGATTTTATTTTAATACATGAACCAAGACTGAAAAATGCAAGCTTAAGCCTATTTATCAGTGCTAATATTGGGCTTAATTACTGTGTTTACAGTTGGAAAGGCATTTGCGGTTGCAACTGCAATTGTGTTTGGTGGCGCCGCTCTGGTATTTTCTTTGGCAGCTTCCAAGCTAGACCTTCGTAATGTAAGCAATCGAAGAAGAAAATTATGCCTTTTATGCTCTACTAATTTATTAATCACTGATGTTAATTGCGGATAATTCGTGTTAGTATTAGATTCTGGAAGACCATCTTTGAAATGAATCACCACCAGTTTACCGTAACTTTTTTCTTAAAAAAATATTCTGCCAGAGTGATGATTTCAGAGCTAAAGGGAGAGACCTTGTTCAGCCAAAACTTGATGTCATCAGAGAGCAATTTGTGCCTTTGAAAACTTGGGTATATGATTCTTACAAGTTCTGGTTTTGATTGCTTTAGCCTTTTCCATTCCTCGCAATTCTTTTCTGGGGTTTTTGCTTTGGTCATATATCTCGTACTTTGTGTTTTCAGGCCGGAGAAACATCGAAGAAATGGCATCTTGATAGGCAGGAAGACGTGAAAGAGAAACCTATGGTCAAGGAGCTTGCTAAAATTCTGGGTGCAAAAACTTCCAGCTGATTTCTGTGTAACGTTTTTGTTCATGTAAATAATGTGGAACAGTGATGATGGTGGATTTCCTTAAATAAATGATATGAGGTGACAATGTTGTCTCATCATTCGAATGTAATTTAAGTTCTCATGTGCAATTTGCTGCAGTTTTTTTGTCAAAGCTGTGAGAAATCAAGGGACCAAACAAGTTTCTGCAGGAGCCTCACACAGCCTTGTCCTCTTCTCTTGCTTTCAATTACATGTATTTGGCCACTCCAGAGTGGGAAAAAGGGAATAAATTTGAAAATACACCCATAATAATAATAATAATAATAATAATAATAATAAGAAAAGGTAAAGAAAATGAAAACCTGAGCACGAAAATTGATGAATAAAGGGCACCCCCAATAAAATAGCTTACAGTTAATCAAAATGGTGGACAAGTGCTAGACTGCTCGCAGAATAAAAGAATTATAAACTTGTGATTGTCATGAGTTCGATCGATACAAAGTATTCTGTTGATTTCAGTGAGAAGAAACTCTATCGGATGAGCATGAAATTTAACTTTTTTAAATCAAATATGCCGGTTCTGATTCACTGTGGGGAATGTATACCTGTCCATATGTAAGATGTCTGCATCTTCACAGCTTATAATCTAAACCAGACCCGTATTTCCAAGCCTCAAGATACCGCTTCCACTCATACTTCATCTTCGATGGAAATGCAGTTAATAATGATCTGTGAAGAAGAGGTCAACAATACAAGGGAACATACAGAAGAATAGCTTCTATTTCTGTTAACATGAACAAAAACTAAATAAAAAAACTAAATGAGGAAAATGTATCAATACCTTATTACTGGATCTGCATAGGTGGAGAGAAAAGTATAGTAGCCCAGCATGAAGAAATGACTGGACCAGTCAAGAAGCACAGGAATACCAACCTGAAGATGAAAAGATGGTTAAGATGAGTGGTAATATCCATTACTTCAGTCCATCATAAGATCTGAATCATGTGAGAAGGTGGATACAGTATGTATATGCTTTCAAGGTTTTACGATCACTATATCGACACCACAATTAATGTACCGAATCCCTGTCAATCCATACTGTTATTAAGTAGTTTGTAGTTTCACAGTAAAGAAGCTAACATTTCATTTCTCTAACTGCTTCTAAGCCAAGGCGATGGGTCATTAACGGCACAGGAAGGTGGCAGAGACAATGCTAAATTCTTTTAACAGAAACCAGTGGCCAGTTACAAGTGTTTTGGTGCTGCTAGATAGAATGCAGCAATTACATTACCAAGTTGTTTATAAAAATTTAAAGTCTATAAGATAAAAGGAAATAACTAATGGGTGTTTAAATAAATGCAAAATAATCTAGATAAAAGCAAACAAGCGTTTTTCTCCAGATGCCTGCAACCTAACACCACCAAGTTTATGCAAAATATCATTTGAGTTTTTTATTCTTTATGCCAAAAGATAAAAGCAAAGAAAATGAGATAAACATGCAAGAATTTATGATGTTAAAAATATAATGCAAATTGCAAAGTTAAACGATTCGACAGAAAAAACCTGCAAGGATTTATATACCAACACCTCAGGTTGAAGAGAAATTACAAACAAGGAAAAAGAGCACCTCTGAAGTTCATGCATACCTGCTTGAATATTGATGGGATAATCTGAGGTTTAGTTAGCATAACAAGGCCTAATGTCTTGGAAAGAGCCCCAAACTGTATAACATCCTGTGACCATATATAGTGGCATCGGTATTATTATTTTATATTTGCAACTGTTTTTCTTTTAGAACTAAATCGCCTAAGACAAATAGCTGGACCATACCAATTAAATCAACTTGGAAAAAGAACTGAAAGGGGGAAATAAGACAATAAACCTGAAGAAATGGTCTTAGAACTGGATCCCCCAGCTTCTGAGAAGAGATATGCAGATTCATTAGGAAATGAAAGAGAACTGAAAGACTCATAAAGAAGTGTTAAAGAAGTCATGGCTTATTTACATAGCCTGTAAGCCCACCTGCATACTCTGGAAATTGACATAAAGAAGCTCATTAATAAATTCTGGAGGAACATTAGAGTTTTTCTTGGCTGACATTGCTCTTTGAAATAGCCACGAAGCACTTAAATTTGGCTGCAATAAAGAAAATGTCTCTCAGATAATTGTTTGAGAGGTTGTTCAACCATATAGCCATAAAAAAAAGTAAGGAGTCACCAACCATATAAGGATTTAGGAGCGACAGACTGGATGCATCGAGAAAATCTCCATTGATTGCTTCAGATACTCCTTAATTTCATGGAAAATAATGGTAAGCTTTCAGCTAGAGAATTTTTACATTGCACATGCTTATGGAGACACCATGAAAGTAATTTGTTATTTTGTATAAAATTAGGGACCAAGTAGTTAGAAAGCCGAAGCATGTATATTCATCCGCAGTGATTTGTTATGCCTCCTAAATTATCTACTTTGTATTATCCCTCCAAAACAATTAATTTAAATCAAGTATTAGCAAATTTATTGAATGTTACGGTAATTCAAACAAACAATATACCTGCTGACAATCTCCCAAGGTGCCTTGTCAAGCTTCCAAAACCACCAAATGAAACAGGTGACTGGATACCACTAGCATCCCCAAACTGCAGAGAATGAATTAGTGATGCTTGCATCTCATTTGTGTTGTGCCCATAATCTAGTAAGAGCTTTATAATTGTGTGACATATTCCACCTGTAAGATACGATCAAATGCTGCAGGCAATGGACTGAAAAATTGATCCACCCCCATAAAGAATTTAAAAGATGTTAGACTTGAGGACCAAAATTACTAAGAATATTCAACGGAAAAGAGAGCAAGATCACTTTTGGCATGAAGCAGACAAGATATGAGAATACATGTTATTCGAGTTGATATAGTTTGCGAATAACAAGCAGTTAAGAAGAAACACAGCTTCATATTTATAGCAATTCACTGGTTTCAAATCAAGATAAAAGAAATTATGATCAATAGACTACAATGCCAAACATGCCTTGTGTTCCCATTATGGCTCAATATACTCTCAAGTTAAGATATCTCAGATCCTTCTTTATCTGAATGCTTCTTACAAAAAAGGAGGATCATGGGTTTGGAGAAGAATCTAAGATATATTGACTTGAATATATCAAGCAATAGATTACAATGCCAAACATGCCCTGTTAACGGAAAACAAATTCAAAATCAAGTGGCTTGCATTTTCCCAAGTTAAGAAATCCACAATTCCTTCTACCTTTTGGTCCTGTGAAAGCCAGCAGCTTTTTGTGGCTTTTTCTTTTGGAATTTATTATTCTCAGTAATTGTGTTTAGATGTATAATGCAGTTCCAGTAGCATGCAAGTAAGCCTTGGAGTTCATATGTTGCATCGTTACCTGTCACGATATGTAGGGAAAATGCCATATATAACTCTCAGTATGTCCAGATTGTCAAGAGAGACTCCCTGCAAAATGAGGGATAAAAGTGCATAATCTTACCACTCAGTTTGAGGGCATCACAGAGAAGGAAAAGCTTGTTAATGATCTCAACATACAATGTCTAAGTAAGGCCAAGTAGGAAAAAATTTTAAAATAAGAAGGAAAATTTCTATCCCCTGACTACAAGCACGCACCAATAAATTCCAAATACATGCATTATTAAACTTCCTATCCGTTGCAAGCAGCAACATGAAACGAATCTGATTGGTTTAAAATAAAAATACTAAACCACAGGCTAACATCATGCGCTAGATCAATTTTCTTTTTCCCTTTTAGGCTGGTTAAAGTTGGGCATGAAATTTTGTCAATTAAGAGTTTTGGATTAAGTTATGTCAATTGAAAGAAGGGTTCCTCAAGTCTACAAGATCCCCCTTTTCTATTTCCTCTCTAGCAGTAGAGGCTTCATTCTTCAGTAAACCAAAAGAGCTTGCAGTGCTAGAAGCCCTTAAGGGTAGAAAAGACTCAGGTTGTTGTAAACCTGTTGTCATCTTGAGATGCCCGGCATATCTATATCTATCCAAGCCGGGAATAAGAGAAGGAAGGGTTTCAAACTACTTGCTTGTAAACTCACTCTTCCTGAAGCAGACAGGCAACCGACTGAATCATGTTCTGTTGGGTGCTTTAGATATGGATGGGAAGCCTGTCCTTCATCGCAATGATCAAAGAAAATTGATAAAGACAACAAAAGAAAGAGTAAAAAATTGAGGCTGATTAAAGTTGGGCATGAAATATGGTCAATTAAGAGTTGTTTTTTCTTTCTTTCTTTATTCTTCTTTCTTTATTTTTATTTTTTAGAATGGGTGTATAGATAGGTTGACCACAAATTTTTCATACACGACACTCATCTAGAAACTCACCAAGGATCTAGTGGCTGTAGTCACACCTGAGACCAGAGTCCAAATGAATCTTCTCCTTACCACCAACTAAACCAACCCCTTGGAAGCAGTCAGCTAAGTGTTTAGGCAGCAGTATTGACATTGCAACCAATACAAAACAAGTTTTGGTCATCAACATCCCATCGCATATCATAGAGCAGTAGATATTAGAAATCCCTAAAGAATATAATCACAAAAAGAAACGAGTCTTTTTCCCCACAACATTTAACTGTGTACTGCTTTTGTTCTTAAATGATTTTTGTTTTTTGGGTGGGAGGGGGGGATAGTAATCAAATGCATCAGTCATAATACTGCAAACAACCTCTCTAATGCTGTGGCGATTATAGTTATCACAAGGAAATTGGGACAATCCTACAAAACAAAATGTCCTGAGATTAAACACTCAGGACTTTTATTTAGGAAGTTTGCACATAGAGTATTAACTGGATTTGTGAGATCAGAATTCGTAATTAAGAGTTAAGAAAACCTCCTAGATATGGAAACAATTTCCACAAATGAATTGAGCACAGCAGGAAAAGAAAGAATAAAAAAACAAAAACACAGATTTAGCATGAAGTAAATGACAAGGTACATATTGTAGATTGAAGAGTAACAGCATTGTTAAGATGAAGAGGATTCAATATTATAAAGAAGCAGAACTATGAAAGTTGAAAGTGAATGTAATTCTGCAGAATGCAATCTGAAAATTAACCTGATATTCTGGCATCAAGTCCCAGAAGTCTTCTAACAATTCTTCTAATTTTGGCGATCCTGGTTGAGGACTGACATAAGTGAACATATATGTAGTACGATCCAGAGGACCAGATCCAGCTGGAAATGCCTGTCAAAAGTACTTCAAAGTTTGAATCTCTAAAGGAAACAAATCTTTCATAAATGGTAGCATCCCGCTAGATTGTTACAAACCTCCCAAAAGTATTGTGCTTCAGAATCGCCAACCTTCTTTACAGATGAACTACTATATATGATATCACTGGTGGAGTTATCTTTAAAACCACGAGCACAAGATCCAACAACAAGGCAAACACCATCTGGCTTCCGTCCTCTCCTTATCTAAAAAACATAGAGTTGAGAAACAGTTTCTGCCAAGATTGCAGACATGTACTAGATATAAGTTGTTATTTGTCTTGCGTGAATCAGTTTTTGAGATTTTTGGAGCTTATATTTCAATATCTAAGAAATAGCAATGGCACATTGTGATTAAGGGCTTGCCAGCCTCATTTCATTTACCAGTAACTCAAACATGCAAAAATGAATGAGGATGAGTATAATGGAAACGAATGAAACGCAGTGTGCTATATTACACCAAAATGCATGTACTTATGTAAAATCTAGCCAACAATGATGCTTGTAGTCCAGTGCATAATTGCAAAGCAAAGATAAATATGTACAAGAGGAAGAGCCTTACCTGTTTTACTACAGGTGAAAAGTTCCCCATTGCATCAATAACGAGACGAGATGACAGAATGTTCCCCTCGGAAAGTTTCAAGACCTATTGACAGCAGTCATTCGAAAGCCATTGATGTTCACTAAGAAAATAAAATGCTATTCAAAATCAATGTTTAATTTTTCCGTGCAAGCATTGCACCATTATTTGAGGCAAAGCCTTAAATGAACTTAAAGGCAACCCTTTTGGGATTTTGAAAGTTATACCTCTATGGTTATTATGAATAAAACTCATTTAATTTTTTTTCCAGGTGAGTGCCAGTGTTTTCATTAAATAATTCAAAAGTTCTCTTTCCTTTGGCTTTTTTTAATCACAATTCATTTGTATTCATCAGACTTTTTTTATTTATTCTAATTTACAATTTCAATTGTTCTCACTTACATCTTGAAATGCTCATTCCACTAAACATGGTTTTCAATAATGTGTGGTGGAAGTGTCCAATCATGTTGTTGCATAACCAGAGGGGCCCATTCTTGTTTCATGAAGTTCTCTCATTAGTTCAATTGGAGCACCAGACCAGAATTCAGCTATAACTCAACTATGGTAGAGAACAACAACAACTAAATTTTAATCCAACTCAATTAAGCCTTAGTCTCAAACCAGTTGGAGTCAGCAACACAAATCCTTATCTTTCTTTCCATCCTACTAGATTTTATTTAATTACTTGTGATTATATTACTTTTCAAGATTCAATAGACTCACTGATGCATCCTCATATATGGAGATGCTGGAGACACTGCAGCCTTCAAAGATGACTCCACCAAGGGAAATAAAACGTTTCTTCATAATCTCTACGAGCTTCACAGGTCTGTAAGGATAAAATAATTATAATTTAAAGGATGTGTCAACTTTTGAAGAAACAAGATTGATGTTCCTGTCAAATGAGTCATTGAAACCTTGTAGAAATAGAATAAATCATGCTTCATCCGGATGCCACAAAAACAAATAGAGGAGTGAGAATCAAAAGGACAAAAAGAAAATTCAAGCTTTTGAAAATTTCAGAAGTCCTTAATCACTTGCTATGAAAATTACAGCAAAATAAGCTAATTATGGCATAGCATAGTTTGAGAGTCATTACCCAATATTAGAACAGATGTCACTGAGGATGCCATGATATTTTCACAATAATTTCATGAAAGAGAGCTTTCAATATTGGTTTGAATGACTATTGAAATTTGTGACAGCATTTATTGCAAATTTTCATGCCCTTTTCTTGTGACTACATTCTCTTTGATATCTAATGCCACATGATATTCAGAATTCTCCAGCAATCAATTTTTTCTTCGATAGTCTGACACGCATTTTAAACCCGACAGTCCATGGAAGGAGATTTACAATATTATAAATTAAGATTATATAAACAAGATTAACGTTTTATTTTGAATTGATCCAAGGCCTGGTTTAGGTTCATCTTAAAATTAAAACTCGCTGCCAGTTACATCATACAACATACTATTACCAAAAATGAAATGATAGCTTACGAAACACCAAGATTAAGAATGTCTTTGACCCAGATTTCGCCCTTATCCTCAAATCCACATCTATTCTGCACATTTATTGAAATTTTAAACAATATAAATATACCAAAGAGGTGAAATCAGGCAGTGTAGGCAATTGGATATGGATTGACATAATCCATGCAACCTCATAGAAATGAGGAAAATCTAGACACAATAGTCAAAAAATGGAAGAGATACAGAACATGCTGGAATTGCAAAAATTAAGGCATGTTTATATGCGTGTGCTCATTTGATTGTACTTAAAATTAGAAATTTCTGAGGCGATTTGAAGTATAGCTGTTTATCATGAGAAGAATTATATTTATATATGTGTGCTTGTTTCCATAAAATAAAAAAGAGAACGCTTTCTGAAAGCATGTAGATTTATAGAAATAAATAACTATGAGGCAAACATGATCCTAGCATCAAATGTTTATCTCCAATCCACTCTTTGGTACACAACTAAAATATTGAACTACGGAATATTATTTCATTTATGAAGTTCAAGAACTTACAGGATTAAAGTTCATAGCTATAGTTTGTTCAATGTCATTCTCTTCCAGAATTCCAACATCTACAAGCTCCAACAACTCCTTCCTTGAGATATTCCATTCTTGCTCCCTCTAACCATTTCAAACAATTCACATATTAAAAGCAATTCGTTATGCCTTAAGTTGTCTCTATATTGAAAGTAGCAGTACATTATACCCCTTTTAGTATGTTTCTTTCCACAATGCCTACTTGAAGACCTTTGGCACTCAAGGCTGTGGCAATGAATATTCCCAAAGTACCTCCACAAACTACCACGTCAAATTTATCAACCACTTTGCCAGCGAGATCGGAATGGCTTGTCACTCCTGGAATACTCGAAACAACTTGCTGAGGCTCTTGAGAAACTGCAAATGAATACAAAGATTGCCAGAATTAAAGGATTTCATAGACATTGAATCATCATTCAAAGAAAGTTGCATGATTCGTACCCGTTTCGGTGGAGCAGATACTAGACCAAATATGGTCCAACCTCTTCAAGGCATTGTATGAGTAAGCCCCACCAGCACCACCAACTTCACCTTCAACTGCAATACTCTCCATTATCCTCTACAACATGGAAAATAACGTATCAGATTAGAAAGCAGAGGATGAAGAAATTGGAGAATCCAAAAAAGTCAAAGGGGAATATGTATTTCTCTGGGCTTGAAGTCATAACAGAACCATATGTACACCATATTCCTCTTCTAAATATAAATCACCACTCCGAATAAAGCACGGTAAAGGTAGAAGCTACCAACTTGGAAGAAGAGGGATTCTTGATATTGCTTTAAATTAAACTACTATAAGAGAAGAGGGATTCTTGATATTGCTTTAAATTAAATTACTATAAGAGAAGAGGGATTCTTGATATTGCTTTAAAATAAGTTACTTAAACTGGAATTCCAAACCAGCAACAGCCTAAAACATAGAGATGGTCACATTCTATTAATTTTTACTCCCAAGTGAGCGATCACTAGCGCTGTTACTATGTTGCAAACTTGCAATTGGATGATTAAGTGAACCTTCAGGCACCTCAAGAAATATTGCTTTTATCATTTATACTGTAGAGCATTTGAACCCTACCACATTACAAAAATCTCCACAGAATTCTCTCAAGTAGAAACAGCGAATAGAATCAATGTGCAAGGAAATAACTATTTTTCTCCATTTATAAACAGTCAATAAGAAGATCGATTTTAACACCAACTTAGATACATGTAGCCCTGACTCAATTACATTCAGAAAAAAACATTTACTCAAATTTATAACCCCTTTATCAAATTCTTTTTCATCCATCAAAGAGAAAGAACAAATCTTTATTAAAAGGGGAAAAAAAGAATTTAGAAAGACTTGACCTGGGTTCTAGAGGGAAGGGATTGTGCTTGCAAAGACATGCTCCTTTGAATCCTCTCCTTTCTCCTCCGAACCAAAGGGCTCAGCTTTGGGTACTGACCCAGTATCCCATTGCATTGTCCAAGCTGAACCATCATCATATTGAGTTGAGCTCAAAATCTAAAATCCTGAATTTCTAACTCCTTTTTCAATGAAAGTTGTCATCAAATCTCCAACAACACCAAGAAGCCAATGTACAAGTGTAGGAGAAATGGACACGTTCCACGACCGAAAACCCTCTCTCTCCTTTATCCTAAATATTCTGTTATTGAAGCGGAAATAATAGTGGTAACCGAGAGACCCAGTAGCCAGTAAACCTTGACTAAAGGGTGACATTTTAAAGTTCACCTGCATATGACCCTGCCGACCAGATAGAAGATTGATAAACCTCTCAACTTTATCAGGGTTTTAGGAAAGACTCCAACTTTCCCCCTTATTCCCTTCCTTGGCTCTGCAAACGTTCCTTTCCATAATTATCAGGTGAGACCTCTCAAATTATGATTTGTTCCATCCATTATCGGTATTGTGTTTGTGATTATTAAATGTTGGGTATCAGTGATTTTACCTCTCTTTTCAAATCTGTTTGGTTTGTGAGAAAATGAAATAAAGTATTTGGAGCTCTACATTTTTTCATGAAATCTTGAGATGAATGAAGTTTTTTTGCTTCACTGGGCATTAAAAACCATCGAGGGCTTAGGTTATTGTTGTTGGTACATTTCATGTACATGCTATCGCTTTTTCGTTGTTTTGGTTAGCTCTGTGAAATTAAACTTCTTGCTTTCCCTATTTGCATTTGTTCTACTCGTGAAACTAAAGTCTAAATAGCTACAAATTTAAATGAAGATCTAGCCTGCCAATTATATGCGAAATATGAGATTTTTGCTATGTTAAAAATCTAGTAGAAGTCTAGTAGAAGTCGCTACAAGCTCCCCATCTAGAGTCCACGAGGAATGAGGCTGAAGTTAAGTTGTATTTATGATCCAAAGCTAATGAAGCAACAATCTTTGCGGAAGATGAAAAGCATAGAGAAATAGAAACAAAAATAAGTAAATACGAAGAATTGGATACGAGGTGCGTAAAACTTGAACTGAATGCATTCGTTAATTATGCCAGGAAAAAATAGCATGAGGGATGGATGATACCTATCTGCTTAGCCTAAATGAATTTGTGGTTGAAATAATTCCAGCGGGCTTGGTAATTGTAGTTTAAAAAACAGTTACGTATTTTATGTTCGCTATATCTTGGTTTACTTTTGTACAACGGTTTACTTTTATTGTGCTTGTTGGAACACAGGGAATACACATGACTGTTATCTGTAAGAGATGATTTTGCCGGCGTTTTGAATCTACTTGTCACTTTGGTTTGCTTGTCACTTTGTTTTGAATATATTTTTGTACAACGGTTTACTTTTATTGTGCTTGTTGGAACACAGGGAATACACATGAATATTCTCTATAAGAGATGATTTTGCCGGCGTTTTGAATCTACTTGTCACTTTGGTTTGCTAATTTATATGTTTTGAACTTGTGTTCGTCATTCGACACAACTTCAGCTATCTTGAGCAGACGACAAGAAAGGCTGGAAACTGTATGCAGTTATGGCAAGCATGGTCATATCCCCAACCTTCTCGTTCAGCAGAAACAGCAGGGAAAGCAAGATCTTGAAAAATACTATTCGGCAATGTCCAGGTATTAAGGCGATGCACATCGAGAAGCCACTTGAGGAGTTGTACAACATAAGGGTGGAAAGGAAAGTGCCACGAGATAAACTGGCAGAGCTCGGGGTTTCAAAGTGGTCAGTGTGGAAGACTGACAAGTGCAAATTGCCGTGGGACTGGCAGGTGGACCAGTTAGTTTACATTGAGGAAGGAGAGGTGAGGGTAGTTCCTGAAGGGAGCAAAAAATACATGCGATTTGTGGCAGGAGACCTTGTTCGCTACCCAAAGTGGTTTGAGGCTGACCTCTTCTTCAATGCTCCATACCAAGAGCGATATAGTTTCCGAGCCTATGGTGATGACTAGTAATCCTTTTCTGTGTACTTCAATGAGGAATGGTATGGCATGTTTCTTTGTATTGGCTTCAATTGCATCCATTTTAGAATAAAAATATGAAGTCAATATCTGCGATTTGGAACGCTGATGTAAAATGATCTAAATATCATGTCATGATTTTTCAGTTATACTCCCTAATGCAGGTCTGGATATTATTTCAGTTATACCCCCTAATGCAGGTCTGGATATTATCTACTGATTTGCTGCAACTGTGGCTGTCAATGGATTCTGCCACAAGGATTTAGAAATCCTGGATTTATTATCATGAACCACTTTCAAATTGGATCAATACGTTTTGATTTCAATCATAAATGGAATGTTGTTGTGTTGGTATTGTTTCCAACTGCTGATGCGAGTAACAACGAAAGTATGAGCTTTCTGAAAATAAAAATGCGTGCTTTATGCTAAACAGATACACAGACCAGGTACTTGGTCAGCTGCCCTGGTGTAAAAAACAAGGTAGTTAATATTGTTTCCGTGGGCTTTGTTTTTTCAATTAGAATAGAATATATCGGTTTCAGAGTATTGTTTTAGGGTTGTATTGTGTGTGTAATTAAATATATTAATTCAAAAAAAATAGTTCAAATTCAAAAAAAAAATAGTTCAAATTGTGCAATTTAATCTAAAAAAGACAATAAAATGATTTTCTGATCATATATAATATTATGAGAATATCATCACCAATCTTGCTAGGTCATTACACTCTTTAATTGCTCTGAAATTTAAACATAATATATATAAATATGTCAAGAGACTTCTCATAAAATTTGATCTTAATCTAAAGGTCAGATTAAGAGATATGATTGATATTATAAAATTAGTTATTATTTAAAAAAATATTATTTGATCCAAATAGAACAAACAGAACAAAAATGAAACTTTTCAGCCAGTATTTGGCTGAAAAATCTGGAACGGACCAGAATTTAAATCGAAGTAAAAATAATGTTTTTTTTTTTTAACTTGGTACGAAATAACAGAACATGCAACTTTGGTAAAAACCACCAGCAAAATCTAATTGATGGCCACTATGAACTGCCGTATAAATCGTTCAAACAAGAACTAGTTCATAAACTACCACTGTCACGATGACCATAGCAAAGTAACTCAACTTGTTCATTCAGGGCTTTAGGATACACCCTTTATGCAAAAGCTTGTCAAGCATCAATTCTATCTTGAAATAGTTTGTCTGTGATCCTTGAAACAATGTCTGAGAATCATTCTCAACGCTAGAATTTCATGATCGAGAGCATACTCTCAGTTGAAGAGCACATGCAAAATAAACCATAGCAGTAATTTTTGCCATGCCCACCAGACTTGCATGTTTGCAAACAACCGTCAAAAATGTTACCATGATAATCGTGCTAAGGGGGCAAAATGGTAATCAATGCGCCATGAAGGAAGAAAGATTGTGGCGATGCTTTGGCTTGAAAAGTAGCAGTTTAAAGAACTAATAATGTTCAGAAAGTCATCAAAGTCGAAGCATAGAAGGAACAACCTTCTTTGCATCATTACAGCGAATAAATTTTATCAGGTAGGAAATCCAAAGAAGCGCTACCTCTATGAATCAAATCCTTTATAATACACACACTTACATTTTCATGGATGAAAAGACGAAAAAGGGGGCGCGCATAGAACCAAAAAGGTGGGTGACCTCAGTGTCTCAAAACTGAACATTCACTTTCCGCATGGTTGAGATATGGACTAATGAGAGAGCTATGGAAACTGAGGCTGAACAATTCCTACATCGCACCAAGGAGGCCTCACCTTATATTCCTCCATGAGGGTAAACTCGTAATTTACACTGGTCAAGACTCTCAACCACCTGCAGTGGCCCGAGGACTTGTCCCAGTGGCGATGGAAATAGACGAGACAGAACTAGTGACAAGCACAGCCTCATTGCTTACAGCCTTAGAGGTTGCCAAATCTTCCAACCGCTTCCAGGTTAATTCTCTTTTCTCCCGTGTCTCCATCTGCTTCACTTCATCTTCTTCAAATTTGACCAAGCACTCATCAAAAAGGTCTTGATCAGCATCTGAGAATATCTTCCTGACATTCAGGGTCAAACTCTGAACAGCCTGGTTCCAATGCCCCCTTGTGTTTCTCTCCAAAGCTGGGAAGATTATAGGCAGTATCACTCTGCGATTCTGCGTGATCAAATTTCTTATGTGATCATTGTTCCACAAAAACAATGCACGTTCTGCAACCTGCCAAAACAACCAGAGTAAGATCATCCATATGAATAGCCTGAAGTCCAAATCCAAATCCTTCAAATGGAGAAGAAATTTGCTTGGATAGCAGGGTATATAATATGCAAATCCATTTGATTCTATCAAGCAATATAGCTTTCACCAAGCCAGTGTAAGCTCTGAAGTGAAAATATCCACTGCCATGGATGTGCAGCTCACTGCACACATATGCAGTCTTCAACATCCTTCATGTTCTTGTAATCCACACACATGCAGATTGAAAACTGAAAAGCGCGCTTATTCAGCTTAAACATTAGCAAATACTTGCATTATCTTGATCTGTCAAACAATTGTTACCTTGACCAAAGAGTGATCATATCAAAACTACGAGTAGTATGCACTTCCAAAGAAACCAGAAAGAAGCAGCTGAGTCCTCAAATTAGGCTACAGGTAAAAAGCACATTCACAGCATAAAACACTCTTTACATCCTCCATTCCAATACAAATGCTGAGCTTTCAGCATCTAGACATTCAACTTATTTTCAGAACAAGAAGTCCAATGGTTTTGCTTCCAACTTTTGTCCTACCTGGAAACATAAAATTACATGGCTGTGACCATAATGACATCGCAGATGATAGAAATGACTTTGTTGCTTGTAGCTTGTTGAAAATGATTTCGGCCTCTCATTAAAAGTATCAAAATTATCTATTAGTGTTCATAAGATGACCTTGTAATTGAGGGGTTCTGATAAGAAAAACGAGAGGTGAAGGAGTTTTACAAGGCCATGTGGACAGTTCCATGCAAAAGCATCTAGAAGACAGGTGCACCCCCTAAGCTAGCTTTTTTTAACTTGGACTGCTGCTGCTATAGGGAATATATTTGTGTTGATAGCATAATCAGCATTCACACTACTCTTGAGTGGTGATGTGTGAAAGATATGTGAGGAGATGGTAGAGCATCCAGTTGGGAGTAAAGAAAAACAACAATTGAAATTAATATTTCATTTAAATTTTTATGCAGAATGATCATTAAAGATATTTAGTATTATTTAGAAATATTAGAGATTATTATTTAATAATTAAATTCCTAAATAATAAAATATTAATATGATGCCTTATGCTTCCAAGTCATGGTGAGGAACTGCAGGGACACATCAGAAGATGAGGAGTGGAGTGTGTGAATGTCACCCTGATGGAGTAGAACTCCCATCATAAAGACATCAACTCCAGTTGTAAGGTTCTAGTACGGATGGATGTTTCCTTCATACTAACTACTTTTTTTCATTTTCATGGAAAGTATCTTTGGACTTCTCAAGTAGCTTTATAAGGGTATGTTAGGCTTCTCTTTGATTTTATCTCATGGGGTTATCTTATATACTTCCCATGGAGTTGGGTGCAAGGGTGCACCCCTATGTTTTATCTCAGAGAGAAAAATCATAACACTTTACTCAGCCTTCTTGATTTTAGTATCAAATACAGTAGTGGATATCTATCTTGGAAGATGGATGATAAAAAAGAACTCTGGCAAATGACATGAAAAAAATGCAAATTCGACCAGATCCCTTTATGTTAGCATATTATTTGCACAATTCAAAGAATCCTTGTACTTGGAAAATCCATGAAGACATGAAGATATCAATATAATTGAATGTGGTTGTTGCAGCGAAGACAGGTGTTCACACCTCTCCATAAACCCAACTTCGACAATTCAGAGCAGAAAAAAGAAGCAACCCAGTAAGCACAGAATTCAGAAAAGCATGAATCTCTTGTATACACAAGAAAGAAGATAGTGCAAATAAATAAGTGATAAACTATATGTGCAACCATCCAATTTGGAATTCAAATATCCTCATGAAAACAATTAAAGTTCACTTAACCTAAAAACAAACGAGTTTCAGTATCAGTGAAATTGAAGTGCTTCAAAGAATGACCAGTAATTAAATGTGGTGTAGAACAATTATCCCAGAAGTTAATGGACCAGATTGACAAGGTCATGCCCGAAAAGAAGACCATGAAGAAACCCAGAACCATATGCTATGAAGCCTGAAGTTTTTGTTTTCATATTTTGATTATTTTCCTAGTTAATAATTTGTTTCCAACTTAGCTTAGGAATTGTAACTTAATTATTATTACTATGTAGAAATCCTAATGCTCGATGGGTTCTATTAATTTAGGAATCCTTTTCTATAAAAGATAAGGGCTACTATAAATAGAGGATATCTAGTTTATTTTTAGAGATTCATACTATTATTCAGATTTAATAAAAATATCAGAGAATTTTCTCCAGATTTCTCTAGAGTAGGTCTATAATCTTAGAGCTTGAGAAACCTGGTTTTATCTTCGCTATAAGTGAGATGATAAATGCAATTACAAAGTAGCAGAAACAACAAAGCAGTAAAGCTAAAAAATGATTAACCTTTTATCAACCACCAAAAACTCATAAATAATTATTCTGAATCCAGTACCTGAAAATGTGAGCTGTTGAGGCAGCGTCCAATTTGATGGAATAAAGGGACCATGCACCGTTGAAATTCTGCTGCCTGAGTAGCCTCTAAGACTTCCTCCAACTCACCAAGAAACATAACTTCCTTGGAACTATTAGTTATTGGCCAATACTTTAAGAGACCTCGAATTACAGTATCAGCCAGCTTGAAATCTTTCTCCACGAATTGAGTGATACAATATGACAGTTGTTGATGATACATCGATACACACTTGGGCTTGTGAAGTGGAATTAAAGCGCGGACAAGAAAAAGTTTGTGCTCTTCCTTCAATGGCAGAGCAAACCCATTAATAATGCTTCCCAATATCTCAAGCATTTCTGCAATCCCATTATGCCTCTCTGTCTCAAAAATGAATCTGTAAAAGATATGGTTGATAGCCTTCCTAATGAATGGTCGATGTACCATAAACTTTCCATAAATACGGTGGAGTATCGTCTTCAAATACTCCCTCTCTCTTTGGTCCTCAGAATCAAATAAGTCCAGCAATCTCAGCACAAATGAATGGTCAATGTATCTCTTGGCAAGCTTGGCATCAGTTTCTGATGAAGCCACAAATCTAAGCAGAAACTCATAAACAATCTGAAGATGTGACCACGCCGGCTCCATAGCTGGCTCTTCATCTTCAGGATCAAACATTTCTAGAATCTTGTTGTCATAGTTTGCAGATGGAAGTGTTCTGAACAAATTGGCTGCCACCATCTTTGTAATTTCTTGCATTGCCGTCTCATTGAACTTTGAAGTCACAGTTGAAATGTAATCAACAAGCTCAAGCAAAGTCTGCCTCTTAATGTCCTTCTCTTTTAGATTCTTAGAGGGATCACTAAAGTCAAACACAACGCAACACATGTTCAACTTCTTAATAAAGAGATTTGGCTTCTCTGAATTAGGAAAATCACGAAAGCTAGGCAATGCCTCATAAGCCCCAGAAGCCATCACAGGACCCACTTGGGGAGCTGACTTTTTCCCTTGATTAGCCTTGCTATTCGGTGCCAGGATCCCACTGTTCAAGCGTGAAGCGCCCAAACTCGGATTCGAAGTTTTGGATGGATTGGAAGAGGGCTTTGAGTTGTTAATCGAATTTGCTCCATGAGATGAGTTCAAAGACGAGTGGGCATTGAATCCTCCATCATTGCTTGAGTCGTTACTTGATGATTTTGAGGGTTTTCGAGGTAGCTTACCCAATATCTGTTTGATCATATCTGCTGCTATGCCAAAACCCAAACCAAAACACTAATCCTAATCTATTCCCACCCAATAAAAAACAAAGTTTCCACCTTTCAAACACCTCAAATTCAATACATTTTTCACAGCTAGGCAACAGAAACCTATTCAAATTAGTAAATTAAAAAAAAAATAAAATCAAACGAGGCTGCGCATGTAAGGCTCTTAAAATTCAAACTCAGGGTTCATCAACAAAGCAGGAAAAAAAATTAAACCCACTTGAGGAATTGCCTAATTTCGCTAACGGAGGAGGAAATTACTTACATTGATGTCATGAACAGAGAGATCCGAGAAAACCCTAGAAAATTGATCTGAGAAAACTCTAAAAAAATATATGAGATTGATAAAACCCACAATTTGATTTCAGAGAGAGAGAGAGGAGACAGCATGAACAAGGTTATCAACAACAAAAGTCAAATTAAAAATCCATAAGAGACAAAAAAAATGGTAGTTGCATTTACAAAAATAGCCAAGAGACTCTCTCTCTCTCTCTCTCTCTCACTCGCTCTGTGTGTTAAGTTTAGGAGAAGGAAAATTTGAGAGAGCAAAGAACATAGACATAGGAAATTGAAACTCGGGACTGAAAACAGGTTGGTAATTTGCTTTCTTGTTTTTGTTTTTTGTTCTCTTGTGAGGGCAAAAAATTTAGTTCAAATTGCCATTGGTCCTCCTCTTACGTTTTTTTTTTCTTTTTTTAATTATTATTTGTTTTCGGTGGATTTATTTTTTATGACCAGTGATTATGATGCAAATGGACCCCAGTGTCATCACAATTTTGTTTGGGTGGGCAACGGGGCCCATTATCTAAGTCTGTGGATTGGGTTGACTTTCACAATTGACTAATTTCTCTTCCCATCCTAGCCATCACATTAAAGTATTAAACTACTTCGCATATTAATTTGTTTGCTACATTTTTTCTTTCATTCTGCTTTTACTCGCACAATTTTCTATTGATATTTCTTTCATGATTTTTATAAAAGGATTTAGTTGAAAATATTTTTTATATTTTTAAATTATTTTCATGTATTTTTAAGAAAAAATAACCATTGCCAAACACTACCACCTATTTTTATCCTTCATGTGATTAGTAGTTTAATTTTTTTGTTATTGAGTTTAATTTATTTTTGGAAAATTACATCAAACCTCTATAGTGTTATATTATTTATAAAATTATATTTTACGTTAATCAAAAATTTTAAATTCAATAAAATGATTAAATTACCATGATATATAATAAATCAAAATTCAAGCATGAAGTTATTTTTTGTAAAGCTGTTGACAAGTAGCAAAAGCCTTCACCAACATGGTTGTTAACATCGCGAGTTGACTCGTAAAATCATCTGATTTTACTAGTCAACTCATCAAACCTTGTCAACTCGGGTAGAAAAATCGATTTTGGTCAAACTCGATCAAAATCAGTCAAAATCGTAAAATCGGACCGGATTGGTCCGATTTTACAATCCTGCTAATTTTAAGTCTGTCGCTTCAAAATTTTAAAGCAAATTGCCTAATTCATTCGCCTCCAGATGTTTATATTTATACACAAAAAATTTTGCCTTCTCAATTATTTATCCGATGTGGGATAAATTGAGTAAGGAAAAGTTTAAGCCTTGCTGCCAGTTGCCTCGATTGATTAACAACACTGAAGAGTATTTAAACTGAACAAACCTTAGCGTAAAGGCTATTTGTCCAGCATTTCCGATGGACAACTTGTTTGTGTGTGTGTTTATTAAAAAAAATTCTAAAAAATATATATTATAAGAAAATAAAATTGTTGTGTTGATTTTATAAAAAATAAAAATTATATATATATATACACACATATATACATATATCATGGAATCACTCTTGAAAATCAGTAATATTAACTTTAAAATTTATACTTAAATTTTTTTATTTTTTACTTTAAATTAAAAAAATTTGATGTTTTTAAATCATTTTCATGTCCTGATGTCGAAATAATTTGTTAGAGCTGGAGCTAATACTAGTAATATTGGTGTTGGTACTAGTATTAGTACTGATAATCTTTTCAATAATAATACTTTTGATGAATGTATTAAAAATAACGAGGAAAATGATGGTCATGAGACTGATTTTAATTTATATAGTACATCAGCAAAATATTTATTTTAAATTTATTAGTTTTTATCTAATGAAATTTTATGGATATAATTGTTTTGTAATGTATTTTTAAGTTATTTTGAATCATATATGACCTTAACTAATGAAGTTTTATGGCCATAATTATATTGTATTGTATTCGAAAATATTTTATTTACGATTTTATGATTTTTCTACCTACACGATTTTAGCTGTGATTTTATGATTTTTGTCCAGAAAAATTCAGATACGATTTTACAATCCGATCTTACGATTCAAGTTTCCGAAACCCCTTCCGTGTCGTGTCAAAATCGCGATTTTGACAACCATGTTCACCAAGACAAACAAATAAAATATTATTACAATGAATAGTATTATGTGATTAGAAATACAGTAAAACTCTCTCTTCTTTTCAGGCTATATATTTCATGAGGACATCATACTCTATATGTTATTTTAAGATGCATGGAATTATAAAACCAAATAGTGTTTGGTGAGAGAGCATGACCGTAAAAAACATAAGCAATAACAAAGCAGATAGCCCTAGTCCAATAATCTATGATTTTGGTTTTCTTAAAGTGTGACCACTAGATACAACTACAAAGTCATTTTCATTTTACAAACAAATATTTCCATTTTAATTTTTATACAATTACCCTCCCTTTATTTTTTTTATCATTCCTTGAAAAGTTAGTAGTGGAACATAGAATGATATGTAATTACATCACTAATTTTCTCATCAAAATATTTATAGAGAAGTTCTTGAAGTCTTATTTGTTCTCTCTCTTCAAATCTACTCTCTCTCTCTCTCTCTCTGTCTCTCTCTCTCTCTCTCTATATATATATATATAAGCCTCGTTTGTTATTGAGCTTTCATTCGTGCTTGGGAGTCATAATATTCTTTCTGAATAATAAGGAGCTCAACTCTCGAACATTTTTTAGTGACTTTTGCCTTAAGGATTCCCTATTTTGGGGTGTTAACTTCTTTATAAGTCACCTAAAACTAGTTTTTGATAGATCCTAAATAAAGGATAATAACATGCAGGTTATCCTTCAATGAGGTATAAACCACCTTGAGGACCCTCGGTTAGGCCTTTACATCATCTTTATCTTCCCTTAGCTATTGAATAGCAATTTAGTCTGCTTTGTGTTTAGTAAAAGCCTCTCTTATATGGATCATTTTAAGTCATCTAACACCTTTTAGAATGAGTGTGTGTCATGAAAGTTTGTTATAGACAAAATTGTACAAAATAATAATCATAGAACTAAACTTAAAAGGATAAATGAGAGAGTTCTTTGCATTAAAAGTCATTTATCTTGTTAGGGATAAATGATAATTGTAGCTCTCCTCAGATATCATTAAGATTTTTGAAGGGATAATGATATTCCTCTTTAGTTTACCTCCCATTTTAAGGTTTGCCTTTCCTCTTCAATTACAGTAGGGGGAAAAAATGGATATTGGTCGAAGATAAGGCTAGCAAAAACATCTATCAAACCTTTACTCAGCTTTTCCATGAACACCTTAGGTAAAAATCCCAACACCTATAGCCTTTGTAGTCAAAATTAGGGGTAAAGACAAAATGATTATCATTAAAAAAAACTGCATTGTTAAGGTTAGTACATTAGTCTATAAGGATGACTTTCTCTTGAAGCGAGCAATAACACCTATAATTATTTCAAGAAGGGTAAATATGTTCAACCTCTACCAGAGAGAATACAACTATTCTAAGCTTTTATTTATATGAGAGTCCTAACTTCTATTATTGTTTTCTCAGGAATGAGGAACCTATTTATATTTATAGGATTATACTCCATGTTTTTTGTAACAACAATTACTCTCATGTCAAGAGATGAGAAACCTCTTTTTAATACAAACAAACTTTCTTCAATAAACTTAGTTGAAATCTCATTTTCTTCTTTAGTTATTAACCCTATATAAAAACAAAGTCAAGAATGAGCTTAGATAGACAAAAAAAAATCAAGGATAAAAAGGTTGCATACTTTATAGCATGACCTAGTAATGCCTTTTGACCATTTTATTGATGTTGTACTTAATTGAGGTTAATGTCAATGCAACACATATTTTATCCTCATCAGAGCTTAGACAAGGCTTATTGTTCATCCTAGAGGAAAGTGCTCTATAATGATAGAAATAACATTATATTTATTGCATCCCATCTTGGGGCTGATTGGTCAAGTATACTTCAATATCAATCACATCCATCTTCAATTCTTAACATGCATAAGCTTGCTCTATAAATTTCTCTTCACATCTCTTACGGTCTGTTAGTGAAGGTAAAAACAAATGTATATCATTATCACTCTTAGTCTCAGCAACCAAATAAAAACAGGTTCTAAAAGACTAATAATAGGCTCGATTTAACGAGCATAATAAATTTATCATAGACGACCAAGATTATTCATCTATTAGGATATAATTGGCACAAACCTAACTTATAATACCAAAATACTTACCTCATAAATCATAGAGAGAGAATGTGTACCCTCAGCTCATATATACAAATAAGGGGTGCAAATTCAAATTGACCCCGAGTAGAACCCAAGGTTGGTTGGATGATATACACTCTTTTGAGTTCCAAACATTAATGAATGCAATGTCTTGTACATATAAAATGTTAGGGTCATCATATTTAGGGTCCTAAGATAACATTTTCCTCATTTAAAGTTGCATATGGTAAGGGGAAAGTTTTTTCAAGAAGAGGAATGTTTTCCTTAAACGGGAGGAATACATTTCAATTTCATCCCTTTTAGTTTTGGGGTCTTTGTTTCATATACCCATATCTCATGTTTTTTTCTCTAGTTTCAGGTTAAAACCTAAACTCTTCGCTACATCTAGTAGTATCCCTATTTATGGTCAAATTAGACCTTTTTTTGTCTATTTTTTCTATTTATTTTGGTGGGAAACACCTAGAATGATTTTTTTTCTCAGTTTATAGCAAAAATGACTTAAGGATTCTTCAATAATATTATTTCTTAAAAGTTACAAAGAGTTAAAGTAAAAGAGAAAAGAAAAGGCAATAATGGTTAGGTTTAAAAAAGAAATAATTTCTCTCTATGACATCTCATATCTCTTAAAATCTATTCAATTATTGTATTGAATGCACATTGTCATTTTATTTCTTAATGACACCTCTTTTAATAAAGACATGTCATTTAATCATCTCTTTTAATATAGATAAGCCATCTGTCATGAAGAACTCCACCAACTCTATGTGGGGAAAATAAAATGCTATAACGAAGATAAAAGGTTTTTTTTATTAATTATTAAGGACAAACCACTTGGCCACCAAGAATCCTAATAATTCTATGTGGGACAAATAAATCTCAATGGAAAAGTAAAAAGTCTTTCTTTAAAATTAATAATCTTTCAAATCTTTATGTATATAATATATAAAAAGTCCAAGGGCTATTGATGGATAAGTATATTTTGATATGTTTGCTTAAGATCTCATGATTAAAAGGGTTAAAGGCAAAGCAATAACTCAATGTATCTAGGCTTGGCAGGATGTCAAACCCAAATGATACAGGTCCAATATTACTTTCAAGTTTAATATCATTAGATTTAGTTATGCATTAAGCCTAAGTACATATGAATCTTGCAAGGTGTCAGGTTAAACCCTCTTGAGTTCAGAGTTATGCAATGAGCTCAAATACAAGTGAGCCTAGCAAGACAATAGACCCAATAATATTGGGTTCAATTATGCACTAATCCCAGATACATATGAGTGTGGGAAGATGTCAAACCCAAAACTCTTAGGTTTATTTATGCATTGTACCAAGTATTTTAACAAGGTGTTAAACCCAAATATTTTTGGGTTCAGCTATGTGCTAGTTTAAATGTATATGAGTATAACAAGGTATTATACTTATCACCTTAAGGTTTAAGATCATTATAAACCTAATACACATAGAGATAATGATATTTTTAGGCATCAAATTGGGTCACATGGATTTGTTTGTTTATTTTCATGTCTTTTAGCATAAAATGTTTAAAAAAAACAATAATGATCATCTCTTTACATCCTTATGTACATAAAAGTCTCCAAATTGTCAACTTTATTTCATTCAACATTAATTTTATATAAGGTATATATATCTCTTATTAATATTATCTAAGAGATATTTATCCCTCATTAATGTTATCAAGGAGAAATGACGCTTCAAATTCAATATTTAGACAACATGATAAAGTTTAAAGGTTTTATATACCATATGAACTACATGGGTAAAAGATTTATATTTTTCTTGTTCTTATTCATAATCTTATTTTACAAAGAATTTATCATACATAACTAAGAACAAACACTTTTGTTATTAAAAATATAAAGCTCTTTCTTTTATTTATTACAATCTCTTGCATGAAAGTAGTTGACTTTATCATTAGAGGATCTTTAAGTTTTACCAAAATGAATTGTTTTGCAGGTGTTAGGTCTTTTATTAGCAATCATCAATTTATAAAACTCTAGAGAAAGGAATTTTAATGTGTATGTGTGAACATCCTTTATTTAAGCACTAAAAGAATCCTTATTGCTGAGCATATAGGAATTTTATACCATTATAAAAAAAATAGGGATCAATTATTTCATATTCAGTGTGTGAATTATTTTATGTGAGAGTTTTTTTTATTTGAGTATATGGGTTTTTAAATATTTTTCTCTTATTTATGAGGTTCAATCAAATATACTTTCATATAATTATTAAATTGGCAAGTAACATGTTGATGTAAATGAATGTCAATTTTATATGAGCCTTTTGCTTTATTATTAATTGAGCTTATATTTGGGAGTGTGATTGTTAAAAGAGATTAACGGAAGGAAAAATAAGAGGAAATTGATAAAAAGAAAAGGTTGATGTGTTTCCTTTATTTGTATTAAAAATTGGGAAGATCACTTTTTTTCTCACTTATACCTTTTAAGTTCTTTCAATCATGATGGATTAATATTTATCATTCCTTTTTATTAGCTAAATAAGTAGACAAATGGATTAACATAAAACCTTACCCCTAGACATCCCTATACTAACTCGTCTTTCCTAGTATAATTATTGTATATGGGCTTATGTTATGTTATGTTATGTTATAGGTCCGTGCTATTTTTTTGGTAAAATATTTAGATGTTGCAAGCATGATTTAAAAAAAAAAGAAGGAAAACTCAATGATTTGGATTGTGCTATTGACCATTCAAATGAGTTGGTTCTATTTGAATCATATAAAAAAAAGGCAAATATATAAAAATTTGAAAGAAGTGATCACGATAACTTGGAAAAAAAATCTTTATACAATAATGGAAAAACAATATGGAAGGATAAAATATGGTAAAAAAAAGAATAAAAAAATGGTGTGAGTCAACCCGAGCTACACATGATAGACATGTGATATGGGAATTAAGGGATGAGTCAGTCCAGGTTAATGCGTTAAATTCATATTTTGAATCATAAGATCAAGATAACCCAATAAAAAAGAGATTAAAAATAATCACAAAACCATTTATTTTATTTTACTTTTTAAAAAAAAGAAATTTCAAATGGAGATATTAGAAAAGAAAATATGTGTTAACCTCTCAAACTTGTGACCTAGGTATGGCGGGAAGCACCATACATGAAAAAATCATGAAGCCCAATCCCTAATAAATGAAACACTAAATGATAGAATCAGAGGGGGGGAAATACAATCCACTCAAAAATATTCAAAATAAAAATTAGCAATTGAAAGAATAAAGGTTAAAATTGAACTAAGAAATGAATTAGAGGGCAACGACAAATGAGGATTAACTTCAAAAGAAAAACAACTTTAACAAAAGAAAGAAATAGGAAACAAATAAAATTTTTATAAAAATATTAAAGAAAAAAATCAAAAACTAAAAGAATAATAACCAAATTGAAAAATATATATATGACAAATTATGATCGAACAATAAAATAAAAAATAAATAGAACATTTATAAAAAAAAAAGAAAAAAAATCAAAAGAATAAAAATTAAAACTAATATAATAAAAAAGGGAACAATTTGTATTTTTTTAAGAGGATAAAGAAAAAATAATAAAAGAAAGGCTTAGTGTCAATAAACTACCCTGCCTTCACTTGTACCCTAAAAAGAACCTAATCTTGCGCATTAAAACTCCAAATAGTTAGAAGTTAATTTTTTAACTGTTTAGATCATATTTGTTATTATATTTTAAAAGTGTTTAAAAAAAATTAAAAAAATTATATTAAATAAAAAAAGTTTTGATTTTAGATATTTTTTATTTGGTGATGCTAAAATTAATTTTTTAAAAATAAAATAAAAAATATTATTTTAATGTATTTATGAATAAAAAATATTTTTTAAAATAATCTCAGACAACCACATATTTTAAAGAATTCAAAACATGAAAAATCTGCCTTGACATCGCACGAATATCTAACATTACCTATAATATAAAAGGCCTTGCTATTTTCCTGTGCTGCACTGTAGTTGGTGAAACATTTTTACTGTGGATTGTGGCAGTGTATTACCGATTTTACCCTTAATAAAAACATATAAAATGTAACCGTGCTAATGAATGTTTGTTGCGGTTCGGCAAAGACAGCCCCCATTCTTTTTCAAAAATCCACCCCATTCACACCAGATTTTTCGCCGTTGAAGCTCCTATAAAGTCATCAATCGCAGTCTCTTCTCTAATAAATCAACATCAACAACTGCAAATTTTCTAAAATCTATCGATTGATACCCCCACAACGACAAAGTCTCCAGAGACCCACATCATTTCAACACCCAGATTTTGTCATTCTCGCATTCACTCTTCATTTTCACTGATTTTTCACTCACCCTTTACTCCTAACCCAAACCCCATTAATTTCTTCCCCAGATTTCCTCTTCTCATCTCACAAACCCCACCAAGAACTCTGATTTTAACTTTAAATCTCATCAAAATAAGAGGCCTTTTACGTGGAACAAAGCACCGGAGAATGTTGTGAGCAGTAAAGTTAAGTGTCTTTAATGATAAAAGACCAGTTGTGACTGTGGTTCTGCTTGGTTGGCTTGGAGCTAGAGAGGAACATCTAAGAAATTACGTGGAATGGTATAATTCAAGAGGGATTCATGTTGTTACGTTTGTTGTTGATATGAGAGAATTGCTTTGTTTTGATTTTGGGAAGAGAGTGGCGAGGAGGATTACCGAATTGGCTAATCAGCTTGCGTTATTTAATCGTTCTTTTTTTTTTCTTTTATTCCTTTTTTTCCGGTTATTTTTATTTATTCTTAGATGATTTTTATGATTTTACTATTTATACAATGATAATGATAATTTTAATGATTATTTTCTAATTTTTTTATAAAAATCTTTTGTTTTTTTTAATGATTTTTAAGGGCAATTTAATTGTTTTAATTGTTTTGACAGTAATGTTGATAATAATTTTAATTGTTTTAAGGGCAATTTAATTATTTTAATTATTTTGATAGTAATGTTGATAATAATTTTAGATGTTATAGCGATGATAATGAAAATAACATCAGGATGGATTTTCAATTTATGCTTTTGTCTTTTTGTCGATAAAAAATTAACTATTTATTTTTGTTATTTGATTATTACATGTATTTTCACAATTTATATTTTTTATTATTTAAATTGAATTATAAAATGAATTAATCTTAATTCAATGAATTCAATAATTCAGATATCCAAATCTTCTTGCTTTTTTAATGATGATGATAAATTTATGCTGATTATTTTCATTGAAAACCAAAACTTATATCGATTTAAAATTCATATATTTTATAAAATAAAAACCCGCACCTTACAAGAATTCTGCATAAATTTATTATTTTGACTAAATTTATATTACAATAAAAAAAATACACAATTAATATTTTTAAAAATTCTTTTATTGTTTTTCAGTCTCAAGGTTTTGTTTTGCTACAGTTTTATCATTCAATTGGAATTAATTATATATATTGTTTTTTATTTTCGCACTTATTCTTTTAATTTTTTATTTAGTATTGATTCATTTTTTTCCTTATCTTTCTTGGACAATGTTTATTTTTTGTCCGTATTCATTCATTTAAACTTTTGTTTTTTGTTTTCAATTTCTTTCATTTTATTTTTTATTGGGGTTTTATTTTTATTCTGTTTAATTCTAAAATTTTAATTTATGTTGATGATCATGTTAAAATTAATATTGCTTCATTTTTCTCTTTTTTACTGTTTTCTATTATTTTTATATGATTTTCGGATCATATGATTTTATGATTTTTTCACTTTTTTAAAATTATTCAGGTCAATTTAATGATTTCCACTATTTGGGCAGTAATGTTAATAATAATTTTAACTGTTATAGTGATGATAATGACAATAACCTGGGGATGAATTTTTAATATATATTTGCTTCTTTTTGGACATAGACAATTAACTATTTTTTTATTATTAATGCAAATTCTTTCACAATTTATATTTTGTTTATTTTGTTTAATTTAAATTGAATTATAAAATGAACTAATCTTAATACAATGTATTCAATAATTCAAATATCTTCTTACTTTTTTCAATGATAATGATAATTTTATACTGGTTATTTCATTGAAACCAACCAAACAGAAAAAATTATATCCATTGAAAATTCATATATTTTATAGAAAACTTGCACTTCATAAAATTTCTATACAGATTTATTATTTTGTCTAAATTTATATTATAATAAAAAAAAACACATAATTAATATTTTTTTACGTTGAAAAAAATATGGTTCCGCCCGCGACGAGGCGCGGGTACCATGGCTAGTTTATTTTATAAAGATCGTCACTGTTATTCATTTGTCCACCTTATTTTCTAAGCATGTCAAATAAATAAATCAGCTTATGATCGACCGAGTTGATTCAGTCAACTTTCAAATCAATACGCTAATAAATTTAACTTGTTTTGCGGTTGCCCAGTTGACTTTGCCATGTGGTCATGTCAAATACTTTTATTGAAAACGCTGAGCTGGTCAACTGCATTAGTCATTGTGAGCATGGGAAATAGAAGGAGAGATTCCACAGAAAAAAGTATTCTGGAATAAATTTTTATTTTATAATATAATAAAAAATAGAAGGTCAAAAAATTGAACACCAATCTAATGCCGATATATTTAAGTATAATTAAAAAAAATAGTTAAAAAAAATATAGTTATTAAAATCAATAGAGTTTATGATCTACGCTACAGGTTTGGAGAGTTTAGCAGATTAATCTAAGTTGACCTGAATTAATCCAACATGTTATTATCTCAATTTTTTTTTTAAAAAAAATATTACATTCAAAATATTTTTAAATATAAATCATTATACTACCAATCGTTTGAACTTTCTTTAACCTGTCAAATTGATCGGGTCATGACAAGATAATTTTTTAATTTGAAACTCAAGTTAGACGAGTATGGTTGATAACTTTCAAGTTTGATTCATTAAATTATATTAGTTTATATTGCCAAAGAAATTTTCTTGATATGAACATTATCTTTTTACATGTAAAAAGATTTTGGTCTCTCCATAGCATAGAGGGAGGAGTTATCAACACTAAAAGAGATTGTGTTTTTATTGCACACTACCTCAGATAACACTACTTATATGAATAATAATAATTTATTTTTTTAATTTTATTATTCAATATTTGGTTTGTTGTGGATTGAGTTTTATAATATATTTTAATTTGTTTTTTATAAGATTGTCTCGACATTAAATTTCAATTACAAGTTTGACAAGTTAACTTGATTTATTTATTTTTTCTTTTATTGATTGTTTTTTTTAATTGTATCTTTCAACTTTTTAATAATTGGCAATTAGGCTTACAGTTTGTTTTCTTTCGCTTTTTATAAGTTTATCCGATTTAATGACACAAGTCATACATCTAGTGGTTTAACCCAAGTTGACTTAGATAAGATATTTTATTGTTGATTTTTTCTCAACTCATTAATTTTGATTTATTTTTTATACGTTTATCTCAACTCCACGACTTAAATTATGAATTTAATAGATTAACTCAAATTATTTTTTAATTCATTTTCCATAAATTATTCTAATTCATTTCTCAAATCACTGGTTTAATATGTTAATTTGAGTTATTTTTTAATTATTATTTTTTAAATTACATTATTCAAATGTATTAATAGAGAGCTATGTTTTATAATTTATTTTATATAAAAAATATTATAATATTATAATAAAATTCACAAATTAACCTGAATTAACTCAAATTACTTTCTACTGTTTTTTAATTATTATTATTATTATTATTATTATTATTATTATTATTATTATATTAATAAAAAAAATATTTCATGATTTATTTATTTATTTCACTAGATTGTCTCAACCTCCTAGATCATAAATTTAACAAATCAATCATAAATTTAACAAGTCAATTGACAAGAGAATCTAAATTAACTTTGATCGTTTCCAAGTTATCTTAATTAAAACTATTACCGCAATTCTATGAAGTTTGGTGACAGCTGATGATATATATAAACTCGTAATTATATTTTCTGATTGTTTTTAAATTTTAATATAATATATATAAATATATCAAAACTCCTTATAAAATTTCATTGATGAAATTAAAAAATATAATTGATATTGTAAAATTATTTATTATTTAAAAAAAAAACACTATTTAACCAAGACAGAATGGATATAATGAAACCGATACATTTCAACCAGCATTTAGCCGAAAAATCCAGAACAGACCGAAATTTAAACCGAGATAAAAACATCATTTTTTTTTTTAACTAATACAAAATATTTTGATCATTTCAGCCGTAACAAAACAAAATTTACAGCTATGATATCACCGCAATGTTTTCAGATCAAGGATGATAAAGTCCAAGAGTTTATGAAACAAATCATTCCAAATTAGACAGAAATCTTCTACAGAACCTATAAAAAGACCAGCCGACCCTCTTATGAATTGCTTCAGCCGAGAGATTCCATCAAAGTTCTTGCTCAGCTACGATCTTATCTACTTTCATTTCCCCTTTCTTATTAAAACTTAAATAAAGAGCAAGGAACAACAATGCTATCATGACAGGGTTGCAGAATATCACAAGAAAATCTGTAATTGCTCTAAATTTTCATTTCACTGTCGTTGTAGGAACGGTGCTGCTTTTTTTCTCTTTTTTTTTTCCGCAGAGACTCGCAAGGACATCAATGATCACAAAATCATCTCCCAAGTCCATTCACACATACAAACACTGGGAAATGATATTAAAATAAAATGCCTCTAGTTTGTGCAAGCATGATATCTTCTCTGCACTGTACAATTCCAATACATAACAAAGGGGACGACATCGATGGTGGAGCTAGTGCAAAAACATTTACTAACCCTTTGTTATGCACTGATATTTCAGTCATCTCTTCCTGCGTTTTGTCTCCACCTAGCATAAAAATCAAAGACAACTACCTCAGAAAGGATAGAAAATAATAAAGCAGATTCCAGGTTGCATGGTTATGAGTGAAAGAACGGACGGCAAAGACGACCGGCGAAACAAATTGCTAAAGACCAAAGATATTCAGTAGAACCACATAGCTTTTAATCAAGACATCTGGTTTCCTTTTCGCCTGAACTTCAGAAAGTCACATCTTACAACCTTAAAACATCTATTGGTTATGACAGCTTTACTTTGATAGTTCTGCAATGGTTTCATCACTTGAAATAACCCCATCCCATGTAACAATGATTTTTAACAAGGGAAAATCATTTTCCTTCAAAACACTTTCTTGTCATGAATTAGAATTCCACAAAATTGCAGAGGAACCCATATACCCTTGATTATTAACATCCATAGTCCAGTAGCCCTTCAAAATATCCTAATGGATCTGATTCTATTGCAGCAAAAAACAAATACAGGTTACACCAGCAACTCTCTCTCTAAACTAGTATTCTCTTATCAACATTAATCAGGCAGGTATTCTTTTTGTTGACTACTTTTTCCTTGGAGACAATGAAACATAAAACTCAAAGTTTCTGTCTACTCAGCCCACTTATGCAGCGAGCAGCATCAGCTGGAATCCTTGTTAAAACTAGATAGAAAACCCTAGGAAAATTAATGATGACTGATTATGAGATGAATTTTAGTTTTCTGTAGGTTTTACTGATAGAATCACAGCAATTCAACAATATATGCTTGAAGTTAAGATCGTTTTTCTCATGGTACTACAATCGGTTTGGTTGACAGGCCTCCAGGTTAAGATACAACATTCCATACTCATCAATGGAAACCAATCATGGTCAAGCAAGCAGTTCCAACCTAGCATAAACTGGGCATAATCCATTTTTAACCCATGACAGTTTCTCTCTCTCTTCCATATCTTTTATTTTCTAACTTGTTAATAAAGGTAAACTGCAGCCTAAGGCCAAAAGACATTTGAGGAAGAACTTCAGGCATGTCTATGAATACTATAAATCATAACAGCAGTTTGTAAGATCAAATTTTAAAGAGCTTTAGGCATGTTAGTCAAATGGTCAGTGACTACCAGCCCATGATAGACTAAACAATAAAACCATGGGTTTGTACTTTTTTCTTTGGCAACACTACCTGCTTTTTGCTTTCTGCTTTCTGTAGAAGGGCTCACACCAAACATTATGAATGCTAACATCTGTGCCTCATCGCTATTTTCTATTAAACCCAACCCGTATGAGAAATAACTGTGTGTGCATTAAATACTACTACTAGCTATGCCCACATAATATAACGCGGAAAAATTGCACAAAAATTCACGCACAATTAATGAAATCCAAGGCAGAGAAATGTGAAATTTTATATAATAAACATCACGCTAGTAAGAAAACACATGACAGAGACTTTCATATTTGTAAGAATTATCTTAAAAGTAGCCCTAAAAGGACAGTTACATAATTTGTATCAGCTAATATGAGAGCGAGGGGCTGAGACTCTGAAAGCTCACACCATGTCGTCAAGCCAATAAGGTAAGGGTGATCCTACATCTTTAAGATATAATGGTAATTAGTCAATATCTAACTTGGAATAGCGCCAGCTTGAAAAACCTAGCAGTGGTAGTGTTCATAATGATACACACAAATTGCAGTGAAAGATGTTGCTGCACAGCTAAACTGGTTCTAGTTTCCTTAACGATGCAAGTAACTGGAGTACATTCTTACCTTAACCTCAAGTGATGGTGATACTGGGAATACATTCAAAGATCTTTTTGCATCATCATCAGATGAGCACTCAGAGCACAGAAAGTTATCTGATTTTTTGGCTTCTTCAATTGTCATACCCATACAAGAAGGATGAAACCTGCAGCACATCAGTAAAAAAAAAATCAGGAAGCAATACACACTTGTGCTATTATTGCATAACCCTTAAATTTACAAGAAACCACACAACATAAATCGTGTTTATTACATAAAATACTATAAAACCAACAAGCAGTGTAATACCACCAAAAAACATACAACTAAACAACATAGATAGTTCACTCTTCTCACAGACCAATCAATTCATGAACTTTTAGAGATGACTACAGATAAAATTATCTAGATAAGCGCTTAGACATCATTGACAGTAGCATTTAATTGAAAGTGGTGTTCATCATATGATAGCACAGGATTGGCATATTGAACCTCCCTACAACCAAAATCAAGCTGGTTTATACTGTTAAGACCAAAGAACTAAATAAAAATGAAGTTGGATACAGATCAGCTAAAATGGAAATTTCAGTATTGAATCCTGCCATGTTGTATCCAATGCCTAATTCAATTTGTATAACATTGTAGACGTTCATATCTCCTCCCAAAGTTCTTATTTCCCCATTTTTGGCTATGGAGGCTATTTGGGGAAGAAGTTAAACTATTAATGATCTTCTAAAGAGGAAAAAGATCTTAGCATGGAATCTTTCTTTTTTCTGTATAACAACACCCTAAACTATAAATCAACTATTACACTGGATGAGTATGCTTTTGGGACTTTGCACAATGAGCCATGGAAATTTACGTGGTCATGGTTAAGCTTAATTGACTTGGAGTTGGGGGAGGATGGGATAGGAAAGAAAAGGTTGAATCATGCACCCACATTTGGAATATGCTTTAAGGAACACAAAAAAAGAGCATTTAAGAGAGAGAAATCATCTCTAACCTCTTTGAAAGATATCTGCCTAACACTCTACATAGCAGACATGCAGAATGCTTAATGAGATGGAATTCTTAGAGATATTATTTATTTAATTATATTAAGTTCTGTATATGGTGTGATTTTGTATGAGTTCTTCACTTCTGGTCAAACAACAAATACAAGTGTTCATTTTCTCTCCGATAGCTTCAAATCTATACCATATTTTACAATCAGATAAGTTCTGTACTATCAAATCCAGTTTTTCAGTCATTTCCAAATACACAGCAAAGAAGGGAAATGACTATCTCTACAAATGCAAAACTTACGTCTAAGCAATTGCAAAGAAAGTTCTTATTTCCAAAGAAAAGATTCTTTTCATTATATCATGCTATGTACAAGATCAACCAGATTTGACCAGCACAAAATTGAGAAATTATACAAAAAAGAAAATACAATCAATCTCTTCAACCATCATCTTTTGATGGATGCTATGAAAGGTGATGTTCATGATTTCCATTGATAGCATTAGTAAATGACATTACATTGATGCCCAATGAGGATATTCTTGTCCAAACTGTCTCTCAAACCCATTATAGCATGTTTAAGATGCAAATTCTACAATTTGCCAATTTTTAAATCACCTCCTATATAATATCAGTTTCCTAATTGCATCTCAACATTGCCTGCTACATCCTTTAATTACTGACTATTTGAAAAGAATTGTTAAATACCATTCACTACTCTCTATAGACAGCTAGTACAAGAGTATAACACATAAGTTCTTTGCTTCTTTCTTCCCCACCCCACCCCCTTTTTCCTTATCTGTAAGGAGTCTTACAACCTTGATATGTACCATCTGCAATACAAACGACAATTGTAATTGATGCCAATTTCAAATTTCTTCACCCATCTTAGCTTTATATTGTCAATATATTCTTCTTTCCTTATTTAGTTTTTATATCCCTTGATTTTCTCTCTAAAATATTCATTATTAATGTATATAATCTTGCTGTAATTACTGCTGTGTTACTTCCTATAATAGGTCTAGGATTAAGGGATTTTATTATGTTTACCATATTAGACCCTAGGGTTAAGGGATTTGATCTTCCTTGATGTATATATTGTAATTCTCTTAGTGGAAAGAGGGTAGCAAAGATTTCCAGAAATCCTTTCATTATATTTGTCATATATTTCTTACATGGTTCTTAGATGGAAAATGAAATTTATAGCCAAATTTGGCATGCAAATTAGTCACAGAATAATTCCAACAACCAATGGAATAATAACCGTAGTAAACTGGAATATTTTCTTTCACCCTTCAAAATTAGGTAATGTATTGACCTTTCCACTATTAATAATTCTTTTAAAATGATACTTTTGTACTTTAATCATCTTTCACTTCTTCAATTGTTAATACTTAATGCTTAAACTATCATATTCGACCATTAAGAACTCAAAAACCAAGCAAATCAAAGGTTGAAGGAAAACAAAACTGATAAACGAGATATCCACTTGAAAGAAAGGAATAAAAGAGAAATTAAATTAACTAATTTGATGTCCTAAGAGTTCATTCTCAGCATGTGAACCACACACAAGTCCAGCACTAACAGATCTCTGTGTTTTCAGAACAGTATTTCAATCAAAATATCTTTAAGAGATCCACCTCTGCCAAGATTTTTCAACATGTATGACCATGAGGATCAGACACAAAGAGCCCCATATAATTAGTAATCATGCATGAGAAGTACACAAAGGTTTAATGCTACCAACTATTAATCAATTTAGGGCAAATTGGGAGAAGACTTACAGAAAAAAATTACAAACAATAACAACATAAACTACGCAAGGATCATGGTGATGTGCAGAAAATGAAAAGGGAGGATTAACAAAACCCTACTAGCATGAAAGCTCAATGGTTATCCCCACGTGTTACAGGCAGCTGAAGTTGGTGCAGAACAAATAAGCTATGGCCTAAGAATGGCTAAATAAAGCCTGCAGTGTGTTAAATAAAGTATCTTTAGTTCCATAATAGCATTATTGCATTGGAAGTAAACTTTCTATGCAAGACACAAGGTATTAGCTAAAATCCAAAAGAAGCTATTACTGGATATATTAAGAAGAAAATGACCTCTAGCAAATTGATGAAACGAGATAAATCTCACAGAACCTACTTTTCATGCCTGTTTGATATGCTTTGCTGATCCCTATTAAGCTCACATGAAGTTAAAATGTAAACATAAAACAGAGTTGACAGAAGCCCACATAAACTTAAAAGCAATAAACAGATGGCTATTACATCCTAGAATGAATTCCTATTTCTCTCACCAATCACAGTTTTTCCTTTAGTTCCAGTAAAATTAGAAGCTACTAGAGGAAAGAAACAAATGGAAAGAGTTATCATAAGTTCTAATCATTAAGCAACGCCACGCTACATTGATTCTAACTATTGTAGCTACAATAATTTCAAAGATCAGATGAGATAAACAAACTAAACTTGCAGTAATAATGCATAACTCCTAGTTACAAAAATGAGTGCGTTATCAAGAAATTACCAATCTTTGCATCCCTCGCATTGCACCATGAGATCATCCGGATTGTATGGCATTTCACACTTACAGTACCTTCAAAGACACCAATTCAAAAGGCCATTCATTTCAACACTCAAAACCCAGAAAAATCAACTCAAAATCTTATCGAAGAAAGGGAACTCACACAGCTACACGATCAGGGGTGAAACCACCAGTGGCAGCCTTGTATTCGAACCTACAAAAGTAATCCTCAGCTCCAACATTTTCAAGCTTAGTGTAGTTCTTGAAGGAGTGCACTGTGCACTTGCCTTCGATTGTGTGTGCACTTTGCACATCAAAGTGGTCTGACAAGAATAACTCTTTTGCTCCGTGGAATTGACGGCGTCCCCCAATGGATTCCTCCGGCCGGTAGTACCACCGTACACGAACTTTAACATTGTTTCGATGATCTGCCTCGATTTTCTCTATACGTGCCACGTATGGAAGCTTATCTGTATCCGATGGGCGCATCAATACACAATCACCAGCTGCAATAACAAAGCATGAATCCACCCATATTCAGAATCCAATAAAAATGCATTAAAAAAAAGACGAGAAAGAATGAAGAGAAAGTTAGAAACAACAGGGTATTCAAAAAGTGAAAGAAAAAAAGGAGGCATTTTGGCAATCAGGGTCTAAAAGGGGAAACTTTTAAGCAGGAAATTGATGGGTTTTTAATTGTATAACAACCAGAAGAAGCTTGTAGCTAGGAATTATGGGTTTTAAACAAGGTAAATGCTCACCTCTAACAACTTTGTTGGTGCCTTTGATAGTGTAAGAATCGAGGTCTTTTTTGCCGGGTTTGGTTTTGGCCATGAATTGCTTGGTTTTAGCTGGCAGTCAAGTTCTGATTTTCACTTCTATTTCTGGAGACACGGAGCAAAATAATCAACAGGGGTGAAATGTGTAAAGATTAAGGGAGGTTTTCTTAGGGTTTAAGGATTGTTTGACCGATAAGTGGAAGGAAAAGAAACCCTAGAGCAGGACAGGAGCTGAGAAATTGGAGACAGTGAGCGAGAGGGACCAGGTGAGAGAGAGCAAGTGAGGTGGATTTTGTTGTTAAGGCGATACAAAGTGGAGAACACATCATCACCATCGTCATCCTTTTAATGCATTTTTCTTTAATGAAAAGTATGCGGGCATGGTATACAGCACAGATACTGTATAAAAATACTAGATAACTTGTATATTTTCTTGTAATGCCAAGAATATACTGTACATTTTGACAAGATGAGACAAATTTCATCACGCATGACAACTTATTACACGGCCATAGACAATCAATGCTTCTAGTTTTCAAAGAACTTGAGCAAAGTGTGACATGCATTTCTAGTTGGTGAGCAGCAGTTTTTACTTCCACTTGTTCGTCATTTGCTTCAAATCTACCCTTGACATGTATAGTTGTGATTGTTTTTTAAAGTGTTTTTCAGTTATAAATATATTAAAATGATATTTTTTATTTTTTTAAATTATTTTTTATATAAAAACATCAAAAAAAATAATTTAAAGTACAAAATAAAAATAAAAAATTTCATTTTTTTTCAAAAGTGTTTTTAAAACACAGTGCCAAACACCCTCGAAAAAAGCCGGGATTTTTTTAAGGTAAATTTTTGTGATTTTTTTCTTTGACACGGGTCAAATTTACTTATTTCTCAACTTCGAGAGCTAATGGATTACAGTCGTTAATTGTATTTATGTTTTATTTCATCATCATTTAGTTCAAATCTACCATTTATATGAACACAATTTCCATGCAAGAAGAAAAGGAAGTATGGGTTCATGATGTAAAATAATCTAAGAAATAATGAACTTCCCACCATTCTAATTAAACAATAACATTAATCCTCGCTTCACAATTTTATTTGATTGAAGACTTTAGGTTAGATGAATATCTTGCCATTAGGGCATACATATTCACACCTTCAAATTTAAAAACATAAAATCTTATTAATTCATTTAGTGGCTCAACTAACTCATCTTTCTTATATCTCTCAACTATGTTAATATGATGGTCTTATTCATCATCATTTACTTTAGATTTGCCATAATAATATGAAGAAGTTGTTATATCTAATTAAGCTTTCATATCTATAATTCCTAGAGTAAATGTTAGGTTCATTTCATCACCGCTAAAACTAAAATTACCATTTTTTGTGATATTCATGTGCTTATTTGAGTCTCTTTTAAGATTTAGGTGAATTTCATATTAGAAGAGTTTCCTGAGGTAAAGCTCTAAAAGTTTACAACCTATTTTTGATGGTCAACCTAAACATTAAATTCAAATTCCCATCATTATATTGAATACATCAATATAAAAAATTGGACACACCTCAACTTGCATCCTCCAATTAATTTCAACTTTGATTTCACTGGATCAAATTTAATCATATATAAATTTGTTTAGACATGTCCAATCTAATAGTTAAAAACTCATAATTTATTTATTATAAGTGATACCATTATTGGTTATGGCAATAATATCACCATAAAAACATAGTAATCCAATATTGCAAGATATTTTATAAAATAACACAACAAAACTCAACCTTAATTTATCATTATTGCAAAGTAATTAAGGCATATAATTTCAACAAAACCCTAAACCCTGACATAATCAACAAAATCATAATTTATCATATTTTTTCCTAAATAATATAATTTATGAACTCAACTAGTGTAATTTAAAGATAATTACCAAAACATATAGTTAATTCAGTTAAACTAACTAACAAAAAGATTAATCTTGATGTCATTGTCTAACATCATGACTATTTTTCAAAACCCAGAGCAAATAAGTATTTTTGTTGTTGTTGTTTGAGGATGGGGAAAGGTTTGATCTTTGTAAAGAAGTCATCACCTAGAATTGTGTTAATTTATACATAATTCAACAAAATCCTAAATTACATAAAACCATTAACCCTAAATCCTAATATAATCAAAATAAAAAAATCATCTTCAAACATCATATTAATAAGGAGGTGCATATTATACCTAAAATTATTGAAACTGAATGCTCGATTGTGACAAAATATAGCAATGATGACTAGGTTTTTGCAAAGTCACACTAATGAAAGAATATAAAGAGAAGATTTTAGATATAATAATATCATATTGGAGAAATAGAGGTAGTTTGTCATAATAGAGAGAGAAAAAGACTATTATGGTCGAGAGAGAGAAACTAGCTCGACAACGATGATGAAAAAGAGGATAGATAAAAAATGGAAACAAAAGAAAATGTCACATGTGACATACACAATTCGCAAGTCGTAAATGTCATATAATGTCAAAATAAATAAATAAAAAGATTATCTAGTGTTTTAATTGACTAGAATCGCATGCCATATACAACTCGCGAGTCATAAATGTCACATATGACTTTATAAATTGTGTTATTTTTCCAATTAAATCTTTAATTATAGTATTTTTTAATATTTTATTTTCACTATCCTACTTTGAAAAAAAAGTAAAAAAAGATTTCATTCTTGATGACAAGATCGCACATGAAAACATTAAGATGAAAACACATAACATCAATATTATAAAAGAAAGCTCATTTAAAGGGACAAGATATTTTTGTATAGAAAAAGAAAACCGAAAAAAAGATTTTTAAGTAGGCTAAAGTACCAAAGATAAGTATGTAATTCTTACTTCATTTTTTAGAACAAGGTTATTAAAATTATAAGTGGACTCGTAAAATCATATAAATATACAAGTCGATGTACACTTATCATTCATAATAAAAATAAAATCATACTAAAATCATGTAAAAATCATAATTTTACTGCAGAATTTATGATTTTACAATAATCCTAGATTTTTAATTCTTTATCTTTCTCGTTGCATACCTTAGTGTTTACTATTAATGCATGACTCAAAAGCACTTATATTCATGAATTCTTTCTTAAATCAATAGTGCAAGGATAAAAGAAACATAATCTCTTTTAAACCCTTCCTAATAAATAAAAATTTATATATTATAAGACAAAACTTTGAAAATTATTATTTTACAAGGATATTTTTTGGACATGAGTGACAAACCATACTATGATGTTTGATCCACCATATGTTTATGTCCAAATACCTCGGTCTTGTAAACAAGTTCATAATATTATGATTTTTCTATATAAAATCTCAAAATTTATCTAGGATATGATCTAACAAGAAACTAGACTTCAAGATTAAAAACAATTCTTATTTTGAATTGTTTGATTCATTCGTTTAAGTTTATATAAAGTCTACAATTCTTTATCGATCCATATGTTGAGATTTATAAGGATAAAAGAAACATAATCTCTTTTAAACCCTTCCTAATAAATAAAAATTTATATATTATAAGACAAAACTTTGAAAATTATTATTTTACAAGGATATTTTTTGGACATGAGTGACAAACCATACTATGATGTTTGATCCACCATATGTTTATGTCCAAATACCTCGGTCTTGTAAACAAGTTCATAATATTATGATTTTTCTATATAAAATCTCAAAATTTATCTAGGATATGATCTAACAAGAAACTAGACTTCAAGATTAAAAACAATTCTTATTTTGAATTGTTTGATTCATTCGTTTAAGTTTATATAAAGTCTACAATTCTTTATCGATCCATTTGTTGAAATTTATTGTGCAACAAACAATATATGAAACTTATGAAAATATAATAATATCTAAAAATGATGTATTATTGGTCAAGGTAAAAACACGTCATATAAGTTACAATACTAAAAATAATCATGCATTTGGAGGGAGCATTAGAACTTGTGTTAGCTACCAAGGGAACATTATTATGAAATCATAATTATTTTCAATGTTTTTCCTTGGATGTGGAGTCTTACCAACTACTTTTAACTTTTTTTCTTGGATCTTCCATGATTGAGTTTTATCATGCAAGAACAAGTACACCATATTTTTATTGATGAATGTTCTTATTGTTTGCATGAACAATATATGAATTTTTCTTTATGATTTTACAATATGTTTCTACTATCCGAAGCTATATTACATCTTATTTGTGTAATGATACTCTATGCTAAATGGTGGAATACTAGTTATTGGTGTTTGTGTTACCCTACGAGTTTGTATTATTATTCCAGCATGATATTTTGGCATCACAAATATGTTTTACTCCTTACCAGCTAAATAAGTTGATTTTATTTGAATCATATTGAAGAAAAAAAACAATAGTAAACATGAAAACATTAATAAGGAACAAAGGAAAAACAATATATTATTAATTTGGATTAAATGGTGAAAATAAAAATAACAAAACTTTAATAAAAGGAGTTAAGGAAAAAATATCATAAGAATAAAGATCATATTGAAAACACCAATATATGATCAAATAAATCTGTTCATGCTGAACTTTTCAATGTGTTGTTTTATATAAAAAACCATAAATGTAAATTGAAATTTTTATGCACACATCTAATTAAAAAAAAAAAAAAACCAACTCCATTGAAATTCTCATGAGAAAAATAGCTCATTTACACATTTATCTTTCTTTTTGGTAAATGAAATGTAACCATAGGATTTTTTTTATTATTTCTTAGCTGTTTTTGAGCTTCTCTCTGATCTCTCAAATTTAGAAGCTAAAAAATAAATAAAATAAACTTATTATAATAAAAAAAAATTAAAAACTGAACCACTTCTCACATTTTGATCCCTTTTCTTTTAATTTGTTATTATACTACAATTAAAAAATTTATCTCTTAGAATTAAAAGGGTGGAGAGAAGCTTTACTGTACAACGCCTTGCCCAAGGCAAATATAAGATGATCGCCATGGGGTTAGAGCTAAGCTGCCAAGCAAACACTTCAATACACGCAGCAGGACGTAACCCAAACTGTTTGCGCAAATAGGGCATGGTTACCTAGCTTTTAGCTTTGTTGCCTCCTCAAACTACAGAAATTTGATGCGGATGAGAGTTGCTGCCTCGATCAATTCTTCCAGTAGGAAAACATTTTTTTTAACTAATTAAATAAAACTTTCCACGGATAAACAAAATCCATAACCTTCGGAAATAAAAGCATATTTAAAGTTAGTGTAATGAATCCAATCAGGTGGAAGAAAAATCCACCAGCAACCCAGTTAGAGTTTCTGGATAATAACAGAGCTAGCTATGCCGGCCTCCTCGATTGTCTGATCAGGATCAGTGAGTTGCTTTGGAGGGAATCCCATTGTCTGCAGTTGATAATTGCTTACCCCACCTGGCCTCGATGCCTCAATGAAGGCTCGAATATCTCTAATATTATGGTTCAAGTTGAAGCGAGAGACCATGCGAGCGCCATCTGCTAACCGGAGCTGAATTAAGGTAGTTGGTGATGAAGAGTCTATAACTAGATCTGGGGTTGTGGGGGGAGCAGCCCTGACCGAAGCAACAACAACAGCTGGTTCCGAGGCAGCAGGGCCAGTAGGGCTGCCGGTGCTACCTAAAGCTCTCCCCACACCTTGGAATGAAACCTGAGGCTTCTCTGGTTCCTGCATAAAAAAACGAAGTCATTAGAATATGTTTTTACTTGGTCGCGTAGTCTTACCAACTACTTTCAAAAAAAATTCTTGGATCTTCCATGATTGAGTTTTATCATGCGAAGCACGCCATATTTTTATTAATGAAATTTCTTATTGTTTGCATGAACAATATATGATTTTTTCTTTATGATTTTACAATATGTTTCTACTATCTGAAGTCAGGGGAACAGTGATTAAAAATAAAAGCAGAAAATTAAATTTTATCAAGAAAAAAAAAGTAGAAAAAGAGGAACTCACAGAGTAGTTTTCCTCTCGCCTCATGAGGCTAAGATGCACTTGAGTCCTCCTGTCTGCTGGTTCAAGCTCTTTGGGGCACTCAGACTGCTTGATGCTCTGCACGTAAGACATTTAAACAAGCACAACTTCCATTAGCAGCATAACTTCAAATATCCACTGTAGTTTGGATAAAGCAGAATTTAATGCGAAATTAAATTCAGAATTTAACCAGAAAAGAATCAAGCTAAACCCAGAAGTCAGAAAAATACTTAAGCTTAAAGAACAGGGTTAAGAAATTACTTCCAAAAAGGAGGCATTAGCAGGATCATCAAACCTCCTTAAAGGACCATCATCATCCACGGTGAACCCATTCCTCCATAGAGTGACAGTGTGATTGACAGCTGCAGGTGGTTGAGGAGCAGGTGGCGGCACTGTTGTATCCCCTGAAAGTAATCTCCCTGTTCCAGGGAAGCTTCTCGAGCTTGAAGACGGCTGGACGTAATCAGCAGTTGCTCCTGAATTTCTTGCTTGGTCAAATATTGCATCCACATTGTAACGTTTGGTAGGGTCTTGAACCAGCATTCCACTAGAGAAATTTCTTTCGATTAACACAGAAATGAACATACCCTAACCCTAACCCTAATTCAGCAATTCAGCTTAATTAATTTTAAAAAAAATTCAAAATAGAAGTTACCTCTTTTCACCACCAGCATAATACTGCTGCGGCTCCTCGTCGTCTTCGTCACTACCGGACCCACCATCAGGGACCCGATTAAGATCAGCAAGCGTTCTGACTCCGCCACGTGTCCGATCAGCGCTGGGCTTCTTATCCCTCGGTCTTAGCCTGTTGGGTGCCCGAGAAGGAGAGCGAGAGCGAGACGGTGACCGGGAGGGAGAGTGAGACTGTGGAGGGGACGGGGCAGGAGGGCTAACAGGGTGAGAAAGAGGAGGAGGGATTGCGGTTACGGGAGGAGGGTCGGAGTCGCTGTCCATGAAGGTAGAGATGGCGGAGTCGAGATCCCATTGGTGACTTTCTAAGAAAAAGAGGGCTTCTTGTTTAGAAGAAGAGGTGATCTCGCAGAAAGCGTCGATTAAGGCAGTGTTGTTAGTGTCATTGAGATCGAGATTTGATGCCGCTGGGTTGTCTTCCATGGATGGATTGGCGATGATAGGATTTTTTTTTTTTGGGTTTAGCGGATTGCTTTTTGAACACAACGGCGACAGACACTGTCCTCTTCATTTTATCTGGGACAGGAAATATATACGTGCACGCGAAGAGAACGGTTCCTGATAAATAATATATAAATATTAATTAAATAAAAAGGCTGTTTTTATGCTAATTAAGTGTTTGATTTTACGCAATAAATTATTATTCTTCTTCTAAAAAGTATCACGTTTATAGATATTTTAATTAAAAAATATTTTATATTACAATACCAATCATTAAATAATTTTTTTATTTTTTTAAAAAACGTTTTCCTAATATATTCTATGATCTAAATAGTGATTTTATCTTATCTGTGATCTAAATAGGTTTTATAGTACCCGTGAATTTATTTTATTTTTAGTTTTTCTTTTCTTTTCTTTTCTTGTTTATGTTATTTATTTATTTATTTTTAGTATGAACGCATCAAGAAAACAAGATTTGGCTGGTTTTAGTTATCATAAGTCTTTATCAAGATTACTTGTTGACTATAATAAATTTATTTATGAAAAATATATTTTGTAGTCCATATAAACAAATAAAACATCAATTATCTTAGGTTCTTACAATAAATATACATCATAACTCAAACTTAAAATCTATTGTGTAGATCACAAACCCTCTAACATCACGTTATAACTCTTGAGATATAAATATTAATGATACTACATATTTCATGAGTCCATGTAAGCAAATAAAATCTCAATTATCTTAAATTCTTACAATAAATATACGTCATAACTCGAACTCGAAATCTGCTGTGCAGATCACAAATTCTCTACCACACGTTACAACTCTTGAGATATAAATATTAATGATATGAATAGAAGAGATTTCATTCACCACATCCATCGTTTAACTATCATGTTTTAACATCAAAATATCGTTTATTTGTGTTTGAAATGATTCTTTGTAACATGTATAATTTAATGATATATAATATAAACAGCCACATTTATTTTTAATGAAAAAATAAGGTGGAATTAATGAAACCAAAAGATTTGCGAAAAAAGATAATATAATAATTTGCTTATTGTAAATCACCATTGATTACTTTCTAAAATGTTTTTTTGTTTAAAATTATATTAAAGTATTATTATTATTTTTTATAAATATTTTTTAAAAATATTTATAACATTAATATATCAAAACTACATGAAAACACAAAAAATATTAACTTTTTTAAAAAAAAATTGAAAAATAAAAAAGGCTCAATGTACTTATTTTCCACATTTATCCAAATAAATTTCGTAAATTATGACTAAGGGGATCAAAGGTGCGTTTTGATCTCCCCTTTCGTCGAGTTCAATCAATTCCGACGAAGTGCAGGCATTGCCATTAAAGCCGTCATCTCCCTCCGTTTGGAAGGCGAGGCACAACGACTGGTCCGCCTCTAACTCTTTCAAGAGCATAGCTTATTCTCAATGGACGACCTAACAATGCCTGCAATGAAATTATTTACTTTCATTCTCGGAAGCACTTCGACCACTGACACAAAAAAATGAAAACAAAGCAAGAATATCCATGCTCACCTTTCCATCCATTGCATCTTTCGCGGATACAGCCTCATCTTCTTTACAAAAACTGACAAAACCAAACCCTCTTGATCTACCGCTGTCTTTGTCATATAATATCCTCACTGAACCACAACCATCCCAATGAATTAGAGATCACCACAGATTACGCTAGATTATATTTGACAAACGGGATTGAAATATTCACTGAGACAATTCATCGAACACATGGATGACATGATAATTTTGCAAAGTACCGGTACCTTCACTTACATCTCCAAAGGAGCAGAAAGCATCTTTCAATGACCTCTCATCAACTGACCATGACAAACCTTGAAAACACAAAAATATCTGAAAGTAAGGACAAAAATCATCACTCTCACACACACACACACACACACACAACCAGGTTAATCTAGCAAAAATAATACACGGGTGACGGAGATAGACCTGCAACAAACAGTTTATTATTGGTGGTGGGAGAATTTGGGTTGTGAACTTTTGTTAAAGCTTTTCTAGCAACTGACATGAGATTTCTATTCATTTTTGTTCGATTTTATTTCCACCTGTCTCTTGATATGCCTTCTGCGTTTATCTAGAATTACTTTTCTGGGTTCAAAACTAGCCAATTAGTCCCTTTATTACTATTTGAAGTAATCCTTTGCTTATTTGTTTTTGTTTAGTTATTAATTTAGGGGCATAAACTTTTCAGAATTTTCTAGTTGAGTATCTCTATTTTTATTTTTGTTATTTAAATATGTGATTTATTTATTTTTCTTCAAAAGTTTTTCTATTAAGTTTTATTCATCATATGTTGATGTGTATGTCAGATTCACATGAGTTTAATGGCAAAAATCATTTTGAAGAGTCGAATCTCTAAAATAACTTTTTAAATAGTGTATATATAATTAATATTTTTGATGTGTACTTTAATGGTAAAAATCATTTTAAAAAGCTATTTTTTTATATTATTTTAAATATAATACAATTATTTTATATGTAGTTTAATTATGCAATTAATTATACAATTAATAAGAGTAAGTTATATAATTAAATAATTGTTTTTTAAAAAGCCCTCCAATAATATAATTATTAATTTTATATATAATTTTTTATTTTCTTGATGAGGTGTTTTTAAATAAAAAAAAAGTAAATAATTGTCTCCAGAATTGATGATTGATTGCTTAGAATATTTTCATGAGCATAAGTCAATGAATATAAGCTCAGATTAAGTCTTCAGTTGCATTTTGTCAGAAAAATAAAATTAGTAGAGAATAATATAAATCATATAATTAAGATTGTTTAAGTTTTTAATTGAGATGGTTTTTTAATATGGTATTTGAGTATTGTTGATCCAGCGTTCACGAGTTTGAATCTTATTACCCTCATTTTATTTGATAAAAATCAAGCACAAGGTGATGTGGGTCTATGCATGTTTTAAGCCCAAAGAGATTTCACTTGAAACTGAAAGAATATGTTAGAAAATAATATAAATTATATTTTATAACTTTCCCTTATAATTTAATCTAATAATTTAAATTTTTAGATTAGATGGTTAATTAGTATTAAACCCTTGTGATTGCTTCGACTATTAGGTCATTGTTTTGAATGTAATTCTTTTTTCTCATCAGGTGAAGAGGTTGGGTGTGATTGAGACAGGAGAGATGAACAAGACCCGGAAACAAATCGAGGCTAACCACCAACCTGTACGCCCGCCATTGATCATAAATCACTTGCCTGCCTCTGCAAGCAGTTTTTCTTAAGATTTTGTTCTATGTAATTCTTCTGAGGTCAGCTTCCTGTTTCTCAAAGTTGGCACCTGTTGCTCAAGTAAACTTTTTTTTCTTTTTTCTTTTTCAGAACTGTATTTCTGGAGGGATGATGATTTTACTCTTTTCATTAGTCTACATTGTGGAGTCGGTGGATCATACATCTCTTTGCTTGGGTATTGACAGAAATATCAGAATTCAAAATTACCAACATCATTTTCATCTACAAGCTCTGTAGTTTAACCAATGATTGTAAAAAATACTTGATTTTAAACATATGAATCTGAAATTCGTGTCTTAAATCATACAATGAGAGGACACACGACATAACATCTAAAGTAGCTCAATTTTCAGAAGGTCTGAAAATTGAGTATAACTAGCACTCTATTATTGTGTTTTTAAAGGCTGTGTAAAGAAATTTAAGAGCATGTAGAGTAGGGCCCTTCCTTTTCATAAATTCTGTTTTTCTCTTGCAAGTTTATGACATTTAAATCGTTCCCTCCTCTTTCACCACCACCTCTAAAACAGTCAAATCATTTGCAGGTTTAAGCTCTTTCTCCTCGGAGTTCTTGGGCTTGATATAATGCTGGACTTTGTACTGATGTCTCCTTGCAAAAACTAGGAAGACGAACAAGTTCAGCAGTCCTAGCAATGCAAGCATCCAGTAGAAGTTGTTTAACCTCCCTTTATTCAAGTTGCTCCTGAGCCAGGTTTTCTTGGTAGCTTTGTCAACTAAAGACACCAGCAAACTGCTAACAAAGAACCCCATTGAGATGGTGCTAAGGAAAAGCCCGGTGCTCATTGATTTCATCCTTTCCGGTGCCTCTCTGATGAAAAACTCAAGCTGTCCAACATAAACGAAAGCCTCTCCGGCACCCACCAGGAAATATTGTGGGACTAGCCAAAAGGCACTTATCATTGTATTCTGTCGAATAGCAGTTTCCCTTCTTTCTTTCTCAATGACGGCAGCAGCTATCATGGCTAGTATTGAGAATAAGAGTCCAGTTCCAATCCTTTGAAGGCTCGTCAGCCCTTGTGCATTGCCGGTGAGCTTCCGAGCCAGGGGAACGAAGAGTCTTTCATTTAGGGATGTGAACAGGAGAATAGTGATGAAGAGAAAGGTGGAGTATGAACCTGAAGGAATAACCAGGGAGCCAACTTTTCGGTTCATGAAGGTCGCTTGTTCAACGGTGAAAGTAGTCATCTGAGAGTAGACTGTCCAGAATAGGATACATGTAGACCAGATTGGGATGAGCTTTAGTACCATCTTCACTTCTTCAACTTCCATAACAGTCGATACTATAAAAGGGCCATTTTTTTGTGCGCTGATGGAGGGGGGAACATCCATGATCGCAGCCTTGTCGAGACACCTGGTGAACAAATACATTAGGGGAAATGGAAGATAGAAAATCTCCATGAATAAACTTATATCAGTAGTGACAGTGATGATGGCTGAATTCTGGGATATAAGAGGGCAAATTTCCTTAAAAGGTCTGGGTTTAAGCCAATAAATAATTGTTCTGAAGTAAATTGTTTTGCCAAGTCAAGACTTACTTGAATTTCTCTGTGTGGGGAACTGTGGCACTGTCATAATCATTCAGGAGGCTGGGATGGCAAGGATGAGGTTGGCTCCGCTTCTTCCATGCCAAGAGTGACACCCTCCATATGGTAGTCAACGGGCTACCTCGAGGCTTCTTGAATCGGTACCGCGGTGTCCCACAGAGCAGTACTGCTACTCCGATCACCATTGTCCCTGCTGAAATTCCATACCCCCACCCTCTTCCCACGTTATCTTGTATGTATACAAGCACTATAACCGCAAACAATGACCCAATGCTAATGAAAAAATAGAATCTGTTGAAGAAGAAAAGCATCGCCTTCTCCTCCTTGGGATCTGTTTGATCGAACTGATCGGATCCAAAACCTGAGACATTAGACTTAATCCCGCCACCACCAAGTGCTGTGGTATAAAGAGCTGCGTATAGCAGAGCCAGTTGATTTCCACTGGCCTCGACACACTGATGTTGCTGTTTCCTGTAGTCATCGCACTGTGGGGGTCTCATGCTAGGGATGGTTGTGGCCGTGGTTAATAGACCGATCCCCTGATACATATGACAAGTAATTAGCAGTGCGGCCTGAAATAAGAGATAATTGTGGGCAGATTTTGATTTTTAGGTCCATGTTATTGACATTGAACCTTCATCAATGTTTGGCTCAACGATTAAATTATATGCTGCTGATTCTCATAGCTGGATCTTGGAAGGGTATCAAAGTTCAATGCAATAGATATTTCCAGCTCTCATACCACTTCTTTTTTATGCCAAGGAAATTTGAGTCTCCAGAAAACGTGTTTTATGGGTTCATGTGAGCAGGTAAAACCCCGGCTGTCATAGGTTTTTATAAAAGATGTATGTCCTGATTCAAACACGAGACAGATCGCAAAATCTTTGTCATCACGTCAAGTCCATTGTATTCTCATACTACCACGTTGATACTAAGGAAACATGAATTCTAAAAGATTTTATCCTCTTTAAGTTAGTGACATGTAGGCATGCCAAGTTTTAGCTAAAAGCTTACCAGAGCAGTTATGGATGCGAAGATAGCAACTGTCAAGTACCGACCAAGCTTAGCATCTGCCAAGAAACCTCCTAGGAGGCCCAGAAGGTTGAGTGTACCCATGAAATTTGTGACTATGGTTGCAGATTTTGCCGAAGAAATATGCAGCTCTCCTACCAGGTATGTCACTAAATTCATTGAAATGCCCATGATGCATATTCTCTCTGAAAGTTCGGTCACTGCAAAACAAATCAAGGTGAAGATTAACAAAGTACTTCAATACATATACTTAGTAACACACATGCTCTTGTTAATGATCATAAGCACCCAAAATGAGCCCCGCCGCAAGCCATCCTCCAGTTCTGGACTTGTCCACAGGATTTCCTCGGAAGTCTACTGCAGGATCATCGTGGGCACCATCTTTCCCACCGTGGCTTGTCGCTAAAACCTGTTACAGTTGAGAGATTACAAGAGAATGAGATATTGCCGATGAATATATAGCGTCAGATGTTCAGGCAAGCGTTTACCATTTTTGAAGAGAGAGAGACAGAGAGCGAAGATTGGTGCTATGTAAACCTTAGCTTTACAGAGAATTGCTGAATGAGTTCATGGTTTGGAGGGAATATAAATATGACAAGGGCTGGACAGTAGAAGAAGCAAGTGGTCGCAACTTTTTTCTTGTGGTGAAGAGTGGCTTGTGATTGTCGTTTGGACTTATTATCATCTAGGGGTTCAGATCCCTGCATCCACAACCATGCATACTTTGTGAATTGACCATTCCTGCATTCTGATTGTTGCTTCTCATCTCTTCTCTTCGTGTATCATTATTATCAGAACTCAAACGTTGGCCCGGCGGTGGAGGCCTGGGCTCGTGGGTGTGCTTCCCATGAGATTTCAGGTTCGAATCCGCTCAGATGCAAACAATTCTTTAGGGCCATCGGACGTGGTCGAAGTCCATGACTTAACCGTGGTGCACTTGTGGAAAACATGCTTGCCGAGACCCTGTGCACTCCCGGGATTAGTCAGGTCCAGCGGCCTGGATACCCATGGTTAGCTTCGGTTTATCCAAAAAAAAATTGTGTCGTTCAAACCAGATGCCAGGTTTTTCTTTTTTGTCGGGTCAGGTCATGTCGCGTACCCTGATCCCCAAGAATCGCGTCTGCTACTGTTACGTAGAATGAATGTTTGTCGTGCCCCCCACCATCCTATGATTTCATCAGAACTGATGGGAAAATGGCGACTTCGGAGTAATCAGGTGAGGTCGTAATGTTATATGCTTAAGCAAGAGAAGATAATGCAGAATTAGACAAAAAAAAAAATCTTGTTTTTTTGTTCTTGATGCAATGGAGGAGAAACGCTGCTTTTTACTGAAAAGTGTAAGCATTAGGCTCAGCTCCAGGTGTATAATGTCAAGTCATTTCACTGATTAAAACGTTTGACACTCGTTGAAGGAAAAAAACAGATGACAGCAGGCTGTGTTGAACAAAAGCACTCCTAGTAGAGAGGTTACTTTGATAGAGTTTTTGATGCGTACTAGCCAGAAATACAAGGACCCATTATATATTTCAAATATTAATTATTGAAAAAGACATTGAATATATTAATTTTGAAAATTTTAATTAAATCAGAATTGCAAAGATCATAAGAGTATCAAGAAGAGACTTTAGTATATTTTATTCATATAAAAGAAAGGTCCAATACAACTTTATTTGAGCTATTAAGCGAGGATATCAAAGGAACCAAAAGAATCATACTACAACTTGAAAATAACATTGGTGGCTATCTTTTTCTTTTGTTTCCAGGATTAAAGAGCTGGATGGAAGGTTATAAATAAGTCTTATGGGTTTGATTTAATTTTGTTAGCTACAACTCAAGACTTGTTCGGGCTTCATTAATGTTTTATTTTCAGCTAGAATCTAATGTATGTTTAAATTAAGTCATGGGTTTTTCAACTTAGAGTTTGGGTCAGTTTTGAGTGAACCTCATTTAAGTCCACATAAAGGGTCCATTAGGGTTACTTTTTCAAGAACTATTTAAACTCTTATTAGCTAAATTTCGGCAGCCATTGATGAATATTACTTCTGAATTTTTCAATTTTATATATGAGAGTGACTCTTCCATTCTTCAGTTCTTGAACGACCTGAATCTAACTTATCAAAAATTAATTGGTTTCGTGATGTCATTCTACTCATTCTAATAATATTGGTACCTTGGAACAGATTTTCATTGTATCACACTTTTATCAGATCTATTTCAGCTTTCCGAGATCAGATCTCATTCTTGGTTGTGGGTTGCATAATCATAGGGTTCACATTAACTATCATGTGATTTTGTGTTTGGGGGCGATGCTTTTCCTAATTATTTTTTCAAAAAGTTTAAGTGTTTTAAAAGTACTTTTAAAATTATTTTTATTTTTTGCTTTAAAGTAAAAAAAATTAATGTTTTCAAATTACTTTTTTGGTGTAATTTGAAAAGTTATTTTGAAAGAATTGTTGTGTGATTTTTTTTTGTTTTTGGACTATGCTTTTTCTAATTATTTTTTCAAAAAAATTATTTAGGTGCATCAATTTTTTGATGGCTCGTGACTTAAAATTATTGATTTTTAATATTAGTATATTAAAATAATTTAAAAATAAAATTAATTTTGTAAACCATTTCCATGGCTAGTCCTTTCTTAATGTTCACAAGAGGCATGATGTAATAGTAGAAAACTTGTAATTTGCACAACATGTTTCGAGTATATATATTATAAGAGTCTAGAATAATCAAGGTTTTACTTACTCACATGGATCTATAAAATATATTTTTCAAGAATAAGATTTCTTCGCATCCAAAAAAAAATATAAAAGGAAAAAATATATTTAAGTTTTATTTTGCTTCTTATAATCAAAACCGACCATATCCCTTTCTTCTAACTTATTCTCTGCTGTATGTTTTCGAATATAATACAAATAATAGTAGCTCTGCTGAAACTTATTTTTTCAATTAATAAAGATAAAAAAAAATCTGTGGATTTTCAAATTTTATTTATCTTAATAGTGTTATCCAAAAATCATTTTATGTAAAAGACAATTTTCTTCCATTGGTAAATTTATTTTTGAATTTCTATAAGCATGTCATTAAATAAACATGAAATTAATTTATGGTATGTAATCCTGCAAATTTTGCATACAAATTAACTTATTTACAAGGTTTTACTTGAGCTCATAAATCTTATTAGACTATATTATAAAACTTGACATATTATTAAACATAGCTTGGGACTTGGTTAAAATCTGGCTGATTGCCGGTAATTTAGATGGTTAATATTTTTTGTTTAAAGATATATTAAAATAATATTTTTTTAAAATATTAATATGTCGAAATAATCTAGAAATACTTAAAAAAATAATTTGAAACAAATAAAAAAACTAATCTTTTTCAAAAACAGTTTTCAAAACACAAGTAGAGAACATGCACCAGTCATGTTTTCCATAATTTTATTTTTTTTGAAAATATATTAAATTAGCATACAAAATAATCTAAAAATAGGTAATTTAAAAAAAAAAAGTTTTGTTTTAAAAAAAAAACCCAAAAGAACGAGCTGTGACCATCAATTAGACGTGGATAACGAAGTGTGAAGCAATGTTGACCACTCATCGAACAGCACAGGATGAGATGAACTGCCAGTGCCGGTAAGCATATCGCCAGTATCTTGAATCCTCATCGAGACCAGGGTCCCATCGCAAAAAGTTTTTTGGTTTGTTCGCCGGACCAAGAAAGAGAGATTCGGCAAACTTTTCCATAGATGGCATGATGATTCTCTTTTTCGCCTCTGTCCTCGTGACAATCCAAAATAATTGTCGTCAATTTTTAGTTCCGTGATCTGAAAAAAAGAAACGGTGGCGCAAGCAGTGATGGGTGATCATTGACACGAGTGATGCTCGAGTTTTAATGGGTAAAACTCAAGGTTTGCAACTTCGTTCGGGTCACCCGAGTTTAACCCGTTGTTGAGAGCTGAATTTTTTTTATTAATTATTTAGTTTTACATTATTTTTTTATACTGTATATTCACATGCATTATTTTAAAAAAATGTGAAATATTAAAACCTTAAATATTATTTTTTTAATTTTCCTGATAACTATGATGCTGACACAAGGATGCTTGCAAACATCTTCTATTTTTTTACAAGCTTTTACCATGTGAGCAAAAGTAGAAATTGTGACGATGATGTTATTGTTTTTTAAAATAAAATTGAATCAATATATATATTTCCTTTTAAAATATCTAAGAAGTTATTAGGGATGATCTTCATTTTTCTTAATATTTTTATTTTTAAAATCAAATTTAAAATAGAAAAGATAATTTATTTATTGGTATTGTTAATCAAACAAAATGGTAGCTATAAATTGTGACAATGATGTTATTGTTTTTTTCCAGTAGAGAAATTCAAAACAATTAAGTTTTTTATTTTTATTTTCGAAGCTTTCAAAATAGAACAAATAAATGATATCAAACTTGTTTTTATGTTTTTGTCTCTTATTAAATGAAGTTCAAATTAATTGCTTTCTAATGACAACAATGCTAACATTTTATTCTTATGATTACTTTTCATGTTTCTTCTCATGCTAATTATTTATGTGGGAAAAAGATATTGACGAGGTTTCAAAATATCTAAGTAGTTTAGGATCATGGTTTATGTGTTTTTTTTAGCTCTAATAATTTTATTTATTATCTTTAATTAAAGTGATTGATAATTGGTAACATGTACATGGTGTCTAACAAACCAATGTAACTGGTGTCTAATGTCCGGTAAATTGAGGTGACTAAAAGTTGGTACTTGCAAAAGCTCTTTTTAAATAGATTATTCTTATATGTTTTAGTATCTTTGTAGAGAGAAAGTATAATTATATTAGAGAGATAAACATTAAAAATAAGTATGCTAAAAATGTTGAGGATGAAAAAAATCATGTCCTTTGAAACTAGGCAATTTATATGATATTTATAGCCCGTGAATATTGTCTTTTTATACAATGAAAAAGGCTAGCGAGTCATTTAGTTCTAATAGTACCAATGAGGGATAAATATCTTTTATATGTGCACTAATAAGATATAAATATCTTTTACAAAAATATTAATGAGATAGAAATATGGCAGGTCATTGAGAGATCTTTTATATATTTAAGGGGTAAAGAAAAAGTAGGATTTAAAATGTATTGAGTTAGTAAAAACTCTTCAAAGACCTGTGCGGGGTCTTAAAAAATCAAGCTTAAAGGCTTGGGCTCTTCCCTCAGGCTGAGCCCATGATGTTGGGCTTTTACCCAGGATGAACCTATAGAACTCTTTGAGGTTGAGCCCGTGACATTGGGCTTTTGTCATAGAACGAACCCGGACCCAAACATGTTTTTCTAAGTTCGTGGGATTTTAGACATTTATAGTTTTTTTAGGCCCATTAAATTTGAGTTTATCAGTAGCTCTATATCAATCTAAGATTACACTAGAGAAAGAGAGAGGCTTATAAGATTTTAGTCGAACTTAAAAGCCTTTATTAAACAGTGAACATACTAGGTAGCTTATAGCCTTATTAATGGTGCTTAAAATCTCACTATTGGAAAAGGATCTCACAAAAAGATACGAGGTTTATGGCCTTCCTAGTTCCTAGTGATGACATGAGAGTCCTTTACTAGATAGAGTTTATACATGAAAATGAAACATCCAAGATCATCCACAAACATAGCTTAAGGTTAAGGGCTTTTATTGGCAAATTGTGTCAACCCTATATTTTACTTGAAAATGGAATATCAAAGATTATCCTTGAAGATAATATGAGGCCAAAGAGCCCCACTAAAGAGTTATGTTAGGTCAAAATTGCATTTGAAATCATATTGGGAGAGCAAGAGATTTGATATTAATCCTTAGCGATTACATGAGGCCCAAAAATCATTTTGAAGAGTTATGTTAGTTTGATACTACACTAGATAAATATGAGATCCAAGATTAATCCCTGAAGATTTTATAAGTCCTGAAAACCCCACTATAAAGTCGTGCTAGTTCAAGATTGCAATAGAGATATGGGAGATCTGAGATCAATCCTTGGAGGTTTCACGAGGAATGAAGGCTTTACTGAAGAGTTATTATGGTTCAAGATTGTACTAAAGAACTGGGAGATCTAAGAACAATTCCTAAAGATATCATGAGCCCTCAAAGCCCCCAATAAATAGTCATATTAGTTCAAGACTATATTGACATTAGGCTATGTTTCAAGCGTTCAATCAATCAAGAAAAAAAGTACTCCTTGTGGAGTGGAAAAGTTACTTTGAGAGAATTGTTGTGTGATTTTGTGTTTTGGGACGATGTTTTTCCTAATTATTTTTTTTTCAAAAAATTTACTTAGTTGCACCAATTTTTCAATGACTCGTGACTCAAAATTATTGATTTTTAATATTAGTATATCAAAATAATTCAAAAATAGTATTATTTTTGTAAACCATTTTCATAGCAATTCCCATCTAAATATCCACAAGGAGCGTGTTGTGACGACAGAGGATTGCGATTTGCACAACAGGTCTCGAGTTCGAGTCAGGATGTGTATACTTTGTAAGAGTTTAGAACAATTAGGGTTTTACTTACTCAACTAAACCCACAAAATACGCTTTCAAGAGATAAGGTTTATCACATCAAAAATACATCTAGAGGGGAAAAAATAAAATTTTATTACAATTTTATTTTGCTTCTTATAATCAAAGCCGACCATATCCCTTCCTTCTAACTTATTCTATGCTTTCTGTTTTCGAATATAATACCAATAATAATATTAATAATAATAATAGCTCTGTTGAAACTTTTTTTCAATTAATAAAGGTAAAAAAAACTTCAAAAAAACCCGTGGATTTTCGAATTTTATTTATCTTAAATAATGTTATCCAAAAATCATTTTATGTAAAAGACAATTTTAGTCCACTAAAGTGTACGTGTCTGTAATTGTTAAATTTATTTTTAAATTTCTATAAGCATGTCATTAAATAAACATGAAATTAATTTATGATATGTAATCCTGCACATTTTTCTTACAAATTAACTTATTTACAAGGTTTTGCTTGAGCTAGCTAGCACATAAATCTTATTAGACTATATTATAAAACTTGACATGTTATAAAATAAAAACGTTTTTTTATTAAAAAACAAAAACACAACCCATAAAAGAACGAGCTGTAACCATCAATTAGATGTGGATAATGAAGTGTGAAGCTATGTTGACCACTCATCAAACAGCACAAGATGAGATGAACTGCCATTGCTGGAATAATCATTCTTGAATCCTCATCGAGACCAGGGTCCCATCGCAAAAAGTTTATTTGGTTTCTTCGCCAGATCAAGAAAGAGAAATTCGGAAAAAAAATTATTTATTATTGTTTGTATTCAGCGTTAACTTTTTAGTTGGCAAATTTCCATAGATGGCATGATGATTCTCTGGCTCGCCTCTGTCTCCTCGTGACAATCCAAAATAATTGTAGTCTAACTTTTATTCATAAATTTTATTGGATAAAAATCAAGCACTAGTTAGAATGAGTTTGCATACAAGTTTTAAATTTAAAGAGCTTTCACTTGAGATGGTGTGTTAGAAAATGATATAAATCATATTATGGAGTCTCACCTATCAACTTAAATTTTTAGATGAGATGGTTCTTTAACAGTTACAACTGATATACGAGTGATAATCGAGTTTTAATGGGTAAAACTCAAGGTTTGAAACTTTGTTAGGATCACCCGAGTTTACCCTTTGTTGAGAGCTGAATTTTCTTATTAATTATTTAGTTTTACATATCTTTTTATACTGTATATTCACATGCATTATTTTAAAAAAATGTGAAATATTAAAACATTAAATATTATTTTTATAATTTTCCTGATAACTATGATGCTGACACAAGGATGCTTGCAAACATCTTCTATTTTTTTACAAGCTTTTACCATGTGAACAGAAGCATAAATATATAAATAACAAAATAAAATTTCCTCAAATGATGAATCAATATATATATTTCACTTATAAAAAGTCTAAGAAGTCATTAGGGATGATCTTCATTTTTCTTAATATTTTTATTTTAAAATCAAATTTAAAATAGAAAAGGAAAATTTATTTATTGGTTTTGTTAATCAAACAAAATGTTAGTTATAAATTGTGACAATGATGTTATTGTTTTTTTCAAGAAGAGAAATTCAAAACAATTAAGTTTTTTGTTTTTATTTTCCAAGCTTTCAAAATAGAACAAATAAATGATATCAAACTTGCTTTTAGAATTTATAAAAAGAAGTGTTCACTCAATTTTATGTTTTTGTCTCTTATTAAATGAAGTTCAAATTAATTGCTTTCTAATGACAACGATGCTAACATATTATTCTTATGATTACTTTTCATGTTTCTTCTCATGCTAATTATTTATGTGGGAAAAAGATATTGACGAGGTTTCAAAATATCTAAGTAGTTTAGAAACATGGTTTATTTGTTGGATAATTGGTTAATTTTTTTAGTTCTAATAATTTAATCTATTCTCTTTACTTAAAGTGGTTGGTACATTGTGCCTAACAAACCAATGTGGTTAGTGTTGCTATTTGGTAAATCGAGGTGACTAAAGGTTAATACCTGCAAAAGCTTTCTTTAAATAGATGACTCTTATATGCTTCGGTATCTTTGTAGAGAGAGAAAGTTCAATGATATTTTAGAAAGATATAAATTAAAAATAAGTATGTTAAAACTGTTGAGGATGAAAGAGATTGTGTCTTTTGAACCTAGGCAATTTATATGGTATTTATAGCCCCTGGACATTGTCTTTTTATACAATGAAAAAGGTTAGAAAGTCATTTTGTTCTAATAGCACCAATAAAGAATAAATATCTTTTTATTTGTATTAATAAGATATAAATATATTTTACAAAAACATTAATGAGATAGAAATATGGTAGGTCATTGAGAGATCTTTTATATACTTAAAGGGTAAAGGAAAAATAGGATTTAAAATGTATTGGGTTAGTAAAAACTCTTCAGAGGCTTGTGTGGGGTCTTAAAAATCAAGCTTAAAGGTTGGGCTCTTCACTTAGACTAAGCCCATGATATTAGACTTTTACCTTGGATGAGCCCATATAACTCCTTGAGGTTGAGCACATGACACTGGGCTCTTGTCATAGGATGAGCCCATAAATTGTTGGGCCCAAACATGTTTTTGTAAGTTCATAGGATTTTAGACATTTATAGATTTTTTAGGTCCATTAAATTTGAGTTTATCAATAACACTCTACGTCCTTATAATTTTTTAAATGAAAAGACTTCAAAAAATATCTAGTTACCATGGTGAATTCATTGAGCTTTATACTTCAGTGGTATAAACATTTTTTTTTAAAAAAAAAAAAATGAAGGTACGATACAGAATGACCTCTTTTCTTTTTCTCTTTTGCCAAAGGTAACAAGGCTTGGACACCGTAGTTCACTCGGCTAGAAAGCAATCTGTAGAAAATCCAATACTATATTCCATAAATTTGCAAGTATTATCCTTAAAAGGAAGCCACCAAAGGCTGATTGAGATCATCATGGCTCTTTTGGTCCTCCATTTGTAATAGCTTGGCAAAAACTCCAACTAATGGTGCTGTATTGTATGTGCAGGCCTCGGTCTGCATATAATTGCTTCTCAGGTCCGTGAAGTTATCCTGACAATCAGGACCTCCGACCAATGCCCCGACTAAAACATTAGGGTTCGGCTCTTCCCGGCCATACCAGTTGTCGTAACCCTGGGTGCATCCAATGAACGCCTTGTTCTCTCTATATGACACGATTGAGGCCCCTCTATGGTGAACTCTTGCAGGGTATTTGGGGCCGAAACCCACTAAATAACTCATGTTCATCGGGTTAGAACCCAGGATATAATCAACTTGAGATTTAGCAAAACCGAGGATCTCTTCATGATCCACAGATCCGCCATGGCAGTTGAGCTTTTGGTTCGAGTTTAGAAGGAAATCGGAGTACATGGTGAGAAGGAAAGCTGCTGTCGAGACATACTGCATGTTGTTCCATTGCCGGATGTGCAACAGACCACCTGGGGTCCGATCCACGTTCGAGCCATTGTTTTTGTTAAGGCATGAGCAGAGGTAGTGCTCGGCTTTTGATCGGTATTGCTCCAACGTCTCACCATGTTCCTTGTGCTTTTCTTCCACGAGCAACTGCAGTTACAACCCAGAAAACAATTTGGCGTTCAAATGATGATAAAATGCGCGAGGGTTCATTGAAAATATTGGAAAACAGGGACTTCGGAGATGAATTAAAATCACAAGAGACTTATGAATGATATTTCTGCCTAGGATGATGAGCTTGTGAATGGTAAATCATTTCTTTAAAAAAAAAAAAAAAAACTATGTAATTATCTAGCAATGTTCCATGAACAGAGAGAGATTTACTGCAATATTTGTGGGTCTCCTCGATTAAATCAAGCTCGTGCTGCTGTGCCTCATCTAACAGGCTAGCACTCATGAATGGAAGAATTCTGTCCATCCCCACAAACTGAGGCAGGGCCTACCTTAAAGTTTAGACTGGCCTACGCCTTTTGCTCTTCTACACATGCATATGAATCTCCTTTCCTCTTTCCCTTTTTTTTTTTGTATGAACAAGAGAAATTCATGTGAGGCTCTATCATCACATGTTCAGATGCTCTTTTAACTGGTTTTTTGCCGAGTGGCAGTGATTTTGAGTTACCACATCAAAATCTTCAAGACTTTTTTTTTATTATTTTTGATAATCATACTAGTTTCAGCTTTGAAAATCCATATTGAAAGTTTCTGAAATTTAAATTGGAATAGAAACATTCCCATCTAGTCAGTCTCTAAATAGATTCAACAATCTTTAATCAGATACACCTGTCTATAATTTCACGTAAATTCCATCAAATACACATTTTATGTTATAAATCTACGCGTTTTTGACAGAGTTTAATATCTTTTTTAATAAAAAAAATTGAAGTCATTTTAAAATACATGGATGTAACAAGTAATTCAAGAATCTTTGAGCATCCAATTAAGAATTTGAGATTCTGCATGGAGGGATTAGTTTAGAAGATTGGCAGAAATATAAACACATGCACGTGGTTTTATGCTTCTGGGCAACCTTTTTTCAACTCAAACTCCGGTTCCTTAATTAGGGCTCACTCCATCGCTCAACTTTACCAAAAGCTAAAGTGTGATTTCTTAAAGTAAATCATTATTATTTCATCTTTCAAACTGGATATGAGCAAAATCCCGTAAAGCTTTGAAACTATTCCTTGACCAAATCGCCAGTAAACCCAAGATTTTGAACTTGGAAAGCATGTGAGAGATGAGATGTTTTTTTACCTTTGAAGCCATAATTTGAAGGCCAGCATACTTCACATCCCAGCTGAATTCTGTCATGGCCCAGCCAATCCCGCCAAAAAAACGAGCTTTGTTTATGACGTACTCCAAATAAATCTCATTGTCGGTGGCCTTGTACAGCCACAGAGCTCCCCATAGCAACTCGTCTTTGTATCCACTCACCGACGCATAGTAGCTTTTCACCACCCCGATATTCTCGTCATATTTACCTCTATACTTGTCTCCAAACTCAAACAACTGCAAAAGGAAAAAAGGAGAGCTCATGTTAGGAAAATGTTTGAAAAAACACTTTCGGGCATTAATCAATCTAATCCTTATCGAGGAATCGGTCTGGATCTCAATCTATTTTTATGGGCATATCACCAACCGCGTAATCCTTGATAACTATACCGAGCAGACGTTGTCCACTAGTAAAGTGACATTCCTGATACGAAATTTCGGTGCACTAATTAAGAAACCACTGAGCAAAGAATTATATATAATCGCAAGTGGTTAGCATAACCCGACAGGATCTAAGTCATCTAATGACTAAAACTTGACCCGATTTTATCATTTTACCTGTTGGGCATGGTGCAAGAGCAGGTGAGAGTAATGCGGGTTTGTTTTCTTGAACACTATTGATGCCGCAGCCATTGCCGCCGCGGTTTCTCCAGCAAGATCTGACCCGGGATGATCCTCGTCGATCTTGTAAGCTTGCCGTGATGTGGTCATGTCCTCCGGCCGTTGCCAGCAATAGTGGTCGGTGTCACCGTCACCCACCTGTAAAACATTAACAATGGAGTGATTAAGTTTGGAATTGATATTAATTTTTATGGTTTTAAAAGCAGAAATGGAATGCAATTTTGAATTGCAATGAATGCAGCGTAACTTACCTCTGCCCATAGCACATTCGGGCTAGTATGTGCCTTGATGAAATAATCAGTTCCCCATTTAATTGCTTCTAATGCGTGCTCTAATTCTCCGGCAATGGCAATCTGATGCTGGAATTCTATCACAGTCCATGAAAGCATTGTCACAGTGAAAGCCATTGGTAGTCCAAACTTTACATGGTCTCCTGCATCATAATATCCTCCGACCAAATCCACCTGCACAGATTTAAACAGACAACACCCTCCATTATTCTGAGCAAATTAAAATGTAGAACTTATTGGGACAACTAAATGAAGTCGCTACCGACCCCCTGTTCCAAGCCATCAGTGAGACCGGAATGGTGACGCCAAGCTACTCTCTGGTTGTACGGTAAGCGGCCGGAACGTTGCGATTCAAAGTAAAGAAGGCTCTTTTTTAAGGCATCACCGTAATCAAAAGCAAGACCTGTATTCAAAATGGGGAAGATAGAGATCAATAGAACACCCCAAAGTTTTGCAAATCTGCGGGTGGTTTTTGGAGCTGGCCCATAACATTGGCGCTGCTTCTTTTTCTCCATGGCCATCAACTTTCCCCTGTTTCCCAGCTCCCCTAGAAGAGCTTTTTATTCTTTTGAAGAGGGTAGGGGGGGCTAGGGGCTAGGGAAGGAGAGATGGGAAAAGAAGGATCGCAGTGGCTTTGATTCGTGTCCTCAATCTGTGTAGCGTAGAATTCTGTACGACTGATATGCATGTGAGTCTCACATGAGATTATAAATTGCTTTCGCTTTCTCTGTCTCTTGTTCTTCGCCTAGGCGTGATTTATGCAACCGTTTTTATAGCTTCCGTCGTTTTAAATGTGGAAATTGGTAAGACTTTGGGAGACTTATGAGTCTTCGGGCACTACTTACTTCAGTTGCTCCTTGCTATTTTGCTAGAATGAAGGAGAATACTTATCTAATTCCTCTTGTGGTTTTTATGCTTGGTATTTTTAAAGTATTTTTAAAAAAAATATGCATAGATTTTTTAATATGATGACATTGAAAATATAAAATACACTGGAAAAATATCAAATTCATTTTTTTTAAACCCATACATGCATTAAAAACACATGTGCTACCTTATAAAGTGCATATTTGATAATGTGATTGAGGTTATCTTTGCAAATGTTTTTTTGTTGAAAAATACATTAAAATAATATTTTTTATTTTTAAAAAATTATTTTGATATCAGCACATGAAAATGATCTAAAAAATTAAAATAAAAAATAAAAAACAAACAATTTTTTTTCAAAAATATTTTTAAAATACAATGTTAAACACAGACAATAAATCATTTCAAAGTATTCTTGAAAAATTAGTTTGGATGTTAGGTGGATTTACTTTCCACGTTTAACTTCGAAAGTTAAAATAATTGGAGAGAGGTAATAAGAGAAATCACTCATGAATGCATTGAATGAATGCAAATAGCATGCTTGTAACTCCATTCAAAAATCATTTCATTTCGACATGGACAAGATCTAACTCCTGAACATTATGCAAGTTAGAAATAAAAATAAAAATAAAAAAACATTCTATTTTAAAATACTTGTCTTCTTAAATTGCTTTGAGAGTGATTTGTCTATTTTAAAAAATAAATATATATAATATTTTTGGTTCAAATTAATATTTTTTTAGTATTTTAAGATCATTTTAATATGTTTATGAGAGTGGTTGGTCTAACATTTTTTTTATTTGCTTCAAATTAATTTTTAAGATCATTTTGATTATTAAGAAGCAAAACCATTCTCTTTTAGAAAAGTTTTGAGAGTGATTTGTCTAACATAACGGTACTATGAAAGTAATTAAGATTGTGTTTATTTTTATGTTTTTAAAATGTTTTTTAAAAAATAATTTTTTTATTTGTTTCAAAGTTAATTTATTTTCAGTGTTTAAAATTACTTTGATGTAATCATATCATAAATAAATTTTAAAAACATAAAATATATATTATTTAATATACTTTAAAATAAATAAAAAAACTTTAAAAATCAACTACCGAATATGGCTATTAGTCATAAATTATAATTAATGTTAAAGTATCAGGTTTCGTAATAATTAAGGTACCAAAACCATTGTCTCTATTTAGGAGATTTTGTTGACAGGTCTCTTGATTTTTTTATATAGAGCTGGAACTGTCAGTATTACTAAATTATCTGATGAAGAAGTACACTAGTGATGGGTTTTTTTAGTTTTATTTAAATTATTTTAATATTCAAAAATTTCATTTTTAATTTTAATAGAGCGAAAAATAATATAATTAATTAATTTGAAACAAGAAAAATATTTTTAATAAATACAGCGCGTCCCAAAGAAAAAACTCCATGTGCGCGTACAGTCAACGTGAGGGCCTAACGATATTTGAAAAAAAAAAATGATCATTCAGCAATCAGGACTGAGACTAGGCGTGTGGTGCAGAATTAATTATTTTGATTTTGTCTTCAGTCCTATGCCGTGCCGCCGTCTCAAATTTGGCACTCCTCCTTGCTATCAAAATCCATTTTGCTTCAAAGCATCATCAGTTGAAAGATCTCCGATGAGCTTTGACGATTGGCTGTTGCTGCGGAGATAATTTTGGCCGTACCGTCGTCAACTAGCTTGGCTGTGAGCCATCAGGTGAAAAATCTAAGCCTTGGGTGCTCAAGAAGAGTCTGAGATTAAAAAATTTATTATTTAAAATTTATGTTCGAGCTTTGGAATTATAAATATAATAATTATTATAAAATTATATATCTATTAATTTTAAAATCTATAAAATTAAAAAATTTATTATTTAAAATTTATGTTCGAGCTTTGGAATTATAAATATAATAATTATTATAAAATTATATATTTATTAATTTTAAAATCTATAAAATTAATCGATATATACACATGAGATGATCAGACAGATGAATAAAAAACAAAACATTTGAGGCAGTCTTGATTACACCAATCAATCCAAGATTGGTGCGGCTATGAAGAGAGTATCATGTCATAATCATCTTCTCGTGTAAAGAAAAAAGCACTTGACATGATTATTGCCAAACAGGATTCTAAAGTGGCTGGTTGCCGAGGAACTTGTCCAAAAGCAAAGAAAGAAACCATGTTTTATTTTTATATTTTTTTCCGTATGAAGCAAACAATCAAGCTAGAGGTTGCTTGCTCTGTGTAGTTCTAGTGGGTTAGGTTTTGCTATCGGTTCTTTTTTTTCTTTTATCTATACAAAGTTTGCTCATTTACTCTATAAATATAATGGCTTTAAAATTTATAATGTAATTAATAAGATTTGCGATACATTGAAAATGAGCAATTGCTAATTATACTTGATTGTTTCTAATTATCACAATTAGTTAAATTGAAAATGATAGGATAATTTCTTTATGATTTGATAAATAAGTATAATTAAATATATATATATATATACACACCCCTTTTTTTTCTTATTATACTATTTTCTCTTTTTTTTTTTCTATCCAATACCCCATCTCATATTTCCTAGATCTATATAACATGTCATTTATTCATTGTATTATTATAAATCTTTTTTTCCTCTCAACATGACCATATGGTAATAGCATTTGGTTACCGTCTCAAGACAACATAAACAAAAACAAAAACAAAATCATAGCATAAATGGGTGTTTAACACTATATTTTAAAAATATTTAAAAAAATGATTTTTTTTATTTTTTATTTTAAATAAAAAATGATATTTTTAAATTATTTTTATATGATAAAATCAAAAATATTTTTTAAAAAAATATATTATTTTAATATATTTCTGAACAAAATTATTTTTTAAAAAAAATTCAACCAATTATCTTTTTGATAGTTTTAAAGTAAATTTCTGTAATACAAGTACATAGAAACATGTCATTTATATCTCTGTTGCCTCCACTTTTTCTTTTTTTTATCCTGAATCTACATTTACCATCTCTGGAGATTTGGTTGAATAAAAACGTGTTTTTTTAATTATTTAACCATCGTTTTCGCATTTAACATCACAAGGTTTTCTTCCATTGAAAAAGTTAAGTGTCTACTAATCACGTGCCTAGAAACCAGTACTAGTAGCGAAGGCAGCTTCTGACCGGTCAAGTTTCAAGACAGAAGAGAAGATTAACGTGCGGATTCCGCTTAATCAGCAACTGCATTGACTGTATTTGAACTTGCATTTTAAAAATGTTTTTTAAAAAACAATTTTATTTTTTATTTTAAATTACTTTTTTCTAATGTTTTCAGATTATTTTAATGTATTGATGTTAAAAATATTTTTAAAAAAATATTGATTTAAATAAAAAAATAATTTTAATTTTAAAAAACAACCTCAACTGCATCTATAAACAGTCAATTTATTTGACCAGAAAGTACACACTCTGCCTAATTTTTGTGATTAATGCACACCGGCGCAAAATATGATTAATTTAAGTTAACGTGATTTTAAAAAAAAATAACTCACTAGAAGCTGGGACCTCACCCGCAATGTACTATGCGTAGAAAGGAAATTCTCGTTAACAAGTAGAGAGTTCCCCGAGAGAGAATTGACGGATTTGGTGACCGACAGTGACATCTATTTATCAAGTGGATTTTCTCAATTACAATTTGGAGTGCAAAATACAGAGATATAATTTATTTCACCTTGGATTTCATGTTGTTATTCGTGTGTATTTGATGTTGTAGTGCAAGTTATTTTATTTTTATATTATATTAAATTTTTTATGTCTTTTTAGATTATTTTCTTGTGCTAATATTAAAAATAATTTTTTTAAAAAAAAATAATACATTTTAAAATAAAAAATAATTTTAAAAACAACAACAACTAAACTTTAAAATATACAAATAATATGTGATGGGACATCGAAAACTTGAAATAAAAAGAAAATAGTTGTCCAGGCAAGGCGGAACAGCTCGCCCTAAGAAGGTGTGTGCCATATTTTTTGGACGGCAGTCCAATAATGTATTTTTTATTTTATTTAAGAAGTCAAGATCACGTTGCGCGCGTACCAATTAATTAATAAATATAATGACAATACAACTATTTTCATATTTTAAAGTTGCTTTTTTCTTCGCTAATAAATGGGTCTTTAACTATAAATATAATTATAATCCAAAAGGTATAATTGTTAAGACTCAGATCTTGTTTTAGTGAAAACAAATACACGCCCATAAAGACAGTCCGCATTCATCTCTTTGAATATTAATAGCAGCATTATGTTGTTAGTTTTGTTTTAGTTATAGTGCAAGTTAAAAGGGATAAAAAAAAATATTGTACACTATCTTGAAAAACATTATTTATTTTAATATTATTTTTTTCTAAATCTATATTTTTCTCTAATTCCATATATAAATACTTATTTTATTGAAAATTAAACATCAAAATTTATTATGATTTGCTTTATATGTGATTAATTTGATCTCATAACTCTAATCACTGCTTGACTAGTTAACTTGATAGACTTGATTTTTTTTCTAATTTATATTATTTTAATTTTATTATTCAATATTAGGTTGATTGAGAACTAAACTTTATAATTTTGTTTTTGTTTTTTCCCTGTAAGGTTATCTTGTTCTTATGATTGCATCCGTGAATTTGACGAGTTAACTTATTTAACTCGGGTATTTTTGTCATTTTATAATTGATATTTTTTAAATTTCATCATTAACACAGAGAGCTGACTATGAGTTAGGTTTTATGATTTATTCTGATTATTTTTTACGAGGTTATTTTGATTTTATGACTTAGATCACGTGTTTTGCAAGTTAACCTAAGAAAGTTCGGATCATTTTATTTTGTCCTATTTTTAAATTGATTTTTTTTTAACTTTAAACCTTCAATAATGAATTTATTCAAAATATATTTTATAATTTTAATTTTTTTGTATAGGGTTATCAAAATCTTGCAATATTACTTGCAAGTTTGACAAATTAACTCGGGATGACTTAGGCTATTTTTTTGTATCTTTCTATGAATTTATCTCGGTCTTGTGATTCTGATCACAAGTTTGACAATTTAACTAATGTCAATTTATTTTGTGATTTCAGTTTTTAACATTAGATTGAATGAGAATTAAGTTTCATGATTTGTTTTGCTTTATTTTATATGAGATTATAATTGTTTTATGATATAGATTGAGGATTTTACAATTTAACTCGGGTTACAATGAATCGATTATATATGTTCTTTCAATTTATTTATTTTTAAGATATTTTCTTTATTTTTTATCAATTGTTTGTGTTACCTTTACATTCATTAAATTAGTTAGATCACATTGAATCAATCTATATATAATTATTTCTTTTAGTAAAAATTCTTATGCATACCAGGATTATTGTTATTTAAAAAAAAAGAGAAATAACAATTTCGTGTATGCTATTTAGCAATGCAAATGATTTTAAATACATGTTTGGGAGTGTGGTTGCAGTTGCTTTTGAAATTATTTTTTATTAAAAAATATATTTTTTTATTTTTTAAAAATTATTTTTACATTAACACATCAAAATAATCTTAAAACACAAGATTTTATTAATTTAAACTTAAAAATAAATAAAAATTAATTGTTTTTAAAAATAATTTTGAAAAGCACTCTCAACACTCTAAATTAGAAGGCCCTGATCTCCGCATTAAAATTCGTCTCACTAGCACTCCAATACGAAATTGTCGGTGCTAGGTCCACGTGTAAGACATTGAACCGTACTACTATCCCAGTTCTGCTCCTCTCTTCCAGCTAACTGGCTCGTCTATTACAAGAGCGGCTGTGGCCAGTCAACTCCAAGCACCGACTAGCAAGTGGACCTCCCTTGTTCCCTGGCCGACATTTCGGTAAATTTTCATGGAAATATTTCCCTCTCGAAACCACAACATATTTGAAAATTCAAATATTTCCTGTCATTCCAGTTGAATTTCCCTGCACGTTCGAGACTTTACCGGGTACCTTTTGCTTTTTGGACATGATGTCGTTTAACTTAGATTTTCTTATCTCTCCACCATCAACTCTTCGAGGTCATCCTGGTCTCTGCCCAAAACGAGATATATGTTTTTTTCATGCGTTTTCAATCTCTATTTTTTTTTAGAGTTTAATTGAATTATTTTTTATTTCAACACATAAAATAATCTAAAAATATTAATAAAAAATAGTTTTTTCCAAAGATATTTTGAAACTAAATGACAAACAAATTATAAAATTTCTTAAAAGTTGATTTTGGTGAGATTTGTGGAAAGTGGTAGACCAGATATTTTTATGTCCAGCTATAATTGCTGTAGGCTTCTTCTTCTTTTTCATGATAAAAAATATTCTCAAATTAATTCAATATAAACTTAGATTAAATCTTATTCTCAAAAGATTATAAAGATATATTCCTTGAATTTAATAAATTAATCTCGACACTGATTTTTAAGTATGAACTTGAAAAATTAAGAAATGAAACCTACCTTCTTGGTATATAGAAGGTTACAGAGCCATCTTCAATGGAATAACCACAAGAAGAACTATTTTTTTAGTTTTTCTCATCATTTTGCAGCTTTAGAGGGTGTTTGACATCGTGTTCCAAAAATATTTTTGATTTTTTTTAAAATGATTTTCATGTGCTGATGTTAAAAATATATATTTTTAAAATAAATTATTTTAATACATTCCAAAACAAAAATCACTTTAAAAAACAATATCAACCATATTCTCGAGCAAGCAAAACAAAGATAGCCAAATGAAGAGCTGAAGTGATTTCTTTTAAAAAATAGTTAAAAGCATTATTTAAAAATTCATTGTTTCATCGGTTGAACTTTTCTCATAAAAGTCAAGAATGTTAATATTAAATATATTAAAATATAACTGGATTGTTAAAATGATTTTTCTTCCCATTGAAGATCATATTTATATTATTTAAAAACTATATCAACAATTTAATTATTCTAAATGGCTTTTAACATTTAAAATGTTCTGTACAATACTAGCATACCTTAAATTTATAAACAATATTACCATTGACACGTCGACAGTATCATTGTTAAGCCACCACGTGTCATTTTGAACCAAATTAACCTCTTAAGAGCTCCGGTAAAAATCTAATAATTATCTGAAAAACAAAAATCTATGAAGCACAATTCCTAAGGAATGCATTCGCTTATCAAATTGAGTTATCTCATTGTTTCTGACCAAATTTTGCAGCCACCTAAACATGGGATGTAATTCCTCCCATCAAGTGCGTGAACCAGCTGGCTAAGTGACGTCCAAGCTCCCATGAATTTATACTTGCGGGTGTACCAAATCTATTATTGATGGTTGGCAGACCATCTACATTTGCTAGAGATTCATGTACACATCACATCCTCGTATAAATCAAGATTCGAACTGTCTAATAGGTGGATCAATAATACGATATTTAGATTAAAAAATTTGTTCTAGTATAGTTTCATGTTTGAATGTTGTGGTTGCTAATATGATGATTACTGAAAATTTATATATAATCGTTAATTTTATGACTCATGGGATTAATCGAGATATGCGTAAACTGACCTGAACATCTATAATAATAATAATAATAATAATAGAAAGAGATTCCGGCCATAGCTCAGGGGATTTTTGCTTAGATCTTGCTCGTGAATCACCCATCATAACTCTTCTCCGACATCGATGTTATGACAAGGCAGTGAGCAAACATAGCCTTAACTTCGTGTGGACCGGGCAATAGTTTCGAGGCTTTTTTTAGTCCACAATTTTGTGGGGGCGATGGACATAATTTAGTGTTTGTAATAATAATAACACATTCCATCAAATTCATAGACACAAGCTTTGAAAACATTTGCCCCTAGCCAACCAAGCCATTAAATATTGAAAAGTGAGTTCTTCGTCTTCCCCCCCACTGTTTTTTACTGGTTTCCATCAAAGTGGAAAGTGAACTTTGGGGGAGATTTATAGAGAAATAAGTGTCTTTTTCAGATTATAGTTTAGATTGTTTTTTAAGGTGTTTTTTTTTTAAATGCATTAAAATATTTTTTTTAAAAAAAATATATGTTTAGCATCAACACATTAAAATGATCTAAAAATACCAAGAAAAATTAATTTAAAATAAAAAATAAAAAAATCTTAATTTTTTTTCTTCCAAAAAACACTTTTGAAATGCAGTGTCAAACACCCTTAAAACATGCTTCTGTAAGAGGCGTTATGGTTTCTCTCTCTCTCTCTCTCTCTCTTTATTTTTATTATCATATTTTGGCTTTGATTTTACTTTTCATATCGTTTTGATTTAAAAATTTATACTCTTCTTTGTATTGTCTGGGTCTCTCTACTCTTCATTTTGTTATCGTCTCTATGCTATAACGCGGTTGATGCTGAGCATTTATGACACATATCATCCAAACATCACATTGAACAGACGCCATGTGTTGTTATGGCCTAACGGGCAATGATTTTTTTTTTAAAAAAGAAAGAATAATTATTATAAATTTAAAACATAAAAAATTGGAAAAAAAAATCATAAATAAATTCCTTAAAAATAAAAACATGAAACAAAATATCCTAAATTCCAAATCTAAAATCCTTTCTTATATTAGTCTATCTATCCCTTTTAAAGCCAAACACGATAAAGTCATCATAAAAAAATCATCATCACCTTTACTATGGTCAAACTCCATATCACCTTTACCAACACACCATAAAGCCATCATAAAACTCATTCAGTTATCCAAAGCTAATATAATGTTTCATACTTGAAATTAAACTCACAAAAAATATGAATCAAGATCATAATATGGAGTTAATAAACTACAAAACTTAGTTATCCATAGCTAATATAAAGTTTGCATCTATGAGATTATTATTTTAGGCTTCTAGAAACATTGAAGGTTTTTATCTTTTGGACACGATTAATATTTCATACTTGAAATTAAATCCACAAAAAATATTAACCGAGATCATAATATGGAGTTAATAAACTACAAAACTCGGTTATCCAAAGCTAACATAGAGTTTGCATCTATACGATTATTATTTTAGACTTCTAGAAACATTGGAGTTTTTGGACACGATTAATATTTCATACTTGAAATTAAACCCACAAAATATATGAACCAAGATCATAATATGGAATTAATAAGGTACAAAACTCACTCGGTTATCCAAAGCTAATATAGAGTTTGCATCTATACGATTATTATTTTAGGCCTTTAGAAACATTCGAAGATCATAATATGGAGTTAATAAGCTACAAACTCACTTGGTTATCCAAAAATAATATAGATTTTGCATCTATAAGATTATTATTTCGAGCTTCTAAAAACATTAAAGGTTTCTATCTTTTAGACACGATCCATGTTTTACACTTGAAATTAAACCCATAAAAAATATGAACCGAGATCATAATATAAAGTTAATAAACTACAATATCACTCAGTTATTCAAAGCTAATATAGAGTTTATATCTATAAAATTATTATTTTGGACTTCTAGAAACATTATTAGCCCAATAATCCAAAACATCTGTCCTGGATTTCAAATATCTATATGACTACGAGTCAACATGACACATGATGACAACACCTTTATATAAAACATACACTAAGATTTCATTGACTTATTAAATCTCAACATAAATTGACACAACCGAGATTGATTACTATATTTGAATACATACATACATGCATACATACACACATGACTTATTAAATCTCAAAATAAATTGACACAACCGAGATTGATTACTATATTTGAATACACACACATGCATGCATGCATACATACAAGAATATGCCTCTCGACCGACCACGTGTAGTAGATTCCTCCAGTAAAATAGAAGGAAAAAAAGATTATTAATTTCTGGGTTTTTTTTTGTTTGTGCTTGGACGAAATTAAATCGAGTTTCGTCGTTGGAGTTATCAAATTTAAGGAGTCGAGTAAGGAAGATGATGGTAACCATAGTTTGACTGAGCTGGCTAAGATCTTGATCCATGACGAAGACACATTGAAGATGAAGGCGGGCTTATGAAAGTGGCTCTTGTAATGGGATTTCTAAATATAATGTTGGACTTTATCCCATTTTGCATTTCTGTAATAAATAATAAAAGGCCAGAAATTGTCCAAATTTTTAAAAGAGATGGGGTTTGATTATAGGCTTGCAAATTGTAAGTCCAGTAAAGATGAAAGTGATCTGTCCTAGATGGATTAGGACAGGGCTGTGCCCATATTTCGATCCAGGACAAGGGTTACGGCCTGTTTTAGGGTATATGAGAGGGCTCCTAGAGAGTTGAAAAAAACTTTTATTGGACCAAATAAATGTTTTTTTTATATTTAGAAATATATAAAAATATATATTTTTAATTTTAATTTTTTTTTAACATCATGTTAAAATAATATAAAATTATATAAAAAAAAAATTCAATTTTTTCTCTATTTGTTTTTTGAAATATCACACTAAACAGATATTTATGTCGAAAGGAATGAAATTAATATTTCACGCAATTGTTTTTGTTAGTTAAAATAACTTGAAGGGTATTGGACCAAATAAATGTTTTTTTTCTTAGAATGATTTATGTTGTTTTTCTGTTTAAAAATATTTTAAAAAAATAATTATTTTTTACATCAATATATCAAAATAATCTAAAAATAAAAAATAAAAAAATAATTTTTAATTTTTAATTTTTTTTTCCAACTAACATACTAAACATACTTATGATGGAAGCAGTGAAATCAAAGTTTCAATCAATTTTTATTTTATATGAAGTTAAATATTGTATATTTGTTTATTTAGTATGGTGTGTTAATATTTAAAATAATTAAATAAAATTATTTATAAAGTTTATAAATTCCAATACAGAAGTTTCCTAGGGACACGTCAACGATGCAACTACACCTTGACCGGTTAGGCGTCACTTTCAGCTTTCATTTCAAGCGACTGGAAGAAGAAGAAAAACCATTTTCTCCTCCTCGCTTTCGCTGGCTCCTCGATTTCTAGCTAGGATTTAAAATTGATGGCGGCGTCCGCGGAGATTAGCGATGGAGATCACGATGCGGTGGAGCTTATCGTGCGCGACACTTCAGCATCAGAAATGGTTCCCGATGAAATCAGTGGCGATGGTGCTGTCCTAGCCTCAGAGGAGATAACTCCTCTTTTGAAGCCTAAGATCAACATCTTCTCCGTGTCTCACTCTCGCAGAAAACCTAGAGTATTTCTTTACTCTCTATTTTCCCGTTCTTTCAATTTGTAACCGTTCTTTTATTTATGGTGATTTATGGAAACTTGATTTCATTGTTTAGGTTTTTTATTTAGAACGATTTAACTGGAGTTATAGTAGAATGCTGGAGATGCGTGCTGTTTATTTTTGACAGAAACTTTCAAACCTCGCTGTTTCAGATTCTAATTTCCATCCATTTAGGAGAAAGAGCAGTTTTCATTTATCAACAAAATAAAAGAGTGTATATTTTTCACTTTTCGCATATTTGAAGGAGGGCTAGGACAAGAAATTAGTTGAGTAACTGCAGCCTTCTGATTCGTAAAAGAAAAGGGATAGAAACAAAGAAATTTAAAGCTGATATTATTAACAGAGCAGCAGGGAATGAATCGGGGAATCAGTGGTGTTTTTTATGCCTGAAGATTGTTGGGACACATATCGACCACTATGATTAACAATTGAGTCCTTTTTATGTGCAAACAGTAGACAACAAAATATGCGTGGAAAAAAGTGTTTCAGACATATTGGAGTAATTCATCATCTGTTTTGATTGGGTCTTTTCTTTAGTATTTTAAGTATGAATGAAAGGGGAAAAAATTATAGAAGTGAACAATGGTTGCTTTTGTATTTCTTTACAGGAGAAAGGGACAAAATTACGTGAAATAGAGACATTTCCGGTAACACAGTTTGTTTTGTGGATATGGGGTGGATCGAGATACTCTGGTCTATTATGTGTGGCCATATCATCAACCATCTACTTTGTCATGGAAGTTCTTTCTGATTTTTTCTCTGGTGAGGAAGCTATTTACTCTTTTATAATTGAACATGAGTTTCTTGTTCTAAAGAACATGTTTTGAGCAAATTTAATGTAATGGAATTTATATGGAGTCAAAAATTGGTGACTAAGTGGAGAATTATTAGAGAACAATGAAAGGAGAATAGTTTTTCAGTAATTGTACATCGGTTTATCTATTGTACATATGTGGAGCTTATGTTTGTATGGTTGAACCAAATATCATTGGATTGTCTGGTACTGTTTTCTAAAACTTCTTGCTGCGAAAACTTTGGAACTTATCTCCGACATGAAACAAATTTAGGCAGCATGTTTTTCACATGACATGTAAAATTGACCCTCGTTCCTTAGAGTCACGCTTCCAATTCCATTGTACACAAAAAAGATTTGAAGAAAATCTTTTTTTCTTTTTTACTTCCATGGTTAGATCTGATTTTTATTCAGATTGGTTGTTTATATAAATTTTTAAGGATTTATCCATTAGGAAAACATGTACCTTTTAAAGTGTTGCCTGCTTCATTAAATAACGTGTAAATATTAATCTTGTAGGGGGGGGGGGGGGGGGGGTAACTAGTGGATGCTGGTCTTGATTCCTTATAAATGGGAGAATTTCTAATGATAACTTGTTTTTCTTTAGTATTCTTGATATAATGATCTACACTGAATTGTTCTACAAATGCAACTAAATGAGAGTTAGGTTTTACATCTGAAATCCATTTATTTAGTTTTGCTGATCTAAAAGCTGGAACATAGATTTAAGTCATGATATTTAAACTTTCTCGCATTCAGCAAGACCACAGATAGCATACGGTCACAGAACCATGGTAAACTTTGCATTGAACATAGTTTACTTGTGGTTGGTGTACAAGTACATTCAATATGAATATATTTGAGTGTTCACATGTGATTTCTTGCAATTCCTTGGTCAAATTTTGAGGCAGGTTGGAGGAATGGAAGTTGTGTGGTAGCTAAAGCTTTTCAATTTGAGAATACCACCTACATGGAAATTTATTAGGCTAGCTGTCATTTTTATTCTTGTTTTAATGATTCTTTTCTTCATTTTTATAAATTGTAATGGCAGCTCAGTCAATTCCTTTGTTTGAGACTGCATTTGCAAGATGTACGATAACCCTGATATTGTCATATCTGTGGTTGAGAGGAAATGGACAGCCAATATTTGGGCCAGCACATGCTAGGAAATTTCTGTTTTCAAGAGCCTTAACTGGATGCTTCTCATTGCTGAGTTTTATTTATTGGTAAGTTTCACTTCATGTCCTTGCTCCTCTTTGTAATTTACTAATTTTCATTACTCATTAGAAATGAATTTTTTTTGTCATGTTGGTAAAGTTTTGCATTTCTTGATTAGATATATTGCAGATTACTCTCTTCTTCCTAATCATGCAATCTAATTGCTAAGAACAGATGACCATAGATGTTTCACTGCAACATTACCTTCCTACGTGAGGTGTTAATGATGGATTTGCTTAATTGTAGAGATATTTCTTTGAGTGTTTCCTTGTTGCTAGAGAAGCAATGCATCGCCTGCTCTACCATGCTTTAAAACATTCTTCTTTGGCTCTTAAAGTTCCAAACTTGTGGATGAACTAATAGCTACCACCTATTTTTGTCCTTTCAGCATTCGAAGGTTACCTTTGTCCCAGGCTATTGTATTAAGTTTAACAACTCCAATTGTGGCTTCAATTGTGGCAAGAATAATTTTGCATGAGAAGTTGAAAATTGCCGATGTTGGAGGTATAGCAGCATTTCTTCATTTTTCTCATCATTTTCAACAATAAAAATAATAATCAAGCTACATGCAATGTGAGGTAAATTCATAGCTATTGCCATTCATTTTGCAGGTCTTGCTTGCAGTTTCTTTGGTGTGCTCTTCATTTTTAGACAGATACTTACTACACAAGGTAGAGAAGTGAGTTAACAAAAACCTCTTATACTGTGCTGAGAATGGATGCGTTAAATATTTAGGGACTGAATCAATTATTTCCACTAGTTAGTTTTTTCATGAATCTCAATGATGGTAAATGCCCTTGCCTTTTCATTTTAAGCTCTACTCTGTTCACGCACATGCTGCTGCATGCTCCATGCAGATGGTATTGGTAATCCTAAAGCTGAGCAATCTGGAACTATGGATTGTTTAATGTATCATAAACTCTCTCTTTACAACTTTTCTTTGCCCCTCCTCTCTGTTTCTCCATCTATTACTTATTTCTACCATTCCTAGTACTGAGGACATCATATTGCTTCTGATGCTGAAGGATAATAATCTGTGAGGTATTCCCAATTTTGATTTCTGCCAATCCTGATTGCTCATTTTATAAAGGAAAGAAATACTGCTGCATTTATTGATGGCAACATTTTAGGCCATTTAATGAAGATGGTGGATTAGATAACCTCCAATGTTCTTCCAATGTGAGCAGGTCCAATGCTTGCATACGAAATGGACATGTAACGGAAACAAAATAATTCCTTCCCTCTTCTTTGATTTCATGTCGTATAAAATTTGTTTGTAGCCTTATGTGCAGTGGATTTTAGGCACAGTTGCATGCTGCAATGAGACTGATAGTTTATCCTTCAATTGCTTCTCTTTTGATTGAATTGTCAGTTATTGTTTATTGCTTTATCTGTTATTTAACTTGTTCAAATTTTGACAGGAGCATTACTTAGAGTTGGGGAAACCAATTATATAGCCATCAAGGGCAGAAACCATGTATTAACGGTGTTGGTTGCTTTGTTCTCATCAATAACTGGTGGAATCAGCTACTGCCTTATAAAGGCAGGTGCAAAAGCATCTGATCAACCTTTGTAAGATTACTGACTTGTTTTATGGATCTCAGATGATGCTCATGTTTTACCTTCTGCAACTCTAATCCAACTGTTTCTCTTTTCTTATATAGTAATTTCATTTCTTTCCACACAATTAGTTATTTACTTTGCTCTTGTATTAAACCTTGCTATTTTATCTTCCTTAATTCCTATTTTAGGGCCACTGTTTTTTCATTTGGCATACTGGCTACCCCTGCCACAGGAATATGTACATTCGCTTTTGAGGTATGCTATGTTACATTCTTGATACTCACAAGATTTTGCCTAAGTGTTTGAATCCTGAAATTCCTCTGGCCTATTTGTGTCTGTATTCCTTCACAATGGGCTTTGCAGCCTAAGATCCCAACGTTACCTTGGCTGCCTGTAACATTGCAGGTGTTTTGTCATTGCCTTTTCACATTAAAAATATGTTATTTTGCTAATTGATGGTCACTATTGCTGTTCATCACTATAAGAACATGCACTTGAAATTTATTTTAAAGTAGTCCTAACCCGACAGCGGAGATAGTTACACGTTAAAGTTTTCTGGTTTAGAGGATATGTAATCATGAACCATTCTTGAGTAGAGGCATTGACGTGATAGCCCACCACAGCAAGCTATGTGCAAAGCTTGATGAATGCATTTTCTCTGCCGACTCTCAACCCTGTGAAAAGTGAATAGGATAATGATATGCAGTGTATCTTGAATGCCATTTAGGAAAGGAATCATTCTCCAGTGCTACTTTGTATTGACTAGAGAGGTAATCTACCTGTGATTATCTAGCTAAATGCATGGCTTGTACTAACACACGTTACAGCATATTTTTGAAATCTTCACAGCTGCCTCTTGAGGTCATACAAAAGGAAAAGAAAAAAAGACATAATTTTGTCACACAAATTCTTAGCATCTAGTTGAGGGAGTGCTTATTGATTTATAAGTGTCTTAGAATTCCTCCATTTTCTCTTGCTAATCTTTTTCTTTCTAAATGGTTTTCCCAAGCTTATCTGTTTTCAAATTCATGCCTGACCTGCTGACCCTTTATGTTGATTTTTCTTACCCTGCGTTAGGTAACCATTAACAAGTTTTGGTGATGAATCAAATTCAAAATAGAATAAATATTAATGATTTCAAAACAATTGACATTTATAATTTTCAAATTTCCATCAAAATGCATATTTGGTTGAAGTAGCTGCATTTAATAATTGAACATGCTGTACCCATGAGCTTGCGAGCTCAAGACAAGACCATCACAGCAAGCAATTGCGTCTTTATCTGTTCTGCTTTAAGCTATACATGCGTTGTCCCTTTGGTTGTTTGTAAATAATGAGTTTTACTTTCATATTGCAGGAATTCGTGCTCCCAAATGCTTACACCTTTTTTCTTATGCTTGTACTTGGTCTACTGTCCTTCTCTGCAGAGGTAGCACTTTAAACTCTAATTCATATTCATGCTTGCCTTTTAGCATCCAAAAAATGGTCCTGTAATTTCAAGAGTAGAGCATAGCTTGTCAACACAGATTTCTGATTGTTTTGGCACCGGGCTTCATATGTTTGTGCTCTGTTCTAGGTGTTTTTTGCACACGGACTTCAGCTTGAGAAGACCAGCAAAGCTGCAAATGTCCTGTACACGGAGGTGCTGTTTTGTTAAAACCCAACCCCCCCCTCCCCCCCTGCATGTCAAACAGGATACAAATGTTATGCCAAATTCAGAGTTCTGAATCCAGGGCAGGAAACATTTTTTCTTGAAATACAAATGCTCAAACTAATCACCGGTCACCTTAGCTAGTAAACAAAATATAAAATGCCATTGTTCAACATGTGTATAGACATGAACGTAGAATTTCACCCAATTTTCTTTGTTACATTTGAGCAACAGGTAAAAAATGAATGTCTGCTAACTACATGTTGTGTCTTTTAGGTTGCCTTATCACAGATATGGGGAATTGGTTCACGGAGGATTACTCCATCTTTTGGTGGATTGGTTGGATGTTTGCTTATCTTAATTTCAGTGTGTTGTACCCTATATTTTGGACCTGAAAAAGAGACGGAGTGAAAGATTAAACATTTCTGTCTTCTGGAAGGTATGCTCATCAGTTTTGAAAGCTTGAATTTCAATCTAGTGTTTTTTATTATCATCACCATCATATTTGCCATAGTACTTCCTGGCTATGTTGTAAGCATTCCGTGCCCATTGATAGGTTTAACCTATTTTTATGATAGCTAATCCATCTGTTTATGATAGCTTATCCCTAAAGCTATGTTAGGAGGGATGGATGGGGTAAAGTGAAAAGAATGGATGGATTAGCGTTCATATAGTTATTTGACTAATAAAAAAGGGGAAAGATGAGAGTTAATCCATCCAATTGAAGCGTTGACATTTACAGATGGAAAGAATGTTAAGTTAATCCACTAAATATTTGGAGGCTTGGAAATTACAAGTGAAGAAGGATTAAAATTATCTTTCTGATTCTTCCATGGGTTTTGACCCTTCCTGCCAAATAACAGATATACCTTCTCCCATCCATTCCCTCCTGACAACTAGGGGTGGAGTGTAAGAGTATTCTCCTTCGCCCATTTTTCTTTCTTTCTTCTTTTATGGTGATGGGTATGAGTTGGAATGCCTCTTATCAAAGTGGTCGCAGCACTTCCTCCTGGATTCAGATAGCGAGTATGTGATGGTTTCTGCTTTTTCTTTCCCTGTTTTTTTTGTCGAGGGTGTGATCTAATTAATCGAAGTTTACCAATAACTAGGGCTCGAAATTAGTCGACAGGGATAAATGTTGTCGGTTTTCCGTTTCCGACAAGAGCGCAGACCATTTCAAGGTGGCAAGGCGCCTCCTTGGTTTATCATTTCTAAAAAGAAATTCGCAAGCTCCTTGAACGTGATTGGCAGAGGGCAGCATATTTAAAGTGAATGATCTGATTGGTTCGTAGATTTTCGGCGTGTATTGCTACGAGGCATTCACAACTCTTTAGAGGGGTATATCTTTACTGCAATCTGATGCAGCTGGGGTCCTGTCCCTCGTAGGAGTCGTATCTGCAAAAATAAAATAAAAAATTCATTACTATTTACCTTCCTAATAATTGACTAAAACATTGTTTCATTGGACAGGAAGTGTCCTTGTTAAACAGCCCTAGTACCGTAGCATTATTATAATAATGAAGTAATTATGAACCCTCAGGTACAATGGAAATGGCTCGTGAAGAGATTAATATTGTAAGAGGTTTAGTGGTTCAAAAAGGTTTGTTCTCTATTCTTACATTTTTGAGTTCAAATTGATGGGAAAGAAAAACTACACCAAAGGGTAACCGAAACGCAGCTCATTTAGTTTATTAAAATTAATTAATTGTTCCTTGTATTGTAAACAGAAAATTACCATTGAACCTTTTATAGATTAATACATTGAAACTATGAAAATTATTTATATTAACTAATTAAGATATTATTTAAACTTTAGACAAAAAATATGATTTAATCAAGATTATTATTTTATATTAGTGTTAGATCTTGCTTGTTCTGCATTTGAAACATCATTTTCAAAAAATTAATTTTTTGAAATAATATGCATTTCCAGACAAAAATATTTTTTAAAAAAACTTTATCACACTGTAAAACACATTTTAATGCCAATTATTCTCAACTAAAATATTTTTCCGTAGTATTTTGTGCTATAATTGATATAATGTGGAGAGTTTAATATGCATTTTCAGGCAAATGTTTTTTTTTTTTATCTCACTGTCAAACAAACACATTTTAATGTTAACTAAAATATATTTTTCGCAGTCATTTTGTGCTATACACAATTTCCCATCCTATCTATTTCTCTTTTTTTCATATTAAAAAAATAATTGAAAAATAACATGAAACTCAATAAAGTATTAAATATATTGTTTTAATTAATTAGTTTTATTAAACTAAAAACAACTAAATTATGATGACTCAGCATGTTTACGTTTCCAACTGTGCATTTACTTTCTTTTTTTTCTTGAGAAAAAGCGCCCCCGGTTGCCTTTAGAGTTACGAGAGAGGAGGGGGGGTTCTTATCTTGTGAGGTTTGAAAATGAAAACACACTCTACAAGAATAACGTTGTTTTTATTATTTATAAACAAAGTTTTGTTTAGAGAGGGAATCAAATATGGGAACGTGTCGCGATCGTGGGATACTCGTAGGAATGTTGGTCCGAGCCGAAAGATAAAGCCGCCTTCTTCGTGACCAATCTACCCCTTCTTTGCCCACGTATTCTTCATATTGCCACTTGCCTTTCTCGCTTTTCATGTATTTATGCTCCTCCCACAGTGCTCCTTTACCTTACTCGGCACATATTCTTTCCCTCTCCCACCACAAAAAGGAAACCCACGAAAACAAAAACAAAAACAATGACAGCAGATTCCCTAGTAGAGAAGGCTACAGGCTGGATGTTATGTTAGCTAAGTAACGTTCCACCGTGTCATTTAATACCCGTCAACTACACACGTCTGTGCTGTTTTTCGACCTTTTCTTTTATTCTATAAATTATATTTTTTGAAAACAAACACTCCTTGTATTATCAGCTTTCATTTCTACCACCTACCAACTTCATAAATTAATTAGCGAGGGCCCATAATTTATATATATATATATATATATATTAGGGCTGACGAGAGAGCCAATCATGGTTAGTAATCTGATTCTGGGCAGCAAAAATGACATCTGACAAACTCAGTAGGAGAGGTTCAGTGGTACCACCCTCTTCACGACTACACAAAATCTTGGTAGCATTACCGTACAGAGAAGGAGGGTTAAAATTGACTTTCTCAAGTAAGACGACACCGTTTCACTCAGCTGGGAAAAGTGTTTTAGACTGTTGTGCAGAAGAGGGGTCCCAGATGGCTATCTGGTAGTTAAAGGAGAAAATCAAGGGTGATTTGAAATTACAAAGACCCGTTCAAAAAACAACACCCTACTCGTCCGCAGGCCAGCTGCGGAGGACAGCAGAAGAGAGGGTCGGGCTGGGCTGGGGTGAGAGGTGCCACAGTCACACTACTGTGCACATGCATTGAGGGCTGGCCGAGTGTTTTTGGGTTTATAATTTATTTATTTTTCTGCTGCTGCTGCTTCACTTTTCCTCACTTTATATCTTTACTTTTGCTTTGTTCTTCCTTCCTTCCTTCTACTTCTCCTTGATCGTCTCTCTACTTCTCCTCTTCTTGCTTTATCTTTTATCTCCGTGGTTTTAGTTCTGGTTTCGAGAATGGCAGACATTATTAGCCACCCTCCCATGGATCAACTCCAAGACCTTGAATACTGCATCGACTCTAACCCTCCTTGGGGTACGTGCCCTCCCCTCCCTTTTTTTTCTTCTTCCTGTTTCTGGAGTTTCTTGGAGCAGCATGAGATTATGGCTTGGCTACAAATGCAAATGAGCTGAGATAGCTCTACCGCATTACGAACCTGAGAAAAACACGTAGGAGTGGAGAAAACGATTTTAATTTTTTTTTTCTGTATAATAACGATGATGAAGTGATAATGAAACTACATGCATGAGACGACGTTTCAAAGCTTTCTTTCTGCATTTTTTTTTTAAATTTTCCGATGATTTTCGTGGCCATCAAACAACCGCGCTTTTCTCTTTCAATGGGGTTGGTTATGGTTTTTCCTTGGCATTGATGGGGTTTGTCACCTGATAAACAAAAAATAGTCATGGCTTTGAATGACTGCACGAAATTTTAATTAATCTACTGGTAGAAATTTAATTAATATCCTGTGACTAATAACAGATATTCCTGCAAGAGTGACCTTCTGCATTTGGTTGCTTGAGTGAAACTGTGGATAAGTTTCGTTGCAATTAGCCAGAAACTCTTTTGGATTGAATAGTTAATTAGCAAGCGAAGCTACTAATTAATATTTTGGTCCGTTCAAACTAATTGATTAGCATTGGTAGCTGCTGCTTGTTTTTAATGGAAAGAAAAAGCATGTGAAATTTATTTTCGTGGAGTAATTATAGCAACAGCAGTAGTGGGACCCATTTTGGTTTCTGCAAGGAAAATAACCTTGGGTGTACTTGAGATTGCAGTTCTTGAAAAATGTTTTATTTTTTTTAGTTCAAATTATTATTTTTAAATGTTTTGATGTTCTGTTATAAAAAAAAAATATATGAAAAATAAAAAAAATATTTAAATGTATTTTGAAGCTAACACCTTTACAAACTTGCATATCCATTTTGAAATAATACTTTGTTCAGAATGGGATACTTTTGCAGCCATCTTAAGCGTTGGTTGGCCGGAATACAATTTCGTTTTTCAATGTTGGATGCTCAAGTTTCATTTGGGTTGCAGTGGAACCATGACCCGCAGAGAAACACAGTGACACTTACAGAAAACTGTGCAGTGTGTTTAAATTTTGACTGAAGCATGAAACATTGTAACTGGTGTTGAATAAAGCTTATCTGTTTTGAATGGAAACTTTTGATGTTCATCTGCTAAGCTGTCTTCTTTGCTTTCTCATTTGCAGCTGAAACCATCATATTAGCATTTCAGAACTACATTGTAATGCTGGGCACAAGTGTCATGATCCCTTCTGTACTTGTTCCAGCAATGGGCGGCACTGATGTAAGCATGTTATCCATTAAGACTACCTTCAGCTTGACCTGCATTTTTCGTTATTCAATCTTGGTTTAGGAACTTGCATTTTCGGAAATGGATGTTTGTCTTGATGGACCTACTCCCTCGATACTTTTTGTAATCTTATATGAAGGAATATTAACCTGGAAGATTTGGCTAGTGGGAGTACTGTTCAATGTTGTAGATCTTGAGCTCCTGTCTTTATGTTATGATATTTTGAACTTTATCATTGTTCATGCAAACAGGGTGACAAAGCTCGAGTAATACAGACTCTGCTCTTTGTAGCTGGCATTAACACACTTCTTCAAGCACTTTTCGGTACGAGGTTACCAGCAGTAGTGGGAGGGTCATATGCTTATGTGGTTCCTATTGCTTATATTATAAGTGACACCTCTTTGCAACATATTACAGATGGTCATGAAGTAAGTTCCTCAATTTTCCCCATTTTCTTTGTCTGCACGCTGTTGTGATCCATGTCAAAAATTGCAGTTGGTCAACTTTTTATGCTGTGGCATTTGAAAATGCAGAGAACTAATCTTAGGAAGTATTTGCACTGATAGACCTGGAGAGCTATATGCTGTCTTTTACCTTGGGTCTTTAGCTAAAGAAACTTTGGAATCGAGCTACCAAACAAATGTTGATGTTTTTGTGAGGACGGTGTTAGTGCAAACCTGCCTTGTTACATGAAGTCACCATGCCAAATCCCTTATGTCATATATTTGAAATGTCGTTTTTCACAACTGAAGTCACAAAACAAATGGTTCTCACAAAATGAGCAAGGATACAAACCTTATATTTAAGCATCATGATCATGTTGTGCATCAAGGCCCTGAATGAATGTCACCTTGATGATAGTAGTTCAAGTCCTAGATCTTCCACGATTTCATTCCTTTTGCAGAATTTATACTTAATAACTTTTTTACTTGGTAGGGTAATTGAAAGAGATCTTCCCATGTGATTGGTTTGCAGAGATTTATCCAAACGATGCGAGCCATCCAGGGAGCTTTAATTGTAGCCTCTAGCATACAAATCATCCTGGGTTATAGCCAAGTGTGGGGTTTGTTTTCAAGGTACATTGGTGGAATTTGAAAATGTGTGAAATGATTGAACTACCAATTTACCATTCCTTTTGTTCACCATTGTTTTGTCTCCATTGCAGGTTTTTCAGTCCTCTTGGCATGGCACCTGTGGTTGGATTGGTTGGTTTAGGGCTGTTTCAAAGAGGATTTCCTGCTGTATGTGTAGTTATGAAATTTGATATATTTTTTCAGTTGGCATTGGTTGGTTTGGCCATGAAGGTGTTTTTGTAGGAATATCCAAATTCTTACCAAGGATAGCATTATGCACTTTTATTCGTCGTAGTTATGATACTAGATTGATACCTCATTCCTCTAATGGTTTTCTTGTTTGCCAATTTTATTTTTATTTCTTGGAAAAAGTAATGGTTTTCATTTTGCTATGCTATTTTTCAGTTGGGTAATTGCGTGGAAATTGGGATCCCAATGCTGTTGTTAGTTATTGGATCATCACAAGTAAGTTGGCCTTTATAACTGGGGAATCATTTTCTTACGATATGAACCATTCCCTCCCTTCATATTGTATGGATTCTGGGAATTGCAGTATCTGAAGCACGTAAGACTATCAAGAAACTTCCCAATATTTGAACGATTTCCGGTGTTGATTTGCATTGCATTTGTCTGGATATATGCTATCATTTTAACTGCTAGTGGAGCTTATCGGGAGAAGCGAGTAATAACTCAAATTAGTTGCCGTACAGACAGGGCAAATCTTATATCAACTGCCCCATGGTATTAAAGATTCAACTCCTCTAACTTACTTTGTTTTTACTGGTTTTGAAATTTAATGCATTATGTTTCTCCAGGTTCAAGTTCCCATACCCTCTGCAGTGGGGCCCGCCAACATTTTCAGCAGGTCACTCATTTGCTATGATGTCTGCAGTTCTTGTGTCCATGGTCGAGGTATATCTTTAGTTTCTGAAAGTGCCACCCTATTATCTTCTTTATAGTACCCTAAATTCCATTCTTGAATAGTTTGATGTGAACTACTGTTTGGTTCTTCATCATGTCACTTTTTTTTTAAAATGCTTGGGTGCATTTTGAAACTTAAACTGTAGTAGAAAAACATTGAATGTACATCAAATTATATAGTTCCATTATTGACACTGTCTTCTGACAAAATTCAAGCTCATTCTTAAATTTGATGCTGCAGTCAACAGGTGCATACAAGGCAGCGTCTCGTTTGGCTATTGCTACTCCACCTCCTGCATATGTATTGAGTAGAGGAATTGGCTGGCAAGTGAGTTATTTGGCACAGATATTCCTCTCTCTGTATCTTCTGGCATCTAAACTTCTCGCATGCTCAATCTAGCTTCTAGGAAATGACATCGCCAATATTGACAACAATTTGAACCATCTTGCAACACATACAGCAAATTTTTTTACCTGGCTGGAACTGTTGTTTTTGTATTGGAGACTTGAACAATTTTTCTGTTGCTTTGGTAGGGCATTGGCATATTGCTTGACGGCCTGTTTGGAACAGGCACTGGCTCCACTGTTTCTGTGTAAGACACTCGAATGAGCCATGTGTAACAGTACCTTGGATCCTTATGTTGGTTTGAGCATGTCTTGGAAATTGACTGCAAACTTCGTTATGATTTTCAGAGAAAATGTGGGACTCCTAGGACTAACTCGAGTTGGAAGTCGCAGAGTTGTTCAAATATCTGCTGGCTTCATGATATTCTTCTCCATCTTTGGTTTGTATTACCTTCTGAGGCATGAAAATATTTTATGCATGGCTTGTGGAAAAGAGTGCTGTGCCTTTTTGGTTGAGTCCATGAGGAGTTTTAATGGGACTAAGATGTCAAGCCATCTCAATCATGAAATCATTTTCCAATCGTCTTTTAGGAATTAAGTCCGTAACTTTACATATATATTTTTTTTGTTCAACTCCTCCGAAGCCTCCTCCTGATCATAATCCGAGAGCTGTGTTCAGCTTAAGACAATTTTTGTGTTCCAAGTTCAAATTACTGGTTTATGATATGATTGTTTCTTGATTGAAATTAAATGTAATCACTATAAATGGTTCATTCAATCGTTTATTTTCTTACAGGGAAATTCGGAGCTGTGTTTGCATCCATCCCCTTCCCAATATTTGCTGCATCATACTGCGTTCTCTATGGCCTTGTTGGTATGCCATTGTCTCATATCTGATTATGTTTTTTCATGTTAGCGGGCTTATTTTATTCTTATCACAAACTTCTTCTTTTCAGCTTCAGTGGGACTGTCATTTCTTCAGTTCACAAACATGAATTGCATGAGAAACCTCATTATTACTGGGCTGTCACTCTTCCTTGGGATTTCTATCCCCCAGTTCTTCATTGAATATTGGAATCCCACACACAACGGTCTCGTCCATACTAATGCTGGATGGGTGAGCATGCTTTACGCGAACTTAAGTATCCTTGAGAGAAAAATATATTGACGGAACATTTATAGATTGATATATAAAATCTGGGAACTGTTTCCTGCCGTTCATCATAAATTGTTAGCTTTTAGCTACTGTCAAATGTTTAACGATAGATCTTACCTGTTGCAGTTTAATGCCTTTTTGAATACCATATTCTCGTCTCCAGCGACGGTGGGGTTGATTGTGGCGGTGTTTCTCGACAACACAATAGAGGTGGAAAGATCAAAGAAAGACAGAGGAATGCCATGGTGGGTAAAGTTCAGAACTTTCAGGGGAGATAACAGAAACGAAGAGTTCTACACTTTGCCATTCAATCTCAACAGGTTCTTTCCACCTACTTAGAGGACAGTCATCAGAGTAGCCCGAGCTAATGATTCTGTTGTCCGATTCAATTATATCAGCGTGCTCCAATTTCTCTTAGAGATGTACATCCGAGATCATTTGACTAGTGTCTTAGCAGGATACATTTTTTGTGGACCGCAAGGTCCAGGTTGTAGGCGTTTGATATGCATTTGAGAATTAATAAGAACGGAAATTAGTACACAAGTCTTCTAGATGTTATAGGAAAAATAGATTGCAACTCCAATGCGAGGCAAATTTGTTTCAGCTACGAATGGCAAGTTCCCTATCAAGACCACGGCAGCTACTACGAATGGCAAGTTCCGTATCAAGACCTATCAAGCTCCCTGTCAAGATCATCAAATTTGTTTCAGCTACTACTGCCAAGTTCCCTTTCTACTCCATGGCAGCCCCAATTTTGTCCAAGACTTCATTCATTGATTCGTAAAAGTACCATGTCAAGATCATCAAATTTGTTTCAGATACTATCGGGAAGTTTGCTTACAAAAGACCATGGAATCCCCAATTTCGTCCAAAGACTTCATTCATTAATTCGTAATAGTACCATCAAGATCATCAAATTTGTTCTCTGCCCGTTTATTTTCTGCTTCTGCTTTCAATTGATCTTCATTTTCTCCAGTTAATCTTGACTTTCAATTTCTAGTTCTTAACAGGCCTTGAAAGTCTATGGTTAACAATTGTTTTCTGATTCTGCCTTCCATCCCACCCTTAGAGCTTGTTTTCGAGGAAATGACAGCCCCAATCCAAATTATGGATTTTTGTTAATCCGTTGGCCTAAATGGAGTCCATGGTTGCAAAAACTTAGATGCCCAGCATCTCAATTTCATAATCAAACTTCACAATTTATCTACTTCCAAAACAGAGCCGGTCGTAACCAAACTTCAAGCCCTAATTTTACATTTTCCAAAAGGGAACTTATAAAATGATTTTATCTACAGTATTATGAAGCCTCAGAAAGCCAGTATAGATTGACATCAATGTGAAATTCAGTCGGTAATTCCAACAATAAACAATCATCATAGGCTCCATAATATTCTTTCCCTGCACCTAATAAAACAATTCTCTTTTTAAATTAAAGGTAAAAACATATCAAGTAGAGATGTAGTGTATTTGTATATATAAAAGAACTTGATAGTAAGAATGTAATCGCATAAAATGGCTCCGTAGATCAACGAAATGAGATCCACAGATTCCTATCAGTTTGCGAAACATGGAATTTTTTTGGGTCCAATCATAGCATTGGAGGTCAACGCCGTTTTGGCTACCAGCAACGTGGCATCGGACCTTACTCCGAAATCAATTTAATTTGAAAAACAAAAACCCTCAGAGACCCGTTCCAAATCACACACACAGCGACGCATAGTAGTCCACGCGATCCCGACCAATCAGCAAACCCAGAGAGAACGATTACCGGAAAGGTAACGTTTCTGTTGGACCGCGATTGGTGGAAGGAAAACGCGGGTACGTGAGCGGCCGCTGCTGATAAAGTGTCATACGGCACTTCCTATCTAAAGGGATTGCTTCCTCATAGGGACATTTTTGAATGAAAAAAAAGAAGCTCAAAAACCTGATAAAATCCAATGTAATTTTAAGAAAAACTCGAGAAGAAAAGCGACTGTAAGACCCTAAAACCCTAGAATTCTGATCGTAGCGGGCACCTTGCTGAGCGGAGATTGAGTCTGAGCTAAGGAGAGAGGGGCATCGAGGGGTTTATATAGAATGGGGAAGAGTAACCCTAGTTGCGGCTGCTGGGTGTTTTCGCAGGGAAGAGTATTCGGCGAATGGATTAGGGCATACTTTGTGTCCAGGCCTGCTCGAATGTAAAGGCTCGATGAGAATGGATCCAACTTACCAGGCCCCTTAGTAACATGCACGCGCGCCCATCATTTTTAGGCTTATAAGATCCGGCAGTTAGTGTAGATCGACCATCTCATCATATTATTTAGAAAAACTAAGTGCTCGTTTAAGAAGTATTTAAAAAAAAAATTAAATTCGTAGAAAATATCAAATGCATATATAAAACTTCATCAGTGTGCTCAATAAAACTAATTTATTATCATATATGTTAATAAATAAATAAAATTATTAAGGATAAATAGTTTTAAAAAAGTAATGTGACGCATCGTATCATTTAACATCACTATTTAACCATGTGTCAATATTTGTTTTTGAAAAGAAGAAGAAAAAAAAAGCTAGGTTACAAAAAAAATAAATTAGAACAATTCATGTGTTTTTCTTATTTCCAACTTCACACTATAATGTAGTCCTTTACATAGTTCAAGTTTCAACTTTGTCTATATTGGAGTTCGCTGACATTAACTATTTGACCAAGCTAGCTCAAATGTGACTTGGTCATCCCAATGAAAATGAATAAAAAACTTAATTGTGTTTATTTTAATTAAAGATAAATTTATTTGTTAATACTAGTGGAACACCTAATTCACCATGTTAGGTGTTATTATTGTTTTAATCTTGGAATAATTGGTATCAGAGTCTACATCTTGCTATAAGACTTAATCATCTTAGAATTAAAGATCACGTATTTTAATGAACTTATATTCCCAGGATAATAATAGTCCATGAAAAAGATAATATAGACTCACCTCGCTCAAACTCCATTGAATAAGTAAATATGTTGATATGAGTTTTGATGACTCAATTACCTTATATGAAGACTTATTAAAAAAGAACAAGATGTATAGAAAGACTAATAAAAACTTGGAAAAAAATAATGATTTGATTGGAGAATTTTGATAGATTAACACAAGTGAAATAATCATTATATGATATATTGCTCATTGTACCTAATAATTAGAGGATTTGAACAATTAAAATGATACTTTTAAAGAACAAGTTGAAGACTTAACTTTAATTTTAGCCAAGCTTACTTAAGATCAAGATAACTTTGATGTTTTGTCAGGAGGACAAAACAATAGCCTGGATAAAAATGGTTTAGGTTCAATTATGTAGCAAAACCAATAAGCATAGAAATCAATCTACCATTTATAGTTATAGTTATTTTTCTACATGTGATTTTTATAATAGAAAATACCATTTATCGTGTATTTATAATTTAAAGAAAAATAACATTTTTAAAAATATGATGTGGGTACCAAAAATTACAGTGCCTAATAAACAGGGACCCAATGTTAAAATGGTCCCTAAAAATATTTATTGCGGGAATTATAGAAATAAAAACACAAAGAAAGTGTTATAGCAAAAATGAAACACAAGTCTTGGATAATCAAGGTCTCATTTATATAATTGACAATTAAGAGGTAACTTGCAAACAAGGAATCAACGATAAAGACAATAAAGGCTTTACTTTTAAAAAATCCAAGTTCGGAGAAACCAATATTAAAAGAATAATGGTATAAGAAATGTTTCATTAGTAGTAAAATGAGGAGAAATATGTCACAATAACATCAAAGGCCTTAACCTTAATGATATTAAATGAAAGGCAACTAATATTAGAGGCACACAAGAGGACAACCAAGACCTATAATTATAAAGTCTTTTAAAAGAACAAATCATATGATCCATATTATTCTTTAAATAATTGTAAAAAATCATTGGAGTGATTTGTATCAAAAGAGAATACAAAAAAAATATCAGCTCACTCTCAATTTCAATAGGTTTCCATGAAATACATAAACAAGAAGGTCCTTAAACATATAATTCTAAGATTGATTATATCATTCATAATGTACCATATATAGTATGAGAGAAATAATAAAATTTTCAATTGTATTTACCATCATCCAAGGGAAGTTTGTGAGGGCACCATCATGCAAATTAAAACTCACATGATAAATATTCCCTCTAGGTATCCAAATATGTCTTCTTTTAGACATATATGGCACCTGGTATAATCTTGAAGTTATAGCTTGTTCTCCACGTCTAACTACTTTGTGTGCTCTATTTTCTTTTTTCTTCTTGTCAGTCTTTTGTGTTATTTCTTCCTGCATGTAATTGCATGTCTTCTTTTAGATATATATGGCACCTGATAATTTTAGCTCCCGTATGCAATCCCAAGGGCTCGCACCTTTCTTATTTGTAACCCTCATTAACCCTATCTTTATGTTAATACATATTATTTTAAAAAAAAATAATCAAAAGAGAAAAAAATATGAAATAGCAAATGAGATGTTATTCTTTTTCAAAAAGTCATGATATCAATTTCTTATCCTCTTGATTATTTATGATTGTGCTTATTGAAAAGAGGTTTATAATATTTAATTATATATTTCCACTAGCTAATCTTGATTATACTATTGTGAAATAGAAAGTTTGACCTGGTTGATATTTTATCATTGAGATGTCTTTTAATGACGATATATACTTGGTATATATTTTGTAGCATCATATCTATATCATTATTGCATATAGTATATTAAAAAAAGGAAGATGCATATGTTGTCATGGATTGATTTTTTGCTTATATAAACCCAGGTGAAAGTTGATATGATTAATATGGTGTACATAAGTTTTTGTAAACTCAAAAGTTAACTTGATTTAAACTCGAAACAAAACTTGTTTTACATTCAAAACTTAACCTTTTTTTTTGTCGTGTATGCCTAGAGTTTATGATATCATATTTAGATCAATATGTTTTTGAATGATGTAATAACCATATTTCTATTTCAATGTCTATATGAAATATGATTATATAAAACATGTATTAGTGCTTAAGTTGAATGATCATAAAATATAAGACTTGAGCATGTATAAGAGTTGGGGTAAGTAGCTTTACTTAATGAATATGAAAATATATATTACTTGCATTTGTATGTTGCACAAGCTTTATAATGATTTAGATAAAATTAAAGAGAATATATCATCCAAGAAAATCATCAAAAAAGCAAGTATGAATACATAAAATTCAAGAATAAGAGACTTGTCGCAATTACAGTTTTGACTTCAAAGATTCATATATTGTAACTAGGATTTTCCAAATAATATTAAATTGTTTAGGAATTAATTTTCATACCTATAAAACGTAAACAAGCCCAAAAACTATTAAAAAAAAAAGAAAAGAACAACACACACAAAACATGATTAAAATTCCAACTATATCAGTATAACCAATTTAGAGAAACGACTTATCGATTCTCAAAATGGTTTGATTATTTTGGCAAAATGGTCTAGCCAATTTATAAAGATTATAGAATTTTATTAGTAATATTAAAATGATCTAACTAGTTTCAACAATGGTTTATCCAATTATTTTAACAAAAAAAATATTTTAAAAATAATATTCATGACTAGTTTGATTTTTAGACCTATAAATACCCCTCACTTAAACAGATTACAACTCTATTGATAAAGTAATATTATGGAAAGTGTAAGTGACATTAAACACCCTGAAAGCTTTCTAATGGGTTTTGAAGTTGTTTGATACTAGTCCAATTACATGTACAAAGTTTTCTAATCTTGTACCTATAAAAAGATTAGGTGGTATGTTTGATCTTTAACATGTGCAAAAAAATTGAGATTGTTATTGATCTTGTAAAATGATTGGGAAATGTTTCAATCTTTGACATGTGGAAAAGATTGTATAAGGGTTTGGTCTCATTTGTGAAGTAAATTATATAAATGCCAATGAAACTCTTGAACGATGATTAAATTCGAGGAATAAGTGATTGTTCAAACTTTTATAAAAAATTTAATGCATATTTTCTTACCTCTATCTCTTTATTTATTGTGATTGTCTTAAAATGTTGATTAAATTGGTGCATATTTAAGTTTGTTGTTTGAGTTATTTATTTGGATTGATCATTAAGTTATGTTATATATATTGTTTTGAATTAAAAATAATAATTGGTAACCTAATTCACCTTGTTCTTAAGTTCGCCTATCATCTTTAAATGAGACAAAAAGGGTTTTAGTTAAAGAGATGTATTTTTTATTATTATCACTTAAATCATCTGAATTATTTTTGTTATGTTTTCTAATTAATTTTATTATTTATTAAATAAATAATATAGAAAAAATCTCAATCTTTTTACTGAAATTAAATACAATACCCAGAAAAAAAGACATAATAAATTAGATTGTTTCAATGGAATTTAGATTAGTAATCTTCTTATAAGAAAATTAGTACTAAATAGAAAAAACCAATGAGCTCTTTAAATATTTTAATTTATATTTAAGTTTATAATTTCATGATTTAGTTTTTAACTTGTATTAATAATATTTTTTAAAACTTATTAGTGCATAAGATTTTTAATCTATATTATATTAAATGGATGCATTGAATTTTAAATTAATAACTAATTTTGTTCTACACAACATGATATTTCTTTTACATTTATTATTTTGCTAGAGGATACTTTATTCGAAAAACTCAAACTGCCGTCCTTGACCTTCCACCCACCCACGACACTGTGCCTCAGGTACAAAGCCATGACCTTTTTCAAAAAAAGAAAAAAACAGTAAGGGCGCGTTTGGGTAAATCAAATCAAATATTATTATGTCCATGGCCAACGATACAACCTGGGTTGGTAAAAGGCCCATCAGACGCATCGGTGGTATGTCCGATGCCCTCTCCATCGCTGCCGATCTCGGATTTTCTGTTGCCGCTCCCCCTTCTGAGGTCAGCTTCCTCTCTTACATTTCTCCATCTAGCTACCCGAACAGCGTTGCTGTTTTTATTGATGTTATGTTGTTCAATTTTGGGCTTAAAAGACAAAAGTTTCGAGTTTTCACTTGCTCATCGTTGTCCAGGAACAGCTTGAGAAGTTATCCACCACAAGTGGCGAAAAGGGTGATGACTTAATTAGAGTTTTAAGGGAACTGACTGCAGTCCAAAGAAAAATAGCTGATCTACAAGTAGAACTTCAGGGTCGCAAGGTGAAGCATCCCCGTTCATTTTTCTGACAGTAGAAATTTTAATATGATAGTTTCATATATTGTAACTGATCCGTGATGTAACTTCTACGTAGGATGACAAAAATGTAGCGCATTTGACGCATGTTAGTGAAATGGAAAAGAAGATTGACACATTATCAAGGATTACTACCATACTGAAGGATGTCATTCAGAATAAGGTGATCTATCCAATTTTATTTTTTTAATTGTGCGCGTTACTGATATTTGATGCTTCTCCATGCCTGAAGCAAAATGCATTGCAGAATTCCATGAGTCCATATGCGTGTCAAGTGACATGATTTTTCATGCTTGTTCTTGTCAATGTGGACAATCTTCGTAATCTCTGATAATTTTTCTTTCCCATATGATTTATTAAATGTATAAATTACTTAGTTAAAACTTATAGAATGGTCGTAAATATCACTTTTGGTTTCACATTAATTGTCATCTGTCGTGGTGCTGAAATTCACTTTCATGACTATTACGTACCATTGATTCTGTTGGGAAGGGAACTATGTGCAATCAATTTCCAAATTGCAACCGATAAACTGAGCCTATATGCAGAAAGACTTCGCAAAAAATGTTTCTGAACCTGGAGGATTTCTTGTAACCTATTTGAGATACCCATGTGGGATAACTTTTACATTCCCTTGAAGTGCTGGGCTGAACTTTTCCCTATAATACTTGGTTTTATTCTTCTGTGACTCTCCTTTCTAAATCTGCATGGTTTTCTTCTTATTCCGCTATTTACTTTTAATAACTTAATTTGTCGCAATGGTCTTATGTTTATGCTTGTCTTTTGCAAATATTGGCAGGATCGCATTATTAGTCGTCTTCAACAACCATATTCACTGGATTGCATACCAGTAGAAGCAGAATACCAGGTTGGTCATTCAATGATAGTGTGCTTTTCTAACACAGTAGATAGTAATTTTCTTCTTCTTTTAATTGTTGTTTTCAGAAACTTAGTTTACTCCATGTGTGAATTTTCACTTGAATTGAGTGCTATAAGAGCAGCTTATATGATATTCCTGTTAAATCAGAAGCTTCAACTGCAGCGAACACCTTTTCTTGTCAAGTAGCTATTAGGAGCTGTTGCAACCAAAAACCAAGACTGCTGCTGCATTCACACAAATTGACGTGTTGTCATCAATGTTGGTGTTGGGTTTTTGCGTTCAGTGACTTGAAATTTGTCATCAGTGTTTGACTTGAAATTTGTCATCAGTGTTGGTGTTGGGTTTTTGACCCCACAGTGAGAACTGAAAATTTGAACTCAATAACCTCTCTATCAAAGGCTAAAGCTTAGGGTTGTTCTTAAGTAATAGTCATGGGTGCATCCGACTGAGATAGTGAAGAAGAACAGTTCAATGAAACATTGGCATCTTTAGGTTACTCCTGTGCATCTGAATGATGGTTGCATTGCATATCATCCTGAAAAACATAAGTGGAAGTTTTATGCTTTCTATGCATTAATCTTACATTGCTTCTCATCTTGATTTGACAAATTGTGAATTTCTGTTTTGGAGTTTTACTATGAAGTTGTGAGAAAATATCATGTACTTGAGTTTCGATTCCAAGATTAAAATCGTAGGTTAGATGTAGTTTCTGTCAAGTTAAAAGACGAACAAAAATTTGTTGTATATACTTTTGTTCATTAAGCTTCATGACATGAGATGATGAGAACTCTTCTGCATATATCACAGTTGTGATCTAGGTACAGCAGTCCTTAATGCTGACATCAAGTGCTTAGAGATTGAGTAAAGCGGACTCTCTGTTCATAGAGTGAGGAATGATCTAAAGAGAGAGCAATTATTAAATAGCAGATCAATTCAGAAAACTAGACAGGTTGCCAAAGCGGACCTCAGTGACAGTGACATTTAGTGCCTAATGGATTCTTGTGGCATCTTTCCTCTGTCTCATCAGATACATGGTTACTGGGGAATGAATATTAATGAAAGATGGATAGAGTACACTGGTTTCCTTCAACTCTAGACTCGTCTATATTATCGAGCTCAAAAGTCAATGATGCTGCGCCATAGGTTTTTAGTGCAGAATAGAGCTTCCTAGCCACATGAAGCTCTCATGCATAAAATAAAATTGATAGTATTGGAGCTTGTGAATGCACTTTATACGTGTGTGTGTGTGTGTGTGTGTGTATTTAAGATTTGAGTTTGTAAGTACAATATCAGCAGTTCTGACTGTTTATGACATCTATTGCTTTGATGGTGCAGAAACAATTTTCAGAATTGCTGATGAAGGCTGCTGGTGATTATGGTGCCTTAACAGCTTCAGCTGCAGATTTCCAATGGAGCCAGAACTTTAAGGAGTCACCTTCAGTGTGGGGGGTATGTTCATAGAAACACGGGGCATAGCTTAACCTTTTTATTGATATTTGTTTATGCTTTTTGAACATTTTTGGTGCCATTCTCCGTTCCTGTTCCTGTTGTCTTTGTTTTTTTGTTAGTGTTCGTAATTTTTTAACTATCTAGTGAATCAATAATATTTCTAGCAATAAATAAATAAACCCGCCATATTGCTGTATATGAGTTTGATAACCATTTAGTGAAATTTTGATTGATAGCCTTAGGGACCACATTGATGTGTTACTAGCACTTTTTTTTATTTTTGCAAATGGATTTTTCTTTTGTGAATGGCTTTTGAAGGCAAAACCCATCCTTAAGAATGGAATCTTATTCCAAGGAAGAAATGGCCGCTTATTTTAATGAATAATGGGAAGGTTGAATGTGTTTAATCTTGTTGAGCTTCCTGGAAACTCCAGTGCTCTTCAGTCAATATTAATAGGAATGCCAAACTGTTGGCAATTAAACAATAATTCTAATGATACTTTTGTAATTCTGGATAGGATCTCATTGCTGCTACCTGCGAATTTTACATGTCACGAAACATGAGATCCTAAGACTTCATTTTAATGTGGTTTGCAAGCGATGAGCATTTTCCTCAGAATCGTCAAAAACTATGTTAGTTATGGGAAGGTCTAGTTTCAGAATCTGACATTCTTTCTTTTTGTATATTCATGCAGGAAATGTTACGTCCTATTCCTGTTGCTTTAGCATCCTGCACTCGATTCTTTGAGGCCATGTCTGCCATGAGAGAATCACTTGCTACACTTCAAAATTTGAGAGTTGGCCATCAAGGTAAAGATTCTTCGCAGAGAGCATTCGGGGATTCAGACTACGTGTCTCCTCCCTGGAGAAACGAGTCAAGCTTTGATGACCTGTCAATCAAAACTGCGAGGAGACAAGAACCTGAGCGGCAAGAAGCAGGTGAAGGTAGCGATGTCGGTGGTGTTCATCAAGTCGATGGCACAAGCCATGGGAGAGTATCTTGGCCTCCATCTGTTAAACACAATGGTATTTGATCAAAACAGTGTCATTCATGACAAGTTTTCTTAGATTGTATTCTACGTCAGAGCATTTTCATTGCAAGGAAATCCTCCTTGATATCCTTCATTGGAACTATTATACACCATGAAAACACACAATTTGTCATTCTGGCTTGTCTATTAATCGTTATGAACTACATTTGCTGTAAGGTGTCATCTTTTATTCCATGCTTTGATTTGATTAATAATATGTTGTCCATCCGAGTTTATGAAGTCGAATGATTACGATGGCTTCAAGACTGTTTCTTACCTTACTCTTTTGTTCCACAAAAGGCACGTAGTAGTGAAGGTTGTGTTTATCAAACTCAAGGCATTTTAATTTTCCTGACCGAGGCCCAGACAACCTTCATTGCAGCTGATTCTTGAGTACGCCAAGGGTGAAGGGACAGTGTTCTTTTTTCCACCACCTTTCGCTTGGAGACAATAGTAGAACATGTAAAATCGAAATCAAGAAAATAGCTCATCTACTGTTTTGAGCCCTCTTTTTATGGTTTAGAAATGTATTAAAATAATATTATTTTATTTTTTAAAAATTATTTTTGATATCAATATATGTAAATGATTTAATAATACTAATTTTTTTAATTTAAAATAAAAAATAGAAATTTTCAAATTTTTTTCAAAAATATTTTTTGCGATAATAACATAATTATCGAGTTGGAAATAGCTTTTGCGATAAGAAAATTGCAGATAATATCTGTGAAATGAGAGTTCGCATTCATTATTTGTGACCCAAGAGTCACATATATCAATTTACATAAACAGCACATAATACTTTTAATATTTTTAATCATATGTAGTAAAATCAGACCGACAGTTATTATAACATAGTATTTTATTAAAATCAAACTAGCCATGCATTTATTCGTAATATATAATAACATATAGTTATATTTAATAATTGCTCTAGCTCATGGTTGTCCCTGTATTACTCTTGGACGGGTTTTGAGCATAATGCTTCACTTTTTTGTTCACAAGACAATGAAAAAAACCTTAAGAACCCGAATGACAGAGTGTATAAGTTATTTTTTAAAATATTTTTTTAATTAAAAAATTTATTAATATAATATTTTTTATTTTTTAAAAAATATTTTTAATATAGCTCAAGAACACTAAAATTTCAATAAGCAATAACAATCTCTCTCCTCGTATTGCAGGAAATTTTCAAGAACCTGGTAGGCTAGCAAATATTACTACACATGCTAAGCGGCACCGGATTTGATTTGCTCGATGTACATTTGAGTATCATTTGTTTTTTAATCTATTAGCAATAATTTTACTATTAAAAATATCGCAATCACCATGCTAATCTCTAACCCTACCCCCATGTTAAGTGGGTCCTACAAAGGAAAAATCCAGAATCATGATTAATAATAATAATTGTTTTTTTATTTAAAAATAATCTAAAATTATATATATAAAGGGAAAAAACAAACGCATTGTTTTGTGAAATGTGCATGAAGGGCATTTGTCTTGCACTTTCAATAAGTGACGCTGACACACACGCCACTTGCCCCCATTTCAGTCTTGAGTGATGATGATACTCTACATGTCTGTCCTATCCTGTTATCTTAGAGCGCCACAGCAGGGATCTTCTGCACCAGCTGTTTGGGCCCTACCATCTTCAGACAGTAATATCGTTGTATTTGTGCGGTTCATATGAGTCCAAAAATCATTCTTGTGGGCTCCACATTCTGTGATTGCATCTTGTTCTTATCCGCATTTCTATTTCCAGACATGGAGATTGTGGACTTTGCTGCAGTGACTGTTTAACGGTTTAAAAGAATTTATTTAAAAAAACATTATTTTTTTAGTTATTTTAAAACATTTTTAAAAATATTTTTATTTTATTTTAATATATTTTTAAATAAAAAACACTTTAAAAAACAAAATCAATAATATTATCTAAACAGTCCCGTAAAACTGCACTCGTCTAAATTACTGCCTCCGGAGAGATTGACGTGCTCGTTAATTTACTGGATACCACATTCAACGAATTACTTTATTTCTGTTAAAATAATATATATATATATATATATTATTATAGTTTAAAGCTAAGAAAAATCATTTAAAAAAAAATGATTAAACCACAATGTCAAATTCATTATTTTTTCAAAGTTTCCAGTGGAGTTTTTTTACCAGCAGGTCAATTCTTGAGTGGAGATCTAGTGGAGCGGAAAGATTCGAGCTCTGCGAATATAATTTTATATGGAACAGTAGAATAGTAAGTCAACCACTCAAAACTTTCTGGTCAGACATCGCCACTGGCCACCGAGTCGCCACTGGCCACTCAAAATTTTACCTGATTTTCCACGAAAAAGACGAATGATCCTGTTGTTGTCGATGTTGTTTGAGGTTTGATTTAGTTTGTTTTTTCCCCCTTTCCTGCGGCCTTGAAGCTCTTGCTGCTGTAGGACGAGATTTGAAGATTGAAGATTATTATTGTTGCAATGATAGCTAAATTATTTTGTCGTACTTAAAAAAATTGAGAAACTCTAATGGTTAAGGAATCATCTCATCTAAAAATTTAAACTATTGATAGATGAGGTCCTAGAATATGATTTAGGGTGTGTTTGGCATTGTTTTTGCTTTTGCGATTGAGGTTGAAAAAAAACAGTTTAAAAAAAAATGCTTTTACTGTGGTTCAAAATAAGCAATGAAGTGTTTGGTTAAAACTGTGGTTGAGTTGGAGGTTGAAAAAAAAGCAGTTTTGGGTGTTTGGTTACCAAACTTTTCATATTGCTTTTAACTTGTGAAATTACTTTAAAGGGTATATATATATAATTTTTTTAAATATTGTAAATTTAATAATGATAATAATATTATGTAATTAATAATTCATGAAAAAACAAATATTATTTTTTATTCTCCCATCAAACTACTAGCAATTTCATCACGAACATATATTTTTCTTCCATTAGGACTGATCTGTATCTACATATTTTTAAAAAATATATATATATTTTAAAAAATGGTTGGGCCGAGGACAACCCAACCAAATTGGGCCTAAGCCCAACTTTGCTGGACTTGGGCTGGGCCGAGTGCAGCCCCACCCAGGTCCAGCTGCTTCTCTCTCGAAAAAAATTAAAACGGTGCGCTGCACTGTGCGTCTTCTTCGCGTGACAGTGCAGCGCACACGTGAAATAGTGGCTTCCGACCGATCACGACGAGAGCTTCAACGGAGGATACCTACGGGTAGAGGAGGGCGAGGTGGTTCTTCCTGTGGTGGTGGCGTCTGAAATGGTGGCCGGAGGCAGCGTTGGAAGGTGGCGGTACTGTTCACCGACCACGACGAGAGCTTCAATGGAGGATACCGACGGGTAGAGGAGGTCGAGGTGGTTCTTCATGTGGTGGTTTCATCATAAATGGTGGCCGGAGGCAGCATTGGAAGCTCTCAGCGTAGCTGTTCTGTTTTGGGGAGAGTGGGAGAGAGAGAGAGAGCCATGCACAGATCAATTTTTTTTAATTATCGAACATGGATTTGTCAAGGGCAGCTGCACATTCTAGTTTTGCATGTAAATTTTTCACAGTTTTGCATTCTCAGTTTTGCATGAAAATGGATTTGTATCGTCGTTTCAATAAGCACGAATCGCAGATAAAAAAACATCAATTTACAGCTTTTTTTGAATTGGTGTTTTGTTAAAATTTGGTGTGGGTCCCACAAAAAAATAAGTGCTTTTTTGGCGTTACCAAACGGCAAATTGCGGTGCGATCTGCGAATCGCAAATCGCACCACAATGCCAAACACGCACTTATATTATTATCTAACACACCATCTCAAGTAAGGGCCCCTTGGACTTGAAATTTGCACAGACTCACATTACCTTGTACTTGATTTTTATCAAATATAATGAGTGTGGTGAGATTCAAACTCGTGACCACTGGGTCAACAAGGCTCTGATACCATGTTAAGGAACCATCTCACCTAAAAGCTTAAGTTGATAGATGAGGTCCTAGAAGATGATTTATATTATTCTCTAACACTAATTCCTTTTCTTTTAAAGATAATTAAGTAATTTTATTGTACTATTTTTTTATAAAAAAAAACAATTAATGGTAATAGTTGGATCATGTAGAAAATATCATATCATCTCCCACAACAAGATTATTGGTTTCTGTCAATAAAAGTAAAACCATTTTTTAATTCACTGTTTTATATCTTGATGTGCATTGTTTGATAGTCTATTTTAAATTTTTGCTAACGTGCTGATATTTTATCTAATTTTATAACAACATTTAAAAAATAATAATTAAAGATTAAAAAAATGAATTGAATTAATATTAAAAAAATCATATTAATATAACCTTAATTGTGTACACAACTTAATTTCAACAGGATCAAATGTGTAAAATTACCATGTTCAAGAAAAAGTGAGAGCGTTAGATAGCATTGAATTATCCATATTAACAATTACAAGACTCGAACTTGAGATCATATAAGGAGCAAACCTTTTAGTTTGGAGCTCTTAGCATTAGATATCTACCGTATGATTATTTTTTTATATTTCTCAATATGAAGGAGTATTTGGAAAACCATTTTTTAAAAAATATTTTTTTTGTTTTAAGTTAAATTTTAATATTTTGATGCACTGATATAAAAATATATATATTTTTATTTTAATATATTTTTAAACAAATAATACTTTGTAAAACAAAATCAAGCATACTAATATATATTAAAAAGTTTCAGTCATGTTAGAAAGTGCGTTAGAAGTGAAGCGATTTTTAAATATAAATATATATAAATTATATTTTATATTAGTAAATTAAAAACAACAATATGAAACATTAAAAAATAAATATTAAATAAAAATATTTATGAAAAAAACCATTCCCAAACAGTGTCCTAGTCCCCATTGCGAGTTGCTTGTTCGCGAGGAGATCCAGCAAATTTACCGAGTATGATTCTTTTTTCGTCTGCCTTGCCCTGAGAATAAAGTCAAAGGCTAGACACAATCAGCAACTCCTCTTGAGAAACCAGGTCAGGATACAGTAAGATCTTGAGAGAAAGATACATACATACATACATACATACATACATTAATGTTTTATTAAATGAAAAATTGAGCCTACTTGGTAATTATCTTTCTCAATACATGCTCTTGGACCTTATTAATTCCAGCACTCCTATAGAATAAAGAAAAAAGAAGAAGCCATTGGAACGTTAAATGTCAAAGAAAGAGAGAGAAAGAGAAGACTTTCTTGCTAGTAGATCCCCGCCGCACAACTCCGGTCACCTCAGGCGACTGGAAACTCAAGTTTTTTAACTTTTAGGTATCAAAAATATTAAGCACTTCTCTTTAAGTAATTTTCTTGAAATACAGCTAAAAACTTGTTGCAAATCTCGCATTTTGAGCATAGTTTTTATTTATTTTTAATTTTAATGCGAGAATATCTGGGAAATAAAAAAGCCATGCTTAGCAATCAAGGCAGGTAATGTTTACGTCGTCGTATAGAAAATGACGCGTTAACTAGGAGGACCGGGAAATCAAGCGTGGCTCCATTAACACTGACTGACCATTTACATCAATTAACTAGCACGCTCAAGAACTTAATTTACTTGCACGCTTGGTCAGATTCCTCGAGGCTACAGTGAGAAAACACAACTGTAATTATTATTTTTCTTCTTTTTTTATCGATTTATTTTAAGTGTCATCTTGTTTCACTCTATATAATATTGTATTCAATAGTAATATATTTTTTAATTAAATTATTCCTAAAATTAACACTCATATAATTCTATGAGAAAATAAATTATAAAAACCTATATAAAATAAATAAATTATAAATTATTTAAGAACATAAAAACCTATATCAAATAAATAAAAATAAATTATAAAATCTAATTATTGATTAATTCAACTTATCTTGTATATAAGAAAATAATCAAACCAGCTTGTTTCGGTAGTTCCCCGAACTTCCTGCGCCATCTCTCTCTCTTCTTCAACAGCTGTTTCGGCGCAACTCTTCCATTGGCAATGAAAATGACAAAGCCAACGACGATCGCGTAGCGGTAAAGAACCGGATACGGATGCTTTATCTCTTTCTAATTCCCCACTCTACCCTCCTCCTCCTCCGCCGCCTTCCTCCTCCTCCTCCAACTAACTATATATAAACGTGTCGAGCCTGCGAGTGAACCGTCTTAGGTCTCCCCTTCCAGGCCAGCCAAACTCCTCTATTCATAAGACACGAACCTCCTCTTTCCTCGGGTTAAAATCGAATCAGTGTAATCTGGCGTTCCGGTTACAGAAGTCGTCTTTGTCTATATTTTTTTTTTTGGTTGTTGTTTCGATGTGCTTGTCGGTGGTTATTGTCTTGGTGTTTTGATGATGATAACGATGATGATCTCATTTCCGTCCTTCAATTATCACAACCGTTGATTTCCTCCCTCTCTCTCTCTCTCCTTCCTGCTCTCGCCTGTGATGAAGTTCGCCGGTGATTGTTTTCTCTCCTCCTCTCTTTCACTATTTTCAAGGAATTCTCATTCCCAAGGTCCTTTTTCATTATGTTGTATGTTTAATTTAATGAATGGATTTAAATTAAAGCTAATAATAAAAGATGGATGCATTGTTGTGCAGTGAATTGTGAATTTGGACCAAACTCTAATGGGGAAAGCTGATTCTTCTAAATGCGTTTTTCCTTTGACAAGTCTCCAGATTGGGTATTTTTTTCCTACCTCTCATCACCAGTTCCTGTAACTTTCATTTTCCTCAAACTTGTTTGAATTTAAACTGGGAAAGAACTCAGAATTTTCGATTTCTGTTTTTTAGTTAAAGAAATATCTTGTTAATTTTAGGGGAAAAAAGTTATCATGTTTGGTTGTTTGTCTGATATACTTGGAATGATAATCAATCATTTGATTCGTTATTCCAAACTTGAAGAGTGAGTTTCGTACAGGGTATTATGCCTTGGCAAAATTAATAGAGTACTTTCTTTGCAGGTAAAATGGAATGAAAAGGGGAAATGTAGAGGAAAAAGAGACAAAATTAATCTTAAAATTACTATTAAGAAGCATATGAATGAGAATCTACCATAGTGACTTTTCATTGCTATTTTAGAATCTTGTTCTCTTCTCAGCTTGTCGAAAACACTTTTGTTTTCGGAAGACATGATCTCTATTGACCAACATGGTAGTCTATGATTTGTAATTAATTTGTTTTGATAATCTTTTGTATTTTATTTGATGTAGGAATAAATTTCACTTGTCCCTAAATGACTTCATGCAACTTGTAGCATGACTATCAAAACCAATGTTTTGGGTATCCGTTATTGTTGGCGTGTTTGATCGCATCTAAGTACATGATGGATCTGCCTGCTTTGAAAATGCTGCAGATTTTCTTATTTAATTCTTTCCCTTTTTAGGATATATCATATGGTTGGGAACCTTGTAGTGTTTAAATCATGGAGGACTGTTAGTGTTTTTGTGTGCTGTGTATGATCACTGATTGCTACTCTTTCTGAACTTTTTTTTGCCTCCTGTGATTTTAGAGACTTGCAGTCTTATCTCTCAGATCTGAGCCTTTTCATTGCGTTTGAAAGTCGCAAATTATATATTTTGGTGGACAATCGGCCATGGCTGAGAAACCTTGGTTCTCACCCAGCTCACTTGTGGCAATTGATGGTTACTAAGGTTGTCAACTCTCGAATTGCCTTTTGTCAAAAACTCTCCTTTTCAAGTTTGCCCTTAACCATCTGTGGTTAATGTCATTTCCTTATTCATCTACAGTCTAGGTTATCTCCTTTTGCAAACACTAAGGCAAAGAGGGGGAGAAAAGAAGGCGACGGGGCTTCTTCTCAGTCTAATCCTAGTAAATCAAAGAAATTTGAGAGATGGTTCTCATTGATTGAAGTGGCAACTTTGTCTCGGAAGAAGGGTTTGCCACCTGTGAATAAACTAAGGAACTCTTTGCTCTTAAGCAGTGAATTGCACAGGACGCTTTATGGTTTTATTGTCTTTGAAGTTGCATGGAAAGATGTGAGGGGTATTAACTACTTAAACGAGCTTCAGGTACTGCCTTTCTAAATGCTCTATCTTTTGTTTGATGCTGAGCATTGTTTTGGTCAACGATTATCATTTCTTTTGCAGACTGACACATCTCTAGCTATCGAAGCTAAGACTATGCGGAGATGGGAATTTGATAGTATAGCCCAAGCTGCAAGTTGTTCATCTTCATGGTTCTCGGGAACTCTCTCTGATTTGCTAAAATTGAAAGATTTTCTGGATTCTGCTATAGGTATTCTGTTGCACTTATTTTACTATAGTAGAAGAAGCAACTATATTTGAATTCTGGATTGGTAAGAAGGATATGATAATGAATACAGATAGATATTGGGGCATGCCTGCATTTTTGTTGAAAGAAACTACCTGCTGGATTTAGGTGGTGACTGGTTTTGATAAGTGCCTTTTTCTGGTTCACCAATGCATAGATCATGGCCCATGTGAATAAATTAACATGTTAACTGATAGGACTGTCTTTTATATTCATGTGGGGATCGAGGGACTTCAATGCAATATATGAAATGCTTACAGTATAGTCATACCAAGATTGTTAGTTCTCACTTCTCATAGAGAAACACGGTCTGTGTTTCAATGGGTAAAGTCATAAATTGTAGAACTTGTGGTATCCCAATTAATGTGTGATGGTTGTAACATGCATAGTTTTGTGTCTGTAAAGTGAACAGTGGGGTTAACATGCACGAGGCTGAAACTTTGCCTTTAGAATTTGGCCTTATTGTAGAAGTGCTTCAATTTACGTTGGAAAATAAATGAGGTCCAAATTTCCACTGGTTTGGTTCACTACCATCACCTTACTGTTTAGATGGTATTCATGAATGGAAGCTCAATTTAGGCCAATAACTAGGACCTTTCCAGGCATTATCAGCTGACATTTGATCCTTGATTATTGAATCTTTTGCCGGTTCAGGCGAGGTCCTAACTGACATGTTGACATTTTAATGGTGTAGTTATTATGTTTATATATTGATGGGGCACCATATTTCTTTTCATAATGAGTGAAATGAGCTTAAAATTACTATGTTTAATATTGCCTGAAATTTTCAGGAGATACCTTTTATGACACTGAAGAAAATTTCCCAATGACATCCTCTTTTGATGATGACGAGGATGATAATATATGGGTGGAAGATAATTCTTCATACTGCCTTAGTGGCAGTTTTGATGTATGTCCTGGAACCCTGGATGATATAGTGAGTGAGCCACACACTCCACCACCCACTGGGCCTTATAAGAGAAGAAGAGTGATTAAGTCCATTGGAACTGGGGTTGAAGTTGATTGCTATGCTGAGGAAACACAGGGTGGACATGAAGACTTGATAGACAGCTCAGACACTGATGCCAGTGATTGTGAAAATGCTATTGAAGCTAAGCAATACAGGGATGTTTTGATTTTGTTTAGGTTCAATGATCATGACCTGCCATTTAAACTAAGGCAAGTGGTAATGTCTGACCTGCGGTTACTGACTTTATTGGAAGCCGGGCTTCCATCTTGGGTTATCTTTCTTCAGTCATATCCAGGGTTTTGCCATCTTTATCGTCCCTGGATGTGCCCTCTGGCAAGAGCTTTGTACGTTTTAATCTCAATTATTACTGTTCTCATTGGATTTTATGACTTGTACAAAAATGTCCCTGTTCTGAAGGCAACTGCATCTAGTTTGTGTGGACCGCTTTTTGACTGGATAGAGACTTGGGAAATGGTTTCAAGGATCAAGTACCTGGGAACAATGCTATTTCTACATAACTTTGAGAAAGCTGTTACTTGGTTTCTGATGGTCACGCGCACCACTAGATCCTTCTTTTCAGTTTTCACGCAGCCACTGGTTGAACCACTCGCTGAGATCTTAGGCTTTCTTCTTCCAGCGTGGAATATGTTCATTGAAGTAGCAGACAGCTTGTATTCCTTTGTTTGGGTTGTGATTGAATCATCTTGCAGTGTATTGGGAGACCTAATAGAGATTTTTGCATGGCCTATATGGTTTATCTGGAGCATTGGTAGGTTCTCATCTGTTTTGGTCATATGCTACTTTGTAAGCAAGACTCTATTATTCTATAAGGTTGTTCAAAGCTCCATTATATGTTTGTTGCTTTTTGTGCTGCAGCAATTTCCATTATATATCCCATATTCTGGATTGTTTGGGAAATACTTTATGCTCCAATTCGCTTGGTCCTTTCACTAGCTGGTTTTGTGGCTTTCACTTGTACATGGATATCGGAAATGATTGGGGATATTTGGCAATCTGTAAGTGGAATATTCCAGCTTGCTTCAGTTTCTGAGGCAACAGTGAGTACATATGAAGTTTCAGTGTGGCGTTCGCTTTGGAATGACCTTTTTTCTCAGGTTGGAAGAAACTGTAATTGCTAATTGCTTTTTGATCACAAGAATGCAATTATGAAGTCAATGACATTTATGTTTGTAACTTGTTCAGGTTTTCCGTGCTGTTAGGAGCATATTAAATGGTTTTGTTGCCTTCTTCACAGCCTGCAACAGGCATCGCCTGAGGTAATTTCCACATCAGTGAAAAAAACCCAGCTTCTATATGCTTCCTTTCTGGCTAATACAGTGCGTGATTATCATTGATTTGTGTATAAAATATCTGAATTTAAGCCAGTATAATGGATAAACAAAGAGATTTTCAAGACTATTCTCTTCAGATCCAAGGCAGTTGCATTGAGATTTCATTCTTTTTAACTTTTATGAAGATATTATATATCCTTGCAGAATAATTTATAAAACAAGAAATATTCAAAGTATTTATCCAGGATTTCCCTCTAATTGCTGTGTTGTAATTATCAATGAATTTTTCATTGCTTTCTAGCCTACAGATTGTTTGATGAAGTCTGTTTCTTACTATATTTTTCTTTTCTGATGTGCTGGTGTACAGCATTTATAATCACATGCAGGATTTCATCCAGAGATTACTTGGCCAGCCGCCAAGGTCACAACCATCTGATTATAGGAACAGTAGGGTGACACCTGAGACTCGAAGTCTGATGGTAAGTTGTCATAATGCTTTCTGATGTTATGGATCTACCATCCGACGATAGGTTTGCTGCATAAAAGGTGTAATTTTAGAAAGAGGAAAGAAAAAAAAGTTAATAGAAGAGGAATCGATGGCGAGATGCAACTAGTGTTAGTAATTGTCTTATTAGTCTCTCCACGTCACTGATGGAAAAAAATTGGTGCTTCTAATGATGATGTCAACTGTCAACGTCTAGACTTTAGTTCTTTGCTTTAGATTCAGCTTACCAAATTGCATGTTTTTTTAGCCTGATAGGTGATTCTGATTTTGCAGTCTGAAGGGAGTAGGAAAATTCACATCAGATGAAGCTGAGCAATTTTTTAGGGGTCCAAAGGAAACTATACAGTGGAGGCAGAGCCAGTCTTCCGCTGCTAAATATATTTGACGACAAAAAAAACTAACAGATAAAACAAAAAAGTACCAAACAGGGCAGCAGATTCTGCAACCAGTTACAGAAGTACCATAGGAAGAGCTTTATTCTTTTGTTTGTTTCGTGTTGTGTGAATTTCTTTTCCATGCTCTCCAAATTGATGTAAATAGCATATGTATATGCAGCTTGTACAGTTAATAAATATTAAAAAGCTTTTCTAACCTGTGAGGTTCCGTCTGGCTGTGAATGAATGCTGCAGAATGACTCTCCCGTCTCAGACATGATCAAGATTCTGATTATTGTTGAAACAAAAACTCTCGTTTGGTTTAAGGTGGCTCGGTAAATGAGAAAGCCTATGTTTTTTTATAAAACAAGAGAGACCAGTAAAGGAAACTATCCGTTCACTCCTTGCTCCACTTTAACACAGACTTCAGACCATTTCCAGGTGCTGCTGCTGAGGTATGCCAATAATAGCTACTGCAAAAGTAGATTCTGTTGATCTCGTTTCTTTCTAAACAAATCCAAAATTTAGTTCCAGGAGGAGCACACAGACTGCGTCGGGTCAAAAACTTTCAACACTCTAGCAGAGCATTTCAACGGGTGGAAGCTTGCTTTTCTCATGCCAGTCGTCCTGGTGTATAACAAAATTTAGAGTTCCGAAATCAAAATCATTCGAAAACGGGTGGGGTGTTTGATGGGGTGGGAGACTGGTTTTTTTTATGTAGCACAATCCCCCACCAACAGAAATCCCCTACCTCAATGTGATTAGTCTCGATCTACTAAACTATACAATCAAGGGGGGTCAGATAAAAACATTCCCTCTAAGCCAACACAATAAATAACACACGGAGAAGTAAATAGAGGGGAGACATGTCCCAACAAACTGAAACATTATAAATCCGAATCCTAGAAGATGGCAAAGTTACTGTCAAAGCTCTTGGTGAGAGAGCTTTTATACCAAAACAAGACCACCAAATCGATGTTCATTACAAACAATCCTAAGAATCTATTGCCACAGACATCCACAAAATAGATTATCTTTCCATCAGCATTTAATTACTTGCTTTAACAGAACCACCAGTTTGATGCAGCATAGCATCGATCTCATCCCCATCTTCCATGTCCAGCTGCATAAGGAAAGGATGAAAATCAATATGTGCACTAACTTACTATCTATAATCCATGCTTTTATTTATCCATGCATGTGTGACTGCATGCACAAGTATGGCGCGAGATACCTCATCAGGAGTTTGCTCTCCACGGAGACGACGGCCATCAAACAAGAAGGCAATTGAGTTGAACTCAACAGATTGGCGATCACAATAGGCATTCATCAGCTTCTTCAATTGTGTGCTTCTTTTGATCCTGAAAAAGACTTCATTTCCATCCTGCAATCATAGTAAAAAAGGACTTTAACCAGCATGTTCTTGAAAATAGGACATTCATAACATCAATACAGATAACAAACTTTTCACTCCTCGTATCATAAAAATAGAGTATGAACGATCCCCGGATGAAAATTCAATTAAAGAAGCGACTTGAAACTTGTAATTCAGCATTTTGAAAGGTTCAGCAACAAAGTTCCCCAATCTACAAAAATAACCACAATTCTCAGGGGCAATGACCAAGATACGCAAGATGAGCAACTACTAAAAGCATAACTATCTCAGATTATTCCACTCGTCTTTGACACATGCATGGATTTCCCCAAACACAAATGCTGTTCACATAAGACTAATTGCAATCTTATTCTAATGCAAACCCTTTTAACCATATTACCGAATCAGGTCACTTAATAAAAACTGAAACAATTTAAACCTCATCGAGATTGTGAAGATCACTATCACTATCACTACTCAAGCACTGAAAACCCACAATCCCTTTGTTTTCATGGACACAATAGACACATTCACAATCCAGTAAACCCATATGAATTTTGCAGTGGCAAAAAGCCGCAAAAACAAATAAAAAATCCAAAACAATAAATAACAGAAACCCCAAAGAAAACACTCTGCGTCAAACAACATCAGCGCAGAGCTAAAACCTAGCAGATCAATAAAATAACTGAGAAGAGAAAAAACAAAACCACAAATATGTAAAGATTAAATGGAACACCCCCCCCCCCCCCCCCCCCCCCCCCCCCCCCCCCCCACCCCATAACAAAGGAGAATCACAACATCAACCAAACACAAAAAGATACCTGGCCTTTCACTTTTAGGTTGATGTGAGCAGACTGATCGTTGGGCTTCTTATCTTCCTCTTGCGGCTGACCTGTCACCCCAGACATTTTCTCTTCTCCCTCTCGCTCTCTTCTCTTTCTTCGAGTAGGAGAAAACAAGGAATCAGGGTTTCTTTTGCTCCCCTTCGCTGCGATTGTGCCAGTGTTTGAAATATTTATTTATTTTCACTTTATTATACTCTGCTCCCGACGACTTTCTCTAAAACTCAGTGGTCAGTTCTTTTAGAGTATGTGTCGATGGCGGATTGGTTTAGGTGTTCTAATTTTAATAGTTCTTTTTGACAGTTTGGATTCTGTCCAGTAAGGAATGGAATTTTGGGAAGGACTGGGTAGACTAGAGTACACCTGATAACCAAGTTAATTTACTAACGGAGATTGGCCAGAAATACCGCTATACAGTTAGAGGCCCATTATACGGTAGACAGAGCTAAATAGAAATATATTTAATTGAAGAAATATAAATAGGAATATAAAAATACATTTATTTTTTAAAATAGTTTATCTGAGTTTTTTGTACTTTTAAAATAGAAGATACACAAAAATATTCTCTAGAAATAATATTAGTTATTTTTTATTTCTAAAATGGATTGTAAGAAACTATAAATTTCAAAATCATAAAATTGTAAAACTATTAATATTAAATTTATCTTTTATTATCACGTGATAGCAACAATAAGAGATTGGTTTGAATTACATGCATAATGACTAGTTAGAAAACCAATTACTTAGGGTATGTTTGGTATTATAATTACTGTTATGGTTGAGGTTAAAAAAAAACTAGTTCATAAAAAGAATTTTTAGTTGCGCTTCATAACTCAAATTGAAGTGTTTGATTAAAATTATGGTTGAATTTGAGATTTATTGAAAAACACTTTCGTTTCTTTGTTTACAATGCTTTTTATATTATTGTAATAAATTACTTTAAAGAACATATACATACACACACAAATATACACACATAGACATATACATACATCAATATATATATATATATATTGTTTTTAAAATATGATAGATTTATTAATCATAATAATAAATATCATTAATAATTCAACTAAATTAGACATTTGTTTTTATTTTCCCATCAAACTACTTGCAATTCCATCATAAATTAAATTCATACATGAAGACCTCTACGACACCTGTTATTTGATCGAGGAACAACATCTTGTAAAATATAATTAGGAACAAAAATTAAGCTAGTGATCATATTCGACAAAAATTATATCATCTTTTGATCTTCTTCTAATATAGTTGTCGTGACGATCTTTTTTTGCTTTTCGTTCCCCGCCATCTTTGGAGAGGAGACGGCCCAACTATTGGACTTAGTCTGGATCTGGCCTAGCCACCTGGGCTGGGCGGTTGTTACACTATTCACATATTGCATGAACAGTGCAGGGTGAATTAATTCACTCGTGCACTGTTCACATGTTACATGAACACTAACAAGGTGGTTAATCAACGGTGACGAGAGGCTTACTTGCCGTTGTCACCGGGTAGAAAAGATCAAGGTGGTTCTTTCTATGGTGGTGACGTCAAAAATAGATGTTTGTGGTGGCCAGGAGAAGCGTCAGAAGGTTGCTGCTGGGCTGTTGCTACTACTTAATGTCGGAGCTGCGGGAGAAGATTGGTTAGCAGGTACTGCCGGTGAAGAGGAGAGGCTGCCAGCGTCGAAGGAGCAGGAGTCAATGCTCGCCGGTGAGTGCTGCTGGTGGTGGAGAGAGAGGTTTGTCGACGTGTTTATTTTTTAGAGTGAAATTGTCGGCCGAGAGAGAGAGAGAGTGAACCATAACTGTATTGTGGAGAGAGAATGAGTTATTGGTGGTCTTACCGGCGTTAAGGGTGGTTGTTGGTCGGTGGTTATACTACTATTTTTTTATGTTGTGCCATCATCTTCTTCCTCTATGTTCTGTTATTTTTTCCTTTTCTCCTCCCATTTTTCTTTGGTTCCCCAACCTCGTTGTGCGTGAAATAACTGAGGGTGGGTTGATGATCATCATGCATGAAGTCTATGTTCAGTGTGTATGGTCTTAGGCATGAAAAGCATTAAATACTTTTCATAACTGAGTTTGAAACTCAACTCTGTGGTGAGTCCCAAAGTTTTTAAAATTATGGTTGGATGGTTACCAAACAGTTTGGCTATACGGTGAACCTTAACAACAGAAGCTACTGCAGAGCCAAACACTCATTTAATCAAATGCAAGTTAGAGTTATAAGGTAGTGTTTATTTACTCTTTTGTAATAAAAAAAAATTAGAGAGAGAACATGATAAAGATAGAAATATGTTTTGTTGAAAAAATACAAACAAGAACATAAAAAATATTTTTGAAATATTTTATAGTGATTTTTATACACTTAAAATAGAATATACAAAGAGGATATGTTTATAAAGGTAATATTAATTGTTTTTTATTCTTAAAATATATCATAACAAACTATCAACTCTAAAATTATCCAATAAAAACATTTAAGGACAAAAAAATTTACTACTAGGGTTTTAAAATCTAACTCACGGGTTGATCCTTCAAGATAAAGTTCGGGTCACAAGTTCAACTGACTCAAGTTGACCCGAGTCATTGTAAAAATAAAATTAATTACTATCATATTTTAAAACACATGATTTAGGAGTCAATCCAAACAAAAAGCTTGCATCACAAGTGAGGTTGATTGTTAACTCGGGTCAACATAAAAATAATATTATCATTGTAGCTTTAAAACTGACTCGAGGGTCAACTCGTAGCAAAACTTGGGTCACTTGCTAGGAGGGCTTACCCAAATAAATATAAGAATAAAGATGATTATTATAATAGTTGTAAAACTTGATTCATGAATCAACTCAAAGCGAATCCAAGGTCACGGGTTGGGATGATCAATATGGGTTGACTCGGGTTAAAATAATAATAAAAATGATTATTATTATAGTTTTATAATCTAATTTGAGAATTGATACGATCGACGAATCACTTTATGGGTCTAAAAGGTTAATCCGAATGAAAAAAATAAAAATAATATAAGCAAACATGTTTTGAACAAAAAGAAATTTTCAAAAAAATGCAATGAGTTTTTTACTCTTATTTTAGATCAATCTAGATTTTTAATCGGATCATGTCGAGTCAATTGTTTCTCTATTTTTCTTAATTCAAACTAGTATAGGCCCTTAAACAACTTAATTCTGAGTCAACCTGTTAAGTCAATCTTAATTTTATAACTAAAATCATTATAATATTATTAATATCAATATTTATTATAAACTAATGTGGAAAAAATCTATTTTTTCAATATACAAGTTTGACAATAATATATATTAAAAAAAACATTAATTTTTCATGTTTCATTGAAATTTTTTATATGTTATGGGATTTTGTCCGTAGAAAACAACACACTACAGTAATGACTAGATAATAAATGTCAAGTAAGTTCATGTGTTTTTAATAAACTAATGCTTTAATCTCTCTCTAGTTTGGAGAATTATAATTTAGTTTTTTTTTGACAACTCTTGACTATCAACTCACTAACAGATTGTTTACCATTTCAATTTGATGAGGAAAAGCATAAATTAGTACTGAAAACCGAATAATGACTAAGTTATAATAAGCAAATTGTAATGAAAAATATAGGCATTAAAAATGATTTTCTTTTTCAATTAAGAAGGATAAATTATTTATTTCTTAAAAATATGAAAACTTTTGTCTTAATTAAGAGAGATCCAGAGAGTTTTGTAGGTATTTCATAGTGTATGATTAACCCTCTTTTTATAAACACTCAATATTCAGTTTCAAGGATGCAATTGCCACATTTTTTTGTAGAGAACTGAATGTATTTCTTTAGCAATCCTTAGATGCACTCATTATTTTTTTTTATTCGAGAAAATTCATCCCTTTAGATATTTTTTATGGGAACATGTTAAGCTAGTAAAATCACGACTATTTAAGACACTTATAAGATAAATATATTGTGACTTGAATATGAGATTTGCATTAATAATTACAAATGGATAAGAGAGATAAAGAATGGAAAAAATGTAAGATATAATTAAAAATAATAATTTTTTAGAATAATATATATATATATATATATATATATATCTAGAAAAGGAAAAACATATTGCTATTATTTTTAATGGTCAAAATATAGCTTTCCTCTCTCATTTGAATCTATGTTTGACAATAGTAGTAACCTTAAAGGGTCATATAATTTTCAACAACATAAGAAAAAGTAACATTTATTTAAAAAATGTTATTTTATTTGTTATTTTGTAAGTATCTTGTGCCTAATGTTGTGAGCTAAGTTTTTAGAAAGATAACCATCTTGGTGACCGTTTAAGCGTGTGATTAAAATTGTTTTTTAAAATATTTTTTGTTAAAAAATATTTTAAAATGATATTTTTTATTTTATTTTTGACATCAATACATAAAAATAATCTAATTTTTTTTAAAATACTTTTGAAACATAATATCAAACACCGTGAAGAGCCAAAGACCAATATATATATATATATATATATATATATGTTTTTAATCTTTTCGAGTTTTCCTATGTAATAAAATTGATAGTTATGAATTTAAATTATTATTAAAGAACGAACATTTAAATGATTTATAGTTTGAAATCATTTTTAAAGCTATTATTGAAAGTAAAAATAAAACATACCACTTTCATATAATTTTTATATAAACCTAGAAACTGTAAATTTAAATTTATTATTTTTTCCGGATACATGTGTTTCCAGAAACAACATTTCCTACTTGGCTAGGCGTCGCTGTTGTGCACATATTTTGGATGAGCTGGCAACACAGCTGAGCCAACATACTTCCCTTTTCGGGAAAAATAATAATAAAAACAATGATTTTATCGATAATGAATATTTTTCTTTGGTAATGATATTCTGAACGTTTATTTTTACTGTTTGGATTTGACTTCATGTCTGCTTACCGGATCTCCTCTGTTCCGTGATTATTGACCTAATTTCTTTTCATTTTCCCGTTAAGCACAACTATTTTGTTTTTCCCAAACCCAACGTTCATAAAAGCAGAGAAACATGGCGGTGTCTTTTGAGCTCCCCCATCCGGTGCAGCACACCACCACCACCATCAATGGACCTCACCCTCTTGTGTCTTCTCAATTTCAGCATCCAGCACCCTGAACGACACGTGCAGAAAACACAGGTCAAGACCGCATCGTGAACGATGAGCGGACACGATCCTTTTATTTTCTCTAGGTTTTCTATTGATAAAGAAATAAACGGTCGAGTTTTTGTGTGGGCCAGAGTGAGTTGCGGGGCCCGGTGGGTAGGGTAGCCTCTCACACCACTGCAATAGAGGGATCGTGGTGCGTGCAGCGGCTGCATCTATCTGCTCCCTCTTCTCTCTCTCGATTCTCTGCCTATTGTTCTTGTCATTTGGCAGGAATTGGGACCCACCCCACCATCTTGGTATCCTCAACGCACCCTCCCTCCTTTTCCTTCCCTTTTTATACTCTACCTTCAAACCCTAACTTCCTCCCACGTACCATTTCTATTATAACACTCTCCGTCTCTCTCTCTCGCTTGCTCTGCCTCTCCAAGAGCAAGATCATGGGTCCTAGCTTCCTCCGCTGCTTTCTCCTACTTCTTTGCGTCGTCACTTTTGCAGGTATGAGTAACTAATGCTGTGACTGTTTTGGTGGTTTCGTCCTTTTATTTTCTTGACAGTGTGCTGTTCGTTATGCAGATGCGGGATCAATCGGGGTGAACTATGGAAGAATAGCGAACAACTTGCCATCAGCCGTGAAAGTGGTGAACCTCGTTAAATCCCAAGGCTTAGACCGTGTCAAGGTTTACGACACTGATCCTGCCGTCCTCAAGGCCTTGTCTGGTTCCGGTGTAAAAGTTACTGTCGATTTACCAAATGGACTTCTCTACTCTGCTGCTAAGTACCCCGCCTTTGCCCGCTCTTGGGTACAGAAAAACGTCGTCGCTTACCACCCTTCTACTCAAATCGAAGCCATTGCCGTTGGTAATGAAGTTTTCGTTGACCCACATAACACCACCAAGTTCCTCATTCCAGCGATGAAAAATATTCATCAAGCTTTGGTCAAGTTTAACCTCCACTCTACCATTAAAGTCTCTTCTCCTATAGCTTTGAGCGCTCTTCAATCCTCATACCCATCTTCAGCGGGATCTTTCCGACCCGAATTAATCGAACCCGTTTTCAAGCCCATGTTGGATTTCCTCCGTCAAACCGGGTCCTATCTCATGGTCAATGCCTACCCGTTCTTCGCATACGAGTCTAACTCTGATGTCATTTCACTGGATTACGCTTTGTTTAGAGAAAACCCGGGTGTTGTGGATTCGGGAAACGGGTTAAGATACCATAATCTCTTTGATGCCCAAATCGACGCCGTTTTTGCAGCGCTGTCTACTTTGAAGTATGATGACGTCAAAATGGTGGTCACCGAGACAGGGTGGCCCTCCAAAGGCGACGAGAACGAGGTTGGAGCTAGCGTGGAAAATGCAGCTGCTTACAACGGCAATCTCATCCGTAGGATTCTCACTGGTGGTGGGACCCCTTTAAGACCACAGGCAGATCTAACCGTGTACCTCTTCGCTCTCTTCAACGAAAACGAAAAGGATGGGCCAACATCAGAGAGAAATTATGGGCTTTTTTACCCCGACCAGCAAAAGGTATATGATATCCCATTTACTGTAGAGGGGCTCAAGAATTACAAGGCCCATAACCAGCCTCCGCTCACCGGCGGTCAACAGGTTGCTGCTCCGGTTCGTGGAGGTGTGTCCAAGAGTACAACAGGGAACACGTGGTGCGTCGCGAACCCTGATGCGGGAAAAGTGAGGCTACAGGCGGCTCTGGACTTTGCTTGTGGCGAGGGAGGTGCTGATTGCCGTCCGATCCAGCCTGAAGCCACGTGTTACAATCCGAACACCCTGGAGGCCCACTCTTCGTTTGCTTTCAACAGTTATTATCAGAAGAAAGGACGTGGTATGGGGGACTGTTATTTTGGAGGCGCAGCTTATGTTGTCACTCAAGAACCCAGTGCGTATTTTACCCTCATCTCTTTTAAGAGCTTTCTTATTTTCGTTATTGCTTTCTAACGTGCGCATGATGGGCTTAATTTAGAAAACGGGTGCCCAAGTTTGATAACATGCTCCGGGTGGGGGGTGGGTTGTGGGTGGGGTGGGGTGGGGGTGGGGGGGTTAGTTGCTGGTCCACAGAGGATGGACTATTGGTGCCAGCCTGGTCAGAGAAAGGGTCAAAAAGAAACCACGTGATCGAGGTCATCGTGTATTATCTCTCCCTTGACGTGGCGTGCACTAACTGGAGGAACATGGGCCCCATTTCTGACCTCAGGGACTCCTTTAGTCAATAATTGAAGTCATTGTTTTTACCGCGGAGGGTCAGTGTCTGTTGCCGAGGGCAGTACGTGGTCTTTTTACTAACCATGGGAATTAACAGATAGCCATAGATGGTAAAATCTGTCCAGAGGGGGAATGCGAGTACTGGAATGGAGTTTTTGAGTGCATAAAAATCCTGCAATTTAGTTTCAAATTGTGTTTCCTATCAGATGATGATACACTTGCGTGTATAGTCTTATACGTACACTTGCTTATACAAATACATGCTATGGTCGTATACGTACACTTGCTTATACAAATACATGCTTATGGTCATATACGTACACTTGCTTATACAAATATATGCTATGCTAATATGAAGAATGCTCCTCCGTCTTTGCAGAGTTCGGGCAGTGCGAGTTTCCCACAGGATATTGATAGAAAAATGCCCACAAGAGTGCGTACGGCTTGGCCAGCCACCACCACTGAAGAAGGCAGGCTAGTGAAAGAAATTGAGGGACTGACGGAGAACAAAATCTTTCATCTTTTTATTATTAATTAGAATTACTATCATATAGTAATTTGTAGCTGTTTATTGTAGTTGTTGGTTAGGGGGTTTCGGTGTATTTATTTTGGAGTTGTTGTTAGACAATTATTTTGACTAGGTCGTTGCCTGTAATTATAGCCCATCATGATTCCTACTCACTTCACTCTAATCGATGGTGTTTGCTTTATCTAGGACATGTTTGGTTTGTTAATTCGTTTCAAAAGTGAATAAATTCTCTTTAAATTATTTTTTTAATTATTTTATATATTGATATTAAAAATATTTCTTTAAAACACATCACCACAACTCCTGGATATAAATGATTCTGCATTGCTTTCTTCAGAATAGTTAAGTGTATTTTTTTTATAAGAAAACTTTAAATTATTTTTTAAAAAAATATATATTTTTCCCACTAGTACACCGACATGTTCAGGGGTAGGGTAAGATCCCTGGTATTTATATCACAAGTTACCAATTTACAGAGAGCAACGTGAAACAATGCTGCGTTTTTTTGGTGCCCAGTTGCAGGTGTTGACCCTTCAATGTGGTCCATCATTGATTCACGAGTGAACTGAGTCACTGAAAATAGCCGCCCGTGAAATCCCTTGTCGTGGATTATGATTCCGCCTTGCAGATAGAGGCCATTCTGTCGCATCCATCATCATGAAAATCATTGCCTTGTGAGAAGGGAGTTCCATGGAAATCCGCTGTGTAATTGTCTGCTTATAACTGCAATTAAAATTATTTTTTATTTAAAAATATATTAAAATATTTTTTTCTATTTTTTAAAAATTATTTTTAACACAGCAAATTAAAATAATTTAAAACATTAAATATTTTTTTATTTAAATATTTTTTTTTCTTTCTAAAACACATTCTCAAACACTTACCAAGTTTTTGGGGGAAGTAAGAACCTGCTTATTTGTGTTCATAGTCTGAAGACGTTATTGATTATTCTTGGAAAAAGAAAGAAACTAATTTGATGCAGCAAAATCGATGTTAAATGGTGTCGTTTTGCCATTTGTGTCGTCTTCGTCTTGGTGAAAGAAACCAATCTGATGCAGCAAAATCTATGTTAAATGGTGTCGTTTTGCCATTTGTGTCGTCTTCGTCTTGGTGCTGAAAACACATGGAGTTCATGGATGTAATCTGCTCCTTCTATTCTTGTTAAAACACCTTTAAAGTATTTTTTAAAAACACCTTTAACTTCATTAAAAACATTTAATAAATGATCGAAAATACTAAACACAAATTCTTCCCATTTCCCATTCCATGAATGGAGAACAGTGAAAAGTAACTGGTAGGTCCTGACTGGATAAGATGAAAACACAGTGCAACGCAAAGTTACATTGGATCCGGATTCACTATGAACACGCACTCACTTTTCGTTTGTTCAGTGAATTGCACCCTATCTTGATAGTTCATCCAGTAATGGGAATGCGAGAGGTTCCCCCACGGCCACCACTTTCGCCATGCTTTTCTGAACTTTTTTGAAGAACAATACAGTCTTAGATGAATTGATTCTCTTAATCATAGTTTCTCGATTCGCATCACGGCTCTGCTGCTGACTACTTCTATCAGCATGAGTGGTGCTTTCTGTACACTGGTATTTGCAGCCATGTAATTGTATGATTCTACTGGATGTGGTCCATGGGAGGCCAATCCATGTCCCTTACAGGATTCAAGATCTACACTGTTGTTTGTATCTTCTATCCATGATAACACTGAGTTTTACGATTATTATTAGGAGGAAGAAGAAGAAGTGTTGAAGGAGAGAGGTAGGGACCGGGGGTGGGCCAATCGTCTTCTCCATGCTCGTGCAATAATGGCCATGAGATTTTTCAAGCTTGTACTCATTGGAAAAAACAAGAGTCATATACTAATATTGATGGGGGGGACGGAGAATTGACCTAGAGATGGAAATGGATGGATTCGAGGTCATGAAATCTAAGAACCGCTATGGTCACTAGTGATTGTAGTTACAACCGCTATTTTGAATAAAATCTTTTTTTTTCTTTTCAAAAATACTCTTTTTAAATCAAATTATGCTAGTGTAATTAAAAAAACCTAATAGTATTTGTACTATAAATTTATCTAATTATTAAAATATTAAAGTCTATAAATAGACTATAAGCTTAAAAAAATAATCATTTGACATTCTAAATGTCTTCCAAATCATCTAATTTGACATATTAAAACTTACTAATATATAAATCTTACAATAAATTCTCTTATCATACCAAAATATTACTGCTTTAAAAGATTTAAAATCCCAAAAGCATATTTATAAATAAATCATAAACTTAAATAATTCAAATCGATCATTTTAAACACAATTATGGATTTCACACTTGTATTCAAAGTGAAATGACTGCCATTAATCTAATTACATTAAAATGATTCATATTTTGCTTTATAATTAGACACTCAATTCTAAATGAGGTCTTGAAAAATTCCCTCTAAAATAAACCAAAAATAGAACCAATGTTATTGTTTTATTATAAAATATCTATTTTCTGAAAAATTAAAATTCAAAAAATAATTATTTAAAACATATGGCAATTATTGCCCAACAATAACACTGTAAAATATAATTAGAAAAAGGATAAGAAACATTTTAATTTAAACTAAAGAAACATTCTAATAATAATTAAAATGGAGGTCTTGAATTTTTTTAACATTTCCCATTTTATGTTTATGACTTTTAATTTAATTTGACCCTAAAGTGTATAGAACGGCGATCATCTAATATTACTGCCAGCACCAGAAAATCTAAATCCAAATTGTTTGGGAAAAAAAGTTTTTATAATACAAAAAGTAGAGTCCAATGAGAATAAGGGTAAACGTGTCAGCATGTGATGTACCACCTGATGTGTCGGGCTTTGTTTCGCACGTCAGGAAGCATGATACAGCTGGTAGTAGCAGAGATTCTCCATGCCTCTTTCTTACCCCGCTGACAGCTCAGTCACATGCTATTATTAGCCTCCCTTTCCATATGCGCAGCCGCATGACATTGGGAAGTGAAAAAGCTGTGCCGTTTAGCTTTAACTAAGATACAGATTGCCTGCGTTTTACTTTACCATAGGTTTCAGTAATTTTTTTAATAGAAAAACACAGGAAGATTTTTATTTTTTTAAAATAATTCAATTTTATATTAAAAAATATTAATATATATTTAGTTAAATAAATCAATGACTGTCTATATCAATCAATATAGAAAATTTGTTAGCATGTTTATTTGACTGTACCTAAAGAGCATAGAGCATGATTAGAGAATTTACTATCTGTGTAACAAGTTTTAAGTTCGAATAATCTCTTATAAGATTTTAGAGCAACCCGAATTTTACTCAATCATCTAGGTCCATAAAATATGTTTTTCAAAAAATAAAGTTTACTCATATAAAAAAATATTTATTTAATTTTTTTTTCTAACATAAAATAATTAATGTTCTGGTGTTATCAACATGTTTTTTGGTATCTAGTTGAAAATATAACTATGAGTCAAAAGCTGGATGCTAACATATATTATTTCTTTAGTTTTTATATAATAATTTCTCGAAAAAACAAGTTTAAGAAGAAAAATAAAAACACAAATTACAAAAGGAAGATAAGAAAAAAGGTACAATAGATCAAAGTGTAAAGTGATAAATACTAGTGTATAGAATAAAAATTAATTATTATTTTTTTCAAAAACAAACTTGTAAAGGAAAAAATAAGAAGAAAAAATATGACAAGAACTACAATATCCAAAGGTGATTCCCATCGGCTCACTGTTTGATATTATATAGTTTATGTTTTATTCAAAAATATTTTTCAAAATACATTAAGAGTCTAAACTCTTAAATTTTTATATGATTTTTTAATGTTAATAGTAACAAACATTTTAAAAAATACCAACAAGTCTAGATGTTTTTTTTAATATTTATACCACATTCCGTATTAACTCAAATTCTTGTGCTTGATCTAGACAATTTAATTCGTTTAATGTGGTGTTTGGTATGAAAGACGAGCAAATCATTAATAGTTACCACCCAGAAGATCTTTAATAAGTGTGACGTGATGACCATAGTTATTAATTCCGTTCCGTTCCGGCCGGAATGGACGGAACGTTCCGTTCCATTCATAAAACCGGGACAAAACGGCATCGTTTTCATCCCGGTTTTAATTCCGGTCCGTTCCGGAAATTCCGGTTAAATTCCGGCCGGAACGCCCCGAAATCATTCCGAGCATTCCGTTTCGGCCAAAAATATTCTTCTCAAAAATTTTAACTACTTTTATCAAATTAATATTTTAATTTTTTATTTATATATAAAATTCACTGAGTCTAAAAATAGACCCGGTGAACTGAGCCTAAGAATAGACCCGGAGAGCTTGCTGTAACGAGAATTCCTGATTTGTATTTATAGAGAAAATTCTTTGGCTGAAATTCTTCTTTGCCGATGTGGGATAGAGTTTGAAGCTTTAAAGCTACAAACTCTAAAGCTATCCCACATTCTAGCGATGTGGGATAGAATTGAATGATTTGTCCACTGGACAAATGAATTGTTTGTCCGGAAGTCTGGAACGTTACAAGTTACAGGCTTTATATATATATATATATATATATATATATAATAAAAAATATATATATTATAAAAAAAAATGTTGCGTCAACTTTGATTTTATAAAAAATAAAAATTATATTTTGTTTTTTTGTTTTTTAATTTTTTCATATATATATATATATATTTAATTATATATCAACAGTACGACACCGAAACGGTACACCGAAATGCTCCGAAACCGGAACGTTCCGTTCCAATCGAAAAACCGGAACGGCGACCGGAACGGTATTGACAACTTTGATGATGACAAAGAATTTGCGATTTGTATAATAGATCTTGAGTACGAGTGAGGGTGTGCACCTCTTATAAGAGCTAAGAACAACTAAGATTCTCGTTTAACTAGACCCACAAAATATATTTTTCAGTGAATAGAGTCTTCTCGAATAAAATGTAAAGCTTTCATTAATCTGAGTGTGTGTGTGCATTCATTACAAATAAATAATGCATCTAATAAATACTTAAAAAATAAGTTGCATTCATTACAATAAAAAAAACTATTGCATATCAATTAATAATGCATTAAGTTACATGGATGTCTCAAGAGACCGCGATCTTCCAAGTGTAATAAACTAAGATATTATAGGGAGATACCATCTCATGTAGTTGTCTAAATCAATTATCGGATGTCATTTAACAAATGTCGAATCTCTTATGACATGCTAAAGATTTTGGTAAACTATATTAATCGCCAACCATTTTTTTTACTATGATGATTGGTATTATACAACTTGTCACCAAAATCAATATAAATTAATTTTGTCAGTAATATAAATATAATGACCGTTGGATTTACCCGCCTTTTATTCTATCAGTAACGTAAATATAAATACATGTATATGATGGATTAATTCAGCATGTAATATGCTATAATCACAGCAAAATCACTAACAATATGTGCTGATAAGACCTGTAATGTAGAATATACATTACATGTAACAAAAAAATATACCATAATGTCGTTATAGTTCTATGCATGGAGTATAAAATGAAAGTCAGCAATGTCTGGAATAGCCAACGCGCTCGGTCAACGAAAATTAGGGTTTGCAGAGGAAAAAGATTTGTGGTTTACATGTGGATCAAAGTGTTTGTTGGGAGGTTGACCTGGCAGAGAAAGCAAGCCAGTCAATGCATTCATCACCAGATTTAACCATTGGATTTGTGCCCAGCACCGCGAGCCATTTCTTTGATCAAGATTCAGCTCATGTGGCTACTGAATTAGAGCCCCAGATTGCCAGCAATATCTTAAAACACGGTTACAGATATAAGAATTAGTGTTCAAACATGGCTTGGCATTTGAGTTTCATGGCAGTATGGGCTGAGAATTGGACCTGGCCGATTAGGTGCTAAAGATGAACATAGGATTGCTATGGATCTTGCTTTTGCAGTGCTCAGATTTTACCCTTTAGGAAGCCCATTACAAAACTACTAGTGCATATGATTTTTGATAGATTAACGATATATCTTATAATTAAGGCTAGTCTAAGTGTCGGCCCAAAGATATAATTTTGTATTATTTTCTAGTAAAATATGTAGACATTTTTTTATTTTAAAAATTCAACAACCGAGTCAATATCTCGATCATCTAAATAAATTATATATATATATATATATATATAAAGCGATCAATGAGGGAAAACACCAAGTAAAACCTCGTAATCTTAGCAATGCTTTTCCCATATCTGCATTGAAACAATATATATTTTCATTTGGATTTTAGATATATAGTAGCGCGTTGACAAAAAATAAAAAAAATTGTTCTTCACAACCTACTTTTGGAGTGCTGACATGAACTCGCAACACAGAAATCATCTGATCTGAACTGTCGAAGTATTGGCATGAAATGACGAGAAAACTCGAAGCTCCGACAGTGAAAGAAGCGTGGAACTTTACAGGATTGTTTAGGGCAGCAGAACAGTAGCTTTAAAGACTCGGAACCTTCTCCTTTTTAACTTGTTAATGGCATGGGCTCCTCATCCCATGTCTTCTTTACTCGTAATTTCCTGACCCCCGATGCTCAAAATTATTTTCGGTTTTAAGTTATTTCAAGATAAAAAAAACACGATCACATGCTATTCTTACAAGATATCCTTGTATTTGTAGGGATTCAAAAGATATGAAGTGCCAGGACCCACACCCACATTACCATCACCAAAATCTGATGAAAGAGCCAACTCAGACTACATAGTACGTACTCGATGGGGTAACATTTCATCATTACCCTTGATTTTTACCACCTGGCTTCTTGTAAAGAGAGAATAAAATAGAAAAAAAAGCACCAAATCTTTAGCTCCTTAAAGCTTTAGGGATGAGGGCAGTGGATGCCACGAGTGAGCATAATCTATTATTTGTACCCGCTTTCAATACATCATTCAGGTACACAAGCATACATTGATTAATTCTTGTAAAAACTCTGGTACATAGTTCTGCACGGTAGAACTCGACATTCACCATCTAGGCAATCAAAATTGTTTTTTTTTTTTTGACATAACATGAAAATGAAAAATACAATGTAAACTCGGATCATAAAAACTAAAATATTTTTCTTAATTAATTATATATTGATAATTTTAGCTAATAAATTAAATTACATTAAAATATAATAAAAAAAATCAATAATATTATAATCAATTAATAAAATATACTAAAAGTTCTTCATATAGTCCGAGTCTCTAATTTTCACAAAATCCCAACAACTTTCAGTCGTAATTTCACACAAATCATTTTCTCTTGTATAAATAAATTACTAAACTTACTAATATACTTGAAATTATTGAGATGTCTAGTTTTTCTCTCGACTAGAATCGTAATAAAATTCCACCAGTAACTCTGAATATGTACAAATCAGTACACAGGTCTAGTTTTACAGATCTAACAAAATTTGTTACTTTGTTTAGTAACTTTTACTCTTAGAAATAATGTTTTTGAACCCCATTTGTCTTGAAAACTTACCTCGAAACATTTTCACGTGTCCAGTATTTCCCTATAGAACTTCAACTAGATCCAATATATAATTTGATAGATATAATCAATCTCACATCACAAAACTGGTCTACAAATATTTTAAGGTCAAATTCAATTTCAACTTGATTCATATAAAAAAAATCCAGTAAACTCGTAAAATCAGACCAATTTTACACAAGTCAAATCTTGCTAGTCTTAGAGTTTCTAATCCGATTTTGCATCTAAACATATGTGAACTTGTAAAATCGCAATTGTGATAACAATGATCATCATCATCATGCATGGCAGGACTCGAATCCTCCACAGCTCAAAGCACAGGCCAGACAAAGGGGAAATCAAAGAGATTTCTATATATTTTGGTAAATACCATACCAACCCAGTGTACACTTTCTGTACAATATCCAGGCAACGGCTGTTACAGATTAAAACACACATCACAAGACTCTCCTAAGACGTACATTTATCAAAAAGGTTGATAGATAAATAAAGACAACTACTTGGAGAAGGGAAAACTTGTCATAACCTCCTCTCTCAAAGATTACATGAGTAAATCAATTAATAAGGATTAAAATCGAGGATACTCCCTAAAAACCGCATCCACCTAGGCTTTTGCCACGCAACACTACTACTATATATTTCTGTAAATAACGTTATAATTATTTTATAGATAGATGGTGAAAAAAATTGTGTATAAAGTGGGGTAAGAAAAAAAAGGCCAGGGTTTACCATGCGCGCGCGCGCGCGGGGTCTAAATGCTTGTCCCGTCCACCAAAGTGATTTTTCTCCTTGAACAGCAACAAAATCCAAAAAGACTCCTGCAGTTGCAATAGCGACACTATTATCATTAAAATATAAATAGCTCTGTAATTAAAAAGCATTTTTTTTTTAAATATTTTAAAATATAACTGCATTATTGGATTTTAATTTAATGAATTATTTTTATTTAAATATTACGGTTTAATTGATATTATAATCGCAATTCTAAGTGAACAAATCAATCGATATCAACGCCGTCAGGAATGGAAGAGCGTAGACTGGCCCGGTCTCCGTTTCCGTGAGGCTGTGACACGTCGAGGAAACTACCTCGACGGCATCAAAATTTGTAGACCCAACATTCAGTGGTCCCGCCAATTGGATAAAAATATTAAAAAAAATCTAAACTAAGATAACGATAAAATAAAACAGGCCTAGCAGGGATACCCGAATATCGAAAGAGGAGCGACAGTTACGGAGAGAGGAGAAGCCACTTGGCATGACATGAATGGTCATGAAAACTCAAATTTCCATCGTAATGCTTAAAAGAAAAAAAATGTACCTTTTGTTTGGCGGGGAAGGTTAGTTACTTTTGCGTTTATTCCCTCCAAGTCCTAGAGAACATGCTCTTGAGACTAATCCCGGAAAGTCTCTGCAATGCTTTCTTAGCACCGGCAACCTCCATCTCCGCCAGCTTCTGTAGATGCTGGCAAGCTCCGGCGTCCAACAGCCTCTTCCTGCACCCCCCGCTCCGTCCACTCAGTAATGAATTCACGAGCATCACCGGGAACTCCTTGTCAATGAGCTCATACTTAGGATCCAACATCTGCACCAATTTCATCAAACTCTTTTCATCCCTCACCAGTTCTTTCTTGTTCCATCGGACTGTCAACAATGACACCAACGCAAGCGCTCCTGCCTCTTGTAGACCCACTGGCTTCGGTGACTCCATCAGCTTTACCAATGAACCCATGCAGCTAGCTATAGCTCGCTTGTTGCGATCACTAATGCATAGATTAGCTAGCAAAGATGCTGAAATTTGCTGCAAAGTCAAGTTTCCATGTTTTATAAACTCGCCGAGATGGGTGATTAGAGCAGTTGATGATGACAGAATCTGAGCTGTGGAATCTGATACAGAGAGCGAGCTAAGTGCACGTAATACATGTTCTATTGTATCCGAACCTGGCAAATCTTGAATCAAATGCATTAATCTCTGCAACCCTTTCTCTTGTATTATCAAATCGCGAAAATACCCGCCGGAAGAGGCTAGTATTGCTATACAATCAGCTGCCTTTTCTTGAGCAGCACTTGAACCTGAAACAATCAGGTGGATTATAACCGGGACCACGCCTTCCTCTGCTAAAGCCATCTTGATATCCTCTACTCCTGCAACATTTCGAACGGCACCCACTGCGTGTGTTTGTGTCACTTGTGATCCACAACGGCAAGCTTCAATCAATACTGAAACACCTCCATATGCTGAAATTGCCCATCCATTGTCAGGATCGCCGGTGATTGCTTCAATCGCAATGGCAGCCTTTTCTTTCAAAGGCATTGACCCTGTTTCAAGAATCCTCAACAAATGTCCCAGCCCACCCTCTTCGAATATAATATTTCTTGATTCATCGTTGGACGCAGCCAGTATCGACACGGCCGAAATCGCTTGTTCTCGAATCAGCGGCTGATTGGTGAAATCAAGCAAACTGATCAAATACCCAACATTTCCTTCCTTGGCAACTAAACTGGCTGATTTTCTGTCAGTATTTAGAATCTGAAGAAGTGACTCTAACGCTTTCCTTTTAAACTCCACGCCGCCGACTTGTAATCTGGTGAAAAGATCGTGGATAAAAAAAACCAAATCCTCTTTGCCGGAACCGGGACCTGGGTGGGACAGAATAATAGCATTAGATTGGTGAAGCACTCCGGATCTGAGAAGTAAATCAAGGTCGTGGAGGTGATTGGAGAGGGAAGAGGAGGCGATGTCCAGGTCGCTTTGGAAGAGGAGCTTGCCGCCAGGGAAGGAGCTGGTAGAAGAGCATTGGTGAGAGAGGGAGAGGAGGCGCTGGAGAGTGGAGAGGAGAGAAGGGAGGAGAGTGTGAAGAAGAGGGTTTTGGGACCAAAGGGGGGATTCGGAGAGGCAAGTAAGAGAGGACTGGAGAGAGGTGAGTTTTGTCCGAAGAACTTGCCACCGTCCGATGAATGATTGGACGGTGATGCTGGAGAGGAGGAGGATGGAGAGGACGTCTGTTATTAGGTCAAGGAGTGTTTGCGGTGGCTCGGTGGTGGGCTGCATCTGGTCTTGTTCAGGGTCCGGGTCACTGACAAATGTTGAGACCAAGACAATAGAGGGCGGGCGGGTTTGCTTCGAGAGGAAGAAAAGGAGAAATAGAGGTGGTGGTCTGGCAGGAGAGCGAACTAACCAGACTGGTTACTAGTTAGGCTGGAGTCGAGCTCGCCTGGTCAGCTTTCATGCCATCTTTTCAGGACCCTAACACCACATCATCATTCTCTGCTACTGATTATTAAATTAGCTTTTTTGCTCTCTTTTTAAAAAAATTAAAAATGGAAGCGGTGTCGTATTTCTTCTACTTGTTTTTCTGACGAATAAAATAAGAATCGGAAAAATCACGGTGCATCTATACATTGAAAAGGTTGCTTCCTATCATAGTTTGTGTAGACATGGCAGAAAGTCTTCCATAATTTATGCAAACAGCAAGAAATAATAGCAAAAGTCAATAAATTAATCAGGGCTGATTATTTTTCTGGCTGCGGACGAATTTGGAGCCTTCCCTGACTTGAAAAAAAAAGTGGATTTTGTGGGTGCTGCTTCTACTTCTATCCAGGCTGCTTACGCAGAGAAGTCCTGTGATGGTGAGTTGACGAAACAGAAGCTGTTTTATCGGTTAGTAAATAGGTCACGAGCAAACTGCAACATTCAGGTGGCCGCAAGTCACCCTGCACCGCAACCTATTAAGAGCCCGGCACTGCGGCCGAACCGTTGTTTTGCTGAAATTCATTTTTTTTCATTTTAAATGAATATGTTTCGATGTTTTTAGATCATTTTGATGTGCTGATGTCAAAAATAATTTTTAAAAAATAAAAAAATATCATTTTAATATATTTCGGCACGAAAAACACTTTAAAAAACTACCGCAACCGCCCTCCCAAACAGGCCTAAAAGATCTCGTGATTTTATTGTATCCCAATTCGGGATAGTTTTTAGTTATTTTAAAGCTATAAATTATAACTTTTTAAAAATTACTTCAAAATAAATGTAATATTAAATAATTATTTATCCCAAAAGGCAAAATAGAATTTAATTTAATTTATTTAAAATAATAAAAACTTTAGGGATCAAATTAGAAACTGAAACAATTATTCATCGCACTTTTTTTCTTCCAGATCAAGGACTAGATATTTAGCCCCTGTTTTATCACTCAACTTCTTGTTTTTCAATTTGATCCTTTCTTATGTTGTTGATGTGGAATTAGACGTAGTAGGTTGTTATGCTCGACTTGATTTTTCGTTCTCACCGTACTGTGAACAAATTTAGACCTTTTGTTATGTTTAGAAGTTGTTTGGAACAACTTTTGAAACCGCGTTTCCAAAAAATTCAATTTTTTTCTTCATTTTAAATAAAAATGTTTTGGTGTTTTTAGATTATTTTGATGTGCTGATGTCAAAAATGATTTTTTAAAAAATAAAAAAACATCATTTTGATATATTTCAGCACGAAAAGCACTTTAAAAAGCTACAGCAACAGCTGTCTCAAACAGGCCCAAATGTTCTAAACAATTAAATCTTTAGGGACCAAATTTAAACAAATGTTCATCCTTTTTTTTTTGTCAAGCTAAGGATTGAAGTGCTTGTAACACAATTAATAACATGCAAAGAATGTTGTCGCAAACTTATTCTTCTTTCCTTTGTCTCATCTCCTTGATTTTCGGTCATGAACCTCTTCTAAATAGCAAAATAGCCTATCAATTTTTTGTGTTAAAAATGATTCTTATTTTTTTTTATTGTTTTATTGCTATTTTATTTACTAAGTTATATTATTCAAATGATTTATTTTTAATTTTATCATTCAACATTAATTTAACTCATTAAATAATCTCATTTTTATTACCCGAGTTATGAGTGCAGGAGGATAACTTGATTTGACCTAGGTTATTTTTTGTCTTTTTTTTAAATTCATTTTTTTCAATTATATCCTTCAAATTTTTAGTTGTTTTGTATTTTCTGTATTTGTTTTTTTTAGGTTATCTTGGTTTTATAACCTGATCACGAGCTTATCAAGCCAACACAAATTTGTCTATGTATTTTTTTTTACATTTTTTTAAAATTATATTTTTTAATATTGGATTTGTTGAGAATTAACCATCATAATTTTTTTATTTTTATTTTATATGGGTTATCTCATTCTTATTTTCCATGTTATAGATTTATTTTTAGACAACTAGCTATGTGTCTGCTTAGTAAGTACTGGAAAATTGTTTTTTAATATTTTGAGATTATTTTGATTTGATGATATCAACAAAAAAATTTAAAATTTAAAAAATATTATTTCAATATATTTTTAAAGTAAAACAATATTTTAAATCTTAACCATAATAACTAAGATGATGTTTGGCTCAACGGTTCACGTTGTGTTTGCATTGAACCATAGAGTCAAACACTACTAATACCAAACAGGACCCCAGATTTTTTCTGTGGGTCCCACTAAATTCCTGCGGTTCGATCGCGTTTTGAAAAACATCTTTTCAATGCTTTTCAAAACGAACGCACGTGATAAAAATGGTTAGTAACCATGCAGGTGACAACACGAGCTGGTTCACATGCAACCACTGTCGCCGTCATCTTTTCCTCACCGTCACCGTTGACTTTCTCTCATTACCGTCGCCATAGCTCCCTCTATCTCCTCCACAACCACTCCCCCCTCTCTCTCCACATGCAATCACGGCAACTCCCCTTCTTTCCTCCACAGCCACGGCCACAGCTCCCTTTCTCTCCTCCACGACAACTCCTTCTCTGATCCTCTCTCCAGCAGCACTAAAGGCAGCAAGCCCTCGTGTCAGGAGAACCAGCGGTAGCAACAACAGTTGTAACATTCCGATGATCCTACCGGCTACCACACAACACCATTTACGACGCCACCACTACAGAATGAACCACCTCGACCTTCTCTACCCGTCGGTACCGGCCATTGACCCTCTCGTCATAGTCGGCCATGTTACTGTTCACGACGTGAATTAATTCTATAATGAAAACGAAAGACAAAACGCACCATTTTGTGTTTTGTTTTCAATAATTGAACTCTTGGGCTAGGCTGGACCTGCTCTCGGCCCAGCCCAAGTCCAACAAAGTTGAGCCCTTTTGGCCCAACTTGACTGGGCTGACCCATTTAATTCGAGACAGACCTAATCTGTTTTTTTTATAAATATAAAAATCATATTTAAAAAAAAATTAAAAAATATGTAGATAGAGATCAACCATGATGAAATAGAAAGTTGCGTCACTTCGTTTTACTCCATAGCCTTGACGTATCGTATGAATTTAGAGAATAAAAATGAGTATGTAATTTACTTGAATTATTAATTATATTTTTTTATTATTATAATTAAATCTATAATATTTAAAAAATATATGTGTGTGTCCTTTAAAGTCATTTCACAAGTTGACAACAATATGAAAAGCATGATAATCATACACACAAAACTACTTTTCATTAAATTCAACCCCAATCACAATTTTAACCAAATACTTAAATTTCAATTACAAACCACAGCTAAAAACACTTTTCATAAAACTTTTTTTTTTTCAACTTCAATCATAGTCAAGCAGACTCGTATGCAGACATAGCTCAGTCAATGAAAGCCCATCATCCTCAACATAACAACTCCTTCCCCTGGGCTTCTTGGTCTACCTGTGATCCACCAACTCTCTCCGATTGCAAAACCCAGCCGAAACTTGCCATGAATCGATGGCCCAGAAGGGAATTCAACACGGTGCCATTACTTCCACTTCCAGTCAAATCTTCTACTCTCAGAAAATGGCACCGTCTTGACACCGTCCTTCGTAGTATAATGCTCCAAATCGAGAAATGGGATATCTGATAAGGTTTCAAGTTCAGTTCCTTGAGACAGGGCAGTTTTTGCGCTATCTGCTCGATCACATACCGAAGAGATTGATGAGATTTTTGAGTTGGAAGAGAAAGGGAATAGCTTGTCTATAGAGGTGGCTTCGTATTTTAGAGAGTCGATTGTGGATTCGAGATTGGCTAAAGAGGTTATAAAAATGCAGCAAGGGTGGAGAGCGAATATCCTTGCTTATTTGAATAGGACTGGTGAATTTTCGAGGTCGTAGGCCAATTCGTGCACTGATTGGCCTTGTTTGTTGCTCGAGTTGCTATCAAAAGCTGCCGAGATTGATTGCTTTCTGGTCATTTTTAAGAAGAATTGCCTCTGTTGTTTTGCATTTTGTGAATTCTTTGTGTAGTGCTACAAACATTTGCATAATTCAATTTAACAACTGCTTCGTCGATTTGGCTGAATGAGGCTCTTTTGTTGTCTTGTGAATTGAGCAGTCGAAGCTGGTTATAAATTATATTGAAGTTCTAAAAATGCAATTATAGTGGATGATTCAATGGTGTCTGGATCAATGTATCATGACAATTTGACATGGAGAATTACAGCTTTGTCTGCAAATGTGAGATGCCTACCTTGTGACATCTGATAGGTTAGTCCATTTCACTTCAGCTATCCCTTCTGTTTTCTTGTTTTTTGCACTATATTGGTAAATTATGCACTTCTCTGATTGATGACGTATGGTTTCTCTGAGTTTAATCTTGAGGTAATTGAAAATACACATTTACCAAATGAGGGGTGTGAGCCCAAACCCCACGCTTCCTTCTGGAAAGATTGTGGGAAATAGTTTGATTCATTATACACCCTATTCATTTATAAACTCACTCTATTGAAGTTAAGCCTGTCAATTCCATGAAGCTCTTCAAAGACAAAAACAACTCCTTTGCTGGAGTAAACATGTTGGATTAGGCTTTGGCATGGTGTATAATTGCTTGGAGTCCGGAAGATTTACAACATTCTTGTTAAATAAAAATCACTAAAGATGAAAACTCTGCTACAACATAATGATGCAAACTAACCATTTCCTACCTTTTCTCGTTATGGAAGTTTTTAACCTTTCACTTGGTGTTTGTTGCCTCTGTTTGTTTGCAAGATTTTCCTCACTCCATTGCTTTTGGATTTATAAATTCTGTTGTCACAGCTACTACTCATACCAGAGCTTACTGGGATTTTGGATTTCCAGTTATATTCATTTCCCGTGAGGTACTCAAAACTTAAACTGCTACTGCTACTATTACTGGTGCCGTTGCATGCAGGGGAGGATCTAGGATTCGCAATTAAGGGAGGGGAATAAAAATACTATCTCTATAGGTATTATTACACAAATATCATTACTTTATTATGTAATATTGGATTTAAGCAAAATTGTTATATCAAATTTGAATTATAAAACATAAAATACCGTTTAAATGATAATTTCATGTTGCCTTATTCTAAATGAATTATTCTTCAGTGGATATGTCATGGAGTAATGGGGAAATCTCAAACTACAGGGAGCAGATGTCTAGAAAAAGGGGGGCAAATTCAAAATCCTTCAATTATCAAGGACTGCCATGAGTTTTTAATACAGCTAAGGGGGGAAATTGCCTCATGTGGCTCCGCCCCTGGCTGCATGTGCATGGGTGTGTTGCGCTTTGTTGTCTTCATGTTATTTTCTTTGATTTCTTTGACAAGAAATAGTTGTTGCTTACTGCTATGTTGAAACGTGAATGCTCTGAGGTCCATTCCCTTGGGATAGAGATCTTTGATAAATTTATATTCATTATCCAAAACAAAGCAGCAATTACCAAAAAGCAAGAACAATTATTTTTTTATTTTCTGTCAATTTCTTTCCTCTGTAGATAGTGGTTGATGCATCAATCAATTATAGAAACTTTTTTAATTTCCATGTATTGGTGACTTTTTTGTTTTCAGTACTGTATCCAATGATGGTACTCTAATAACTTACAAGGCAATCGTCATCCTCTTTTATACAAGTGCAGTTATGCACAGATGCATGCACAAATACATGTACATGTATCTGGGTCATCAAATTTACTTACTAGGTATTTAGTTGTTTCACCTTTGTTTTCCCATGTATATTATTATGTCGTGCAAGATTCTAACTCTCATATTTACTGATGTAATTTAAACATGGATAGTGACAATGCTGACTATGATATCTTTGAAAACGGAAGTGTCTTTGATGCACTTATTAGGTTGAACTATATTTTTATAAAAGTCATGCTGCATGTGTTTTTTTCTTTTTGCACTGTCATCTGCAGGGTCCTCAAAGACAAGGACAGCACATTTGAGGATATTGTAGACGCTTATTTAGCATATTTGCAGGTAAGATTTGTAATGACATCTGTGCATGTGCTCTTCTTGTTTTCTCATGTTATCTTGGTCAGTAAAGGACTAAAGCTAATAATTAGTTAACTTGCCTAATCTATAGGTCTAGCTTGCCTGTTCATGACTATTACCTGATTTTCTTTGTTGAAATTTCTGAACTCTGGACTGTTTTTCTCCTGTACCTCCATGTTCTACATTTCTCATTTTGTTGCTATTGGTTAATTCTACGAAGGACTATGAGCTAATTATTATTTAACATGGCTTTTAAACCCTGCTTATGATTCATGATCTTTACCTGATTTTCTTATTTGAAGTAATCTGATCACTGCACAATATTGATAAAAAAAAAGTACAAGTGGTTTAGTGGTAGCTGAGATTAAGATGTGCTAGCTTGGTTTTGATTTCTGTAGTGATAGTAATCAATAATTCATTGGATGTCATGGCAACGCATCTGCAATGAATAAAATTGCATGAGATGCATCCTTTTATGGCTTTTCCTTTTTGTTTATCATAAAGTCAAGCAAACGGAGATTAAAAAAACTAAGCTTACTGTACAGAATGCAACTCAGAAAAGGAGGCAATATGAATCTTGCTCAGGACTCTGGTTTGGAATAAAAAGCATTCTCTATGTAGGTTGTGGAGACTTCGATTTAGATCTTTTCTTTTCCTAAAATTATTCAACTGCAGTCAGGAGGCGTAAGCACCGGTCCACAATCTATTTCTTCCATTACGAGTTCAATTTTGTTAAAATGTTAAATATCAAAGAAAAGGCCATTACTTTCTAGTGTTCTTTGTGTCTTGCCAACTGGGGTTCTTGTTTTGATTTGGATAATGGACGTGACATTGATTTTCAGAGTGATGTTTGAATGTGTAAGCTTATGCTTTACACTGTCTGTACTGAGGATGCTTTGATGACTTCACATCCCCTCTCTTTCCAAGTGCATCAATTTAGTTTGTCATTTGATCTGTAAGCACTTTGCTATTTATTTGTAAGAAACTATATTATTTTGAGTAACCAATGACATCTTTTGAATGACTAATATAAATTACCTATCTCCTTTTTCTACCTGTTCTACCTCAGCCTCTCATTCCATTAGTTCATTCTTTAGTCGTCAAAAAGAAATGTGATCATATGTTGTCTGTACGAGGTTGCCCAGATGACTTTGAATTCTCTGTAAATCCTAGTTCACCAAATTATCATGTCATTTTGAACTGTGATTTTCTCTTTCTTTTATCTGTGATGAAATACATTATTTGAGTTGCTGACACCATGTTTTTATTCACAAGTACTATCAGCATGTTTTTATTCACAAGTAATATCAGCCAGACTTGATGAGCTCATAATCGGGCTTGAGGCACTAGGATTGCTTGCAAACATGAACTGGGAAAGAAAAGAGGCACGTGCCCAGGATGATGCCCATTAACAACCTGTCATTGAACCAGTTTGTACAAATCCTGTGGTCAGTATGACTACGAATATTCATCTAAAGAATATCTATTTTGGCTGATGGGAGGCATAAGACCTCACCTTAGATCTATTACAAAAATTCCATCTAGATAACCACTTGTTTATGTGAAGGTTGGTGGTTAAGATAAACTTGATAGAGGCATAAAGTAATAATATCTGTGTTTGACATTGCATAATTCTTTGCATGAACAGATAATGTCATGTGGTTGACTATGCAGGTTCTTTTGGCTAAGGCATTCTTTGAGGATGAGTTTCCCTTTGATATTCACATATAGATGCAAGTCATTTTTTGAACCCAATGGCTTATAATTGCAAATGTGTATACAATGATTGAAAACCTTGATGGTTTAACTGCTATTAAACATTCAATCTTCGGGGTTTTTTTGCACATTACTGCAAATTTAGTATGGTCATGAATTTTTCTCTAAAAGAGTTAGTCATGTTGCAATATGTTTAGCTTATTTCTCTGATTCTTACAAGCCCTTAAAAGATTTAATTTGACACTCTTTTACTGTCCTGTATGCTGCCGGTCTTTAATTCATCTTTACTTTTCTACAGAGTACAGATGTGTTAAAATTGACTACTGATTCAAAGAAAACAGTTTAAAACTACAATTTATCAGTTTTAGTCATGTATTTACGATGGCTACTCATTTCATGCCTTAATTTGAGAGTTTATGTTTCTTGGATAACATGATAATTGTGTTACAGTTCACTAGTTAAACACAGCTTAATTTTGAGCACCACTCTCCTCATAAAATGATGTTATTTTGATAAGGGAAAATCTTGCTACTAGGTTGCTCGGGAACAACCCTTTTGGCTTTGACTGGTGTTGAAGAATCCACTATCCAGGTACACTTGGTGAATTAAGAATTGTCAGTCTTTTTTATATAAAGAATTGTCAGCATAGAAGATGCAGTATTCATTCAAATGCATTTTATGGGCTGATCCTCATCACTAGCTATATTCTTCAGTCTGGTTTGGAATTTTATCTCAGGAAAATGAGGTTATATTTGGTATGATTTTTGTAATTGATTCAAATTGTTTTTGCTTTAATCGAAATTTGAATTTTTAACTTTTATTTCAAGGATTGTAATTTATAGTGCATTCTTTTAAAAAAGAAAAAAAATTGAATCATTTTTATCAAAATATTTTTGATTTAAAATCATTTAACCTCATTTTATAATTACAAGTCTTTTATGAAAAACAAGTCTTTTGAGTTATAATTTTAAATCAAAAGTCATGATTTAAAAGTCATGCCAAACTGACTAAAAACTTTCATGAAAAGAAAAGAAAAAATCCTTGTTCTTGAGTGTGGTGGGGGAAGAACAAGCATCTCTAGAATCTTTTAATCAACATTTTGGAGGACTGTCTTGGTTTATTTTGCTTGAATTGCGGTGATTACTTAACAAGTCACCAAAATATGAGATTTTAGGGCCAGGATCATGACTTTTAAGTAGATAAAGTCAACGTCCCCATGTTATTGATCATCATTACATGGAGTGACTAATCATGTTTGCCCTCTACCACTTCTAACCAAAAGCTAAATTTTGTACCTGCAAATTCAGCCAAGAGGGTTTTGGTGATACACTGCCAAGAGAGTTTATTTCTTCTCTCCTTTTCTTTAAGGCATTCTGAACCCTAAGTTTATGTTACCATGAAGTGGTGATCTTGTTTTCTTCCACCATAAATCAATCAATCTTTATATCACACTACATTATTTATATAATCTGTATGTGACATTAACAAGTTGTATAATATGTAATTTGAAGAGAGAGAAAATACAAAATCTCTTTATTGTTTATTAAATTTTTACTCAAATAAAATAAGATATCATGGCATAAGCTTTATGCAATTTAGTCGGACCCTAGTCTCAACCAGGGTTATTGATACCATTTCGTTTCGGCCGAAATGTTTCATATCAATAGAAAAAACAAAACAGCAACCGAAACAGTATTGATAACCTTGGTCTCAACCGATAAATCCTAAGAGTGTTGTAAAACTATAAAAAGGGTACATATATTCTAGTGTATACACATTTGAGGAGAATGACTATTTACTTTGTATTCACTAGTAGATGCAGAAATTCACGTATAACTAATTAATTAATAGAAGGAGAATGTTTTTTTTTTTCTTTTACCATTTTGTTTTTGTCAAAGTAGGTTGATGGAGTGAATATTTTGATAGTTACTCCATTTCAATGTCCCTTGTATTATTTGAAAAAAGAAAAGAAAAACTCAATTACAGAAACTAGCTCATAATTGACCTCAGCTTTAACATTTCATCGGGGTGGAAGGATAAGATTTGAATTGAGAAAAGAAGATGATTGCTCTTCTGCTTTATGAACAGGTTTCAGATTTCAGGCAGGTGGCCGCAACCATCGGTATCTCATTATTCTCTACTGTTCTACTTTTTGAGCATATAATTCTGATAAATTTGGTATGTATATTCGACATGTGGGCAATCCAGCAAAAAAAGAAGAGGATCATAAGGAGTTCCTTCTTCCCCCCCCTCTCCGGTCAATTTTTAAGGTGTAAAATCAGAGAGATGAAAATGAACTATCAGATTCAAATTTGACATTGAGGGAAGAAGCAAAGCTCGAAATTTGTAAATTTTAACAAAAGTGAGAGGCGCGTACCTAACTTGAGATTGCCGGGTATCATGGCTTTTGACTCCCTTAATTTCACTCGCCGGGCACAATCCCATCATCACCTGTGGCCCTTTAACATCTTAAAGGTTCTCTCCTTCCTTTTATAGATGTAGCAGAACTGTAAAGTTAGCAAAGGTTTTGATGAACCCAGCAGTTATGAGTGTTGTTTTCAATATATTTCAAATTCAAACAAAATCTTTGATTGATTTGGAGGGAGCTTACGCGTTATTGTTTTTTAACACTCCCTATTGGCCCTGGCTACGTTTGGATAGCCCATTGAGAGGGGGAGGAAAAAAAAACAGAAAAGCAATCTTCAGCTGGCCATTGCAGCTTTTTAAGTCTCCCACTTGAAGGGTAAGGTATAACAATGCCCACTAAAGTGAGGAAATTGCATCGTGAATTCGTAAAGTTTATAATATCTTTGTTTTGATTTGAGTATTGGTACAATATATGATGGAGTGAATGAAAAATTGTTTCTTTTTTAGTGATGTATGTTTAACATGTTCCCAGGAGCGTGACGTGATGGCAGAGGACTTACGATCTGTATATTAGGTCTCGAGTTCGAGTCAAGGTGTGCACTTCTTATAAGAGCCTAGAACAACTAGAGATTTACTCGCTCATTTAGACCCACAAAATATATTTTCCGAATGGAGAGGTTTCTTGACATCTAAAAAAAATGTATGTTCAAAACAGTTGTTTCTTAAGAGTAAGCAAGAGTTAGAAACATTACTAAGGAGGGAAGTTATGATTTATCAAAAATATATTTTGCAAACTTTAATGTTAAAATTCTCCAATCCCTTTTTCTTAGAAAGAATAATCCATAAGTCTTGGTTACTTGTTTATTTTTTATTTTGTAATATCAAGAATTAAAAAAATTAAATAAGTTCAAGAAACAATATTGTAATCAAACTATTAGCATACCACAAAGTAAAAACAAATAATAAATTATTTTAATACTTAGAGAATTGATTATTGTCTGATCTATATCATCAAGTTTATTTTCTATCAATAAATAATATAATATAATATAATATTTTTATATAATGATTCGTGTGTGTGTGTATGTATGTTTTATAAAATAAATCGGATGATTAACAACAATTTTAATGCAATTTAAAAGTGTTCCAACCATATAAATAGTCATCCAAACCACTTAAATTTAAATAAAATATCAAATTTAATATCTTGGTGACCATTGACATCGCATCGATGCTAAAACGTTAGTACTGTAGAAATCCCTAGTTAATCATGAGAGAGAGAGGCTATCACTCTCTGCTTGCCATGATGTTAAAATTTATGGAAAGATATTTTAGCTTTGACATCGGGGAATATGTGCTTTAACATTAGAATAAAATGGAGTACAATTTACAACTATTTATTCTCCTTGCGTGGGAATCCCAGGCATGAAAATGGCGGTAATTCAAAAAAAAAAGATGAGGTATTCATGTCCCACGCGATTTATTATAAACAGAAAAGGTGGCATCATTTGATAATACACAAGATCACTGTTTGGCCGGTGATTCTCATAGTTGTTTATTTTGTTCCGGTTAAAAATTTATTAATTAAAAAATAAAATAAAATAATAATATTTTTATTCCAATTTAAATTTTGATCTGTTTATTTTTTAGTCAAATATCGGCTAAATCCTGTTCCGTTTCAAATAGTATTTTTTTAAAATAATAAATAATTTTACAATATCAATTATATCTTTTAATATAACTGTTAGTTGAAATAAAATTTTACGAGGAGTCTCTTGACATATTTATATATATTATATTAAAATTTCAGAACAATCAGAAAATACAATGAAGCGAGATTGATGATGACATTCTCTTAATATTATATATTTTCATAATTTTGTTCAGAAAAATTATTTTATTGTGTTTTTTAGATTAAATTATATAATTTTAAATAATTTTATTTTAAATATGAACTAATTTTTTTGAATTAATATATTTAATTATATATATATATATAAATAATATAATTCTAAAATTACAGGCCAAAACATTTTAAAACTAAAATATTTTTTTCTAATTGCAAAAACAAAACAACAAATAAAACCGAAACGGTAATGAAAAAGTTGATAGTCTATTTCAGGCTAGCTACGTCATTCCTCCCCGTTCCTAGTCTACCACTGCTCTGATATTATTATTACCAGCTTTTAATAATATCGCTGCGCTTGCTTTTTCTTTAGTATTTGTTAATACTCCTTTAACTCAGATTGGGAGTGTCTATTTAGGACAGAGCTTGGACGAGACAACCTCGAAGACTGTAATCAAGAGGCCCCCCTCCTGATCTATCAGTGGTCTCCATGTGAGTGAAGGTGCACTTAACCATTTAGAATCTCCATGTTCTTGCTTTGTCTGCCCCTTCTTTTTCTTGAATATTTTTTGATAATGAATTTGACCACTCATGCGATGCAATGTTAGTCAAACAATATATACTATCTATTCTTCGCTCTCTCCTCGCTTGTTTCTTGGGAAATGATAGAATGAGCTTTCGTTTGCAGGGGTATGTCAGTTCTTGGCAGTGATTAAATTGAAACGAGGTACGGATGCAACCAGGCGGTGGATTAACTGTCTGAGTGAACATATTACATATAGAGAATGATGAACGGCCTAGATGAGATCACGATGACGGCGTGGAAGAATCTAAAGCAACGGCTGTCATTCAAGGGCCTCGGTGGTTGCTGCGGGGGAACAAGCTGGGGTTCAAGAAGCAGTGCCCCAGCCATGCCCTTCATCGATATAGAGCAAGAGGAAGACGAAGAGCCCATCATGCAAAACCAGGCTCGGGGAGGGGGAGGAGGAGGAGCTCCAGGTGGTGGGATGAATCTGGCAATGGCATTAGCTGCTGAGCGCAGTTCAGGGGCTCCAAATGTCAAGACACTGATGAGTTTGATCGAAGAAACGGACGGTGTTGATCGGAGGCAGAAGAATAACAGCAATGATAAAAGTAGGGGGGTCAAGGAGCAGGAAGAAGAGAAGGACTGGGTATGCTGCGTGTGCATGGAGAGAAATAAAGGTGCTGCTTTTATTCCATGTGGGCACACCTTTTGTAGGGTTTGCTCGAGAGAAATGTGGGCTAATCGAGGGTGCTGTCCTATCTGCAACCGATCCATTCTCGACATCCTCGATATCTTTTAGTGATCAGCAGAGCTGATAAGATTCTTTCAATGTCTTTGTCTTCATCAGGTTCAAACCCAGGTTTGAGCTCCATCATTTTCTGCATTCATCTAAACAAGTGTTCTTAAACCTCAAGCTCGATACAGGTACAGCAATGGATTGGTTACTTCATACGATCCTGGATACCTAAAAACACGTTTCTTTCTTGCCTGGTACAAGTTCCGAATCTATATATCTGTGTGTTCTCCATAAAAAATAAAAAAAATCTTTCATTCTGCCGTATAATTTTAGTAGATTGTCTCTTCAAATTTGCTGTTTTCCTTTCGGTTTAGCAAACTAGAGAGATTCCACCTAGAAAAACAATTGGGTTTAGATTATAGCTCACCAAGCAAAAACTACAGCGATAATTAAATCAAACCCAATAAATAAACTCATTCAATAATAGCTAAATTAAACCCAACTATAATCTCAAATAAAATCCAATAATACAAGGTTTGGACTCTCCTCTGTCATCCTGTATCATACGAATATATAAATTATATCTCGGGTCAAGTGTTCGTATTAGCTCTTCTGGCACCGGAAGAACTCAGCCCCATTAAAGAGAGATCAAGATGGCTCTGATAAAGGTTAGAAGTGAAATAATGGCAGAGCTTCCAACTAATATTTCACTTGTAAGAACTGAATAGTGGCTTGTGAGTCGGGGGGGGGGGGCTTTTTGATAAGTTGTTTTATTCGTAAAACATCGATCCTTTTGAAACATTAGAGATCAGCATCGAGGTTTTGAATTGTTCAAAAATCTTGACAAAATTCTAGTTACGTTTACATATATATATCTAGAAGCTGTTTGGCGCTGCGGCCAAACCGTCGTAACACAGAAATTCATTTTTTTTTTAATTTTAAATAAATATTTTTTGGTGTTTTTAGATTATTTTGATGTGCTGATGTCAAAAATGATTTTTAAAAAATAAAAAATATATATATTATTTTGATGTATTTCGGCAAAAAAAACACTTTGAAAAGCTATCGCAACCACCCTTCTAAACAGGCTCCTAATTTTATATGAACACAAATTCTGATTATTGATTATTTTGAGTTATTCTTTTATCGGGTAACCCAATAGGATAACTCGGGGTCTTGAGTTTTAATGATTAGTCAAATTTATCTTTAGTTATTTTAGGTTGTTTTTTAATTTTGATTTTTTTTATAATTTTATCGTTTAATATTAAACTATCAAGGGTTTATCTCAATCTTACAATGAAGTGATGAATTTGATATATAGACTTTAATCAAGTTTTTTATCATTTTTTTTTAAATTTCTTCAATTTTTTTTCAATGTTTGATTTATTGATAATCAAGCTCCTCTTTATGATGCTATTCGTGCTCATTCAATTTTTTCTTTGTCATAAAATGCGATCATTGGGATATTCTAATAATATTTGAGATGGTATATTTTTATAATATTGACAAGCATTTATTTTTTTTATTAGCCATTGTTATATTTTTTTGTTGGTTTTTATTTTATAATCATTTTATTAAAATAAATAAATTGGATTTTAAATACCTCTTACGGAGCACAAACCTAGTAAAGACTCAGGAACATGATAGGATGCTTGATTGAAACAATATAACTTGCCAAATTGCCACTCAAAGATTCACCTTAAAAAACATGCCATGGATTTGAGTGGAATTGCTTGATCCAATTTGATTGGGCTAATTATAAATTGGGTCGAGTTTTCTCTGAAGATTGGCCCAAATCAATCACGTTAAATGGGTTTAGACTTCCATTTCACGATCCAGGCTCCTAATCTGGGCTCATGGTGTTAACCAATTCATGTTGAGCCACTTGGACAACATTTTTTTTTTTTCGGTCGATCCAAATTTCCAGATACACAACTGTAAGCAAATCTTAGGAATCCCTTAAGCTCAGTTCATTTGGGATTTTTTTTAATTAACTTTGTTATTTGGATCTATTTACGCATATATCAATTAATTTTATAAATTTTGAATTTAATAAATATATAAATCTTTAGTGATCGTTATATTAGTAACTATATATGTTATGTTTTTCCTCCTTTCGATGATTTGTTTAAAATAATCAGTGTTTAAAAGGGGTAAGCTACGGATGATTAATTTTGAAACTTGTAGAGGAAAAGAACATTTAAAAATCAATTAACAAATGATCAACTCTCTTAATGATGATCAGGAATTTTCAATTACGACTTGGAATTGAGATTGTGAAGCACAAATTTAACGTGGGTTTTCAAGAATTTGGTTTTTTTGGGAATTATTATTATTATTATTAATATGGGTGTCCGAATCAGATTGTACATACCTCAATTAATTCTATGAACTTTAAAGTTAACGATCATATAAATCTCCAATAATTATTATATATTAGTAATTACAGAGTTCAAACTTGAGATCAAAAGGAGAACAAATATCTTAGTTTCAAGTTCTTACAAGTTACAACTAAATAACTGATTAAATTATTATTATTATTATTATTATTATTATTATTATGTGTTTTTTCTCCCTTTCAATGATTGGTTTAAAATAATAAGCGTTTAAAAGGGGTAAGCAACTGCTGATTAATTTTGAAACTTGAAGAGGAAAAGAACGTTTAAAAATCAATTAACAAATCATCAACTCTCCTAATGATGATCAGGAATCTTCAATTACGACTTGGAATTGAGACTGTGAAGCACAAATTTAACGTGGGTTTTCACGAATTTGGTTTTCTTGGACTTTCTGTGTAAATATACATGTGTAAGTAAATTGACTTTTCTTTTTGTAATTAACTTAGAGTTTCCCCCACAATCCCATTCATGAGAGGAAGACAAGACAGACTATCGTGGTCGATGGAACGATCCACGCACGGTCTTCAACGTCGTCAGCTAGCTAGCAAGGTCCATACATTGCTGGTAAAGACGGAATAATTCACGGCGTGGTCCCAGCCAGAAGCCGTGATGAGCGAGGTCTTCTAGGAGAATATTTTCTGGGAATTGGTCAATCTATTTACGATCGTGAATAGCGTAGTAGTTTTCAAAACCCATTAGCGCACATGAACCTTCGCTTGCATGAAAAACTCACCGTCCGATCTAACTTCCCTGAAACGGGGACTCGTGATTTGCACATGAAACTCACCCAACTCTTACTGCTCTATGCATGGGTTGAACCGTTGAAGTCCATGTCCATTCCCTGTTGATATGGTGTCAACGGGGGCTTGAAATGGACACGTGTCCCACTGACAACACAAGTATTTCGGTTTCATCTCCCACCGAAACACATTAAAAGGTTTGCTATTATATCTAATATAATATTTATTAGAAATTAATATAATTATTAATTTTAAAATTCATGGGATTATCGATTTTCTTATAAGCTGACTCGGACATGGTAATAAAAAAGAAAAAAAGGTGAAGAAAAAAGAACATTTTAATTTCTTTTTCAAATCTCAGTAGCTGCCACACAATAATACGACAAAGAAATAAAAAAAATAGGGGTTATGAAGGATCCTAATCAAAATAGGGGTCCAAATGTGATTAATGCCTGCATAGGCTCCACATTGTTTCTCTATCAAGCAGGGAAGGATCCACTTCATCTGTATTTTTCATCGAAGCTGAAGCTCTTAATCTGGTCCCTGGTTTTGATTCCTTATTTGTCCCCAAATTTGAATGCCTTGACAATGAATGTTTTTTTAGCAGATGCGTATGTAATATGAGCACTCTTATTATATGTTCCTAACCTTAAAAAAAAACATGATGAAATAGGGTGAGTATATTCAATTCGACAACCTTACTAGGTGTTTGAATCCCTCCTCCTTAATTAAGCCAGTTGATTAAATTAAGAGCCTTTTTATTATTATTATTATTATTATTATTATTATCTTGATTATAATTTTCATGCACGTCTAAACATTTAAAAATCGTGATAAAATTTTCTAAGTAAATTAAATTCGACACATTGACAGACAAAAAGAAAATCCGTTCAAATGTTTGACTGTCCTAATCTGACCGACTGGATACGCAATACCAACGATGTGATTGGAGAAGTTGCGAGGCAAGAACGCTAGAATTAATTTGTGGTCAAAAGCAGCTGCAATCCACGTGATCCAAAAACGAAAAGAGGATCCAGCCATACCTTTATGATAAAGCTTTATATTTATATATATATATATATATATATATAAAAGCCTGCTTGGCATAAATTTAATTTATTTGTATTTTTTGATATTAAAAATAAAATTTTCAAAAATAATTATTTAAATATATTTTCAAATAAAGAATATTTTAGAACAATTGTTATTACAATACACCGAAAGGAGTCATCAATCATCAATAACCGAGCATAAAAATCCATTTCATTATTAAAAGAATCTAGCTGAATGTATTTTTTTCAAGTATAAAACATATATTTAAATGCCTAATTGAAATTAATTAATTACAAGTTAAGGAATAAAAAGATTCGGAAATTTGAGGACTTCACGTAAAAAGATCATGTGGAAAATATATTTGATTTTGGACGAAAAATATCATGGGTAATGAAACAGGACCATGTCCTGGCTTGCTTCTTCAAATTAATTGACTAGACTTGTAGGCCACCAGAATAGTCAGGTACAGGGAAATATATACTGGTCAGATATTTCAAATATATTTTATTTATTATATAATAAATTTAGATGTTTTTTTTTAAATTGTTTTTAAGTATTCAATGAACATTCATTACTATTTACAAATCAATAAAAAATAAAGTAGTGAATATATGTACTGGTATATATATATATATATATATATAAAAAGAGAAATTTAATTTCTCTTCCCGTACTATCCATCTATACGCAACACTAGAAAAGTGGGCTTATCATCATATCCATGGCAGATTTTCCCTGTACGATTCCTGGCCAATGTAAGACCGAAAGAATTGTATTCCACACGGTATAATCATTAGGTTAGAAATTCAAGGTAAAATAAAATAAAATAAAATAAAATTCGCAGATGGATTTTATTTGGAGATGTTTATCCATACATATAATTTTGAGCAGGCATGCTTAGCTCACAGGACAATCTCTTAAGGAAAATTTGAGGCGGATGCATGCACTGATGCCCTGGGTTATCTACGGCCCAATTAGAATCGACACTGTCTCCTTTTCCTTTGTCATTTTGTGGGGTCCATTTTCAGTATTTTTCGAATTTCTCGATTTCTTAAAAATTAGATAATATTTGAAAATCGAAGGTGGCCATTAAAACATTCAAATTTTAAACCATATCTGGAAATTTTATATAATTACTAATATAATAATTACTGAAAATTTATATATTTGTTAATTTATGGCTCGTGGAATTAATCTAAATAAATACAAATTAAAATACATACAACCACATTAATCAAAACGAAAAATTAAAACACGCTTGAGAAACAAAGATAGAGATCTGTAAAAAAAAGGACGAGCAGATCGACAGCAGTCACATCTCTAGGAAATGGGGGTGAAAGCTTTCCAGAGTGGGTTTGCCCAAATTGGATTTGCTTTACAGAGAGGACTCACTATTGTCCACACGGTCTATCCGTAGATCCTGGGGCTTTCCAGAACCACTAGTTATTTTTTATAATGTTTTTTTAATTATTTTAAAGTTTTTAAAAATATTTTTGATATAAATATATTAAAATAATTTAAAAATATTCAAAAAATATTAATGTAAAACAAAAATTATATTTAATTTTTAATGAATATTTTTAAAATACAAAAATGAACAAGTTATCATGCATATGCTCATATAAGGGTTTGCTTTGCCAAGAAAGAGTAAAAACACTAACAGGGATCATTTAAATATTATAAACACTCACAATTACTATAAGTTTATAATTTTGCCCCTGTCACACAAGAACATTTAACTTTGTTAAGAGGGTATTTAAGGTTTTTTATTTTACAATGCAAATGTCATGCCAATTTTATAAGAGACGACTCAATTTTTTTAATACACGATAAAACTACTAAATTATACTTAAAGTTATTTTTATTTAATTGGCTTTAAGAGGGATTTTTTTTTTGTTTTTATTAATTAGATGGACTAAATTACCCCTAAATTCATTTTTTCTTAGTCTTGCATCCAAGGGTGTTTTCTATCATTTTCTAGTGGTTTTTTTTGTTGTTATTAAGTTGGGTTAATGACAATTCAATCTTTTTTTTTATTTTTAAAAATTATTAGTAGGATTGCTCTTGTCTTTAACTAACATGCAAGTTGTAGTTTAGTTGAGGAATGTCAGCTTTCTCTGTCACGCTAAAAGTTATGCAACAATCCCTTCTTTTTAGGGACGGGCGTGCGGTAGTCATAGTGATGGTTGGTCATGCACCACCCCTTCTCTCTCTCTCCCTCTCTCTCTCCCTCTCTCTCCTCTCTCCCCCTCTCTCCCTCTCTCTCCTTTTAGTTTTGTTCAAGTTATTAAAGAAATTAGGCTTGTCATCTCATTTTATGACATTTAAGGCTTGATCCTTAATATTTGAATTTTAAGTTTGATTCTTAGCTCTTTTATCAAATTTTAGTTTATTTTTAATTTCATTCTTAATTCATCATATTAATTTCCTTATATGATCTCTCCCTTCAAAATTCTTGGTGCTTTAAGAACCTATTTTTAATTATTTAACTTCCCATTATATGAGTTATCACATGAGATTAAGAGTTCCTAAGTTTATACGATATGATAACTAATGATTATTTAAGATCAATATCTCTTTCATTCATAATTTATTTTAATCAAGTTGATGTTCTATGTCAAGTTCTTTTGCTGAGGAATACTCTTCAACAAAGTTTTAACCCTAAAAGTGAGTGAACACTACTTTTAGTTTAACCTCAAATATTTCTATTAACTATATTTTTAAAATAAATTTCTAATAATAACAAAACAAAGCTTAAATTCATGATAAATCAAATTGCTAATATATATATTGACATATAGAATATTAAAGTATCGGATTTATGTTTACAAATATTAAATTAAAATAAAATCTTGTAATCATTTAATGTTGGATTGAGGTCTTAGATTTATAAAACATGTCAATCAATGTTTTTTAATATCAATTTCTCATTCATTTATAATATTATTTTAGACATGTTTGTGTTCTATGTTAAAGTATTTTTATTGGAGAATAATTATCAACGAAGTTTTAACTCAAAAAATAAGGACTTGACAATCCCTTTTAGATGGAGAGAAGTCATATTCAAGTTCAAGTTGTATTTATCTTGATTTTATAGATGTTCAATCAAAAGTTATCAGCCTTTTACAAGCTCATTTTTTATTGGAAACATCATACATGTAGCAACATGTTTAGCATCCTTAATAACAAAACAATCTTAGCACTAAAGTATATTTATAATAAATTTTATAGCTATTTTTTTTAGCTTTAACTAAACTATGGACTCATCACTATAAAGACTAGATAATCTCTCTCTTTTACCTTTTATATCATCACCAACAACATATGTATTGGTTTCTTCATTATAAAAGATTTTGCCCATCTCTTTCATAACTTTTTATTTGTGCCCGAAGAATATCAACTTTAATCCTATCAATTTCAAAATTCTCCCTAAGCATACGTGAGATATCCTCCATAAATTAAGGGATGTTATCATTCTACATCTATCTCATCATAAATTGGATCAATAAAATCTTTATGATACTCATTATGATTATGAAATTGTCTCGTATACTTGTGTTTTTGAAATAAGTTCTGAAACTGGACTTGAGATATATGGTTACTCTCCTTGCGATCCTCTAGATTTATATCAGTTAATATAAATTATACCATAACTTTATATCTAATATGTATCAAACATACTTCTTAATTATATTTTAAAACAAATTATAATATATATTTTTTTCCTTTGAAATCCGGGTTTTAAAATTTATAAAAAAAAGAAGATAAATACAATCACATCAATGGCTTAATGGAGGAAACAACGAGCTGGAAAGAAGAAGACTGACAGGGATGATTTATATTATTTTATTTTTATTTTTATTTTATTGCCTTTCAAAGGTTTCGCATCTTTTTTTCTCCATTCCTCGAATATCAACATGAATTTACATAATAAGATAATGATGTTCACATTTCATTGTTTCTTTGTAGTCCCCCACACTTATCAAGTCTTTCTTGGACTTGCACCCGATGATTAATTGAATTTACAAAAGCTACCCTCCCCCTCCGATGTCTGTATATGTAATTAAAATTTATTAGGTAATTTACGAGCATTATTTTTTCATTCGCAAAGAAATAAAATTTATTAATATATATGATTTCAGAATAAAACTTTTAATTTATTCAATTAAGTTCATATTATAAATAAAGCTATATTCTGGACATTTCGCAATTTTATTTTATTCAATCTCTATATAATTGAAATTTTTCATCGAAATTGTTGTGAAATACACAAACTATTAGTAGATAATTTATTACGTATATCAATGTATTATTAGTAAATAAGGAGTTCAACAAGCTCTTGAAATTAATGTTATTTAAATCTCAAGATATTAGTTTAGAAATAAAAAAACTTAAACTTAATGAGTTATTGATGATTGATGGGAAATTTCAGTTGTTTTTCTTTGATATGAGGAAATTCTATTTTTAAGAAGTTTATTTTATAAATCTAAGGGTCTGTTTGGGAGAGCTGTTGCGGTAGTTTTTTAAAGTTTTTTCATGCCAAAATATATCAAAATGATTTTTTTTATTTTTTAAAAATTATTTTTGACATTAGCACTTCAAAATGATCTAAAAATACCAGAACATATTCATTTAAAATAAAAAAAATCAATTTTTTTAGAAACGACAGTTGAAACGCCATCCTAAACGGGCACTAAATAAATAAGTAAAAATTCAATTATTTCATATTTTATAAAAAATACATATCATAATTTAAACTTAAAATCTATTGTGTAAATCAGAATCTCTCTCCATCCGGTTCGTTGATAGCTAATGAGAACGTCAGGTTTAATTAAGCAACATTTCACAGTGAAGTAAGGTGGTGCCAGCAATCGATTCATTTGTTTTTTTAATAATTATTTTTAGAATCTAAAATTAGCCGTGATAATACAGTAAGTATTGACGTTGAAATAAGAAAAGGAGCATGACATTTAAAGGTGCTGTCGGCAAAAGAAAAGAACAGAAGTTTTAGTTCGATGAAAATTAGGTTAAATCCTTGTTTCATAAGAAGCAAAATTCAAATTGATTTCGGAATCCTACTAATTAAGCACGATTGTTAATTTATTTTCAGATTCAATGCTCGAAGGTGTTATTTCTAATGTCTTCTACTACAACTTCGACTTTCCAATTTAAGAAAGAATGGCTGCACTGAAATTTGTGATGAGAACGATAGACAAGAAACCTGTCGTGAAGTCTCACTTCAAGTTCAAATTCAGAAATCTCACGGGTGGGAGTTCACCTTTCTTTGTTATTAATGAAACTTTGATGAAATAAAATCAAAACAACCATAAAAGTGTTATAGAATAATTCAAAATCCAAACTAAACTTTTATAATTAGGGTTTTATTAATAGAACAATAAACAATATGATACTGGATGTGATAAGTCTTGTTGACTTGGTCGTCGAAAACCTACAACTCTAACAAAAAATAATATAAATTATATTTTGAGATTTTATATAATAGTTTAAAATTTTAAAATAAATTTATTTTTGATATGATATTAAAGTTTTGTTGGTCAAATGTCCACTATTTTTCTATTTGATAAAAATAAAAGTGTTTTTTTATTTATGAAAATTTCATGTTCAAAAAGTTTTTTTTACTTGAAAGTGTTTTATATGATAATAATATAAATCATTTCTTGAAACCTCATTTACTAACTTAAATTTTTAGGTAAGATAATTTTTTAACAAAATATAATAGAGCTAATTATATATACACAATTATTTATTTATATACATTGGCATGATAATAATAATGGAGAAAACCCACTACTAAAAAATTTAGGCTATTAGCAACAAAAAAGTTCAGTTGCTAATATAGCAATGGATCAACATCAGATTGTATTTAACAACGAAAAATCTATTACTAAAAAATAATGAATTATTTCAAAAAAAAATTTATTTAATGAATTTGCAAGGGATCTGTCGTTGCAGCCGTGATTGTATCAAATTTACAACTAATTATCCATGTGTTGTCGACAATGCCAATGGAGGATAACATGGTGATGTCATCTGAGGACTCGTCAAACCCAGAACTTGAGCCGGGTCATGGGTTGAGTCTTGGTGGTGCTATTGGTTTTAAGGGTTCTGGTCCACGCGGTTGTCAACAATGTCCAAGGATTTTGACTGCTAAGGGTTTGCTCTCTATGGTGCTATTGGTTTTAAGGGTTCTCATGAGTATAAAAGCTATTGCATCTACCAAGCAATAATGGGATTAAAAGGGGAGTTCCTAAATGAACGGCAAAGATTTGCTTTCAATTTGTGTACGAGAAAGAGCTAGGCAGGTTCCATGATAATTCAAGCATCCATGCCTGAAAATGTCCTTCCTTAATGGCAGCAAAAAAGAAAAAAAAAAGGAGGAAAGCATGGAAGGTGGTGGAGGGACGTTGATATTTTGGATGAGAACCCGTTTGTGAGTGTGTTGCAATTGAAGTTTATTGAAAATTTGAAAAAAAAAATTCCATTTAAAATAAATATGTTTTGGTGTTTTTAGATCATTTTAATGTACTGATTTCAAAAATAATTTTTAAAAAATAAAAAAAAATATTATTTTGATATATTTCAACATGAAATACTTTGAAAAACTATCATAATCACAGTCCCAAACAGGCTCGGAGATAAAAAGGGTCAGCCACCAAAGTGGGTCCAATTCCAGTATTAGTGGAGTGATGGATGAACAAGGAAACCAAAAATACATTATCAAAAATAAAAAACATATATAATTAATGGGTCCACAACTTTAAATTACTTTTCTACTACTTTCGTCATCTAATCTTCCTCGCACCCCTATAAATACCCACACCTCGGTATCAGAAAGATGCAAGAAAAACAAATATTAATCAAGCTTTTACTTTGGAGAGAAGCAGAAAGATTCAGAGAGTGAGCGGAAGAGAGATGGAGTTCCCGGTGATCAGCATGGAGAAGCTCAACGGTGAGGAGAGAGTAGCCACCATGGAAAAGATCAAAGATGCCTGTGAGAACTGGGGCTTCTTCGAGGTATGTCTGAGCCTCCTCCTCCTATAAACTGCTCTCTCTCAGCCTTCCAGCTCGCCTCTTCATCTAAAAATGGATTTTTTTTTCAATTTTTTAGCTGCTGAACCATGGCATATCCCACGAGCTCATGGACACCGTAGAGAGAATGACAAAAGAGCACTACAAGAAATGCATGGAGCAGAGGTTCGAGGAATTGGTGGCCAGCAAAGCCCTAGAGGGTGTCCAAACAGAGATCAAAGATATGGATTGGGAGAGCACCTTCCACTTGCGCCATCTCCCCAAGTCAAACATTGCTGAGGTCCCCGATCTCGATGACGAGTACAGGTATATAAATTAACATTCAATGGAGAATTCTCATTCAATGGGTTTTTCCCCTTGAAAATTAAACCTAGAGAGGTCATGATCGGTTGTTGATGGAGGAGTTTGTCTGGTATTAAATAAAGGTCACGATTACGTATAAATACTATTACATCATCTTGAACTTACTGAAGAAAAAAAAACTGATTGATACAGGAAGGTGATGAAAGAATTTGCATTGAAGCTGGAGAAGCTGGCAGAAGAGCTCCTGGACTTGCTATGTGAGAATCTTGGACTTGAAAAGGGGTACCTCAAAAAGGCTCTGTATGGGTCAACCGGCAGTCCAACCTTTGGTACAAAGGTCAGCAATTATCCACCATGCCCCAAGCCAGACCTGGTCAAGGGCCTCCGAGCCCACACCGATGCTGGTGGCATCATCTTGCTCTTCCAGGATGACAAAGTCAGCGGCCTCCAGCTTCTCAAGGATGGCCAGTGGATTGATGTGCCACCGATGCGCCACTCCATTGTTGTCAACCTCGGTGACCAAATCGAGGTATACACCCTGTATTTTTTGCCTGATCTACTGTAACCTGGCTAGAATCGAATCTGTCTTCCATTTTTCTAACCATGCTAAATTGTCTGAATATGCAGGTAATCACCAACGGTAAGTACAAGAGCGTGGAGCACAGAGTGATTGCTCAAACGGACGGCGCCAGGATGTCGATAGCTTCTTTCTATAACCCTGGAAGTGAGGCAGTTATCTATCCTGCGCCAGCTTTGGTGGAGAAAGAAGCAGAGGAGAAGAAGAAATTGTACCCGAAATTTGTGTTTGAAGACTATATGAAGCTGTATGCTGGACTCAAATTCCAGGCCAAGGAGCCAAGATTTGAAGCCATGAAAGCTGTAGAAACAAATGTCAATCTGGGTCCAATTGCAACTGCTTAACCTTCTTCTTCTTCGAGGAGGATTTGGAGTGTTTTTATTATTATTTAAGAGTGGTCATATAGGACTTAATTTGTAGTAAAGGCTTTGAAGAGGATGCTTTTGCTGTAATAAAGCTATGTCAGTTTATTGTAGTAGCGCGTGTCAACTTGTTCTATGTAGAAAATGACCTTGATTGCTATATATATTATAGACAACATTATTTTACAGAAATAATTTATATTATACTGCCTTTTTCTTCTTCTTTTTATCCTTCTATTCGTGAGGAAGTAAAGCCAAGAGCTCCTTCAAGTTCCTTCTTCCCCGAGGAAACAGAAGAACAGCGCGACCTAGCAGTACCATAAAGAAACCCATCACAGATAACGATTGAGATGCAGAAAAATGAAGAATTGTGCAATTATATAAATTTATATAATCGAATGGTATATATTTTTACTCAAGTTTAGAAAAATTCCCTAACATAGCAGCAAAACAGTTTCAAGTAATTCATTCTGAAATAAATCTGCTAGTACATGGATCAAAGATTCCTCTCGGCATTTACTAGTTGATTTCTCTCATCTCATCAAAGAGAAATTAAACAGTTAATCTCATGATTAATTTCAATAATTAATAAGCTGGAATAAATCAGAAATAGTATCTGTCATCATAGACATAACTGTAATTTATAGCAGAGAAAGCAAGCACAGGCACATTTGACAGTCACGTTCAAGCAAACCCCATCCCATTTGTTACATTTCGATATTTCCTAGGCATGGAGTTACCGAAAGCAAGGTTGTAAAATCCGTTCCGGGTACCGTTCTGGTTTTTTGTTTGGAACGGAACGTTCCGGTTTCGGTGCATTCCGGCGTTCCGTTCCGGTTTTGTACTGTTCATATTTATTTAATTATATAAATGAAAAAAATAAAATATTAATTTAACAAGTATAATTTAAATTCAAGATAAATGAAATTTAAATTATACAATACAAACATAATCTCAAAATTAGAAACATCTTTGAAATTCCAAAATATTATGAAAGTAAAATGTTCTAAAATAAAAGAAAAATACATCAAACATCTTCTACATCATTAATATAAAAATAAGGATCTTGATCTGGCCGTGGAACATAAAGAAAGTCGTCAACAAGACATTCCAATAGCTGGTCATTTCCACCAAGCTCATTCTCCTCATTTACACATGTCTCTTCATCATCTAAATTTAAAGTAGCGAAAGGTGTTTCGATACTCTCCCAACTTATGCCATCTCCATCAAGAAGACCGGGTTCTTCACAAATCCATTCATTCAATAGATCAATGTTGTCAAGGCTAATGAGATCTAAAGCATCTCTTGTTCTGCTCATATTCCTACAAAGAATAAACACGAAAGAAATTAAAAAATTAATAGCAATGTAATAGAAAATAATCACTAATATAATAATATTGATATTTTACTTACCTCTGTTGAATCTTTAGATTATAGCGAACAAATACTAAATCGTTTAATCTCTTGTGCTCAAGCCTATTTCGGTTTTTTGAATGGATGAATTCAAATACACTCCAATTTCTTTCGCACCCAGTTGCACTACAGCATTGACTAAGAACTCGAATTGCAAACTTTTGAAGTTCTGGAGTATCATTGCCGAATTGCTCCCACCATGAAACTAGATAACAAATTTTGAATAAATCAAATATTATAGATAAAAAAAAGACATTATATTGTAAAAAATAAAAGTTATTACCTGGATTTAACTTTTCTCTTTGACGAATAGCTAGGGTTATACCAAAAAGACCAGTTGCTCTCTTATACTCCTCAATTTGGGCACTGATGTTATCTTGAGTATCACAATCAGGAACCAATCTCATAATTGTGGTAAGCAAACCTCGAGTTACCTCCCTTTGTTTTGAAAAAGAATGCCTAAAAAATATTCCAGGATTAAGAAAACATCCTACTGCATGTAATGGACTATGAAGTTGCTTATCCCATCTAGCATCAATTACCCGAATATATGGTCCATATTGAGACATTCTATTTTTCAACCTTGTTTTGATGGCTTCTTTTGCTTTATCCATTGCCTCATATAAATATCCCATAGATGGTTTTTCTTCACTGTCTGCTAACCTTAGAACTCGTACTAAAGGCTCGCTGACGTTGACTATATGTGCACATCTCGGCCAAAAATCTTTATCTTGTAAAACTATAGCAGCAATTTCCTTTCCAACCCGACTTTTGCCATGACTTGATTCAACCCATTTTGTGCAAGTAAACATCTGTCGAAGCTCATTCTTAAACTTCAGTAAACATTGGAGGCTTAAGAAATGGGTTGCAAACCTTGTTATGTCAGGACGACATAAATCATGTCCATTTGTGAATTTTTTCCTCATCAAAGCTAGAACCCATGCATGGTTATATATAAACTTGGTTATATTTCTTGCCTTTTTAATGGTTTCATCAATCATTGGAAAATATCTCGGATCACAAATATTTTCTAGCATTAAATCAATGCAATGGGCAGCACAAGGAGACCAAAAAAAGGTGTCATACCTTTGCTGCAAAGCTTTCCCAGCAGCCTTAAATGAAGCCTCATTATCACTAACAAATTGGACAATATTCTCTTGTCCAACTTCTTTGACAACTTCATCAAACATCTCCAGCAATGTCTCTTTATCTTTTCGAAGTCCTGAAGTGTCAACAGACTTCAAGAATACGGTGCCTCTCGGAGAATAGGCAAGGAAATTCACAATTGGTGCATTCCTCCTATTTGACCACCCGTCAGCCATAATTGAACATCCATAAACTCTCCAATCAGCCTTGATACTTAAAATGTATTCATGGACATCATGAACTACATCTTTCAAAAGTGGTCCTCTTAAATCATGATATGATGGGCCTTTAAACCCAGGTCCTATGGATGTTACGGCATCTAGCATTGGCTGATAATAATACGAATTAGCACTGTTAAATGGTATATTAGCATCATACCACCATGTTGCTACGACTTTTCTTGCATTGTGTTCCATCTCTTTAGTAGCCATTGCACTTCTAATACTAGGCTGGGAACCCGGGGTAGTTCGTGGAGCAAATAAAGGAATCCTTCTTCCAGATGTACTTGTTCCTTGCACTGTCATTCTTCTACTTGTTTGTGAACGTATATCACCCGAACGAGGATTTGCAGCATCACCCTCTTCTATTTCTTCATCATTGGAAGCTGATTGAGAATTTCCAATATCAGTTCTAATTCTTTTTCTTCTCTCTTTCTCCACTGTCATGTCATCTACCAGTTGTTTCATTTGCCACTTAACCTCCGGAGGGACCTTTTTACAAGGTTCAACTTCACCTTTAATACCAGCAAGGTGGTACTTCAACCGAGTAACACCACCACCATTGATCCGTTTATTACAATAAATGCATATACTTGCATTCTTTACACCAGGAACCACCTGTCCATGAGCCCATGCTGGATCATCTGATCTTGCTGGAGCTGAATACATGGAAGTCCCACAACTAGATGAGTTTTCAGCCATGTAATTTAATCTGTTGTAAAAAGATAACACAAGTTAGGCATGTATCATTCTTTACTCCACGATTTGAAATTCATACCAAATTGGATTTCAAAACATGAATCTCTTAATGGACGATGCACAATGGTAAACAAAACTACACTTTATTCTCTATAAATTGATACTAGGGTTTGTTTCAATCCAACGTTTTCTATGTTCCTAGGTAGAAAATTCAGCCATACGCAATGAGACAGTGGTTTGAGAGCAGGTTAGTAACAGGCTTCAGCCAAGATCACTTTCATAAGCAGAAACTCTCACTAAAATTCGTGCAGATCGAAGGAGGAGAAGCCATGTCAAGCAGCCAGTTTTAAACTAAAAAATGAATCCTCGATGATGTATTTAGGTTACAAACCAGTTTCTGACTAAAACCCATGAATTAATTTGTCAAGCTAACAACAAAACTATATAAAAAGTTTATAAACCTGATGATCTGAATAGCAACAGAAACTGCACAAGTTTGGCATTCTTCCACGGAGAGAAAACCTGGACAGTTTACGAGGCCATAAACCAGATCGGGGTTCTGGTTTGACCTGAGTTTGGAGGAGGAGTGGGGACTGGGAAACCTAATTACTTTATGATCACGTAATTAGAACATCTTATTAAAGAAAATATTAATTAAAAGTTGATTGTATATAAACCTTGATCACATAGATTTGATTGAGCTCGTAATTGATTACATTGGCCGGTTCTCTGTTGTTTATCATCTTTTGGTGTGGTTGCTGTGCATAAAGGCAATCACAAACAACTTGAGAGGGCCGTGTTTCATTGTAAAGTAACAATCTAGATACAAGTTCTGGAAACCACTGGCAAAATCTAACATTTCATTGAATAATTGGAGAAGGCAGATTTACCCAATGCTCCAATTTAAAGAGTCACTCCTAATTTGTTATTCTGACTACTCAAATAAGCCTAAATAGCAAATCTAAAATTCAAATATATATATTAATATCAACTGAAAGCAAAGTAAGGCATGTAAGGGTCAAAATGAAGGTTCAACTTATGATGTATTTAACATATTGACACTTACAAGCATTGTAAACAAGGGACCAGGTTAAAAGTTCATGATCTAATACTCCTCCATTAATGGCTGTTTTTTATCGAACAAATGAACAACCAAAACCCACACTGAATAAAATAAATGCACAAGTATGAAGCTGCAAAGGACCATTAGCAACTCAACAAAAATATCTAATATTTGGAGGAAGGATTCAACTACAGCATTCCCATAATCCCTATTTAAATAATTACCAGTTAGTATACTGAATCCTCTCCAATTAATAGCAGCAAATAGCAATTAGCTCTAGTTGTTCAATGCTTTCATTTTTCAGTGGTTTTATTACGTCGAATCTTAATTTGCTTTTGAATGCAAGTTTCAAACTTCAACACAGACACGGCAGACAACAGGTCTGTTCCAAAAAAAAAATTAAGGTTGCAAATTGTTGCAGAAAGCAGCCCAAAGAGTTAAATAGCAGAATTGGCAGTACATAAAACATGAGCATCAGCCAATCAGAAAAGGATCATCATGAAAACTAAAAGCATTGCCATTATCAAGCATCAACAACATCAATCCCACATTCCCATAATCCCAGAAATAGGATTTTGCATTTCTGCAGACTTCTTCAAGGCTTCAAGCTTCATAATACAGTTAATACAAAATCTCAACCTATACACCCAGTCTTGCTCTACAATAAATTCACATCTATGCATTTTTAGAGCAAAATAGAAAATTTATTTCTCCATTCACATTCATGCATTTTCGACAGTTTCAATTTTTCAATAAATTAAAGGATTTGGTTCCTCAAATGTGTACCTTTAACTGGAGATATGGGGAAGAAGAACTACTGAAGATTTTGTGCCGCCGTGTGGAAGAAATTGCGCCGCCGTGTGGAAAAAATTATGCCGCCGTGATTTTGATTTTTGATTTAGGGTTTCAGAAATTGAGCTGATTTAGGGGTTGAGGATTACAAATTGAGCTTTTCAAGTGAGGGATTTCTGGATTATGAATCGAAAACAAGGGATTTCTGGATTAATTTGAGAGAAGAGAAATCGGGAATAGATTGGGGGAAATTTGGGGAAATCGTTCGTCTGGGTCTGGGAGAGTGGGAGCGGGAAGAAGAAAGGGAAAGGAGATGAATTGTTTGCCCGTGTATTGGCTAAACGACGTCGTTTGTTACTTATGTAAACGACGTCGTTTTGGCTTGAACCGGAACGGAACGCCCGATACGGAACCGGGGCGTTCCGGCCGGATTTTCCGGAACTGGCCGGGATTTTGACCGAGACAAAAACGTCGCCGTTTTGTCCCGGATTTTGCATTGGAACGGGCCATTCCGGCCGTTCCGGCTGAAACGGAACGGGATCAATAAGCCTGACCGAAAAAGTTCATCTTGAACCATACGAAACTTTTAGTTAAAGAATATATATATATATTAATTTAAAAAAAAAACGAATTAGCTCTATAAAACTGCATAGCTAAGCCAAAAAAGAAGTGAAAAAATCTAGCTTCCACAATGGTTCATGTGCAATGATTGCAGTTAGCCGCAGCTATTTTTCGTAGCCCCGTAATAGAATATTTTAAAATCACAAAAGATAATGTGATTATTTAAGATAATTACGTATGCTTACTACCCATGAAGATGATGGTACAGGTCCACAAAAAAGCATCTTTATGTTAAAAGATGTTGAAATCCATATAAGCGATCGACATGAGGGAGTGGAAAAGCAAGCATGTATCCACAGAACACTCTTCTGCACCAAACAAAACATCTCTTTTGCTTTTAATCATAACCGGAATCCACTCTCGAAGACAAAATAATTCTCCGGCATAATAATTGGTTTCAGGATATGTAATGGGCCTCTCCGGCACCAAGGTGCGCCACTACATTTTTTCACTCTCGAGTTTCTTCGCGTAGTTTAGTCCTGTTTGGGAAATCGATTTCGGTTGCTTTTAAAAATATTTTTCGTTTAAAAATATAAAAAAATAATATATTTTTTTTATTTTTTAAAAATTATTTTTGACATCAACACATCAAAATAATTTAAAAATATTAATTTTTTTATTTAAAATAAAAAAAATTGAATTTTGACTAAAAACCAATTTGGCCGCAGAGCAGGCACTTAGTCCAAGTTTTACTGTCATTCACTCTCTATCTTCTCGCTTCGATATCTAGGTCGAGGATTTAGTCCGGTTTTATGTGGGCATGAGAATTTGATCCGGTTAAAAATAAATGAATTTAGATCGTGCTGGTGTAACTTGTACTAATTGGACAGTGAGCTGTAACTCTTTGACATGCCACCTACCATCTGTTGTCCATCCACACTTTCTGCGGTACTCGAGATAGGGGTCCATGCAAGCAAAAGATATCATTTATCAACTCGGATAGGAGCAGCATTTAGATTTTGATTTGAGTATGAGTAATACGAGGAAAGTGGAATCAATTACTTCCATGGATATTATTTCTAATTTTCTTTAAATTCTGAAAGAAACCGAATAAAGGTGTTCCTTTTGCAATTTGATAATGCTCCGATCACCATCGCTGGTTGTCAGATTCTCCCATCAACTATCACAGTCCTTTTGTTAGGGGCCTGGGTGCACCGAGCAACGCATTGCTTGGAAGACGCGTGGAGCACTGTTAGCCCGCGCGGACAGCCAGCCAGCAATGGCTTGTGTGAATAAAAAGTTCATGCTGAAACGAACATGGAGTTGGGCGACGGATTTTCCAAGTCAAGTGGATAGATAGTAGCAACTCTAGCAACAGTGGTGCCAGCAGTTGACCGAAATCATGATCTGTTGTGAGGGAAAGTTGACCAAATCACGGTGGAGTTGTTAGTGTGTTTTGCTTGTTTATGATAAGTGAGGGTGTATAAAACCTTCTTTTGAGGTGTAAAACGTTTCGTTTTAAACAAACATGAGCGAATCAACGAGAACGGGTTGAATGAATCTAATGGGGGCTAGATTGTTGCGCGGTAATTTGAAATCCAAGTAAGAAAGATTATATATTAAAGTTTTTGATCTAGCAAGATCAAAAAGTAGGGTACTTGTTTATAAAAAGAAATAATATAATTGTATCAGTTGAAAAATAGCTTTATTTATACATAAAAAACGTCGAATATACATGGGTTGAGAAAAGTGAATGAGACATTCGATGGTGGAAACTTATGACCCATAATGGGAAGGTCTTCCAAGAAGGAAAGAACGGCAGCTCTCTTATTGGAGAAGATGGAGGACGAAGGAAAGAGGAGACCCCATGTAGTTTAACAAAGGTGATAAGAAGATTATGGGCATCAAGGATTGGTTCCGAGATATCATGGGACATTTGAAGTCATAGAATAAGTGGGAACGTATTTGGCTGCGCGAACAACTCCAATAAAAAAGCTAAAAGAAAAGGACAAAAAAAATATAATTTTAATTCTTTATTTTTATAACTTTAAAGAGAAAATTATATTGAAGAGCTATATTACCATTTTTAAAATTGAAGAGTTATTTCTATATATTTGATCAAAAGAGCTAAGAAATTGTTTAATATATTTTTATGTAGAAAAATAGTTTTTAATTGTACTTGTATTAATTATTTATTATTAATAAATAGTTATGTTAATGATATATATTAAAATAAAATTGATTTTTATAAATGGTTTTTTATATTGGAGTGAAAATATAATAAATACTATATTTATATTATTTAAAAAACTATATTATTAATCTAGCTTCTTTAAATGGTTGTTTTCGTCGGAGATGTTCTTAGGCCCTTGCAAACCATGGGAACAGAATAGTGGTGAAATCTATAGACAGCGTGCATTGGGCTCTGTGAGGATTGGGTTTATGTTGGCACCGACATGGGCTTGGGTCAAGCTTAAACACAGAAACTCTAGCAGCAGTGGTTTTGGAAGATGGCCGGTTGGTTGATGGAGGAGGGAAAACGCTGAATCTAGTTAAGGCTGAATTGCTGCACCGTGGGCTGAAATTGGAATTGAAAAGATATAGCCCTGTGACAACTTCCATGAAATTGCATGTAACCAACCAATCACCGGTGGGATTTTCTGCCTTCTCATCCTCCACAGCGGCCTCCCTTGTTGAAAAAACACCAAACGGACGGGCTTTCTTAACACCCTATCCATTTCGAAAACACCATATCCATTTCAGAGTATTAGCACCATATCCATTTCTGAAAACACTGGATGTTCATTTTCTTTTACTTTTTTTTTATTGGAAGTTGTGCAGGGGCCTAACACGCATCCCATCATCAGTTACAACACAGACAGCAAGATCTACCATTCATTCAAGCATCAATGGAATCTAATTGCTTCAATGATTCTATTAGTTGTTAAAATACATAAAACGGATATCTCTTTCAAGTTTCGAGTTTTTGTTTTCCATCTGCTCGAAATAATTGTACACTCTGCCTGGCCTTTAATAATCGTTGGCCGGGGCAGCCCAAGGGAAAGGAGAGCAGAAATTGTTTTATTCATATTCAGAGTTCATCGTGTCATCTAAAACCTCGAGACAGGCTATATATAAAAGTAAGATGTTGAAGCAGAGAACCAGATTGATCTACCGCGATAGTTGATGGAAAACAATTATTCCTTTTGCCGCATAAATGGATCCAGAAACTAATCACCTTTCCTATTCATTCCAAAGCTGGACCTAGGATTCTCTTCCACTAACAAAGAAAAGATAAGCAAGAACAGTTTTTAGTCCGGCTAGCGGTTTACCTCTTCGAGCATGAAAATGACAGTGGCATATGCTTTAAGGTAGAAACATCAAACAACTCCATAAACCTTTGATCTACAACCCTAGCCTTTGCTGCTGCAAACCGCTGATACTCGTCGAATATAGATGTTAGGCACCACCTTTGCAATTTTCTCAGGCAGCCCACAAGACAACCGGTTCGGTGCTGGATATAACAAAAAGCAGCAAGCATGAGTCAGAAGGTGTTGGCCCTAGAATCAAGTATGAACTCCGAGAAACCGCTAGCTAGAGAACATACCTTTCCTCGTTTACAATGAATCAAAACTGGATGATTCTTTGCATCTGCGTTGGAAACAAATATGAAAGGATAAGTTTATACCCCTCGACTAATAAACAATTTAATCAAGCCAGATATAAAACAAGATAGTTCGGGCGTGCTTGCATTACCAAGTACCACTTCAAGTGCTTCACGAATTGTATCCTGTGGGATGTTTACGAATGGCTCCTGGATGCATAATTGAAACATCACGTGGCAGCATAGAAAAGCTTTCCCAATATAATCAAAGAAAAGAAACACTAACAATGAAAAAAGTTACCTCCCGAGTTATTTTTTGAGACAAACATGCAAATTATACACAAATTTCATCAAACTTGGCCTAATTTTGACTTCCTAGTTTTTATCCATATCTTATTGAGCCACCTGTTTTTTTTTCTCTCTCTATATGGACCAGCTTACTAGAGCTTTCCATACCGCTTCTAAGAAACTCTTCGCTAATCCATGCCATATGTTTTGACCTGATAACCAGCAACTTTACTCGACATCTGCACCTGTATCTTCTCTCTACTGATTCTATGTACTAATTGACAATCTTTTAGTACACGCCACACACACAGGGGAAGCCTTCTAACCTGATAACCAGTATGTGTTTGTTTTGACCTAGAACCTTTTTTTTGTACAAAGTGATCTAACAGAGACCAAATATATACTATGCCTTTATCCAATTGTTCATTCACCAGGTCATAAGGATTAATGGCATGCGAGAATTTTTCCGGCTCGCCACTACCAGAATACCACTACGATGTATAATGATGATAGATGGAAGGTAAAGTGTATTTGATAGTCAAACTTCTGATTCAAATTAAGCAAAGTAATCTCATAAAAAAGATGACGACTTTAATATTGCACTTTAGCAGATGGACAAAAACCACACACAAACAAACATGAAATGAGGTAAACTGAGCTAAAATTGGATTGTAGTCATGCACTACTGACAACTATAAGGTTATACAATTTTTTCTCACATTTTAGAAACTTAAGCTCCTTGCTGCTTATATTAAGAGTGAATAAACACAACGCTGTACAACTTTTTATTGCAGAAAAACGTTTCTCTTTTGAAGCCAAGGACACAATATCTCCTGGAAAACTAGCTAGAAGTTGTACACCTAAGTTACTGGTATAAAAATTTGTGAACTCTAGAGCCAAACAATGCCATACTAAATCAACAAAAAACTATTCAAATTCCAAGAGTTTCAGAAGAGCTCAGGCCCATTCAAGCCATAAAATATTAAATTCTAAACAAAATCAGTTATTGGAGGATGTAATTTTGTTAATATGAATGTGCTAACAATCAGTAACTAATTGCAAGTGGAATTGTCAACAAATCCACCTATTTTTTTTAATTATTTTTTACCAACTCTCTGACTAAGTATTCAATGTATGAATGCGCATAAAAAACTTTAATTACTTCACACACACACAGGCATATTAACCGATCCAATTGTGTATCAAATTAAAATTCAAGCTGATCCAGCCTCTTTACACCTCATCTATAAGTTATTTCTTGATGATCCAGTTGAAGTAGGCCAGTATGATCATCTGCAAACTTGGCTACTCTTTATTTTTGAAAAACAAATGCTAATAAACTCAGTAACTCTTTGAAAATGCAAAAAGATACCAGAAGGCACTTGTGGATTTGTACACACAATTCCCTTAAGGATTTAGATTTAGATTCACCTGATTCGGATGTGTTCTATAACAGTGGCCATGGTTTGTGTTTCCATTTGACGATAAAATATTCATGATCCTAAATGTCAGTATTTCTTGTTTTTTATTTCCATCTCAAACACAAATACCAACAATCTTAGGATGCTTCAATTGCAAGAATTTAGAGAAAGAGCATAATATTCATGCCAACGCGAACTGTATCAAGATTTTGGCAACGTCTCAGGAGGAAAAAAATATAGAAAGAAAAAAGGTTTCAAAAGTTCTTCCACGATTTAACTAGTTTCGGTAAAAATAATAATATTAGATTTCAGACTTTGAAAAATAAAATTTAAAATACCAAAATAAACAAATTATGATGAAAAAGTGCTAGAAGGAACAGGATAGTACAAAAACATAAATTTGCAAAAGAAACAATAAAGGCCATCAACAGTGTTGGATATAATTAAAAACCTTTGTAGCAAATAACAAGAAACTTATTGAATGTTTGAAAATAGGGTTGATGTTGATTTTGAAAGTGATTTTTGTTAAACATGTTTTTAAGATATTATTTTTAACATTAGCATATCAAAATGATTTAAATACACTAAAAAAATAAAAATAAAAATTAACAATGAGTACCAAACACCCCCTTAGTCTCCACCGAATTTAACAATTGCATTGCATATTGTCAATATTAGATAATACAGTCATCACAAATTCAAATGAAAAACTGCAGGTTGCAGTTAATCATTCCAGAAAAAAACCAAGAAGAATAAATTCACATGTCTACCACCTGAAAGGATTCTGTATTACAATGATTCTCATTTTTTTCAAATTTTCTTATTTTGATGATTTCCTTTTTGTCAAATACAAAACTGCTGCTCCTTCTGAAATGTATAGATGTACACATGGAAAGGAAAGGACTACCACATGTAAGAAACTCCTAGATAAAGATGACAACCATACTTTTCTTTCTTTGAACAATCGCCTTACGAGTAAGAGAAAAGAACAGCATATGAAAAAAAAAAAACTGTCAATAATGCAGTAACCCAGGACCTCATGAAAAAAACCCTCCTCTAAAATCTTCTAATATTCCTTGCCCCCACATTGGATACAATTCTCTATTTAATTCTAATTAAATTTCATTATCAAATAAAAAAATCGATGAAAGATCGAGATCATTACGTGAACTCTAAAGCCGCAACTTGAAAAAAAATCAGATTCAAAACGGAGATTGATCTAGCTTAAGTACCTTGTAACCTTCGATCCCAAACTGATAGAGCTTGATTCCACCATCCTTTAGAAACTCCGTGGTCGCCTCTGGATACGGCTCGGGACATAGACATCTAAAAAAACCCTAGCTTCACCAATCAAAAAAGAAAAAGAAAAGAAAAGAAAAGAAAAGAAAAACTGAAAAGCAAGAGGAAAATGCTTACATGATAGAGCGGAGGCCGAGAGTTTGGAGAAAAGAGAAGTTATCAGAGTCAGGAAAACCAGACCTAAAGATGCCGTTATCTACCATAGCAAAGTTTAGAGGTGGAATAAGATTGAGTTCGTCTCCTACAACCGGATAAGGAGAAGCGACGACAGTAGGTAGACTGAGATCGCGACGGTCAAAAACTGCCACTTCGAAAGTCTTGCAGATTGCAGTGTCACCTCCGTTGGTGGCAGAGGTGGTGGAGATGTGGTCAATTTTCATGTGAGAAGATTTTTAGAGAGAATCACGACGGATGTTCTGATAAGTACTGTACTGCTACTGCTTTTAACCTTTTTGTTGTTTGGCAGTTAAAGAAGGGGGGAGAGAGAGAGCTACGGTTGCTTTTGCCGAAAGGAAAGTAAAAATCGGGTGGCGCTGGTCGTTATAAGAAACGTAGCGAGGTGACCATGGGTATTTATAGAACTCCTAGAAGTCGACTCGACTGGCCTTTTTAGACTTTTCTTTTCTTTTTGTTGGAAATAAAATAAATAAAAAAGTGGAAATATTTTGAAAAAGAAAAATTAACAGACGGCAAGTAAAAAATAAAATAATATGAATAAAAATATATATAGAGAGAGAGAGAGTATTGGAGTGATAATAAAATTTAAAAGGGGAGAGGAGAAGGAAACAACAGGAAGCACATCACAAGAAGGTATAACCACACACGCGTGCTTTATGCGTGTCGTAACGAAACTCTAGTGGATATTTTATAGGGAAACACGAAAATTATAGAAGCTCGTTTACCTGGTTCCGGCTCTTTTCACGCTTCGGCTGCCAATAATTGAACCGTTTCATGCAGTTAATGCTTGTACTCGCGGTGGCGGTCCTATTTGGCTTCTCATGGAAGAGGCGGCTGCTGTTGTATTGGCAAATTTTTTATGGTGGTGGTGGGTGCGAATACTTGTTTTTTTGTTTTTTGAACGGAGATAGATGGTGAAAAGAAAGCTCTTCTTTAGCTGCATTTCTTATTATATAGGTTTCAAGTTTATATTAGAAAATAATATAAATTATATTACGGGATTTTATCTAATATTTTGAATTTTGAGGTGAGATAATTCTTTAATATGATATCAGAGTCTTATTGACCCAACGGTTATGAGTTCAAATTTCACCACTCTCATTCTATTTGATAAAAATTAAGCACAAGATAGTGTGAGCATGTATGCAAGTTTCAAGCCCAGGAAGCTTTCACTTGAGGGGTGTGTGTTAGAAAATAATATAAATTATATTTTAGGATCTCACCTAACAGTTTGAGCTTTTAGATGAGATGATTTATTAACTATGATACCAGAATTTTCAAAATATAAAATCAATATTTATTGGGATTAAGATTTTATTTTCTGTAATTATATCAAAACTTGTTAATCTTCCACTCGATCTGTGAACTAGTTCAAAACCCGAGTTACTTGGTAAGTATATAAATCAAGACCCATGTGTTCTAATATTTTAAAAAATAATATTGTTTTAAATGGAAAAGAAATTGAAGAATTTCGAACCAATCTTTTTTCTTTTGTTATGTAAACTCATGTATTGATTGGTTAATGTGCGCATATTTTAAGTCTTGCTAAAAAAATTAATGCGAATATAGTTCGATATATATATAATTTATAAGATGTAAGATGCTCCATTTAATGCTTATTACTACATGTCATCTATCATACAAACCATGCTATATGAAAAATTAGGTATTTTCGGTTATGTGTGTGTGTGTGTATGAGTGCAACTGTCAAAGAAAAACAAAAGCTAGAAGATGGTTTCGCGTGAAAGAAGATGCATATCTTACCTCAACAGTCAAATTGAATTGTCTAATTTAGTTGAAAACTTTATCCTAAAGCAAAAGGGAAATTTAAATTAATTAAATGCCAACAAATTCAAACATATTGAACAACACACAATGAGCTGTCAGTGTTAGTTTAAAAATATGGTTAAGATTGTTTTTTAAAATATTTTTTTATTAAAAAATACATCAAAATTATCAACACAACATCCAGAAACATATAAAACATTAATTTAAAATAAAAAAATCAAATTGTTTTGAAAGCATTTTTCAAGTGGTTTCCCAAACGCCATCACAGTCTAAGAACTTCATCGCAACTTGATTTTATAATCTTTTATGCTTATTTGAAAGTGTATTATCAATTATTTTTTAAAATATTTTTTTATTGAAAAATAATTAAAATATTATTTTTCATATTAAGACATTAGAATAATTTAAAAATTAAAAAAAATTAAAAAAAAAAAAATAACCACAAAGTAGTTATAAACGGTGATTGCCAACTTCAACTGTCATAAAGGTGGCGAGTTACCATATCTTTTTTATATTAAGAAGAAAAAAAAAGCAAAAAAAATCGTGAATTCGTGGTCTTCGAATACAGTGGATACAGCCCACGTTAAATTTCTAGGCAGAGCGTCGTAAGAAGATGCTTGAAAAGAGCGTGCCATCCGCGCCTCCCTCTTCGAGTCAGCACCTCTCCCCCAAAATGAAAAGGTTATGCTAGCCTACTCATCTCCTCACTACAAACACTTGTCCGCTGAGATCACAACACTTGACGACGATTCTGAAACCAGCAGCCGCATCACACGTGTTGACTGCCGTCCCACTTACATGGTGGGTCCAGCGAGTGCACAGTAAATGAGGAGCACCGAATAGACTCCTAGTTCATGAAAAATAATAGCATTATTAGTAGTAAGTGTGTGGTAATATTTAAATTGATAATAATTTAGAGGAGGGGAATAAAGAGTACATTCGAAGAATATGCGGGGAGAGAATGAGCGACTGATGGGAAAGTAATTGGAGGGAAGTGGTTTGGAGATGTGAAGCGAGAGCCCTGCGCCACGTACTTTTTTTTTTCTTGGTTATTTGTCTGTGCAAAAGTCCCACGTCAGAAAGGGCACGAAAAGTGTACTGAGACAAAAGAATATGGCCCATTATTTTCTCTCTTTCTTCTCTCTTTTGTCACTGCTCGTTTTGATGAAGTTAATGTTTCTGTTGCTTTTTAAACCTTTTTAAAAATAATATTTTTAAAAACTTACTTTTAACATCCGTTCATAAAAACAACTTAAAATTATATATATATATATATATAAAATAAAAAAAGGCACGCCAGCTTTGAAAACAAACAGTGCTTAATTCTCTGTGGTGTGCTGACGTTTCTGGTCAGATTTTCTTTTTCCTCTTCAAAAAGGTTATAAAACTGCAATGCTCGTGGAAATGGTAAACGAGCAACTCCAGTGGTCCATCATTTAAAATCGTTAGAATTTGATTCGTTCACTTTAATTTATAAAATATATTTTTTAAAAAATAAAGATTTTCTCGTTTATAAAAAAAAGTACACGAGCAAGATCGTCTCTTATGGTTTTGGGTTGACCCATAATTAAAAACGTGGGTCTGCTCTTAGGGAAAGATTAGAGGAAGGGAAGAGAGGGGAGGCTGGTGGCCATTGCCCCCGGGCTTGAATGTTTACTTGGAAAAAAAAGAGGCTTTGAATAATTAATGATTGTGTTTTGTTTGGATATTAGAGTAGCTGAAAATGCGAAAAGATGGGTGATATGATACTGACGAAGAAGACACTCACGGAGACACACTTAAGTCGTTCTTCTTGTAGCCCTGCCATAAATTGAAATCTTCAGGTAAGCCTGTTGTTTTACCTCTTAAACAACACATTTTAAAAAAATGAAATCTTTTTATTTATTTTTTAAAAATGTTTTTATATGTATTTTTTCATATTATTTTGATGTGTTGGTATCAAAAGTATTTTAAAAATATATCTATATATCTTTTGATTTTTATTTAGAAATGCATCAAAATAATATATATATATATATATATATTTTAAAATCATCACATCAAAATAATTTTAAAATACTAAAAGATAATTTAAAATAGAAAAAATACAAACAATTGTCTTTAAAATATTTTTGAAACACACTTCCAAACACCCTTTTGATCATATATTTTTGTATTTTTCTTATTTTCATCCATTTTTTTATTAAAGATTTATTTTATTTTAAAATATAAAATCTCTATTCCTTTACATTGGACACAAAAAGAATTATAATTCAAAAAACAATTCACAAATTTTAAAAATGTGTTCAATAACAAGCAAACTAGGGATATTATATGGAGGAACCATAGTTGATCATATGAACTGGAAGTTCCCGAACTGTTTTACGCCGCCGAGGAATACTTTGACCGCTATTTCCATTTCCCAACATTCGTTACAGAGAGCAACCACTACCGGTCAGATCCCATCAAATAAAAAAAATAACGGTCACATTTCGTTTGTCGAAAAAGGTGTTTTTAAATGTGATTATAGCTGTTTTTAATGTGATTTTTATTTAGAAATATATAAAATTAATTTTTTTATTTTTTTGAAAATTATTTTTTTATCAGAAAATATTTTAAAAATACTTCCCAAGCATCCTCCAAGTTTCTAAAAATATCAGAAAAAGGTGTTTTTAAATGGTGGAGTTAAATGGGTTATGAATCAATTAAAACAAAATGTTATTTAGAGATTTATTTGACAATTAGTGATAGATGGACGATATTCGTCCAAAAAAAGAAATCAAATTAAAGTATAATGGACCCCACCAAAACTAGGGAAAATAGGTAGGAGTTCTAATGACATTACATATAACTAAAACAAGTCGTCCTTTTTACTGTTCACCGTGACTCATTGCCACTATTCACTGACAATTTGTCACGGTGAATCGCGGGTGTATGTCTGTTTTTTTTTTGCTTTTTGAACAGAAAGCCCTCCGAAAACGACAAAAAACGCCGCAGGTTTCAGGGGCTGAACGGTCATTAACCGTCTCGGTCCGGTCCAGCTCGGTTCGGTCGGCCGGTTTTTTTATTTTTTTAATATTACATTGCACAGTGTATTAACGCTTTTGTCTCTCGAAAAGGACAAAACACAGGCCTCGGGTTCAGGGACGTTACGGTAATTAGACATTTTTTTATTTATTTTTTCGCCGACAAGTGTCTGCGCGTCGCGGGACGCGCCGTTCGTTTAAACGCTCACGCGTTTTTCGCGCGGCGCGTGCGGCGTCCTCCGGCATCGGAAAATGCTCAAACGGCGTCTAGAATGATTTTCAGGTATGTTCTCTTCCACATGGGGCGGCGCGTGAGTCACAATTATGTCTGTATACGTGTCAATGGTCGTTTGAATTCCCCCCCCCATTTCTCTCTCCTGCCTGCGCAAAATGACGTCAGCTAAGCTGTTTTTTGTCAAAGTTCATTTCAGTCCCTGAACGTTATAATTTGTTTTTCTTGCCCTTAATGCTATTATATAAGTTTTGATTTGTTTCAATTTCGTCCTTCAATTGAAATTGATTATATCTTGAGCTTTCAAATCGGTCCTCATGCTTTTAATTTTTCGGGTTGGGCCGGAATTCTATATAATTTCGGTTTCAAAGTTTTCATTGATTTCAATTTCATCCTTCCATGCAAATTTATTATAAATCCTTAATATTTTCAGTATCAAAGTTTAATTTCTTTCAATTTTATCCATCTATGCAATTTTTGATTTCAGGTTTGATTTCGGTCTTAATTTTTTTTTTCAGGTTTTGTTTTTCAATATTTGGATTTACTTCAATTTTTTCCTTTAAATTAAATATATTATTTAAAGTATGTCAAATTAATTATATATTTGTATATTTGTGTCAAATTAAAGTATGTAAAACTAATTAGATGTTTTAATATTTATTGGATATTATCGCCTAAAAATATTTAGATAGAGAAAAATAATGACCTAGAATACAATTATATATTTTGCTATTGTTATACTAGGGGGTGTTGAGCTATTTTATTCCATTAAATTTCGCTTAAATACAAATTAAATTTCGCATAAGTGTCAAATATCTTGCATGTTTCTACCACACTGTTCTTTTTAGACGGCAAATAAATAATTATGCACGAAAAAACTTTTCTATTTCTTTTTTTTAAAAAATTGCAATATTTGTATTTATAATGTGTTATATTTAATATAACTGGGGAAAACAGACAACTCATATTTTTTAAAAAAACTATAAAAATCACTTCCCATTTCGATCACACTATAGATTATGTGTGACTAAGTATATGTGTTGAATATTTTTTTAATATTATCGCCTAAAAATATATAAAGAGAGAAAAAAAATGACCTACGATTTCTTACAAAAAAAAATTAATATCGGTATTCTTAAATATATTTAATATAATAATATGATAAAAAAATCTTATAAAAAAAAATTTGGCTTTGAATTTAAATTTATATTTTAGACTCCTTTTGTTTTTCCTTTTAAAAAATGGTGACCTTTTTTTCACATGTATTTTTTATTTTTTACTGTCCAAGTAAGCTGTTCTTTTTTAACCAGTTTTCTTTTTTTGTGTTTTTTTTAACCAGAGTATCCGTTGCAACAAATTCCTAATGAATCATTTCACCTTCTTAACAAAAAAATTTAACAAATTTAATCAAAAGTTTTTTAGCAATAGCAATATTCAATCACATTGTGGTTGAAAAAAACCATTTTGAACGAATTTTATCAATTACAATTATACTAATTAAATATTAAAATTACAAAATACAATATTGTTAAAATCAATTAATTTTTTACAGAGATAAAAAAACCCGGCGAAGCGGGCAAATCGGCTCGTGTGCTCCTATAATTGCTATCTCATGAACTTGAAAAAAAAAATTATGTAATGATCCATAATGCACTAAAAAATTGAGTTTTTGTTAAGCTAAAAAGCAGTGACGCGGCTCTACCTTCTCGCGAATAGATTACGGGTGTGTTTGGAAAGCATTTAAAAAATATTTTTTTTATTTTAAATAAAATTTATTTCAATATTTTTAAATATTTTAATATGTTGATGTAAAAAAATATTATTTTAAAATAATTTTAACTAAAAAATATTTTAAAAAATAACCACAACAACACTCGTAGTACCACAAATAAATACCTCAGAGTCAATCGTGTACAAGTTCTCCGATAGATGTTGTCGATCGGATCTCACATCTGATTGGTGCTCGCCCTCTGACTGGTGCTTGCTTTGTAACCCAGAAAGGTTATAAAAGCACCCTTTCGTTTTAATGGCGTGATTACAAGAACCCCTTCAAATTAATCTAAGGTCCAAAGCTCTGTCTGGCTTAGGGCATCTTTATTGCTTCCACTACTAGAGGTTGTGAGAGCAAGTTTCTGATTTATGCACACAACGTACACCACTTTACGGGCCGCACTTTACTTGCCCATTGCCATACCACGTACGCGTACGCAAACGCAACCATACTAAAATTGAAAAGGGTATGCTGTTTGGGAGTGCGGTCAAACCGGTGTTTGACCAAAATTCATTTTTTTTATTTTAAATAAAAAAATTTTGGTATATTTAGATCATTTTGATGTGTTGATATAAAAAATGATTTAAAAAAAAATTATTTTAATATATTTCTAAACGAAAAATCAATTTCAAAAATAACTGCAACCGCCTTCCCAAACAGCCATAAAGATTTCCTACGACTTCTTTATAGCTTCATGATATCTGAGAAAAAAACGAATGGAGGCTCGGTAATCTCTGGGATACGTGATCTCTAAAATTAATTTTAATTTTATTAAACAATATCTTTGAAATACAATATTAAACAACTCTTAAAAGTTTATTTAGCTTTACAATGTTTGGATTTGAAACCTCATCCACAAAAATATAATTAACACAAAATGTATGCAGTTAATCAAATGTATCTTTGAATTCCGAAAAGATAATCATGACTCTGACTTTCTTTTTTATTTTTGAAAAAAACAAAAAAAACACTCTTTATTCTTATTTTAACATGGGTTTTCTCTACTATAATCGAACACCAAATCCTCCATAACGAGCCATAAACATGCCTTTTGATGCGGGGATTTTTTTTTCTAGTTTTAATATATATAATTTTTTATTTTGTAATATAGTTTTTATTCTTTTATTTTTTGATTTAGTTTCAATCCCTTGATTTTTTTCAGTTTTTTCTGAGATAGTTTTTAATTTTTTGTTTGTATCTATACACCTCTACTCTTAGTTTAGATTTTAAATTTTTATTGTTATTTTTATTTATATTAAATGCAGTTTGCGTTAAAAAATATAGTAAGTTTGGTGGTGTAAAATGAGTGTAACTCTCTTATACATGTATAATTAAACGTGAAATGCTTGAAACATCTCCCCAGGTAATTTTTTTGTTTTTTCTTATTTAAGGCTACAAAAATTATTTTAATGTGCACTAAAAATGTGAAATCACCGGGACATCTCCACTGGTAATTTTTGATTTTTGTCTTATTTGAGGTAAGTTTGGTGGTGTAAAATGAGAGTGTAACTCTCTCTTATGCATGTATAGTTAAACGTGAAATGCTTGAAACACCTCTGCAGGTAACTTTTCTGTTTTGTCTTATTTGAGGCTACAAAAATTATTTTAATGTGCACTAAAAAAGTGAAATCACCGGGACATCTCCACTGATAATTTTTTATTTTTGTCTTATTTGAGGTAAGTTTGGTGGTGTAAAATGAGAGTGTAACTCTCTCTTATGCATGTATAGTTAAACGTGAAATGCTTGAAACACCTCCACAAGTAACTTTTCTGTTTTGTCTTATTTGAGGCTACAAAATTATTTTAATGTGCACTAAAAATGTGAAATAACCGGGACATCTCCATTGACAATTTTTTGTTTTTGTCTTATTTGAGGTTATTATGGTTATTGTACTATGCACATAAATAAAAAAAAATACCCTTGATACCATGATATTATTTTAAACACATTTTACATAATAAAATGAATATATAAAAAACTAATATATATTTTCAGATGTTCTACAACGCCACACGCGTTGTTCGAAATGTGCGTGAGTTTGAAAATTGACAGCGTTCCCGAAGACACGCCCACAATACCGCGATACAAAAGATAATTAAAATTGATAAATTACCAATACATCCATATAGACAACTCTTGGATTTTGTCTTATAGGAGGGTATATACATACTTATACAACTTGTAGTGCATATCAGCTAAGCCAGACACCACGATTATCAAAAAATAGAGTTAGAGATTAGTCGTGGTGTGCGCAAATTGACATAAATATCCTGGGTGTCAAAAAAAAAAATTTGGTCCAAGAATTAGTCGTGATGCATTTAAGCTAGCTAAGAGACCCCAGTTATAAAAAAAATATATAAGTGGGGAAAAAAATACCAATACACCCCTATAGCTAACTCTTGGATTTTATCTTATAGGAGGTATATACATACTTATAAAACTTGTGGTGCGCGTCAACTGATCCGGATACCCCGGTTATAAAAAAAAGGTCTTGGGGTTAGTTGTGGAGCACGCAAGCTAGCATGGACACCCCGGTTATAAAAAAAAAACTTGGGCCGGGGATTAGTCGTGGAGTGCTTAAGTTGACCCAAATATCCTGGTTATAAAAAAAATATAAAAATAAAATAAAATAAATGGATTCGGGGATTAGTCGTGGTTTTGGTTAAGCTGGCTGGGAGACCTTGATTATAAAAAAAAATGTATAAGAGAAAAAAAGAATAAAAAAAAAGCTTAGGCTGACTCGTAGACCCCGGTTATAAAAAAAGTATACAAGTGAAAAAAACTAAAAAAAGTATAAGCGGGAAAGCATTGCACAATCCATATTGTTTAAAAAAAAATTTCAGCCCGGGAATTAGTCGCGGTGCGCTTAAACTGGCCCGGAGACCCCGGTTATATATAAAAAATGTGTTAAGAAAAGTGTAAGAAAAAAAATAGGGAAAAAATGTACTAGCAAGAAAGAATTTTAGCAAAAACAATAGGTCCGGGGGTTAGTCGTGGTACGCTTAAGCTGGCTCAGATACCCAAGTTATAAAAAAACTATTTAAGTGGGGAAAAAATAAAAAATAAAAAAAATGTATGTGGGAATGCATTGTAGCAAGCTACAATGTTTTGTGAGGAGATGAAAGCTGGCCCGGACACCCTGATTATAAAAAAAAGATGGATCCGGGGATTAGTCGTAGTGCGTTGAAGCTGGCCTGGACACCTCAATTATAAAAAACAAAACAAAAAAATGTATAAGTGGAAAAAAAGTATAACCGGGGACAAATATTTTAGAAAAAAAACAAAAAAAAAAGTATTGTAGCAAAGAAAAAAAGTGGGTCTTGGAATTAGTCGTGGTGTGCGTAAGCTGACCTGGATACCCCGATTATCAAAAACAAAAAATAGATCCGGGGATTAATCATGGTGTTTTTAAGCTGACTTGGACACCCTGGTTATAAAAAAAAAAGAATTCGGGGATTAGTCGTAGTGCGCATAAACTAGCCTGGACACCCTGGTTATATATAAAAAAGGGGTCCTAGGATTAGTCGTGGTGTGCTTAAATGGCTTGGACACATCGGTTATAAAAAAAACAAAAAAATATATAAGTGGAAAAAAAATACAACCTGGGAAAAAAATCAGGGAAAAAAACAAAAAAAAGACATAATCAGAAGAAATTTTTTTTGTAGCGGGAAGCATTATAGCAATTCACAGTGTTATGTGTGGAGAGCTACAGTATTTTCCCACATATTTTCCCACAATATTTATATGGATAATATATGTGTCAAAGCCTCTCAATTATGCTTACGAGTTTGCTTTTCTTATTTCTGTAATTCCATATAATTAAATCGGATCAAATCAAAGAGATCATTTATAAACTGATTTTACATGTTTTTTTTTAGTTTATTAGGACACCTATTGGATCTTAAGCTACATGGTGGAGACGAGTCCTCTTTTATTACATAATTGATAAGGTTTTGAAACTCATATGAATGAGGGTTTTATATGATTAAATTAGGAGTTAATCAAATGTTCACTCAAATAACTATCTTCTTCAAAGTTAAGAAAAATATATCTTGATAGGCAGCATCTCAAGATACCTGCAAAAAGTCTTCATTGAAGGATTTGAGGACACTAGAAAGATAAAGTCAATAATTTTATAGTGAAAAAATAGAAATAAATATGCTAGAGATCAATAAATTCTAAGATTAATGTTGAGAATCACCAATGTCTTGGAATTGAACATGAATGTATTTTTTAATATAAAACCTTGAACCTTTTACCTGGATAATTTAATAAGTATCATTAATCTATGAATCTTTTTTTTTAATCAATAAAAAGGTAGAAAAGTTAATATATGGATTATTAATCTATAACTGAGTTTTTATTTGCTTATCTAAACCCACAAAATATACTTTTCAGAAATAGAATTTCATCGAATAAAAAATATAATCAAAAGTCTTAAATGATGCATCGTTTGTCTCTTTTTTTGGTTTTCTTTTAAAGATCAAACGTTTATCAATGTGGTTGGCTAATATTTAAAGGTCGGCACCCATTAACTCTCCGACACCTTTTCAAGTTAGCACTGACACGATTCATCTGTAGTTTAACTTGTAGAATATGATTTCTGGAAGAGATTTCTTCTAAGTTTCGCCATGCACCACCACATTCAAATATTTATTTTACGGGAATGGTTTTTAAAACCATATTTTAACCAAATCTTTATATATATATATATATATTACGTTCATACAGTAATACATTTATCAATCTAAACGCAGTGTCAAATATTGACTTTACCCATTGTCCTACACACACTCGGATAAAGAAATATCAAACTATATATATTGATGATTTTTATGGCTTGTATCGTTATAGGCATCCCATTGGCCATTCCCTCGTGGACACGAACAGAACTACAATGATGTGACAGATGAATGACTTCGTGCCTGTCTGAATATATTCAACATGCCATTGTCAGTAGATTTAACCATTCAAAACAAATATTTGACGGGAAATTTTTAAGTTTGAGTACACGAAAACCCACAGCCAAAATCATTGAGATTTGTTCACTTATATTATATTTTATTTTTAAAAAAGTCTTGAGGGAGATACTTATGATATATATAACTTGGGCAATACCTAGAAAACCAGAAAGGGTCATGGATAGAGCTAAAGTCAAGATTAGATATCGTTAAAGGTCAACAGAAATTGGGACACCGTACGTGTATGATTTGCTCGAACTTCTGTGTTCCGATGTGATGGCAATTATTTCTCCTTTTTATTATTAGTTAGTTTGTTTCACTTTAGTCTCCTAATCCTTTCACATTAAACTGCCGAGCTTGCCTTTAGGGGAGTGACTGCATTTTCTTGCATGAACTATGGGCAAATGTCAAACGTAGAACCAATAATGGAGAGGAAAAGAGGAAGTTCCGTGAGAATAATGTCCATTGATTTTTTAGTTAGTAAGTTTACCAAACAAGCAAGACTTACTAATGGATGATGGGCTGATATTAATTGAATAAGAGAGGAGAAAGCATCCACTTTATAGGGCAAAGGGATAGTCTAGCTAGAATATCTTTGTTTTTGACATCCACCCAAGGTGTAGAATAAAAAAAAAAAATTACTTGTGAGAATTTGTTTTTTTATTATTGGATCAATCACCTCAGTATCCCTTCAATTATTAGAATCAAAATGATATTTCACAATACGAACGTGTTTATAAATCTTGTCGAGTAAATGTAGAGAATTAAAATGAGAGAAAAGAGAGAGAAAACTATGTTTTTTAAATAATGAAAAACTTGTTTTGTTATATAAGTTATGTCTCTTTTTATAAAGTAGAAGAAATAATTACTTTCTTTAGTAACTTTTCTAAATACTTGGACCAGACCCATTCCTTATGGACGGACCAGGCTTAACCCAATAATTAACATCTCTTAATTGCCCATGAAGGACTAGATCTTTCTAATACATTATATTTCAAACTCGCACAATAACTTCATACTTGACGAACAAACTGTGCGACCAGAAGCGCACAGAGAGATGAGCTCCAATACATAAATCTAATACAGGCCATATAAAAGACTTCACCTCGTAATTAGTTATAACTTAAAGTGTACTAATATACCCCAAACAATTTTTAGTTACACATGAATGAATATATTTCTAGTAAAAAGTCTTGAGTACTAACGTAAAAAGACATAAAGGGTAAGATTTCAAGATCTTAGATATGATATCTTGAACTCACGTAACAAAGAGTCAGATATCCATTCTTTACTTCTGTAATGGTCGTTAACACATGTAGTATGAAATACATGTTATAATGGAGCATACTTTTTTTTTTCTTCTAAAAACAAATAGTGTATGTTGTTGCTCTCCTTGTTAGAGGAAATGCATTATATGAGTCTGAATCTTGTTGCCAAAAACATAGACATCAAAGGAAGAATTTTCATTTGCTCATTATCATAGACATCAAATAAAGAATTTCATACTCGACTTCAATCATAATAGACACATAAATAGTGAGAGTTCATTCATGTCAATTCTTTTATTTAAAAACCTCATCTTGATCCCAATAAAGGTGACTTTTTACTAATTATTTTTAGTTAAGATTGGTCCCACTACGCTCAAGTTGTTTTTTGAGCATTAAAACTCAATTAGTCTTATCTCTACTCACTTTACAAGTGCTAAAGACAACCACTCATGTGAGTGAGTCAATCTAAGTCTATCGATATACTTTAACATTCAAATGATATTTATTCATTACTCAATCACTGTAAGCTTTGTATGATCCTTAAAACTAGTTAATTTCTAATTATATTTTACATAGGATAGGAGATTTCACATGTCTAATAAATATATCTCTTGGTATTGGTTTTGTGAGTGGATTTACAATCATTGAATTTATATAAATGTGTTTTAGGATCACATAATGTTCGGTAATTGCTTATCTAATATAGTGATATCTCATCTTGATATGTTTGGTCTTTCCATGGTATTTTAGATATTTGGCTATATCTATTGCAACAATGTTATAATAATAGATTGTCAATGGATCTGATGCTGATTTGATATTTTTCAAATGATATAGGAAATTTTTTAATCAAATGACATCTTGTGTTGCTGCGGAACAAGCTACATACTCAACCTCCATGGTAGATAAGGTCGTACAAGATTGTTTCTTGCTTCTTTATAATATTGCATTATCATTAAGCAAGAAGGCATATTTTGAAGTTAATTTGGATTGGTCGACATTTTTTCCTTAATCAACATCAGAGTAACCAATTAATCATAAATCTTTTTTTCTTTGGTAACATAACATGTAATTTGAAGTTCCTATTAGATATTGTAGAATTTTTTTTACTATCATTCAGTGTTTATGACCAGGATTTTATTGATATCAACCAATCTAACGACATAACAAATATCTGGACATGTGCATATTGTTGCATGCATTAAACTACCAACAACACTGATATAAGGTACTCTAAATATTTTCTCATTTTCTTCTAAAGTCGTGGGACATATATCACAGCTTAAGCTCAAACTTTTATCAACAAAAGTGTCCATTGGTTTGCTATTTTGCATGTGATAATGCTCTAACATCTTTTTAATATAAGTCTATTGAGTTAAAACCAAAAGCCTTTTAGCGTGATCTCTTATGATTTTCACACCAAGAACATAATTGGTCTCACCCATGCCTTTCATTTCAAATTTTAAAGATAATCATTTTTTAGTAATATCAATCATCTTTTTGTTACTGTCAACTATTAAGATGTCGTCAACATATAATGACAATATTATAAAACTATTGTGAGAACATTTTAAATAAACATAATGATCTTCTTCCATCATTGTAAAACCATCATTAAGGATAACTTGATGAAACTTGACATTTCATTATCTAAAGGCTTGTTTAAGTCCATATATGGATCTATTAATCTTATAAACTTTGTATTCTTGTTCTTTAGTCTCGAATCCTAAAGGTTGATCCATTTAGATCACCTTATTTAGTTTTCCATTGAGAAATGCAGTTCTAACGTTCATTTGGTATAACTCTAGGTCCATATATGTGATTATAGGTGAAATAAAATGAACTGAAGTAATCTTCACAACCAGTAAGAATGTATCTTCATAATCAATTTCTCCTTCTTGAGTGTAGCCTTTCGTTTTTAGTCGAGCTATATAATGATATATTGACCCATCCACCTTATATTTAACTTTAAGAACCCATTTATTTCTAATAGATCTTCGTCCTGACAGTAAATAAAGTCTTGGACTTGATTAGTTTTCATCGATTTAATTTTCTTCTTCCATAGCTTGGATCCAGTCTCTTGCTTTAGGACTAGATAAAGTACAACTAAATGTTTTTGGCTCTTCATCATCTTGTGGAGCAATCATTAATGATTCCCCTTCAATATCAAATCGACAACAAATAATTGGTTCACGAATGCTTATATGAGGTTCAAATTGCTCATGATCTTGCTCTATGAGAGTAAGAATAGACAACTCCTACTATTTCTATAAGGATTGAAAGTTTCATCTAAATCCTCTACTAAATGGTTTGTTGCCTTATAATCTAGATTTTTCATTTCATATAATTTAAAATCTTTTTTAACTCACTTGTCTTTGAAAAAACCTTTTATAAGAATACAATATAACATGATTCAATCTTTGTCACTCTTTTATCATCTTTTTCACCAATAAATACATATCCTTTGGAATGTTAGAATGTCATATAAAAATACACTTCTTCCTCCCAAGGCCAAGTTTCCCATATTTATGAGAAGTATTGTGAATATTAGTTGCACACTCTCATAGATGAAAATATCCTATCTTAGATTTAATGTTATTCCATAAATCACATGGGGTGGATGGGATAAATTTAGAGGGCACATGATTATGTATGTAAGCAAAAGTTAATAATACATCTCACCAAAAGATAATTGGTAAGTTAGTTTGCGCTATCAATGACCTAACCATGTCAAATAAGGTTATATTCCTTCTTTTTGCTATATCATTTTGTTATGATGTAACGAATAGTTAGTTGTCTAGCCAAATCTTGGTCAGATTAAGTAAATATTTGTTATATTTATTTTAAACTTAATACTGGTACAGATCTAGGGCAACTCATCCAGCCAATTCTGGCTCTATAACTATTGTTATTATAATATTATTAGTTTCAACATTTAATATAAACTATAGTAAAAAATATCTAATTATTTTTAAAAATATGTAAGTTTTACAACAATACATATTTAAGATAAAATATATTTTTTTCATATCTATTATGTCTTGTCCACCATAATCAAACAAGATATAAAAACAATAATTTTATCTTGCACATCATTACAAAATATAATTTTTCTTTGTCTCCTTTTCTATCTTGTTATTTTTTATCATTGTCCTATTCCGGTACACTAACCAAACATTACCTTAAGCTTTAAGACCTGATAGAACCTAAGCATAATTTGCAGATTGAATACAAGGTAGATCAAAGACATGCACCAGAAAAGAAAATTTTTGGATTTGAAGAAAAAAAAATATGATTAGATAATTAACTAACATGATGTCGTGAGTTGATTCAATTTATTTTAACAAAAAACAAAATAACTAAATGTTGAAGGATGCAATTAAAAAAAGAAATCAATTAAAATCTAAACATAAATGGATTTCTTATTAAAGTAAAATCTCAATTCAATTTTATAATAAATAATTTCTAAATATTTGTTATGCTTAGGAAGATTAGTCATATTAAAACACTTTCCTTATTAAACCCTGTTTATTTGATTTACATTGACAAGATTAAGGTTAATGGTAGGTACTTTCTATTTTTTCTGTAGAGGTGGCACCCTTACATAAAACTTTATGAAAACTTCATATAATAAGATAAATTATTTTCACTTTATTACGATATAATCAAACACCAAAAAATATTCTTTAAAATTATTTTTCATAATAAAATATTACAAAAAATTATAATATATTTACGCAGTCCGCTTTTCTTATAATCCTTTTTTTTTAAAAAAAGAAATCTACTTTTTAACAAACAAACAAAACTTGAATCAACATTTTTTTTTTTAAAAAAATTCTAGTTAACTAGCTAAACTCGCAAATCCGGTCATGACACTTGAACAACCCAATAATAAACCTAATTCAGTGTTAGAGAATATGTGAACTGGGTCATCAGATCAAGATTACCTCATGAAAAAAATAAACAAAGCATCTTAATTTAATTTAAGTTAAGTTGCCAAACCTACAACCCTGGTCATGAGATTTTAATAACCCCAAAGAAATCAAATTAAAATAAATTATGAAGTTTAATTCCTAACTAACTCAACAAGATTAAAAAAATAATAACTCAAAAATTAACCTGGGTCAACTTGAGTTAATCTGCTAAACAGTATTATTAGATCATACGATCAAGATAACCTAATAGAAAGTAACTAGAAAATAATACTAAAATATAATTTTCAATCAATTAATATTAAATGATGAATCAGGAAAAGTCAATTAAAAAAACAAATCATCCTATCCGAGTTAAGCAACCAACCTTGCGATATTAGTCATGAAAATAAGACAAATCAATAAAAAGTAAACATGAACTTGAATGTTGAAAAATGCACTAATAAAAAAATTATTTTAATAAATACTGATATGTGAGGAAAGATACAATAAAATCAAATCACCTTTTATTTTATTTTATTTTTAATGATACAGCTAGATATATGCAGTCTACCTCTGCTAACAGAAGAGGCCATGTAACAGGCCCAGCCCCAGATGACATACTAATTAAAATATTGCTTCCACCTGCAGTTATTTGTTATTGGAGCTGCAAAAGTTGCGCGCTCTGGTGGGAATTCATCGTAATTTATATTTTGATGTCAGCAACCAACCATGCTTAATGCCTCCAAAATTTACGCCAATTTGAGAGCAGCTCCGCGCTGTATGTGGCCCAACCCAATTAGTTTTTAATGAATTAGCCCAGCCCATTCTTTATCTTGTGCCATAAAAGGCCCTACAAGAGTCTGGGCCGAGTTAGCAATTTTATTTTCATGAAGCTAGAAAAAAAAAGAAGCAGCTAATTTATGAATTTCTTTAACCAATCATTTATCTTACGCTAATTGATAGACTGACCCCATAACTATTGATAAATTCAACTTGGCCCATGATCTTATGATTTTCTGATTTTAGTCTCTCTAACTAATAGGTCAAAGCAATGCATCACAAAAAATTTGAATAATGATTTGAGATTAAAAAAAATCAAAAGGTCATAACCAATAGTTCAAGGGTGATTTTACAAATTATTCTTTATCTTATAAATAGGTGCTTGTCAATTGTCATCAAAGCATAAATAACTCCTTTCTCTTGGTAAAAATATTCTCAAATTAGATTGCGCGACAATTAAAGGCCTGTTTGGGACAGCTATTGCTGTATCTTTTCAAAGTGCTTTTTGTGCCGAAATATATCAAAATGATGTTTTTTTTTTTTTTTTAAATCATTTTTGACATCAGCACATCAAAATGATCTAAAAACACCAAAATATATTCATTTAAAATAAAATAAAAAATTAATTTTTTTGGAAACGCAGTTTCAAAAGCTGTCCCAAACAGCTTCTAAGACTTTGCATCTTTGAACTAATTTGTGTGATAATAAAAATAAATTATCTCAAACGATTTTAAAATTACACCTTCCACGTTACTCTTTTATATTTAAATAATAAATTCTACTATATATTATTTTCAAATTCCAAACTCATGAGTTTCTAACACATACAATCTTGATTATGCATGTACATCAATCATTTACATGTGATTTTCGTGAAATCTGAAATTATTTGTAAGTGTTTATGATTATTTTTTTAATAAAAATGTGAGAAATAACTAAATACTTATCTTGAATATCCATGTGATTTAATTAACATGATTTCTACTTGTAAGCCTCCAAAAGGTCATTCCAAGTAACTTAGTACTCCCACGTTAATTTGTGATTTATGTTTAAAATCGAGGCAAAATATGATTAACGTGATGCTCTCAAATCACTATAGATTTTGTCATACTTCATGTTATACTTGTATTTCATCACCTAATTAATTTAAAAAAAATTCCTTTTTTCTTAATGACATTTTACACAACAAATTCAGGGAATGGAAGGACTTGAATGAGAAATTTCTAAAACTTTAGAGGGGCAATTGAGAAATTGTATTTAATTTAGGTAGTCATTTTATTCGGATTGTTTGAGTTTTGTCAATATTTCACCCATAGCCTTTCCTTTAATAATAGCTTACAACACCAGTGTAGCTCACTATGAAAAAGAGAAATCTTCTCCAGGTGGCGGGTAAATGAATTGATCATTTCTATAAGTGGAAGCACCGTGCCCATGGGCCATGACACCACCAAGGCCCAGAAACGAATCGGTTGGCATCGCTCAGGCATCCTCTTACAGACTTCGGCTAAACCCTAATTTACAAATCCTTACTTCATCCGTGAAAAACATTAATACCACTGGTTTTTTTTTGTTTTGTCGATGGAGGAGCACCATCGACAGGCAATTTCACTTTCAAAAGGGACATTAAATAGGAGGCCCGTGCTGAGATTGACCTTACGATGCATGCAGAGTGCGGACTGCATTCATTTTCTGAGACTGCAGTGTATAATTATTACACGACATAGGAATTAGGGTTTTGGACTTTGTTGAAATGCAGACAGGAACAAAACGAACAGTCAATAAAGTGGAGCTTGTTGCAAAGGCCCTTTTGTATCTAAACTCCTAGGGTTCTGTTTACGTTCTATCCTTTTCTTTCTGTGTCAGCAATGGAGGGGGAGGGAGGGAGAGAGAGAGACGTGGACGGTTTCGAAATGGTTGGTGGGCAGAGCTTTCATTTATCAGGAATGTGTAGAGCTACTAAATCAATGGTCAAACGTAACAGAGCTCGCATTATGAAAACATAATTTATTTCCAAATTTTAATGTTTTCTTTTTATTTTCCCCCAGTCTGCATGGAAAAATTGAACGATAAGGGGGGGAAAGGAAGTCAGTCCCAGCTACGATGTGTGGTGTTTTTTCATGAAATTTAATCAGAGATGAGCATTGATGCTTTCATGACCAGGAATCACTTGGTTTGAATTGAGGGATTTCTTGATAAAGATCACCTTGGCTTTTCCTGTTTACGGTGATCTTAACTATTACCTGTTTAATTTCTTCCTGAATCCCAATGCAGCTAATGCAAAGGTAACTAAAATAGCCTGAGAACGCCATCTCGGAACCATGCCATGGTGACGGATGAAGCTTGATTTTTTTTTTCTTTTTTCATGTCTTTAGCTTTATTTAGGTATTTTAGTCATCTCGTTTTAGGCATTTAGTACCTGTTTGGGAATGTGGTTACGGTTGCTTTCGAAAATGCTTTTTGTTCTGAAATATATCAAAATGAAGTTTTTTTTTTAAAAAAAATCATTTTTTATATCAACACATGAAAATGATATAAAAACATCAAAAAATCTAAAGTAAAAAATAAAAATAAAAAAATTTCACTTTTTTTCAAAAGCGTTTTTGAAATGCAGTGTCAAACACCCACTAGCACTTGTCCACTGTGTGGGGATTGATCATAATTAGGATTAATTATCAAGAAAAGCTTATTTGGCTCAAACGAGAATTGCATTATTGTCCATATTAGGATTGATATTTTTTTTATAACATCAAAGTTTGTAGGTCTAAGTGGATCCTCCTTGTCCATATTAGTTAGAATTAAAGCTTCTCCACAAAAGAAAAGAAAAGAGCCTTTTATCCCATATGGTCCTTTATAATTTGACACCTATTTACTATGATCTTCTCTCGATGCTAGAGAAATCTTCTTCAACATCAGGTCTTATTCTGTAAACATTATTGACTTGACCTTCTTGTTGTATACTTTCACCATTTTGCTTTAATATAACTGGTGGCGACAAATGATTGTCAATCTCTTTTTATCGATCAAGTTTAACCACTTAAATCTTAGTTCTAGTCACTCTAACTCATCTAGTTTTGTGTCTTTTAGAATGTCCTATGATGGAATCTCTATTTATAAAGGCACAACCATCTTTATTCCATATACCAAAGAATATAGGGTTGTACTTGTAGAAGTTCTGATTGTGATACGGTAACTACCTAGTGATAACCTTACATAAAGGTAGCAAAGAGGTTTACAAGTAATGTTTGGGACATGGTGTGACTGTCATTACCGAGTAAACACTCGGCTCATAGTTAGATGTTTCACTAATTTGAAGCTCTACTAAAATTTATGAGAAAGACTACTACTCCCTACATTAGAATTGAGTTTATTCACAAAAAATAAATTTCATGTAGGCATTAATTCATACTCAATGTGTGTATGCATGAACATAAAATAAAAATACATGTTAAAGAAGTAAAAACATGTGCTAAAAGTAAATTAAACCAACAAAAATAATCAGGCAAACAATCAAATAAATAAAGTTCAATCTGACCAGACTAGTTTCTAGTGGAGTATTATCCTATCATGACGTGCACAACATCGAACAACATGTCTATCTCATGAATGTGGAAGGAGGTTTTAGGTATAATCATAGAGTTATGATTATAGAGTTTAGGAATCGTCACCTAGTATTAAGGTAACTAGAAAACATATTAGTTCGCAAAAAATAACTAGTTATGCAAGAGAAAGACACATCACCCTCAATGTATTTTATCAAAGATAAGTTGTATTGTTGTTTGATTATCTTTTGAGGTCAAGTTTTTATTTATTAGTCTCATCTAAGGTTCAGGGTAGATCTCCCTTCATGATAGCGTCTCTATTTTTTTGGGTAAAAAACCTAACTATTATATAATCTAAATTTTAGCATCGTGTTTATTTTTTATATCTTATTACCAAAAGATATACTCTACATTTTAGTTTTGCACCTGAAATATTAAAGTCTATAATTAAATCTTAATACTTCAAATATTAATTAAACAAAATAATTGGTGAAAGATTTTTGTTATTTTAACCAAACCCTAAAGGATAATCATAAACTCGTTATGATATCTATTTTGCATTTTAAAACATTAGAAATATGCAGTTTTGTTTTCTTATATATATATATATATATTATTAAACCTTCTAAGTATTATTTTCGGATTAAAAAAATGCAATGAAACAGAATAGCCAATGTATTCGCCTTTCTGCGCCTCATAACATGCAAATTCACGTGATTTATGGATATATATATATATATATATTATATATATATATAGAGAGAGAGAGAGAGAGAGATACTCTAAACCTATAATTATTCATAAATACATAGAGAGAAAAGAAGAGCACAATGTATTCTCTGCTGAACCTTTCATGATCACCTCTTGCATCTTCAATGTAAACACACAAATGCTGCCTCAAAGGATTCTCTCCACTTAATTATATCAATATTAACTTAAATTTAGAGAGTTTTTTAAGCTCATCAGACTAGTTTTGCATGTATTTGTGAAGCTCAAGTTCAACAAACACTTTTAATTGCTGATCAATTTTCAGAATCCATCAATCACTTGCAGAAAGCTCAATATCCTTTGAAATTTACTCTAGACTCGTAAGAGAACAGCTTCTTCTTCTTCTTTTTGAGCTATGGAAGATCAACTGGAGTTTTGGTTTCAGATTTACACGGGGGAATATTTTCCATAAGCCTTTATACAATAGTTTGCTGCTTTGCTATCGAATATTCCCAGGATAACATATTCCCATTACCCGTCCACCCTGTAGCTGTAGCTGTAGCTGCACCTTCCTATGTGGAAAACGACACATCAACCCACCTATTTTTTTTGAAGAGCCATTAAAAACCCTAGACCTTTATTTCATGCTGAGTCCACACTTTGCATATAAATAGCAGCACCATCTTCCTCATATTTCATGTCACTGTTCAGAAAATATCAAATCCCAAGAGCCATTACTGTCTCCAAAACTATGTCCTCCTCCCGGCCCCCAAGCTCTCTGGTTCCCACCATGGCTCAACCGGGAACTGTGACACCAATGTTTGTCTTGAGTCGGGGTGAAGAAAAACAGAGAAAGATGATGCTAATATAGAGGCCATGGCTATATCTCTCCTGAGCTTATCCTTCTTATATATCCTTTCTTCTTTCTTCAAGTCCATAAAGATGGCTTGAGTTTTCTTGACCTTGCAAGTCCAGGAACATGGTTAGCTCGGTCTTTTCCGTTTTGTTAGATGCTCGATATGCTTCAAGACCAAGATATATTTTGTTTTTGTTTTCTTTTTAATGTGATTCTCTACTAATACTTCTAATTGTATATATTTAACTTCAATTATTTCCTTATAAGATGCAGCTTCTTTTGTTTTTCTGTACGTGCGTAGCATGTTGTGGTCTCCCTCTCCAGTCTTCCTTTCAGTTTTTTTCTTTGGATGCTGTGGGTGTCGGCTTGTCAATTATACAGTTTGCTTCTTGGCTATGTATATATCTTCTAACGTACTCGATGAATTCTGATCCCATTCACTCAAGGAAAAACATATCTACTTTAAATACATGTACGATTTGAATGGAAGGAATTTCACTACTTGTGCTCACAAGATATATAGTCCTTTGGTTGTTTTTCTTTTCTATTTCACCACATTATGAGTAATAGACATACATACATACACACACACACACACACACATACATACATACATACATATGGGCAGGCTATGATGAGCTTACCCTTCTCATTTCTGCAGATCAACCAAAAAAGCATGTTCTACTTGTGCTTTTATGATTTTCTTGTTACCTCTCTAGCGGCCATAGGGAAAAAGGGAACTGTTTCACTTTTCTTCATTTTTCATTTATGGAAAGGGAAACAATTTAATGAAGAACAAATCAGCATATTCAAATTCTCTTGCAATTAGAATTTTAGCTCGAAGATAGCATTGCTTATAAGCTTTCATTCACTTCCAGTAGCTCTAAAGAAAGAATTATCCACTGGAGTGTACTATTCTTTTTTAAAATATGAGAAATGATTCAACCTAAAAGTAATATAAAATAATTTACAAGTTATAACCACCGCAAATATCTAACAAATAACCATCGGCAAAAGAAAGAAGACATCGTCCGTCCAGGAAGGCCTCCAGATAACCTCCTGTCATTCGTTAGGTTGTGCATAATGAGAAATCCATTGATACAAAAAAATCTATTATGGAACACTGACCACGCAGCCCAATTAAAGATAGGTAATCAACTTCCATGCATTACAAAGTTTCTCATTCTTGCAAACCATTCACAAAAACATTTCTTCTCAGGCACCTGCAATGTTTGTTGTTTTTATGTTTCAACAAATTATACGGCACAAGAAAACAAAATCTTGTGGAAGTTGTCATAAGCATAATGCATAAAGAACTTCCACACCACATATTCTAGTGTTGGTGTTACATAATCAAAATCTGCAAAGACACAAAATTGAAATTTTTTTTTTAATTTTTTTTTTTATATCAAAAATAATATTTAGAAAATATAAAAATATCATTTTAATATATTTTTAAATAAAAAATATTTTTAAAAATAATTACAATCACATAAAGGTTGACCGTCTTTCACAGCATTTAGAGCCGTTGATGACCAGACCATATCTGATCCGTTTTCCTGGTTATGTTAGATACGATCCATGAAAAACAGTCTGCAGATGTGCACTAACTAGACGAGGGCCTTAATCATGCCGAGATGAATTTAAAACAAAAGCCATGTTTTCAGATAATTCAACCTTCACCTTCAAAAGAAATTAGTGTGGTAATTTTTACAGTTAAAATTTGATGGAAACAAAATTACAGAACAGATGCTTGAAAATAACCAAAATTGTGGTCACAGTAAAAATAAAAAAAGCAACTTCAACGGAGGCTAAAAGTTAACAGGAGCACAGTTCCAGCTACACCCTTCTAGATTAAATACAAATACATAGTACATCATGAGTATAATTAAACGACCATGTTACTGCACTAACCGGAATTGTCCACATGAACCAAGTCCACGTGATAATTATTTCTTCACACAGTAATCCGCCAAGAAATAAAAGCATTTACATGATCTATGAGATTTACATAACCCATGAGAAAATCGTTACACAGCCCTGTTGCAGCAGCCAGTAATCATACACTGCACCAACAAATCGCAGTTTTGATCCACATGAAACTGGTTTGTGTAATAATTTTCCTTAACTAACAGCCTCCAGAACCACCCAGCTTCAGGATCCAATGATACATCGACAAAACAGTGAACTGTCTGATAATTCCAACACAAGTTCTTTCTGTGCTTGTATTACTTTCATTTTTCTCTTGTTTTTATAAATTGTTCAAGCTGCAAGAACCAATACTTTAATTGTACCCTGACTATTTGCAGTTAGCATCGTAGGACTATCACTCTTCCAGCAAACAGCACTGATGAAGTAAGATACTGCATCCTCATCAGCTTCATCCATCTCAGGGGAACCAAACTTATGCCGCGTAACAGGTTTAGAGATTTCCTACAAAATATATGCCAAAATGTTAAATAGTTGAACTTGGAAATAAAAATTTCTGAAGGCTGATGTTTATTTATAGCTAACCTTATGGTAGACCACGACCTCGTTTGTTTCACTCCCACATGCAATATATTCACTGCTTACTGAGAGACCCACAAAGTTTTTCTCATTTGTGTGGCCTCTAAATGTACGAACCTGAAAGCATAAGTGCGTGACTTAGCTATTCAACTTTGCCCAAATATATCATTAAAGCAATAAACAGAAAGAAACGGTGCCAATCACACAAAGCCAAGGGGAATACTAAAATAAAGTGATGAAAGTTAATTTATTCAAGCATGCACATTCTTCCAGTAAATTAAACAAGGAAAATTTTCTGACTGTAGGATAAGAAACTAATCCAGATTTAGAACTTAATCGGTTCAGTTATTGCAAATTTTTGACGAGGACCATCATTTGAAAATGATTTTCCACATGTAAATCATGATCGGACTCATTTTCCATCAACAATTTGGAAATATGAAGTCCCAAGTCAAAATCCAATTTAGCTTATGAGAATTGATATTACCTATTTATGAAAACTCAAGATATAAAATGCAAAATACAAATAATTCTTTTGAGAGAAAGCAAATACTATTTGATTTCTTTGGGGGCTAAAGCATTACATTATTGCTAGCACAGAGTATTTATATTGAAAAAGAAAGGTGCAACTATAATTGTTTCACGAACAGATTACTTACAGGTAGATTCTCTTTTACATCCCATAACCGTAATGTGCTGTCTGTTGATGCTGAAGCAAGCTCGCTGTTAGATAAGAATTTTACATATGAAACAGCTTTCCGGTGCCCGCTGAACACATAGAGTGGATGGCTGACATTTCTCAAATCATAGTAGTGAATGTGATGGTCTGCCGAACCAACCTGAAAATAACTCAGAACTCATGCATACTCAGAACTCATGCATACTCAGAACTCATGCATAAGGCTATATATATATATATTCTGTATGGGAATATCTAACAGGAGTATGTCCATTCCAGAGGGTGAAGCTCCACGGTGTTATGAATTTGTGATTTAAACAATCAAAGGTACCTTGTGAAAGATGTGCATTACCGACATCATATAAAAGGTACCTCGTGAAAGATGTGCATTACCCAGCCTTTCTTCAAGGTTACATTAAACAAATGCTTTCACTAAGTTGCATTTGGTATCAGATAAAAAATTTGCAGGTGAAAACAATTAAGAGGTTAAGTTTTAAAGATTAAGAGTGTAATAAAATATTGACTACGAAGTGTTAATGGTGTTTGGTTGATTGCGTTGGAAATAAAGCATAATTGATAGGACCACATGTCAACAACATCCCACTTTTCATAAGGAAAAAAAATTGATGAATCGAAAGACATGAAGGTTTCAAGGGTACAACTTACTCATGATGCACTCACTTTTGAGGTTAAATGTTCCCCACCACTTTTTTTTGAGTTCTAAACAAGATGAGAGGGGTAGGATGTTACTAGGCCTTTCACCTCCTAACATACAAATCCTCAAGGTTAAGATTTTCATAGAAGGTCAGTAGGCCACACCATCCCACTCCCTTATCAAGTGTGCAAGGCCCAAACTCAAACACCAAATAAACCCAAAAATGGATTTCAAAGAGTAGGAATGTCTTAATCCATGCATGGATGCTTGCTTTTGTATAGGTGTAAGGATTTGGAGTATGAGACCAGGTCAAATAGTTATTCGTCTCTTCGAAGAAAAAGAAAAAAGAGTAATTCATTGTAGGAGCATACCGCAATATGATTGCTAGATCCAGGATTGTACTTGACACAACAAATATTTGCTTTCATGTCAATGTTTAGAACGCTAGCTTCCTGATTTGTGCACCAAACTTTGACCTAGTTTACATAGCACAGATCCAAAATATTGTTAGTAAATATGTACCTCCCTTTGAGCATAATACAACTCTATAGAGGAAGACTGTGCCACCATATAATATTTATACTTTGGAGCTGTTTGTTTTGCCAGCACATGCTTCACAACTTGAATTTACACATAAAACTGTTTCCATGTAAAACATAGACTTCCCATTCATTATAAGCGCATTGCTAAATTATCTTGAAAAATAGGCAGAAGGATGACCCAAATTATCGTTATTCAACAGCTCATCACAGCTATTCAATTCTAGTGTTCATGCACAGGAACATGCACCTGCCTGTGTATCTGAATTTTCCCATGCGACACCAGTGGTAGAATTTTCATATTAAATTATTTTCTTCATGTCCACAATAAAAAACAAATAAAACTTCATACTTCTGCAAAAAAGATATGGAACACTGATCTCTTTGCAAGCTTACAGAGGAAGTGCTTTAATAACCAAACTAAATAAATTGCCTGGGGACTTTTTTTCATACTAAAAATGACATAAAAACTCCCATGAAAATGCAGGAGTTTGAATGCTATTGACAATTTTAGTATCAATTGCCATTGAAAACCAGAAATCTGTATAACCAACTCAAACTTGGTAGAAAAGTAGAACAGAATTTCCAGAGTTAAAGAGTATCAAATAAAATATGTGCAATAATAACAAAGGTTTGCCTGGTTCTTCTGGACAGCAATCCCATCCTATATTGCTTTTTTTTTTGTACAGATTCTAGACCATTTGTAAGTAAACAAGACTTGATTCAGGACACAGATTAGTTTTAGCATACCTTACAATCATCACTACCAGATACAAGCATAGACGGTTCTGTGCAAGAAAAATCAACACTCCATGCACGTTTTTCATGCTCTTCGTATTCCATCACACTCTGCAAAGTTAATACATGTTTGGAAACAAACTATGGTAATAGCATGTAAGTATTAAAAGTTGACCACAATGCTTCAATTAGTACCTGCCTGGTTGTCACATCCCAAACAGTTACGATTCCATCATAATCACTACTGGCTATATGATTTTTAACAAACTTGTTCCAACTCAAGCAGCTAAGTTTAGATCGTGTAGACATCTCCACAACAGGGCAGTGCACATCTGCATGTTCATTCAAAACCTGGATGGAAACAGCATAGTCAATAATAAAAAAAACCAGCTAAAGAGCACAACAATCCATGATCAGGCTATAATGCAGTAACTTGAACGACAAGGAAGTATTAAATTGATGCTATACTTTGGTAGATTTCTTGCGTTTCTATATGGTAAAACCACCTGACCACAAGATGTAGAGAAAGTGGAATATATGTCCAACAAAATCGAATATGGCTTCCAATAAGTACCCAAAAAACTATTACATGAAAACACTGCTCATGATGTTTCATAAGCACAGAAGTTTGGTCTGATGTTTAGAAGGGTGGGCTCCTTCCTTAGCTATCAGTGTTCAAATATCAAGCTAGAGAAGCAACGTTTTCATAAATCCCCTAATCTCAATGTGGGTTACTGGTGCCCACAAGTTGCACTCAGGATACCCTTGACTGCAAAAAATAATAATAATAAAAAAAGAATGTTTCATATGTGGGTAGAGCCACAGAGGAGTGTTCTGGTCAGGTTGAATCTGGCTCTCCATGGAATTTTTGTGAATCAAGAGTTTTAAGATGTTAGTGAAAACACATCCATCAACCACTTGATCAGACTTTCTATCATAAATCACAAACTACTCAATGGAATATGCCCATGGATGGTAAACACTCAAATACTACCATGATCAAAATGCAGGCCATAACACTGTCTACAGCATTTTTCTTTTTCTTTTTTCCCTAGACTTTTTTTGCAAACGTGAAGAGATGGACATAAATCTGAGACCGTTATCTTACAGAAGAAAAGTCAAAGACTTTGATTCGCCGTGAAACTCCAGCAGTAGCAAAAAATTCATCATCACGGTCAAATTCTATGCTGCAATCCACATTTAAAGTTGATACAATTCAGAAGAATTGAATAAAATGTAAGAGTAAACATAAACACAAGACAAAAGGCAAAAGAGAAGCTAGATTGATAACTCAAGTAAGAGTTTATTTGATCCATTAGAATAATAACATGTTCAACGAATGCTACAGGTGGCATCATGAAAACCAACCCCCCACCACTTCAACCAGTAAAGTACACCAACTACCAATTATTGTATCCAATTATTTTAACCATCAAAATATTTTTGTAGATTACCCCTATTGCTAATTATTTAGGGATAACATTCACCAAAGACAAAGCTACTTTCCCTATGGAGAAACACCACTTGCATCTTTACAACTGACAGTTGCTCCTGCACAATTTTGTATCTGAAATATAATGAAGTATTCAAGTATCCTACGGAAAAATAAAGCAATTTATCATCCCAAATTCACATAATCTAATGGACATTTGATAGTGTTAACCAACCTTGATACTATATTGGCTGAGTGAAATAGATCCCCGTGCCTGAGTTCAGCAATGACCCTTAACCGACTGTCAGAAAAAAACAAATGAAATATACAAATGAATCACAATCATATGAGATAAAAACATGGTAATATGCCAACATAGAAAAATATTTCAAAAATGAAATGACAATTGGTATTTATACCTGTACTGAGTAAATGTACTCAGCACAGATTGAAAATCTGCAAGACCAGCACTGTAGCCCTCTCTATGATAGACATTCTTATCCCCTTCAGGCTGGTGATGTGGATGATTTGCCAACTGGCGGCGCTTTTGCAAGTAACACTCTTGCAGGTCATTGAACTGCAATGAGAGAAAGATAGAATGAATCAATGAGAAAATGAAACAGCATTTGAAAGCTTCTAAAAATGGTTCCTAAAAGGGAATCCAGGAAATTGCATCGCAACAATAATATACGCATAATCAGCTGAATGTGAGTAGTATGATATTCTTCCATGTTGAGTAGAGCTAGATTACTAACTGTATTGACATCTAAAAACCAATGAGGTTGACAAATAGCATTAGGTTTTATGCTTTTGTCTTTTTGTTGTCCACACAATACTTGTATAACAAAGAGTCAGAGTTGTCTACTTCCCATTAACAAACATGCAGCAAACTCCATCAAAGATTACCAACCTGTGCTTGCACACGCTTTTTCTTCACTGAAGATAAACCTGAATGATTATATTGCGGGTCAGACCCACCAGATGTATCCTTTCTCTGGAGCCCATGAGAGCTTACTTGAGCCTTTCCATCCATTTTCTTGGTTGGAATATTCCCAGTAGTCAGCCCTCTGGCATTAAGAGAACTGTTGACGACACCACTGTGGTTCTTATCAATTGTTGAAGGCCACGGTTTTCTTACAGTCAGATCATCTCCAAGCATTCGCAATTTCATAGAGTACCTATCCCTGGCACGATACAACTCGATTCTGTGTTTCTCTACGGCATCTACGTCCTCCTTGATATATCGAAGATCAGTGCGTACCTACAGCAATAAGAATCCATCCATCAATCTACTTATCAGCGAACATAACCATTATAGATTGCAGGTCCATCAACAATCAAACAAGTCAAAAATACAGAAACGCAAAGGAAGATTGACAGATATTAATGGAAAGGTACGAAATGGATGGGAAATGGGATGAGGATTGAACAGGCCAAGCATTTATAAGCATACCTCATTCAATTCATCCACCTTTTGCTTCCTCAAGTAGTGCAAGAAGTCTAGCAGCACCTGCATATTTCTCTCAGCTTCTTCTTGTTCCATTTTTCTCTTCCTCTCAGCAAGAAGTGACATGAGGGTGTCTAGGTCCTTAATTGAAACTTCACAACCCTGGCTAACAATTAGGAGAATGTGTCATTTTCACATGCATGTGATAGGAAAAATCAATTCTGTGCATGACTCAATATGTTTTCTGCATCTTAACAACCCCATGAAAATTTAAAAGATTGCAGAAAAAACAATCACACATCCCATATAGTTTTTCAGAGTAGTAAAAATTTCATGCAATTTTTAATTGTGCTAGAATATCACTGAACTAACGATTCAAAATACAACTATAAGCATTCGATCCAAGGAGCCTTTTCGCCACTTCAGTCTTATCGGAATTATGTGAGTATCAAGCAAATCGCCCTTCCAACTCTATGCAAAGCTACAATTCTCCTAATCCTCTCATTTAAAATCACAGAAAGTGATTTACAAGGTTAAAACCAAAATTAAAGTGATGTAGAATGCAATGGACTGACCTGCTGTAAGGATTGACGAAAATGTTCGATAGGCGACGCATTCTTGAATGTTTGAAGAGCAGAGGCCTTCTTTAATAGCTACACATGGGAACCGTACATAACAACTCACAATGAGCTGCAATTTCCAAGTGAATAACACTTCAAAAAATTTATTTATTTATTTTAGTTTTCAATCACTTTTTTTTTCAAAATTGACAATTAATCAGTGTTCAATTAAACAAATCGTTAATTTAAATTGTTTGAGATATTAAAAAGCAAAATAGAAGGGGGGAAAACCTTTTGGAGCAAGAAATTAGGGAAGAGCTGGTTGGCAGTGAGGTAATGGCTACAGCAAGGGCAATCGTTCTTGTTACGGAGGTGAGTGGTGATGCACATGTAACAAAAGCTGTGACCACATCCTGTGAGGAAGGCATCTTTTATAATTTGCATGCAAATCGGGCAGAGGAAATCCTTTTCTAGCTCAGCTTCCTCTGCGATCGGGGCGGTGGAGGGCTCAGGCGACGAAACTGCGGCGGCCGTGGATGTTGAGGGTTTCGGCTCTGGCTTTACCGCTGGGACGATGGCCCCCGTTGAAACCTCTTCCATTTATATATATATAAAAAAAAAATGGAGCTGATCTTCTTTGTTTGTTTCGGACTTCCGGTGTGGTTTAAAATATAACAAAATCTGTGCTGTCTCTGCTTTTCTTTTGTGTTGCCGACTTGTATTTGGAGTCACAGAGAATGCGATGATGGGGAGTAGGGTGTGGGGTCCAGTGTGTAGCTTGTGAGGGCGAGAATGGTACACGTGATACGACCGCCTCTCTCGGTTTTTTTTTCTCTTAAAAACAAATTCATGCCCGATGAAATTGAAATGGTAGGTGTTTTTGGTATTGTTTTTGTTTTTATGGTTGAGGTTTGAAAAAAATATTTATAAAAAAAACATTTTTATTGTGGTTCAAAATAAATTGTGAAGTGTTTGTGTTAAGCGCTTGATGGAGCTGGAGGGAGACACGGGGCATAAGAGATCTCATGGATGATGGACACATGGTATATTGGGATGTAGAGACCAGGAAACCAAGGTGCTAAGGATGGGAGACACGGGGCAGCTTGGGGAACCGAGATACCAAGGATTGGAGACACGGGGCAGCTTAACATTTATTTTAGTTAATTGTTTATTTGGTATTTATTTATCCAGTATTCAGTTTATGCTATTGTACACATTCTAGTCCATTATCAACTAGTCAAGATAATGGGTAGTTATTTCCTAATTCTGTATTTAAAGAACTATATGCATTAATGAAAGACATCTTAAAATCCAAAATATTGCTAAAGTGCAAAGAAGATCCCTGAACCTCAACCTTCCCGAGTTAATTTCTAGCAGTTACTATCAAATTCGTAACAAGTGGTATCAGAGCAGGCGTTCTTGACATGGCAGAGGGGACTTGTGCAACCCAACTGGCCGAAGCTATTACTTCTCTACGAAGTGAAACCAATTCGTCGAGGGAAGAATTAGGCAGACAGGGAGCTGTTATGGAGCAAGTGTTACAACAATTACACCATATAGCATCTAATTATGATAATCTGATACAATCAACAGGTAGACAAAACGTAGGTGAGGGATCTTCACAAACTATTGGGGGAAACCCTAAGCCCTTACTGGAAGGACCCATTGGCATTCAGGCGAGGACTCTGAGATTGGATTCCCCTCATTTCGATGGAGGCGAACCCCATGATTGGATCCTGAAGGCGCAGTAGTTCTTTGCGTACTGTCAAACACCGGAAGATCAAAGGCTTCAGATTGCCTCTTTCCACATGGAGGGAAAGGCATTGTCTTGGTATTGTTGGCTAATGGAATCAAGTTAGGAGGAATTCCTTGTGGCCCTTCGAACCAGGTTTGGCCCTTCGGTGTATGAAGATCCTGTGGGAGCATTCACAAAGTTGAGACAGACTGGGAGCATAGAGGAGTACCAAACCGCCTTTGAAGTCCTATCAAACAAAATTACTAGTGTAAGTGAAGAATTTCGTATTAGCACATTTCTTAGTGGGTTAAGAGATGAGTTAAGAATAATTGTTACCATGTTTAGACCAAATACCCTCTCAGCAGCTTTTGGCTTAGCCAGATTATAGAAGGAGGAAGTAGACAGAAGACACCACCCTGTTCGAAACACAAACACAAACCAACACAACAACAATTATCTCCCAGCCTACCCGAGACAAGCCCCACTTAGATTACCTATACCAAATCCCATAATTCCCAAATTTCCAGCCCAACCAAATTTACCCCAGTACGACCAAACTCTCCAAAAGAAATATCATTTACCTATAAAAAGACTTAGTGCTAGTCAGATGCAAGAAAGAAGAGAGAAAGGACTATGTTACAATTGTGATGAAAAATACCAATTTGGGCACAAGTGCAATAGGCCTAGTTTATATTTATTGGAGGGGATATAACTAGAGGCAGAACCTTATGAAGTGGGAGATAATCAAGAGCAGTACGACCAGCCTACTCAAACAGCTGAGTTGTTAGTCATTTCTTTGAATGCCATAGCAGGGGTACCCTCCCCTAAGACTATGCAATTGGTGGGTTACATTGGAAAACATTCACTTACCATTCTAATTGATACAGGCAGTACACATAGTTTTGTGGATGTGAATGTAGCAAGGAAACTTAAGCTGCCAGTGGAGAATAGCCAATTGGCAGTGCAGGTTGCTAATGGAGTAACTTTTCCTTGTCAAGGTTGTTGTAAGGCAGTAGTTTTGAAGATGCAGAAGTGTGATGTGTTGGTCAGTTTATATTTACTGACCTTGGGGGGATGTGATGTTGTATTAGGGGTTGATTGGTTGAGGATTCTTGGGACTATTCAGTGAAATTTTACAGATCTAAGTATGCAGTTCATTGTTAATGGAAAACCTCTAATCTTGCACGGTTTAAACCTCCTACTAGCTCTTTGGAGGAAGAGCCGAGACTAATTAAGACCACCCTAACTGAGGGGAGAGGTCTTTGGTTACAATTAATGGAGGCAGATGAAGCACAAAGTTCTCCGGTCCTAGATGGAGTTCTACAAGAGGTTTTGGATCAATTCCAAGTGGTATTTCAGGAACCCACTAGTCTTCCTCCTACCAGAGGACATGACCATCAGATTCAGTTACATGATGTAGCCACACCTACTTGTGTGTGTCCCTACCGTTACCCCTACTATCAAAAGGAGGAGATTGAAAAGCTGGTCAGAGAAATGTTACAAGCTAGAATTATACAAACCAGCCAAAGTCCTTACTCGTCACCAGTTCTGCTAGTGAGGAAAGCTGACAGGAGTTGGCAGATGTGCATTGACTATCGTGCTCTTAACAAGGATATCATAAAAGATAAGTTTCTTATTCCTAATATTGATGAACTATTGGATGAGTTACATGGGGCAAGGTTGTTTTCTAAACTTGATTTACGATCGGGCTATCACCAAATCAGGATGAAACCTGAGGATGTGCCCCAAACTACCTTTCAGACTCATAGGGGGCATTATGAGTTTCTAGTTATGCCTTTTATGCTGACTAATGCTCCCTCTACTTTTCAGGGGTTGATAAATGAGATATTCAGATATCAGCTGAGAAAATTTGTATTGGTGTTCTTTGATGATATACTTATATATAGTAAGTCAATGGTAGATCATGTTGATCATTTACATATTATTTTAGACATTCTAAAACAACACCAGCTATATGCCAAAGCTTCCAAATGTGTTTTTGGCACATTAAAGATAGAATATTTGGGATATGTTATTACACAGGAAAGGGTGAAGGCTGATCCTCTGAAGATTGCAGTCATGGTTAATTGGCCTGTTCCCAAAAATCATAAGGCCTTAAAGGGAGTTTTAGGCCTCACGGGTTACTACAGGAAATTTGTAAAAGGGTATGGCAGCATTGCAGCCCCTTTAACTGTATTGTTAAAGAACAATTCATTTCTGTGGACAAATGGAGCTACCGAGGCCTTCGAATCACTCAAAATAGCTATGGTAAATCCATTTGTCCTAGGGTTACCAAATTTTAATATACCATTTGTGATTGAATGTGATGCATCAGGGTGTGGACTTGGAACTGTGTTAATGCAGGAGGGTTGACCCTTAACCTATTTAAGTAAGGCTTTGAAGGAGAGGAACCTACTTTTATCTACATATGAGAAGGAGTTCTTGGCTTTGGTATTGGCTATTAGGAAATGGCGGCACTACTTATTGGGGCATCATTTCAAGGTCCGAACAGACCAGCAAGCCCTAAAGTACCTGTTGGAGCAGCGGGTGGGCACCCCTTTCCAACAAAAATGGGTCGCTAAATTGCTTGGGTTTGATTTTATAGTAGAGTACGGGTGTGGAAAGGAAAACAAAGCAGTTGATACTCTGTCAAGACAGATGATTAATGACACTAATTCACCCATTCCAAAGTATCAAACAACAGGGGTAGAATTACATGCAATCAGTGTGGTGCAAGCTACTTGGTGGGATGACATTCATCAAGATATGCTCAAGACCCCCAGTTACAACAACTAATCAGTCGCAGTAAACAGGGTAACCTCAATTCGGTTAAATACAAGCTGCATGGGGATTTATTATTCTACAAAGGAAGGTTGCATTTGGGCACTCTAAAAGATTATCACAATATGGTACTACAGCAGTATCATGGGAGTTCAATTGGGGGACATGCAGATACTCAGAAAACACATGAAAGGATCAAAAGAGAATTCTTCTGGAATGGAATGCGCACTGATATCAAAAAATACATAAAGGGATGTGATATCTGCCAACGTAACAAACTGAGAATCTCAAACCCGCAGGTCTACTACAACCACTACCCATCCCCTAAGGAACATGGAAAAATATCAGCATGGATTTTATTGAATGACTACCTAAGTCAAAGGGATACGAGATCATCATGGTGGTTGTTGACAAATTCAGCAAATATAGTCATTTTATTCCATTATCACATCCATACACAGCAATCAGTATAGCACAACAGTTCATAGAGCATATATTCAAGTTGCATGGCATTCCACAGAGCATTGTGAGCGATAGGGATGCAGTTTTCACTAGTGTATTTTGGAAAGAAATATTTCATTTGAGTGGTACTAACCTATTACTGAGTTTGGCTTACCACCCACAGAAGGATGGCCAAACCGAGGTCATGAATAAAAATGGTTAGAAGGCTACCTGTGGTGCTTCACCAGTGACAGACCCCAAGACTAGGCCAAATGGTTAGCCTTGGTCGAATGGTCATATAATACCTCGGTCCACTCTTCTATGGGTCTTACCCTTTTTGAGGTGGTTTATAGGCAAGCCCCACCTTGCCTGCAACCATTCGAGCCCCATTCCATAGCTATTCAGGCGATAGAAGACGAGCTCAAGAGCCGTGATTTCATCTTAGCCTTGGTTCGTGAAAATCTGCAGGATGCACAAACACGCATGAAACAGTTTGCTGATAGACACAGGACAGATAGGGAGTTTAAGGTTGGAGATTGGGTTCATCTATGGTTGAGACCTTACCGACAAATGACGGTGGCAGTGCGACGAAACTTAAAGCTCTCGGCAAGGTATTTCGGCCCTTTTCAAGTCATTCAGCGAGTAGGGAAGGTGGCTTATAAGCTAGATCTACCCCCACATTCCAAGATCTACCCGATCTTCCATATTTCATGTCTAAAAAAAAAGTTGGTTCTCAAGTTAACACTAGCCCTAACCTGCCCAAAGTTATGGAGAATGGAACGCTCGCTCCTCCTATCCACAGAGTGTTGGCTCGAAGGATGAAGAAGATGGGGAATTTGGCGGGGACTGAACTCTTGATCCAGTAGGATGGCTCTAATGAAGAAGACACAATTTGGGTTGAGGTGAGTGAGCTTCGCAGACAATACCCCGAACTCGTGGGCGAGTTCTTATGATGATCGGGGCTATTGTTATGCGCTTGATGGAGCTGGAGGGAGACACGGGGCATAAGAGATCTCATGGATGATGGACACGTGGCATATTGGGATATGGAGACCAGGAACCAAGGTGCTAAGGATGGGAGACACGGGGCAGCTTAACATTTATTTTAGTTAATTGTTTATTTGGTATTTATTTATTCAGTATTTAGTTTATGCTATTGTACACGTTCTAGTCCATTATCAACTAGTCAGGATAATGGGTAATTATTTCCTAATTCTGTATTTAAAGAACTATATGCATTAATGAAAGACATCTTAAAATCCAAAATATTGCTAAAGTGCAAAGGAGGTCCTTGGAACCTCAACCTTCCAGAGTTAATTTCTAGCAGCTACTATCAAATTCATAACAATTTGGTTAAAACTGGGGTTAAGTTTGAGGTTGAAAAAAAGCAGTTTCAAGTGTTTGGTTACCAAGCTTCTCAAATTGCTTTTAACTTGTGAAATTACTTTAAAGGGCATAGATATATACACACACATTTTTATATATATATATATATATATATATATATATATATATTAATAATCATAATTTCATAATGTAAGGAATAATTCAATTAAAATGGACACTTCTTTTTATTCTCTTATCAAACTATTTACAATGTCATCACGAACAATATCCGTACGTGAAAGCTCGATACCAGACTATCTAAATTAAAAAAAAATGATGTTTTTAGATCATTTTTCATATATTGATATTAAAAATTATTTTTTAAAAATAAAAATCATCATTTTAATACATATCTAAATATAAACCACTCTAAAAAACAATCTCAACCACGCTATCAAACCGCCACGTAAAACAAACATTGAATCGGTCGTTGTTTTTGCCTAGGATAACATAAACGGGTCGTTTTGACTAGTGGCAGAGCAGTGTGTGGTGGGAGGGATAGCCAACAAGCACTTGTAAATTCCATCATTTTTGTCACCTTAAAAAATCTCATCGCCTTGTTCCAACTTTGCATCCAAAAACATCGTCACTGACTCATTCCTCTTCTTTTTCTTCAAATTAAAGCAAGCAATAAAGTAGCAAAAATCATAAGCTTCTAGTGATGGTTTCTCGTCAAACAACAACCCTCTCTTTCCTCACTTGCCTCTTTATTCTCTTCTCTTTCTCTTCATCCTCTACGACAATTCTCCCTTCAAATTCTGATAAGGTCTCCCTGGCACTGTACTATGAATCTCTATGTCCTTATAGCGCTAATTTCTTAGTGAATTACCTTGACAAACTCTTTGAAGATGACGAGCTTCTCTCAATCGTTGATCTTTACCTCTCTCCTTAAAGTAATGCCAAAATCAAAGGAAACGACACCTTTGTTTGCCAGCAATGAGGGACGGGAGGTGTTCTGTGAAGGAGAGGGGGAGTTGTGGGTCCGTTGCAAAGAAAGAGAAGTGAGGGTGTAAAGTGGAGGAGAAGGGGAGCAAAGATGGTAAAGACGAGAGTAGTGAGGGACGGGAGGCGCAGGGCGTGGAGGCGTTCTGTGAAGGAGAAGGGGAGTTGTGGTCGTTGTAGAGGAGAGAAAAGTGAGAGATGGGAGGAGGCGCAGATGAGAAGGAATATTGTCACCGAGGATGTTTTAGGGTTTTTATTTTCAACGGTTTTTGTATTTGAAACATTGAATCGTCGTTTCTGTGTATTTGAAACTCTGAATCGCAAATAGAAAAGCATGTATTAAAATACTATTTTCATCAAAAATTTGAGTGGCCCCATGTCAAAATTCTGTTTATCACACTTTACCAAACACTTATTCAACATCACAATGCCAAACGGGCACTAAATGAAGAAAAAAAATTTAAAAATTCATTTTTTATTTTTTAAAATTATTCTTTATTGATATTTTTATATTATTTTGATATGTGATGTCAAAAATAATTTTTTTTAAAAATAAAATTATTTTGATATAGTTTTAGATTAAAAAAACACTTTAAAATCTATTTTAATTATGTAATTTAAACAGACCTGGAAATAAGATGAGATAGAATTAAAAGGTAATTTTAAATATATAAAATAAAATATATATGTGAATGTTGTGAATACATTTTAAAATAATATATTTTTCTTATTGAGAATGTTTGTTTAACATAACATGTTTTTCACATTGCCTCCAGGATTTTAAATTAATTTTTAATATAAAAATAATTATCTTATAGATATGTTTTTTTTATCATAATTCTTTTAATTAAAAAATTAAATAATATTGTTTATACTTTATAAAACAAACTAAAAATACATTAGCATATAAATCATAAAAGTTTTGTTAACACTAGTTATATATTAAAATGGAATTTAATCTTTGTAGTAGAACTAAAATATCAATGCATCTAATATGTTTTTATATATATTTTATCTTAGTGTCTGAATGTTGTTGCTAGTAACAAATGATTTTTATTTTTATAAAGATTTTATACAAATACAACTATTTCATATAAAATGTAAGAGGAGAAAAATATTTCAAATCAAGCTAATATCTTTGATGTATCATGCAACTAGAAAAATATAAAAGATCAATCATTATTTAAAAAAAAACAAAGTTATTTCAATTTGTTTAGGAAACATCATAGAGTGCAAGAATCAATATTTAAATATAAACAATTAAAGGAATGTGTTAAGAAAATAAAAAGAAAAAGGCCACACATTGATGGGTCAAGCCTAGTCATCTCCACAATTATAGTCAACCACAGGGTACACAATATGTGGGTGGACATCAGCAACTCCGTTAACATCGTTTTTAAAGATGAGATGGCTTAGATAAGGATAAATCCCTCAAATGACCTTAGTGAAAACTCATTTGATCAATGTTGAGGAGTCAGAGATGGGCTCAACCTACTAGATGTGTTAGGGCATGTCACTTTACAACATTTTTTTATTGTGATAAACATGGTTTAATATATAATGTCATAATCAGACATCTTTTCTTTGCTAGATAAATGCTATTATTTGTGCACAGTACTTATTTCTTAAGTTCCCAACACAACAAAAAGAGTTCATAATATAAAAAAATCAAGAAATATGTAGGCATTTACACATCATTGTGCTTAAAAGGCAAAAAAAAACTCTTGTTAAGTATCAATAGTGGCCTAAAAGAGAGGATAAAGATCAGGATGAAGGTTATAAAAGAATTATAGGAGGTGTTTATGAGGCGAGAAGGGGCACTTAGCAACTCGGGCTTCATCTTGGACCCATTTCAATAACAATTATCGACTAATCTTCTTTCAACCCACAAAGGGATTTTGTATGCCACACATATCAAGGATTAGTTCACATATAATCACCCATATACTCTAGGTTAATTTGAATCATCTGCTCATTCGATAAAAAAAAGACAAACTTTAAAGGAGAAAGAATAGAGCTTAACCCTGATAAAATTTAGACAATTATTGACATAACTCCTCCATAAAAGATAAAAGATGTCTAATATCTCATAGGAAGATTAGTTTCCTTAAATTGATTCATATCCAAATTGGATAAACACATCCTACTTTTCTTCAAAACCTTTAAAAATACTACTAATTTTGAATTAAAGCTAAAAAGCTTTTAAGGAACTTAAAAGGCCAAGATTTTATCACAACCAAAAAAGCATGAAAGTTTGTTTTTCTACCTTAGGATCTCTAATTAAATTATAAGTAAGTGTAGTATTTACAAAAAGTTGCAGGCGCTACCTATTATAGCTGAAGAATCACGTTGATTATCATAGAAGTGAAGGCTTTAATTTAAGATCTATTTGTGCTTTTTTGTTGTAACTAGCCTCATCACACACAATACAAGTTACAAATGCATGTAGGATTCTAGGTTAATTTCCAAAGTAATAAAAGAAGGCGTTAGTGCTGTAGATACATATTTCAAATATTATGATTTTTTTAATTAAAAAAACAAAAATAATGTTTACAATTAATAAAGTAAATATATATATATATATATGAACAAATAGATCCAAAAGGAGTTGTTCATGCTAATTAAACACTAAAATGAAGAGCTAATTCTTCTCATAAAAGCAATAGACAATGCATATGCAAATCTTTACACTGGCTTTTCGTTTCAACTTTGATGTTTTTATTTATTTTATCTCATGTTGTTTTTATCCAATATTTTTTTTATATAAATAAGTCATATACATACAATTTCTTTATATAAAATATCAAAGAAAAAAGTTAAATATAAATCAAAACAATTTCTTTCGAGGATTATAACATTAATAAATAAATAATAACTACATTTATAATACCAATGAAAAATTAAAATAATAAATTTATGCAAGCTAAGAAAAATAAAAAGAGGAGGGTGTTAATCGTAATTAAAAAAATAATTTTTTTTTTTTTAAAGAGGCCATACGCTTGGTCAACTGAGTAACCCATGCAGATTCCAAGCCTGACAACTTTATTTATTTTTATTCTTAATGGAGCAGACAATGCACTCCATTTTTTCAACCAAGAAGCTGTTTGGGATAATTTTTGAAACGCTGTTTTTAAAAAATTTAATTTTTTTTCATTTTAAATGAACATGTTTTGGTGTTTTTAGATCATTTTGATATATTTCGGCACGAAAAGCACTTTGAAAAGCTACAACAACAACTGTCCCAAACATTCTCTAAAAAAATATCATTTTGATATATTTTTTCATAACTGTTGTAAAAATTGTTTGATAATACAATAATTTATCTGGCTGCAGACTCTGGATTTCAATCTATTTTAAAATTTCATTTTAACATTGCTTTTGGTGAAAACAAAAACACATTTTCAAATGAAACAAATTCCAAAACACTATTTAAAGTGTATTTAAAAGTGTAATAAAAATTATTTTATGATTTAAAATATATTAAAACAATATATAGGCACCAAAAACATGGCACTGCGTTGCCCTCCCCAAAAATTAAACCTTTCGGGTACTAGGAAAAACTAGGGGTATCTGGAGCTGTGTTTTATAATTGTTTTTGAAAAATATTGTTTTTTATTTGTTTTATATTAATATTTTTAGTGTTTTGAAATTATTTTTATAAGCTGATTTTATATATAATTTTTTAAAAATAAAATAAAAATTATTTTATATATTTTTAAATAAAAAACAATTTTAAAAATAACAGTAACAACGTTACCAATCATGCACTAGGGCGTGAAGCCGATCATATTGTATGCAGGTTAGAATACGATCACGACCCTTCGTCCCCAGCCTCTCGTCATCCACCGCAGATGCAAAAAGTCTTTCTCATCAAAAATCGATCAGCAGTTAATAATACTTGATGAGCGGTAAAGATCAAAATATAAAAATAGTAGAAACTAGTATTTACTATTCTCCCAAGAAGAATCGTTTCCCTCCATTGCCTCTCTTTCGCTAGGGAGCAGTGACAGGCAGCAGAGAAAGCGAAGAGCCACTGTATAGTCTCTAGCTCGCTCCCTCTCAAAAAAGAAAAGAAAAGAAGAAGACACTACTAGGGTACGATTTCTTCTCATCTTCGCTCTCCATCTTCTTTCACGCGATTATCGAATATTTGCTTATCGTTTCGCTCAAGCTCGGGTCGTTTTTAAGCTCCATTTTACCATTTGCTTATTTTAAGAAAGTTTCTGGCCTCGTTTTGCTTGAATCACAGTGTTTTGAGTGGGAATTTTTCCTATTTTCCTCTGCATTGCTCTTTATTGCTGTGATTATGCCGGTGTTGGTTTTTTCTCTTGCTACTGCGTATTTTGTTAGCTAGAAATTGATTATTTCTCGTGAAACTATTGATTTTAAAAGTAATTTGTCCGTGCTTCTGTCTTGCTAGTGCTGTTGTTTCTCTTTATCAATTCTTTTGAAAAGAATTTAAAAGCAATTTGTTCTTATCGTTTTCTTCCGCATCTAATTTTCTGATCTTTTTGTGTTGATCTGGTAGAATTTCTTTTTGCATGTCATTTTGGCTCTGATTCAATATCTATTTTATTCTGAGTTTTTTCTCTCTCCAAAATTCGTGTATGACGACTAAGGAAATGGGTACTTTACTTCAGTGCTGGCATTATTATTTTGGCCTTTTTCAATTTGATCTTCTGCTGGAGCTGTTTTGGCGTCTCTCTCTCCCTCCTTGTTAATCCTTATTGCGTTCGAAGTGTTCATCATCTTCTAAGTATTTCATTATGCTTCTCTCATTTTTTTCAATGAGTTCTGTTGGTGTCAATGTTGACATTGAATGTGTACTGTACAGTTTGAGAAAATTTTATTGCAATGTTCATGTAGCAATGCTTTCTGAATCTTAATCTTCCATTGCTGTTGCATAAATGTGCACTTCAGGTTTTTGGTTCAATCAAAAGATGGAGACAATATCAGGTGGATCTCCACCTCCATCTCCTCCACCGTCAGTACCAGCAAACGTAAAGCCAGAATTGGTAGAAGTTCCCCGGCATCCAGAACGACCAGCCATAACAAAATATTCTATGATCAGTAGGCGTGGGGCTGGGACTAGTGGGCGTCACATATCTTTGCTCACTAACCACTTTAAAGTTTCTGTCAATGTCCCAGATGCAGTATTTTACCAGTATAGTGTATGGTTACCTTGCCTTTTCTCATATGTTCTCTTGGATTCCCTGTCTTGTTGATCTGAACTTAATGCGTGGGGCATAATTTGCAGCTTTCCATTACTTCAGAAGATAATAGAGCTGTTGAAAGCAAGGGAATTGGGAGGAAACTGATCGATAGGCTTTACCAAACATATTCCTCAGAATTTTCTGGTAAAAGATTTGCTTATGATGGGGAGAAAAGTTTGTATACTGTGGGTCCTCTTCCACAGAACAAGTCGGAGTTCACAGTGTTGCTTGAGGAATCTTTTTCAAAACAGTATGTGATTTTTCCACAAACTTCTCTGTTTTTTTTTTTTATATATATATCGTGGTTCTGCATTACATTGCACCCTTTCATGTGGTAGTGAAAGTGGGAGCCCTGATGGTGGTGAGAGCCCTTCTACAGCTATTAAGCGATCAAAGCGCTCTTATCGGTCAAAGACTTATAAGGTAGAAATAAGCTATGCTGCTAAAATCCCCTTGAAGTCAATAGCCCTTGCCCTCAAAGGAAATGAGATAGACAACAGCACTCAGGATGCACTCAGAGTGCTGGATATTATCTTAAGGCAGCATGCAGCTAACAGGTTCTATAGTTGCCTTCTCATGCTTTCTATTTCCTTTTATAGCTTGACTATGACCATTTGCATAATAGTTTTGTTGTTGTGTGATCCCACTCATTTGAAATGTGGAAAAGAGGGTGCCTTTTGGTCAGGCAGTCGTTCTTTCATGATGATTCAAGAAACTTCAATGATGTGGGAGGTGGTGTAACTGGTGTTAAGGGTTTCCATTCTAGCTTTCGTACTACTCAGGGTGGCTTGTCTCTTAACATGGGTACCACATTTCTGTTCCTTCTTTTGGGTTGTTTTTGGATGGTGCTTGAATGAGTTGAGTTGAGCTGTATATAACAGTTGTAATTTTGAACAGTGTAATCCTTTGTTATGGACTGTTAATTAATGTTGCTATCATCCATTTCTTCCCTCTCTTGTAAAGATGTGTCCACTACAATGATCCTAACTCCTGGGCCAGTAATTGATTTTCTGATAGCTAATCAGAATGTTCGGGAACCTCGCAATGTTGATTGGATGAAGGTAAGAAATTGCTAAACTTCATCCTCAGAACTCAATACTGCTCTTTGTCTGAATTTCAATTTGTGTTAACTGCAATGTCAGGCCAAAAGGATGTTGAAAAATTTGAGGGTGAAGACGAAGCATAACAACATGGAGTTTAAAATAATTGGTCTGAGTGAGAAGCCATGCAATCAACAATAGTATGACCTTCTTTCTGAGTGCCTTTTCCTTATTTTAGCTTCCACTCGTTTGTTATACCAGTGAGAAGAACCTCTAACTTAAACATTATCCTCTGTCATAGTTTTCCTATGAAACTGAAAAACAGGGATGGAGCTGGTGTTGAAGAACAGATTGTTGAAATTACTGTATATGAGTATTTCAGTAAACACTGTGGCATACAACTTGGTTATTCTGCATACCTGCCCTGCCTTGATGTTGGTAAACCAAAACGTCCAAACTACCTGCCACTGGAGGTCTGTGAATTTCTTCTGCTCAAGAACTGTTCATAATCTGCCACACTTTAAAACCTATCTCACTCCTTAAGATATTCCTTTTCTTTTCACTGCGTTCCAGCTTTGTTCACTTATTTCACTTCAACGGTATAAAAAAGCTTTATCTTCAATGCAAAGAGCATCTTTGGTTGAAAAATCACGACAGAAACCTCAGGAAAGAATAAAAATTGTGACTGAAGTAAGTATCCCTAATCACATGTATGCTTTTCTTATTTGTTATCCTGACTCATCTAAGTCTTTATGTAATCGTTCAGGCTGTGAGAAGTTACTGTTATGATGAGGATCCTGTGCTTTCTTCATGTGGTATTTCTATAGAAAAACAATTGACCCATGTTGATGGCCGCATCCTTGAACCCCCCAAGGTAGCCATGTTTGTGCATTTCTTTCTTTCTCTTTTTTTTTCTCTTGGGATTTTGGTGGGGGGAGAGGGGGGTTGAGGTTAAGGTTCATAGTTGGCTCTCGACAATATAATGTATGTCCTTGTAATTCACAGTTGAAGGTTGGTAATAGTGAGGATTGCATCCCACGTAATGGGAGATGGAATTTTAACAATAAGGTGCTGTTTTGATATCCTGTTACATTATCTTGTCATTTCTGCCTTTTTTATATGGGATGGAGGGCATTAACTGAGGTTACCTGATTTAGTGGCTTATGAATTGTGCTATTCAGACACTTTTAAACCCCACCAGCATCAGTAAGTGGGCCATTGTCAACTTTTCTGCTCGCTGTGATATTAGTCACATCTCTCGTGAGCTTATCAACTGTGGAAGGAGAAAAGGCATTGTAAGCGACAGCACCTGTTGATTCTGTTCTTCTTTTGATTTCCTTGTTCTGTCAACTTCGACTTTGTAAAAATCTCTCATTTAAAAAATGTACACACCCAAGAATATTGAACGCCCACATACATTAATCGAAGAGGACCAACAATCTAGAAGAGGCAGCCCTCTTGCTAGAGTTGAAAGGATGTTTGAGCTGATCAGAGAGAAGCTTCCAGGCCCCCCTGAATTTATTCTTTGTGTGCTGGCAGAGAGGAAAAACTCGGATATTTACGGTATGTAATTATCCAGTTTCCTAGACCCCTCCCTCTCGAATCAGCACCCACTGTCATTTGTCAGAGCTAGTTCATTTAAATTATTTAACCAAGTTGTGTTTCCTCTCATTTTAAAGGACCGTGGAAGAAGAGAAGTCTCAGTGATTTTGGTATTGTTACACAGTGCATGTCCCCAACTAAGATTAATGACCAATATCTTACAAATGTGCTCCTTAAGATCAATTCTAAGGTATTTATTGGAAAAAGAAGCTAAAAGTATCTTTGTATTTGTGTCCCAAGGATGGTATTGATGTTGCCTTTGCTTTTACATAGCTAGGAGGAATAAATTCTCTGTTGGCAATTGAGCACTCCCCACATAGTTCATTGATAATGGATACTCCTACAATGATTCTGGGCATGGATGTCTCACATTGCTCTCCAGGTCGATCAGACATGCCATCAGTGGCTGCGGTAATTCATCCATGATATTCCTGTGTCATATTGACTTCCCAATTTGTTTGGATGATGCCATATGGATGCTGTTGCTGATTTAATTTTCTGGAATTTTGAGGTTGTTGGATCTCGATGTTGGCCGCTGATTTCTAGGTACAGAGCATCTGTAAGAACACAGTCACCTAAGGTGGAGATGATTGATGCTTTGTACAAGCCTTTAGCAAATGGGAATGATGATGGTATAATAAGGTATCACACATGAGATTTATGTCTAGACAGTGTTGTTTTCTTCTTAAAATCCTTTACAGTTTACACAATGCATTTGAGATGCCAGCTGTATTCAACATGACACTTATGTTTTAGTTTTTCCAATCCTTTGTTTTTAGAATATCCTTACATCCATTGCTACATATCAGCCCGTGAACCTAAATATGTCCATAATATGAGAATTTGTTATCTTCTTAGAAATTCAGTTGGTATTTGATTCCAAGCATTTTTAACCTAGGCATCCTCCAATTTCTCAGATGATGCTTTCATCGGTATGAAACTATAAAAGAATCAATGGTAGATTTTTGAGCTAAATATGAAAGCAAGCAATTGAATTTCTGCTTAACATTGAATCACCTTGTTGCAGGGAATTGCTCGTGGATTTCTTTCAAACAAGCAAGGGGCACAAACCAAAACAAATTATCGTGTTCAGGTCTTACTATATTGTTGTGGTAGTGTCTTTGCCAGTTTGTTTACCATGACTAAATAACTAAGATGGTTAGAAAATCTGATATAACCATATTGAAACAATTTCCTGTTATTAACCTGATCATCCTACATTGCTGTTTTTAGTGGTATATAATGAGATGATATTCTTAAACATTTTAATTATTGAGCAAACCTTTTATTATTTGTGATGTGTTCTTAGTGTTTGCTTGAAGTGTGGATACTGAACCATGGATTTATCATAATATAGTTTTCCTCATTTATATTTTTATTGTTTTTTACTGCTATGGCTGGACTGTTTAATTACATCAAGTAATTGTAGCTGACATCAACCTCTTCAATGCAGCCTTAAAAGAATTACTCTCTTTTCTGGTATGCAGTTGTACCAAAGATGCCCCTTCAAAATTGCATTTCATTTCAGCTTCCCTTTAGAGGACCTGACTAAACTTAGAGGCAAAGAATTATCATTAATGAAGATAGTCTTGTTTTTGTTCATGGCTTAACAATAAGATCTGAATACCTTTTTAAGACTTGTTGTGGTGAGTAGCAACCTTTTTTTCTGCTGGAATCACTGCATCAAGCATCAATCTGTTGCTTTTGACAGATGTTGTGGATTTGTTGTTGGTATTCATTCTTCTTTATGGTGTGTTTTCAAACACTGAAATCTTTAAATCAACGATCTTGTTTCCGTTTAGGGATGGTGTCAGCGAGTCACAATTCAATCAGGTGCTGAACATTGAGCTGGAGCAAATTATAAAGGTCCTGCTACAGTACTATCTTCTGTAAATAGCTACAGTAATTTTTAGTTTTCAAATACTGAGCTTGCACAAAACTTTCAACTTTCAATTTTTTCATACATTTAAAGCGTTGATTTCAAAACTGCTTATTCCTAGTCACCTGTATACTCAAACTGTGGTATGTTTATTGCTGCTCATTTACGATGATTTAGATTAAATAGAGTTTCTGATTGCAACCTATATCCTCTCAGCATCATTTGTACTGATAGAATGTAGTAAACTTCACAGCCAGTTGAATTCTTCACTCCTCTATCCTGCACTCATGGCTTTGGTTCATGAGCCTGTAATTTTTGAGCTGCCCTTGGAGTGCTAACGGGATACGAGCTTTATGGTTCTTCATTATTATCAGTTTCAAGATTACCAATTTTTGATATTACAGGCCTATCAACATCTTGGTGAGGTTGACATACCAAAGTTCACAGTAATTGTGGCTCAGAAGAATCACCACACAAAGCTTTTTCAAGCTGGTGGTGGCACTGAAAATGTTCCTCCTGGTCTGACACTTTCTCATTCTGTTTATTTTAATGTTTTTCATGGTGCTAGATGTGTTTACTCTCTCTCTCTCTTTCTCTCCAGGGACAGTTGTTGACACAAAGATTGTTCATCCTAGAAACTATGATTTCTACATGTGTGCACATGCAGGCATGATTGTATGTTCTTACTTCATTTGTTCTCTCACGTGGTTGGGATAGATGCTAGGTTGCCGTGCGTGTCATTAAATGACATATTTGCACATTCTTTTGTCACATATTTATGTTAGTGTCTCGTGTTTTTCTCCTTTGGGGGGCTGGGGGTGGGGGGTCGAGGGGTTGAAGCTTCCATTCATTCCTCTCCACTGTATATTTCTGAAGCTTAAAGGTCACTAGCCAGTTGTAGTCCTCAAAACTGCTGCATTTGCCGCGAGCCTTTGTCACTGTGCCCATAATCATAACTCAATATTCCATAATTTTCCTTAATTTTGCATCTCCCTCTTTTTGACAGGGAACTTCAAGGCCAGCACACTATCATGTCTTGCTCGATGAGATTGGTTTCTCTCCAGATGACTTGCTAAATCTTGTCCACTCTCTTTCATATGTGTAAGCCTTCAATCTCGAATAGCTGCATATCCACTTTGGAAATGTGAAAACCATCAATTGACAGGATTACTATATGATTTTGTTTTATGCAGGTATCAAAGAAGTACCACTGCTACTTCGATCGGTAATTTTACCGATCACTCCTTTTCGTCTCCTGAAATGCAAATTGATATGAATTTATGGAGCATCACCTCTTAGAACCCATCTCTCGTTCTTTCTTTTTTTCCCCTTACAGTGGCTCCCATATGTTATGCTCACCTGGCTGCAGCACAGATGGGGCAGTTTATGAAGTTTGAGGATTTTTCTGAAACCTCTTCAGGACAGAGAAGCATGACATCAGTTGGAAGCATCCCTGTTCCAGAGCTCCCAAGGCTACACGAAAATGTTGAGGATTCAATGTTCTTCTGCTGAGGTGCTCCTGAAACGATGTCGTAAATACTGCTATTTTTCTTAGCTTTCCTACAATGTAGATACTCGTCAGATAGGAATGTGATTCACTTAGACAAACCCTAGTGATTTTGGTAGGGTGGAGAAATAGGTGCTAGATCCAACAAGCAGGCTTCCAATCCTTTGCAGATAGCTATAGATTATCTAAAGGTTAGATAGGTAGTAATGCTAGTCAGTTCAACACATCAATGAGTTGACATTTTATAGTTTGACCCGCCCCTCAGTTTCCTGACCGGTACTTGCGCTCAGTCCCTGGCACCGGTCTTGGAAATTTTGTTGATGATCTGATCAAAGTACTTAAATCGAATGACCATTTTTTAAAGGGAATTGTAATCTCAAATTTCTCGCATTCAACCTCATAACGAAGCTCGGCGAGAGTCTCAAAAAGGATGAGGATGTCTTGACCTGAAAGATGATGGTCCAAGCTCAAATCTTTGGACTCCAGGGTGAACAAAAAAACTGAAAAACCCATTAATCTGAGAAAACTAAAAAAAAAAAAACTAATAAAAACTGAATTATTAAAAAAATTAATTAAATCAATTAGATTTAAAAAAAAACTTCTGGTCAGTTTAGTTTTTTAAGGTTAAAACTGGTAAATCAAAATTGTATCGGTTCAAAAAAAATATAGTATTTTTTTTTCTGGTTTGATTCAAATTTTATGATTTCATTTTATTTTGGGGAAATGAAAGAATAGGTTGAAGTAAAAAAAAATCTAAAAATTTAATTTTTTTTTTTGGATTTTTAACTAAAAAAATCTGAACTGAACTGAAACTCAGCTTCTTCTTTTTTTAATTTGTTTTTTTATATAGTTATTTTTATAACCGAACAGAAAACAGCCAGCCCCACTGTACCCTGTTTATAAGATCGGCCACGTTCAGCCTCTATATAAACAAATAGAACTGCCAGTAAGTGGTTTGGGTTAAATGAACATGCAGTAAATTTGACCTCTGTTAAGTACGAGGAGACGAACATTCGCTTTGATTGGATCTGAAAATAGGTTCTCCACGAGAAGAATTTCACCCTCCTTGCCGTATTGTGCTGACAGCAAGTAGCCTTTGCAACTGTACTTATTTAGAGTTTGGTAAATATTGTTATAAGTTTGTTTTTTTAAAATAAATTAAAGTTATTTATTATTTTTTTAAAAAAATATTTTTGATGAAATTACTCCCCTGCTTAAATTCCTGTTTGGCATTCCGATTTAAAAATATTTTAAAAAAACTTGAAAAATTAATTATTTTTATTTTTTACTTTAAATTAAAAATTTTAATATTTTTAAATTATTTTCATATGTTAATATTAAAAAAAACATCAAGTTATCAATAACACAAACAGTGAATCATAACTTTATCCATCTCATCATATCACCATATTAGAATTGCATCTAATTCAACAATCACTTCATGTTTTATATGACAATCTCAACAGCATAATAATCAAATCAAATCAAATCAAATCAAACAAAAAAAATCCATGCACTCTTGAAAATATATATATATATATATATATATATATATTTTAGTAAATTCATAATATGTTCAGAGTCTAATGAGTAATTACTAATAATAATATTAGGTGTATCACTAATTCTAACATTATTTTCATGTCAAAACTAATCCCAAAAATCACATTGAAAAATAAATTAACAATTCAATATCACATCTTCTTTTCCAAGAACAGAAGAGATACTAAGAACATCTATTACTCATCCTGAGAATGTGGTGTATCTGAAATTAATATAAAATAAACCATATTATTAATTCATGTAATGTATTTTTATTGAACTTGAAAATCCATTTTAAACAACTAAGTACAATTATAAATTTTTATTTCAAGTCGATCTTATAGCTTCTTTAAATATTTTCAACAAATCAGGTATGTAGATCACCAGTCATACTAACATTATTGGCACAATTCAGAATAACTAATCAATTAAATTTGCAGTCATCAATATACTAGTGTTGTAATATCCCACATCGGCGGGTGAGGGAGTGGTAGATGGCCTCATTAAAGGTGCTGGTACCTAACCTTGTAGGACGCGTTTTGGGGCCTGTGGGCTGCCAAGAACAAAACCGTGAGCGCGTGGACGCCGGGTTGGGCTGAGCCATAGCGGACAATATTCTACAAGGGGGAGTGGGCCGGGCCTTACATTTGGTATCAGAGCCGACCTCACTGGCTGTCCGGTTGTGCCGACGGGGTCGTCGGGCTCCTTAAGGGGGGTGGATTGTAATATCCCACATCGGCGGGTGAGGGAGTGGTAGATGGCCTCATTAAGGGTGCTGGTACCTAACCTTGTAGACGCGTTTTGGGGCCTGTGGGCTGCCAAGAACAAAACCGTGAGGCGTGGACGCGGGGTTGGGTTGAGCCATAGCGGACAATATTCTACAAGGGGGAGTGAGCCGGGCCTTACAAGTGTCATAACCCTTTTTTGGGTTATTCATAAATTCACCTAAAATAAAAAAATAAAAGAAACTACCATGGTGAAAAAATCAAGCTGAAAAATTTAAAAAAATTTAAGAGCTAGATCATGCCCATGTTGTACTCAAAACTAAAGAAAAATACAGATTTAAACTCAAAATAATGATCGGATAAATCTGCATAAAAATTAAGTCTAAGAGCATAATTATATTTTAATGAGACAATTAGATTTAAAAATGAACCAAATTAAATTTTAATTATGTTTAAAAATTAATTTGGAGTCCGATTAAAGGATTTAATTAAATATAAACTTAATTATACTTTAATAGACCAACTTAATTTATTAGAGGGTTAATTGATGGAAAATTAAGTTTGAGAGCCTAATTTGGACTTAATTGAGAAAATTAAAATTTTAAGAGACTAAATTTATTTTTTACTAAGCAACTGATTAAAATCAAGGGTAAAATTATAGAAAACTAAAGTTTTTTAGTCAATTAAGAGCTAAGTTGGGGACATTTTAAACCAAATGGGAAATGGTCTTGTACTATAAATATGACACAATTAAGATTTTCTTAATTTTTTATTGTGGAAAATTTGTAACTCTAATTTTTTATATATATCTAAAGAATAAAAAACAAAATTTTCTATATGTTTCTTCTTCTTATATACACCTGTCATTTTTATCATTTTACATTTGAATTATTTATCATAGTTTTCTCTATTATAATCTCATTTGTTTTGTAATGTTTTTTTTAGTTTCTTCTTTATTTATTTATATTTGTTTTTTGAAAAAATACTATTTTTTATTCCTTACACTTGAAACATTCATCATTCTATATTTAAGGTGTGTTTGATATTACAGTTAAACTTAAATCAAACACTAAGCTGAGAGCTTTTTTCCAAACATCGGTTGTACCACAAACACCTATTTAGTCTATTTATAGCATTCTCCCCTCCATAATCATTTTTTAACATAAAAAATATAAAAACCAAAAATACTTAATTCAACGTAAATAAAATAATTAAAAAATTTATAATTTAAAATTAAAGATGCTACTATTCATACGTGGACAAGTGAAACGAGAGAGAAAGTGAACGAAAGGACTGGTCGTTATATAGTCATCAAACACAAGACTGACGGCAGCAAATGGCTCTTGAAGAAGAAGACGACGACTTGTGGAAAAATCTGATCAACCCGAGGACAAAGTAAAAATGGAGAGAGCTGATTGGTCAGGTCAAAGTGGCAGCATCCAGGAAATATTGTTGACGTGTTTATTACATAGGTCATGAGTGTGCTCAGCAAGGCAAAGAGAATCCTTTTCCTCTTTCCAACAAAGTCCTCTGGCTTCTGCCACGTAACATTTTTACCACCTTACTGCGCATATATATATATATATATATGACTCGACGCGTTTGATCGACGCTATCGCAGCATTTACTTTTGGTGGCTCGGTACGACCAGTATCTACCTCCCCTCTCCCGAACCTGACTCCACGAAATAATTTTCACTTTTCAGGGACCCACTTCATTTTCTGACAGTGTCTCCGAGGGGGCAAGAGATTTTCCTGGCCAAATTAATCCGGCTGGACGATAGTACCCTTTCAGGATCTTGCCTCTATAATTGGCCTCGATTTTCTTTATTCAAAAAATAAATAAAAATGCATTTAACCTCGTAAGTAAATAAATATTATTTTGACCAGTTCGAAGGGTGTTTGATGCATTTACCTGTCTCTATTGATCTGTCTCCGTTTTAAAACATTTTATTTTTTTTATATTTTAAATTATAGATTTTTTGATATTTTAAAATTATTTTAATAGGATGATATTAAAAATAATTTTTAAAAATAAAAATATATAATTTTTATATATTTTTATATAAAAAATATTTTTAAAAACAACCCCTGTTGGATAATTGGTGTGACCAATAATCTTTAAAGTCTATTTATCAATGTGTTTAATAAATATTTTTGAAAAAAAATAATTTTTTAATATTTTAGATATTTTTATATACTGATATAAAAAATAATTTAAAAAAATAAAAAAAAATAATTATTTTATTATATTTTTAAATAAAAAATAATTTTAACCACAATAACCAACATTTTATTAAATGCATTGCGAGTACATTACATGGGATGGTAACGAGCTCCAATCATGACCTGCCACAAGCACATTAACTAAATTGAGGATGACCATTTCGCCATTAACATTGTGGTCCACATCAAGGGGGGGTTTTCGAAGCGAATGCTCACCGGCTAGTGTACTTGATTCAAGCATTTCTGGTGCCCATTTCTTGCCTCATCATGCACATAACATGAGCCCCGCCTGTCCTCCTCATTCAAATTAAATCATTATTTATAATTAAAATGAACTTGTCATTTTCGTTAAATACGAATTTAATAGCTTATATTAAAAAACCAATATGAAATATATATTTAATTGAAATGGTATCTATAGTTTATTTAAGATTGTGATAGTAAACGGTGGTCCGTGAGAGTTTGGAATTAATAAATTTATTTTCTCTATGTTTAAGGTTTAACCTCCATAATTACTAATATGAAAACGATTTAGCCCCAGTGCGTTGCAACCGTGTTTGTCGAAAATTTGAATTTTTATTTTATTTTAAATGAATATGATTTGGTGTTTTTAGATCATTTTGATGTGCTGATGTCAAAAATAATTTTAAAAAAAATAAAAAAACATCATTTTGATGTATTTCGACACGAAAAACATTTTGAAAAACTACCGCAATCACACTCCCAAACAGGCTCTTATATAGTCATTAATTTTAGGACTAGTTAGATTAATTGAGATGTTTAAAACTTACTCAAATATCCATGTTAATAAAAAATATTGAGATAGAGATTGTTCTTCAATGTTTTTTTGTTTTAAAATATATATTTTTTTAAAATTATAATATTAAAATAATTTAAAACTAAAAAAATTCAAAAAAAGCAAAGCCACAAAAACAAACACTATCTTAAATTCTTATAATATAAAAAATGAAAAATGCAGGGTTGTTGAAAGGGCGCCATATGTTGCCCGTCGGTTGTTAATTCGGCGAGTAAATTGGCCATAACAATCTGATAAATGTCGGGACCCACTTCCCTCCTCCTCGCAGCGAATCCGAGACAAGCTCTTTCCTTTCCACTTCCCGGGATCTATGGGTCCCATTACCGCATTAAATAAAAAGAAATTTAGATCCAACGGTCCATGTCACCCTCCCATTAACGGCAACGATTTTTCACATTTTCTCCTTGCAGCCAGAAAAAAATAAAAATAAAACCCACAAGTGAATCGACGAGGAGATATTTTTCAGTGATTTCGCGCCATTAACGTACTCAATGACGCAAACACCCCTGTACCACCATCTTTTAATAAGAAATAACTGTACTACGGGGATAATACTGTCATCTCGTTGAGCGTCGGCATCAGGAACCTCTCTTGGGCTCCACCAGGAATTTAAATCCGATGGCCCACATTTCATCACCGCCCTCTCGAGTTCGCGCGCTTTGACGGCGACGATTTCCGTTTTTTAAATTTCCCTTTTCTATATTTGTTTTTCGAAGTACCGGAGTATTAAACCGTGATACTCACGCCTTCTTTTGTGTCCATTTATATCAGGTAAAAAGACATGAACACCCTCTCCTTTTCTTGTTGGAGCATTATTCATGATGTCACGTGGAGATCGGTAGCTGGCCCTAATGATATACACACTCCCATAAAAGAGTACTATTTATAGCATATAGGCATTACCAGGGCTACTATGGTAATCTAACATCCAAAAAAGAGTAAATACTATTCGACTTGGGGATCCATCTCTCACGAAATGAATCAACGGTCGAGAGGATTTCCTTTCACACAAAGTAATAATCAGCAGCAATTCATGGTTTTACTGTTGTTTTTGTTTTTTATAAATATTTTATTTATTTTAAATATATATATTTTTTGTTTAGATTATTTTTGGTATTAAAATAAAAATAAAATTACTATTCAAATAGAAATTACTTTTAAAAAAATAAAATTATAAATTCAAAAGAGAAAGCAAGAAGAAACTTACTTTTATGAACATACACGCACGCATATTAGTTTGTTTCGTTTCACACACACATTCAAAGAGATCCCAACTTTCCTTCCCCCTTCATCATCACTCCACCCAAAAATTAATAAATAAATAAAAAATAAAATCAAATTCACATTCTTAAAAAGAGAAAAAAGAGGAGAATTTTTTCGTCTTTTGTATATATCTAATTGGAATATATTTCTTAGATTTCTTGGACTATTGGATTCTTCTTCATCATTTACTTATTGTTATCTCTGTGTTTCACTCACATTACTTCCATAGCTAGAACAAGACAACACATCCTTTGATTTCTTTTTTTTCCTTCCATTTTTCTCTCAAAATTACACCCATTTTTCTTTTTTTTTGGGGGATTTGTGTTAAGGAATGAAAAAATGGGTTGCTAACTAGTGGGTGGTTTTGATTGTTGATTGTAAGTGAAAACTGGAATTTATTGTGTTATAGCAACTGTGCTGTGATGCCAGACCACAACAACAGGCAGGTTAAGAGCAATGCTGTGTCAAATCAATCTGCTGAAAACATTGAAGGTAGGTAGTGGCATCATATTTCTGTGCACTCTTTATTGTAAGCACTGAAGATCTGCTTTTTTTTTTCTATTTCCTTTTTGGTTTTTTCTAGAGTGATGTGATCATGGTTTGGAAGTTTGCTTCTATTGTTGTCATCAACAAATTCAATGCTTTGACTGCTTGATTATAGAACATGTTACAAATTGCTTTTTTTTTTTTTATATATAGAAAACTTTAATTTTATATTCGTGTTTTTTTATTTGTTTTGTGATCATGTTAGATGTTTTAGGATAAGTTGTTATTCAGTTTCTTATCAGATTTCTTGATCATTGGTGGGGTTTTGGGATTTTTAGAGTTTCTGGCTTTGATGTTATGTGTATTTTGATGAAATGAAACTTTTGCAGGTTGCACTTTCCTTACTGTGATTCCTATTATGATCAATATGTTGTTGAAGTTGGAAAGTTTGTTTCTTGCTTGAATGATTTGAGCTTCTTAACAAATTTTTAATTTAGGCTTCTTTTTGATTCATTGCTGTTTGTTAGGTTGTAAATAGTAGTATAATCTATATCACAGCTCTTTTCGTTTGGAAAGCATAAACTTGTTGCTATTGGAGTGTGTTGGATTTTGATGTTCGGTTTCTTGTGAGTTTGTGGCTATTGGTGCTCTTGTGAGTGATGTAATCCTTGTGTAGATTGTGAGTGGTTCTAACTTGATTCTTTAACCTCTTATGTGCCGCAGAAGCAATTTGGCGATTGAAAATACATGATCATCAAGAGCAAGGGGGTATGGCTCAATCAAGTCCATACCCAGATCGCCCTGGTGCACCGGATTGTGGATATTTTTTAAGGACTGGATTATGTGGTTATGGAAGCAATTGTCGCTTTAATCATCCTGTTTATGCTGCACTGGTAATATGCGCTGTTACTTTAGAAGATGCTATTCTCTCTTTGGCTCATATCTGTGGTTTCAGTGGACTGAGAAAACTCGATTTATATTCCATCTAATCTGCACATCTTGTACTTTTGACCTTGATTTCTCCTTATAGCTTGTGGTTCTAATTTTGTTATTCTCTGTAAAGGGCGCACAATTGAGAGAAGAACTTCCTGAGAGAGTTGGACAACCTGACTGTGGGGTAAATTCTTCTCTGCTGTCTCATGAAAAAAAGTTCACCCCATTTTGAGCATTATGTGATTGATGACCGTGGAAATTTTCCATGAAAAGAAAAACAAAAAAAATTGGCTTGTTAAACTATATTGTCAACAACCTGTCAGTTCATTGCTTATTAAACTAGATCAAATCATACTTGTATTGCGTGTGACTTGTTTGTCTGATGTTTGATTAACCACAAAGGTATGGCCTTTTGGTTGTTTGAGATACCCACAATGGCTGATGTCAAAACTACATTACTCTGCCAGAATAGATAGTGCACTCCATGAGCCTCTCATGTTAGAAACTCATGTAGTTTTAGATTAATAAGAAATTACACATGATTTAGAGTGAAAGAGTTTAATGGGGCTTGATCTTCAGTATATCTGTTTGGAATTCTATGAGATTGAGGTGAAGCTCAACAATTTATCAGTGGTTATTGGTAAACACAAGGAATCCCTCCTTGAGGGAATACTTGTTAAATTCTTGTTAGAGATATGCTTTCTAGAAAACTGTGTAATTTATTACTTTCTGCTTCAAAATGTCCATTGCAGTATTATTTAAAGACAGGGACTTGCAAATATGGATCTACTTGTAAATATCATCATCCAAGAGACAGGAATGGTGCAGGACCAGTTTCATTTAACATGTTAGGTCTTCCTATGCGTCAGGTGTTTCTTGATATCTGTATTAAATTCGTTTTTCCTGGATTTCCTAATATTTATTAAATGCTGTCGACCATATAAATTCGCTTTCTAACTTGTAATTTTTTACTTTTAGGATGAAAAATCATGTCCTTACTACATGCGAACCAGATCATGTAAATTTGGAGTTGCATGCAAATTCCACCACCCCCAGCCTGCATCATTTGGTACTGGCCTGTCCCTAGCCGGAGCTGCTGCCTTTGGATCTACAGGATCACCAATTGTGCCATCTCCAGGCCTGCCTTATGTAGGTGGACTTCCAACATGGTCGTTACCAAGAGCACCACCATACATGTCTGGCACAAATTTACAAGGTCCACAAGCTTATATGCCTGTTGTTGTTTCTCCTTCTCCAGGCATCGTTCCTGTCCCAGGCTGGAACACCTATGTGGTAAATGATTTCTAAAATTTCTTTTGCCATGAATGATTAACATGTATGTGGCATGCTGACAAGGAAGCTTATGTTTTTCAATGATTTGGCATTGCATCTTGGTTGTTTCACTGTTGAATGGAAAAACTGTGTGCGTTAGAGACAATGATTTGTCATTGCTTTTTGGTTGTTTCAGAGTTGAATGTCTAAATTGTGTGGGCTAGAATTTAGAACTTTATACTATGATGCCAATAATCAATGCATGCCATTTCACACTATGTTCTAGTTCCCTTGGTGTGGTTGAATTTCATTGGAATGCTGTTTTGAAACAGCATGAATCGGGCCATATTCATAAAAAAAGCTTAAAAGATCTGATGATCTGATTTTACTGCTTTTGAGAAATAAATATTTCTCTTTTCTTCTGATTTCCTCTCCTTGGTTTGGGGTTTGATATACTAGCCTGGAGTTGGTACTTAAGAAGACAAATGCAAAACCAGATGTATAATTATTTACTTGAGCCTGTTGTGCTGACTGGATTGGTTTTTTAATGAGTTGCATTGGTAATGTGAAGAAAGTTGTAGGATGATACCTCTACATCCAACATCAAAGAATTAATTGTCTATTTGCTATTATCTGGCCCAGGCAATTGTTTTGGAGGTGGCAAGTGGTTAGGTTTTGAGTTCATCTCAAACAGTTATACTTATAGGTTGGACTCGAACACACAAGTATAAAGGATTTAATTTTATTTCTCATGTAGGTTTGAATTGAAATCCGAGTATAAAAAGGGAAATTACTATTTCTAGATAATTAACTGATCTGTCTAAGATTATTGGATGCAATAAATGAGAAATCATCGTGGTGCTCTCTCTTGGAAAGTAATAATAAAAAAAACCTGTGGAAAAAGTTGCGAACTGGCACTGAGACTTAGTGAGTTAGTATTGGGGAATATGCATGCAGCAGCGTACTGCAACGTGGCTTTGCAATAGCAAAAAGAAACTTTGATTGAAACTCTTTATATTTATTTACTCAATGGTTCTTTTAATATTGCATGCAGTTATTCTTTATCATTACGTTTTGCTGGGGGAAGTGGTTTTTATTCCCCCCCCCCCCCCCCCCCCCCTCATTTCACAGTTTTATTTTTTAATCAGGGAAACTTGAACCCAGTGTCCTCTCCCAGTATGATGAGATCCAATCGTGCTTATGACTCCAGGAACCAAGGTGACTCTGGTTCCAGTGGGCAAGTGCATTTGTTATCAACAGCCAGCCCTATTCTCCCTGAGAGACCTGGTCAACCTGAATGCCGGCATTTTATGAGTACCGGGACCTGCAAATATGGTTCCGACTGCAAGTACCATCACCCAAACGAAAGGATTGCACAGCTACTAGCCAATACCACGGGCCCCTTCGGGCTTCCCTCGAGACCTGTAAGTTCTCTGATACTTCAATTTGGTGGCATGCATTCAGGACTTCACATGAAATAATACTCTTGCATAATTGTGGTCGTTTCAATTTAGTGAGCATCCTCAACTTATTGGTGAACTATTTATATATTTTAAAAATCAAACATATGGAAAAACACTGAATGTTGTTGCTATCATTTCTTGCTCCTCTTTATGTGCAGGGGCAAGCCGCGTGTCCAGAATACAGTATGTATGGAATCTGCAAGTTTGGCCCAACTTGCAGATATGATCACCCCTTACCTGCATATCCTTATAACTATAGCTTGAGCCTGCCATCTTTATCTATAATGGATTCAGCTCTGATAACTTATCCAAGGATGGCACAAGCAGCTCCTGTTTCCTTGTCGAAACTTCCTGATTTGATCCACAATCCTGCTGGTGTGAACTACAACAGGCACCAGAATCCTGATACAAGCACGAAGATTTCAGATGATCCAACCGAGCAAGCTGGCTCCCCACCACCACACTCTTCACAGGCTTCGTCAGAGCCTTCACACGATTAATTCGATTCAGTTCAAGTCTCGCCATTTTGTTCCGGTTTGTATTTTTTTTTTGATACTCTGTACTCTTAAAGGAGATTTCTGTCACAAGTACCTCCAACCCCTCTTTTCACCTGTGTTTCTGCGGAGTGTGATAGGTGGTTTGAAAATGTGTTGAGCAAAGATGATGGGGGTATGGAAGGGCATTTTTTGTTGTGAATAAAATGCAGGTGAAATTTGTAATATTCGTCCCCTGGATGTAATCTTCTTAATTCTGTGATATCCATTAGAAACAAGATTCCACTCTAGTGTTTCAGTTTCAATGGTTGGCAAGTGAGCCTTCTGTGCATTAGGGTGTGTTCAGCATTAAAAATAAAAAAACTGTAGAGAACTTTTAAAATATGTTATCCAAACTTGGTATTGCCTGATTGTGATGGAGTTTCAACCTCTGTTTCCAAAAAAATTGATTTTTTTGTTTCTTTTAAATAAATATATTTTGGTATTTTTAGATTATTTTGATGTGCTGATGTCAAAAATAATTTTTAAAAAATAAAAAAATAATTATTTTGATGTATTTCAGCACGAAAAACATTTTGAAAAGCTACCGCAACAGCTCTCCAACTAGAAAACAGTTTTCTTAGAATTCTAATTTGTCCTTTTCCATTTTTTTTTTAAAGTTAAAAGTATTATTATATTTCAATATCTATCAGTCCCTTAATTATTTGGTCCGAAAGCTAATGTGTTGTAAGAAATCTTTGCTCCTTCGTTCCTTTTCAAGTGATTGATACTGTTCTGGGTGATGTGGTTTTGGCTCTCTTTCAGCCAAAGATTCCACTAGGAGGGTGTTCGACGTATGCCACACCGTGATAAATGCAAATGTGTGTGCAATTAGAAATATTTTCTTACTACAATTATCACTCGGAGACAAAAATAAAATAAAAATAAGAATATTAAAATAAATATCATTATCAGATATGATTTAGTTATGTTAAAGAAAAACAAACATCACTTTTACCTCATCTTTTAAAATATATATATTTTTTTATCTTTGTTGTGTTTTATTCCTTCTAAATTATTTTATAATCTTATTTTGTGATTTATTTCATTTCATTTCAAAGAAAAGATGTTGAACTCTAAAAATAAAAGACTCGTATCTAAATTTGATTTAATCTCTAAAAATAGGAGATTTCAACAAATAAAATTTGATGTCAATCCTAAAATAAACTATTTCTATGATTTTAGTTTTTTAATAAAAAAAACTGACATTAATATATAAAATTAGGAGATTTAGTTGATTTATGACATTTTATTAACAAAATTAATATTAATTCCTAAAAATTAGAGATTTCATCGATTTACTTTTATCCTAGTTTGAAGATAAATATTTACACCTTCATGCATATATAAACTACTCCAAGCAAACTCCTCACTTGTTCAAAACATGTCAAAGGATAAAATTCATAATTTATTAATAACTCATGTCATTAAATAAAAACAATTCAACTCCTCTAAATTATCAATTGTATAGTCATATATACTACATTTCACATGCATTATCATAATTGTATCAACTTCCAAGTTATTTCCCTTTTTGGTTGACCATGGAGCTCTATTCTACTCTATGATTTCAATCATTAGTCAATCATTTTATTTTTAAACTACACATTCCCACATGATTACCATGCCAATAATATAAATGAACAACCTTAATCTCCTTCTAAACTAATTTAGCCTAGATGTAACATAAGGAAGCATATATTTTCTTCAAAATATTTTATAATTGACACATCACTCATTGATTTTTCATGTAAGTGAACACCATGCTACCCAATGTTCATGTCAATTCCATAAATTGAGAAACAAAAAGAAAAAGAGAAGATGTATTTTTATTTTTAGTGATCTAACTGTAATTGTGGAAGAACTAATTTAAAAGCTGAAACCCTTACAACAACCTTTTTTTTTTAATCAAATGGCTTATAATCAATTCTTTCAATCCAATGATCTATTTTTCTTTGTTTTTGTCTCTAATTTGTCAAATGAATGATTAAGATCCATTCTTGAAATCCAATCCGAAGAAAACTAAATCATATACACTACACTTGAGAAACCGAGGGAGCTGGAAATAATGAACTCCTGCCAAAACACACCACTAAAAGCTTCCTTGTCTGCCAGCTTCAAAGGCTTTCAGCAGCAGCAAACATCCCCTGTTTTAGCCAAAAACAACACCAAAAAATCTACAGCTCTTGTATCTGTTAAATATTTTATATAATTGAATGCTAAATACACATAGCAGAAATACCTCTAGCTGCTCAGAAAAAAAATTCCCAATACAGTAGTAGCACAACTTCCAAAATTTTTTATCTGAGAGAAACCTTCTGATCTATACCTGCTAGTAGTTATAAATAGAGTATACATGCTATTATTTTTAGGTAGAACAAAAACTCTTTTTATCAATTTGTTAGCTGATTTTCTCTTCCCATCAAGAAGAAAATCAGATAATTGATTCTCTTGATCAATCTCCATAAATCCATAAATATAGGTTTGAATAAGTCAGAATATGAATGTGTCATCAAGGATATAATAATAATTTCTTACAGCCTCAACTAAGAACAACATTTGCTAGGTGTAATAGAGTTATGAGCGACAGCATTTGTAGTTGATACAACTGTGAGCTCCTTACCAACCTTCAGCCTTCACCTCATCTCTTCAGCCATGAGCAGAAGTGAGAGATATCCCTTTCAGCAACCAGAGGGACGCTAATCATAACCACATTATGAATCTCAGCAGAAGAGTCAACGAAAAAAAAAGCCATGTTTTTTCTCGGCCGTGAGCAATAAAGATGCCATTATGAGCTGCGGTTGCAGCAGCCTTTGCCTCAACCATAATCAGTAGCAGGAGTTCTAAGCTTAAACAACCTTGCTTCATTATCTAAGCCTTCATTGAAGCCCCCAACAATGAGTAGCAGAAGCCTATCAGGTCCCACCATTTATCAGCTTCATTATCTAAGCTTCAGTATTATGAATTGTTTTCTATTGCTTCTCAGTGTAAATCGCAGGAAAAAAGAGAGAAGAAAAAAACATTAATTCAGGGGGTGGAAACTAAAGGTGTTTGGAAAGTCATGAGGCGCGAGGAAAACATGTGCATGGAAATATTTACAAGTTGACAGCTCCTAGAACAAGTTTCATATAAATATACCTGAGAGTACGGTTGAATTATAAAAACAATTGATTTTTTTTATTGAGAATTAATTTTTAAAATTTTTAATTTATTTTAAAGAAATTATTTTAATATAATTATTAGAAACCCAACCCCATAAACACGTTAAAAAACACAAGTTTCCCAACTTTTTTATCTTGAAATGGACACACACAACCCAAAAAAAACCTTAAGAGATACTTGACTGCAATATTTTTTATTTTGGCACTAATGCAACACAACCATGTGTTAGGACATCGCTTTTTCTTGGTAATACCTACTTTTTATATTAATAAACTTGATTTTATTTTATTTTAACTTTAATAATTTTAATATTTTTAGATCATTTTATTATATAAAATAAAAAAATATTATTATAATATTTTCAAAAAAAACACTTTAAAAATCAACATCGAATCAACCGACTTCCAAAGAATCCCAATTAAAGTTTGAACCTTGGAAGAATAACAATGACTCAAACGTCAAACATGTGTTGAGGACATAGCTTTTTTCCTGGGACATCGGCATACAGCAGAATATTTCTACAGGCACAAGTTCCAACTCTTACATGAAAGTTGTCGTGGCTTTCGCAACCAAAGAAAAATAAATAGTTGGAACAACAGTCAACCTACACGATGAACTCAAATGGGATGCTAGATAATACAACAAAAATATATTTCTTTGCAAGTCATCATGTCCCTCTCTATGGGAGCTAGTGAACAAGATTATCCTCTGTAAGGCTCAGGTTCTGTTTGGGATAATTATTGTTGTAATTTTTTAAAGTGTTTTTTGTACTAAAATATATCAAAATGATATTTTTTTTATTTTTTAAAAATCATTTTTGATATCAGCACATCAAATAATCTAAAAACACCAAAACATATTTATTTAAAATAAAAAAAAAATGAAAATTTTTAAAACACAATTTGAGAAGTTATTTCCACACAAACTGATTTTTTCTGCACAAAGTCTCTCCTCGATGTCCAATGCCATTGCTGATTCCTTCAAAATATCAACTCTTCCTTTCATTCTTGGAGATTGAAAGGGAGTTTCTGTTGTAAAAGTTATTGCAAGAAGGTCTTACCTCACGTTCAAACTTTTTAAATATCTTCTGGGAGCGTGGTTGCGATTGCTTTTGAAATTATTTTTCATTCAAAAATATATTAAAATTATATATTTTTTATTTTTTAAAAATTATTTTTGACATCAGCATATCAAAATGATCTCAAAACATCAAATTTTATTTAAACTTAAAAATAAAAATAAAAAAATTTCAAATTTTTTCAAAAATATTTTTAGAAAAGGACTCTCAAACACCCTCTAAGTATATATATATATATATAAAACTTGTTATCATATTGGAAAAACAATACTTTTATAAAGTGATTTTATAATAAACCTTGATATGAAATTATAACAAATAAAAAAAGAATATTAGGCTTGCGCGCATAGAGTTGAGCATATCAAGAGAAAAACTTTTGACTGCCCCTCTTGTGACTTGTGTGTGAGTCAACGCATTGATTCATGATTCTTAAAATAAAACCATAATTTTCTAAACACTCTAAATTAATTTCTAACAGTCACAAAATATTTTTAGCAACTCTTTTATTATTTTTAAAAACTGTAACAGTTAAGCAACCATGAAAATTTAATTTCCTAACAACTATATTGTTTTTAGCTACCAAAATTAATTTTAACATGACTGTTACATAAATAGCTATCTATAAATACCATGTATTTTTACAATAAAAAAAGATCCAAAAAATTCTTTCTTTTTTGTCCTGCCAGTCCTTTCTTTTGCTCTTGTTCAAGTTGTTTTTGTTGTCCTCTTCTTTTAAGGAAAAACTTGTTAAATCCTAGAAGGTGCCCTGTTTTCAGGAAAATATCCTTAGAAACGGTGTCGATGCACGCCTCGAGTTTATTTATTTTGTTTCTGTTCTCTGCTTTAATTTTTCTACATAAATCTTAAGGATATCCTCTATAGCATGGATGTTAATGTCAAATAATATTCATGTAGTCTTATTTATTAAGGGTAGAATAATACTTTATGCTTAACCTATATATAGTTTATTTGTAATTAATTTAAACTAAGCACTCATAATTGTAGCCTCATTTTTGTGTTTTGCTCTTAATTGATTCAATATGGTATCAGAGCAGGTTTTATGGAACAAGGCTTAATCCCGAACACAGCTTCACGGATCAAACTAGTTTTTTTTTTTGTTTTTTTAGTGATATTTTGTCTTCCACCTCTATAAAATTTGGTATTTCGTCTTCCCTTTAGCTTCTACAATTTGATATTTGCGTTCAGTTTATGCAATTATTTTGGTATTGGCATTGGTGTTCAGTTTCTGCAATTATTTTGGTATTAGTTTGCGTTCAGTTTCTGCAATTATTTGGTATTGGTATTTTGTCTTCCACTACTGCAAAATTTGCTTCTGCAATTTGGTATTTTGTTTTCCGCTGTTTTTGCATTCTGGTTCTCTGTGATTGTTGATTATCGCTACTGAAAGAGATGATTCCCTTTAGTCTGTGAGTGTGAGGTTGGATGCGAAAAATTATTCGTATTGGAGTTATGTAATGTGAAATTTTCTTAAGGGTAAGAAGATGTGGGGGCATGTTAGTGGAACTTATGTGATACCTAAGAATATTGAGGAGAGGGATGCTGGTTTGATAGATACATGGGAAGCAAATAATGCAAAAATCATTACTTGAATCAACAATTTTGTTGAGCATTCGATAGGTACGCAGTTGGCGAAGTATGAGACAACAAAAGAGGTTTGGGATCATCTGCAAAGGTTATTCACACAATTAAATTTTGCAAAATAATATCAATTAAAGAATGACATATGAGCTCTTCATCATCTCAAGCATGACACCATTGCTTTGCCTTTTGTTCTTTCTTCCTTGCAGATTTCTTTACCAAGGCACATTCCATCTCTCGTTTTCATTTTCTGGTTGGCAAACTCTCGATGCTTGTAGCTGCCACATCATGAGTTTGAGGAGAGATGTTAAATAATATTTATGTAGTCTTATTTATTCTTATTTATTAAGGGTAGAATAGTACTTTATGCTTAACCTATATAGTTTATTTGTAATTAGATTAAGCTAAACACTCATAATTATAGCCTCCTTTTTGTGTTTTGCTCTTAATTAATTCAATAGTTAACACTTCTGTTGACAATGCCTCTGCCCTACTTGGGTTCTTCCCGGTCCTAAGACCAGCAACAATGTCAAAGCATGAATACATATAAATAAAGGTTCATAAATACTCCATTTTAAACACTCTTTCCAATAAATTGTTTAATGCATATTATACTATATACTAAAAGAGGTCATGATTCAGTTACTGTAGCATGTGAGACAAATCACTGTGGATTACAATAGTGTTGCTCAGTTTTCAGTTTGGGTTGGTTCAGGTCGTTCAGTTCGCTGTTATGCTGATATTTATATATATTTTGCATAGAAAGATGCAACAAATGGGCTGTAGATCAGTGGAAAACAGGTGCGCATGATGCTAAGAAGGGCAGGCCGTCGCACGGATTAAGCATTAAATGTTTTGCTTATATTTTTTTTTCATTTTTTGTTTGATTTTTTGATTTTTTTTTCACTTATGATTTTTTTTCTTTTGATTGTTTTTTATTATTTTATTTATTTATTTATTTTGACATCAAATTATTTTTTTGCTTATAATTTTTTTTTTGGTTAAAGTTATTGATTTTTTTTCTTTGATTGAATTTCCCCCCATTATTAACGCAATAAAAATAATAATTTTAGATTTTTTTCTTGATTCCTTTTTTTTAATGTTTTTATTTTTTTCATCGGGGTAATTTAATAATTTTTATTGTTTTAGCAGTAATAATAATGATATTTTTAGATATTAAGGCTTTGATGTTCCTGTTGTTATAATAGAGTGTATTGATGTGTTTTATTATATTAAACCTTGAATGTATAGATGTTATACTTTATTTGATTTTTTTAATTTGATTGAAATTAATAATATATTTAGTTTTGTTTTCGGCCCTTATACTTTTGATTTTTATTCCTTTAATTTTTTATAGTTCTTAAATAGTTCCTATTTTTATCTATGTTTATATATATATGCCTTTAGTTTTGGTTTTTAATTTTTATTATTTTCTCTTTTGTTGAGATAACATTTTTTCCAAAAATTTTGTTCTTAAATTTTAGTTTGTGTTTATGATCATTTGAAAATTGATATTTCTTATTTGTTTTTTCTTTTGGTTTTTTTATTAGTTTTTTTTAATGTCAAATGATTTTTTTAGCTAATAATTTTTTTTATTCATTTTTAATTTTTTTGCTAATTTATTAAAGTTTTTGGGTTTTTTTATTCTTTTATTGAATTTATTTTCCCATTTTCACATAATAACAACAACAACAATAATTTTAGTTTTTTTTTCTTACTTTCTCTTTTATTAATGTTTTTGAGTTTTTCTCCTTGAAATAATTTACTAATTTTTATTATTTTAGCAATAACAGTAATGATATTTTTAGATGTTAAACCTTCGATGTTGCTGTTGTTATAATAGGATGTGTTTTATTATATCAAATCTTGCATGTATAGATGTTATATTTTATTTTTGAACTAGCAAAATCTATTAATTATTTCAATCCCAGCAATTATAAAAAATATTTACTCCACCCACAACATAGTACAGCAATTAACTAGTTATAGCTACACGGAAACAAAGAAAATACAGAGCATTATAATGATGAAATATAGCTGAAAATATCAACATTTTCAAAAGATTCACTGTGGGAATGATGATCCACAAACTTTTCAACTAGCAAACTATTTTTTTACGGCAAATCACAAATTAAAACATTTGTTAAATAAAAAATCAGAGAGATAAATCTTACTGCAAAGAAATGAGGAAGAGCGCTGCAAAATCTGCCCGTACAACATCCATCGAAGGTTGAAGAATGAAAAACTAGGGATGAGAAGGCTGAAATGATGAGTGTGCAGTGTGGCGTGATGTGTTTTTATTTTATTAATGTGTATATTGGAATCAGCTTGAAGTGCACCTAATTAATCTTAATAAAGTAATTATCTTTTAATTTAACCATTTTAATTTGGTGCCAAACTAAACTAGAAAGTTTTTTTTAAATATTTTAATTAGTTTAATTTTTTTTAATGGTTCAGTTTTTTTTCTCGGTTTATCTTTTTTTTTTCTCACCCCTGTAATTACTCTGTCTATCAACTGCACCTCTTAGTTTTTTCCTTAATTTTGTTAACTGCTAATTTTAAAACATAGAAATTGAATATTAATTTTTAAATTAATCAGCAAAAATAAAAATAAAAAATAAAAATAATAGTTGACCCTTCAATGATCCCAACTTTACTTATTTGTCAAGTTGTGGACACCTCGAAAAAACAAGAAAAGGAAGAAGGCAAGAAAAAAGGAGGCTGGAACTTGCAGTTTGGCTTCCGAAGTGAAACGAGTCATGCAGGATGCAGCAATTGAGAAGTAGAGGGAGCTCACTTTTAGGTTCTCAATTGAAGAGGAAAACTCTTAATTCATGGACTGCTATTCAGGATACCTATTTCTCTACCAAGGTACTTTTATCTATCTTTTCGCAGTCATTACTGTGTTCTTTGTAAACTTGAAACTAAACTAAATTAATTGGGCATCTCTTATCTGTGATGGGTTTTTTTTCCTCGTTGCTTGGTTTTGATGCGTTCCTTGAGTTTGTTTCAAAGTTCCTTCTTTTTGTTTGGATTTTGAAGGGTCTTGTACAATTTCTTGCCTGCTCGTATCTTATATTCTGTGTTTCTTCTATGTGTTAGGATATATTTGAGAGGCATAAGGTGGTATTTACTGTTGGAACTTCTGTAGCATCAGTTGCTACAGCTTGGGCTGGTGAGTATTTGTTTTAAAATAATTTATGTTTAGTATCTTTTTTCTTCCCTTTCTTTGGTGATTTGTGGGATTTATGTTTCACCTGAAGCGATTTTTAGGGTTTTCAATTTTCTATTAAAATACCAGGGTTTTAAATGGGAGTTTGATGCATCAGTGTGAAAACCAGAATGAGTCCCGCACGGCCAAAAACTGTTACTTCAAGTTAGTGTGTTAAGTTTGAGAACATTTAAAGAATGAATTCTAATGGATTTTTCTATTCTAATGGGCAAAATTTCATTAGCAGTGATAGCCTCAATAAAAGAAAACCATATTTATGTACCAAATTCATTTGGGAACATCCTCCTCTTCCAAGAGTTGCACAACTTAAGTTTAAGTTTATGAACTGATTTTCATGTTCCATCCTCCAGCCATTGATCAATGTGGCCAAATATTCCAAAAAGTTTCTTAAACAGTTAGTGATGGGCTTCGAATATAAAATTGAATAAATTATGTTGCAGGGATCTGCAATTAATCTATATAGTTATGGCTATTTCCATAACAAAAGAAATAGTTGTTTGCTTGTATATATCAATCATGATCAACACATTTTGCTCAGTGCATGTTTATCTGTGTTAAGATAAGTGTTTGCTTCCAATATATGGGTGCTGAATATTTTTTCTTCATTACTCCAGAGTAACATATTAGTACACATAATGTGCAGGGTATTCTGTTCGCCATTTCCATGATTCAAAAGTTGATCAAAGGCTTGAAGGAATTGAAAATGCTGTGAGTCTCTGTTACATAATGTTAGATAATAAATAGCTGATGATGCTTATGGTTTTTCTTCTTTCCTAACAAAATGTATGCTGATTCCACAGCAGAACAACTTATAATCGTGAATGGTAAACCCAACTTAGATCAATTCAATGAGTCTTAATTCCTGGTATTGAGAGGCATTTGAAATTGAACCTAGATCTGCTGATGTCTTAATTCCTGTTATTCAGTGACTCCTTGAATTTTGCGATTTTCTTATCTTCTATAAGATTAGATTACTGGCTTATAAGATGAGAGTATCATCTTTATTCATCGTCTCTCATCTTGTATCATGTCTGATACCAAGTAAATGTATATGATCACTTGTGATATGCAGGAACACTTCTGTGCCAGCCTCTTTGTTTGGTCCCAAAGTTTTAGTTTTTTTAAGCTAGGTCAGACTATTTATATGGTTTCATTTACATGATCTTTTTTCTACCCTGCTTGTTTTCAACCTCCCTTCACATGGGTCCTTTCCAATGCCTTCGGTGTTGAATTGTTTTCTAAAAGTATCATTTCTTTTTCACTTTTTTTTATTGTACATGGCAGATGAAGAACAACCATCATCTTGAACATGAAGAATTTAAAAAGCTTATTGATCCAGGACGTTCCAGTGTTGCTGCCTGCATTGCTACTGCAGGGACTGCATTTGTCATTGGGTTTGTTCCTATCTGCTTTTCCTTTGTTTATTGTGTTATTGTTTCTGTTTTCTCACAAGTTTAGAGTTATCCACAACATTCCCTGTTCCAAATTGACCTAATCACCTTGTCATTTGGTCACTTGGTTAGCCAAGCTTCATATTTGAAATGATTCACACAATGATAATACATGCTTTTCAGCTGGGGAAGGATGATGGAAAGTGGGTCAAGGGTCACTAAGGAAATTACATATGAGAAAATGTCTCATGTATACCTAAATCATTAACCGAAGCAATATGAATTCTGTAAGGTCAGGGTCCTTTCATGCATTCCAAATGAGACGGAGAGCTAAAATGAAATCCAGTAGTTTAAGCAATAATCATATGCTCTCAGTCATTACCTACATCTGACTAAATCCACTGAAAACTATAGCTTTCCCTCCTGGGGAAATCAACACCATAACATGGATAAGCTGTGTCTGTTATAGTTGGGTTCTAACAAAAACAAACTTGCACCTCGTTTTTCCTGGAAACACTTTCCATACTTTCTAGTGTGTGGTGACTTAGTAGAAACTACAGCAAAAGAGTGTTTTCCAGTCAATGAAAAGGATTAGGCTTTGATGGAGGGAAGTGTTTCCCTTGCTTAAGATTGGAAAAACACTTTCCATTTTGCATGTCACTTGTTAACATTATTGATATTTGCATATTGCCATTTTAAACTATATTGAAGTTTATTGCTCTTCAGTTTTTTATTAATAAAACTTCTTTATTTGTTCTTTCTTTATGCTATACCGCTTCTCATCCTCTTTTTTTTTTTTTTTTTTTTTATCTTTTTTTTAAAAGTTTAACTTGAAGTATTAATTATAAAATAAATGCATATTTCCTTTATTTTGGCCCTGTTAGAGAGTACTAATGCCAGGGCTTGGTGGGTTGTTGAAGCTCTCTAATGTCATTGAGCATTACATATTTGAAGTGAATATTTGATAAATTCTTCCTCTGTACAAATACGAGAATGCTAGATTCTAAAAAATTGAGGATACCAAGAACACAGGATGCTCTGGTCAAATTAGATGGAGTAAGAGAAAGCAAGCTATAAGTTATAAAGTTTACACTGCTGACAAAATACATTCAGAAATGAATGTGGCAAATAATATGGATAGTGAAATAGTTGGCCAAAGCTATTAAAAGTGGGCAAAGTTTCCTCAGGTAGGGGCAGCACTAAACAAGGGCTGGAAGAAGGGGAAGTTTTGGAACACTGTTTCTATTTGCAACGAGACCAATGGAAACAAGTGTGGAATGTTATTGTAGTAGAAAGTATTAGTAGTAATGAGCAAAGTCTTAAGAATCTGGGTGTTATGTGAAACGAGAATGGATGTTTTGACACAATTGATAAGGATTGGACATAACATATGGATTTATTGCTCACAATGAAGATTCTTCCTTCATGGCCTGTGTTCTATCATTGTGTGTGGAATCGACGATGGTTTTATATGCTGTTGAGAATAATAACTGTTGGATATTGGCATAGTTATTTTCTTAAGCCATGTCTTTCATGTGATATTCTGAGTATTTCACGTGTAGTCTTCAACTGAAGAGCTTAATTTGAATTTCTTAGTCATATGTTTACCCCCTTTGCTCAATTGCAGGTACGGCTTTGGTTGGCGAGGTGGAAGGTGGTATGCAAATAAGAAGTTCAGGAAGGAGCAGATGAAATTGTCAGGGCAGATAAAACCTAAAAGATGGCAGCTGCTAGGACAAATAAAACCTAGAGGATGGCAATTCCAATTTCTCAAAAAAAGATTACCAAGATCCAGAGGACCTGAAAATGCAGTTAAAACATCTGAAAAGATGGCCCTATAATACATAATCCCCGGGAACTTCATCAGTCTTGTCAGTGATGGGATTTACTATACTTCTTTTGCTTAGATATCCCGATATAAAATATATTTTATTTGATAAAGTTAGATACTCATTTAACATTTAAAATTGTTCGTTTTTCTAGTTTTTCGGGTGAAGTAATGAACAAATTGTTGTCATCTTGCTGCTGTTTGCTAGTATCTTCTCATATGCCCTTACCCCCTTAATACTGTTCATTCAGACAGTGGAAGCATAAAAGTTTTTTGCTAACATAAAATTCTAATCTTTATGATAAGTATCTATGGTAAACCTTCTTCTATGATATGTTTTTCCTTCCATCATCACGGCACTTGTTGAATTCACAGTCATCTTGTATCCCTTTGCTTATTTGACTTCTGCATCTATTTACCATCTGCTCGGTACTGCTGACTCATGTGTCTCTCGCTAAAAAAAAAAAGAAGTTGGTCTATTTCGATGAGTGTTCTGAATCATCAAGAACACTGATATCCATCACAGGCTACATTCGAAATGTGATTAGTTGATCTGGAAAGGAACAATGTTCCGACTAAGACATGGTTGATTTTTCTTCGGGAGTGAATGTTAGACCTGGAATTATTCGAGTAACTTTGTTTTCTACTTTTGGAGGGAAATATATGGCCTAAAGTTTCCATGCAACTGCCATAACCACACATTCTCTCGTATGATGCCAGAAACAACTGTTGCAGATTATTGTCATCCTAGAAAACTGATTTTTGCCTATTTTTCACCTTGGCAAGATCAATGGAAAGGCATTTGGAAGTTCTTGTTACAATGCGGAACTTTCGGATGTGATGTAATAAGAAGTTTCTGCTGTTGTCTGAATTTGTAATAGGATATAGGCCACCCTATCAGATTCCCTGATGCAGCCTGTTGATTATAATAATGTTTTGGAGGATTTTCTATAAATTGATTGGAATGTGAGGTGCTTAAAGCAGAAACAGAACGAGTGAAAAAAATGGCCAATGCTAGTACCTCGATAGTTCTTCTTTTCTGCCAGTCGGTTTATGGAATGCAAATGCAGTTATTTTCATCGGCAGTGTGTCTTAATTGGCATCACCCTCATCAGCTGGTAATGGTATTTGCAAAACACTGGTGGAGAAGAACATACAGTACTGTCTTCTTTTACTGTTCACTCTACACGTTCAGATGTTTATCCTAGGTTATTTTTTTTTTAACTGATGGAAAAATAAAGTCTTGGCCCGCAAATAATATAAATTACATTTTATGTGTGAAGTTTCTTTAGGAATTCGTCACTAACGGTGGAAGTTGTTTGACAGGAAGTGGCCACCAAAAACATTATTGTACATAATCCCTGCAATCAGACAGTTTTGATCAACATTAACCCGGTTCGACGTTTTCTAATAAAAGATTATGCAGCAGCATTTTTTCATTAAAATAAAATTGCAGGTGCCAACGATATGGTGATAAGCAAGTTGCCTTGGAAATTCATTGCTTAGAGGGAGGGCATTTGAAGAACCTTGAAAAGTGTCAGCAGAAGGTGACATGTCTCTGTTCTTTCTGATTCTATTGGATTTGCATCTTCGGAGTTTACTGATGACACAAATGAAAAGGTCTGCAGAAATATTATTTTCTTATTGCCATGTTGCGGCCTATATATTTGCCACATCGGACCCCTTAATAAGAAGCAGTCTAGGAAATCACGAAAATGGAATAATGTCATTAGGGAATTCTAAATCATCAGTAAGTAGATGATGAAGATTTCTAGGAGGAGAGGCTCCATTAGATACCTCATTTACACCGCTATTATTGTCTTAAGATCCCGTGATCAAAATATATACTCCTTTCTGTTCGTATCCTTGATTATACTTCTATAAAATTTGCCAAACATAAAAGAAAACATATCATAGAAACATGGCCAACAGTTTAGCCTTTGTAATTACACTTTTCTGTGGGCTGGCAGTTGGCAGCAGTAGACCAAAGTTGTTTTCAGTCCAAGGTCAAAATGGTATGGCTACTGCCCTGGCCCCATCAGCCCGTGATGGTGTTTGTGCATCAATGATTGAGCCACATGATTATATCTGTGAAGAGCATACGGTAATCTGTTCGTATTATACAATCTTCATTTCGTAAATATGGCAATCAGTTGAAGACTTGAAGTGATGATTTACAGTGTGTAAAATTTCATTGGGTTTCAGGTGACAACTGAAGATGGCTATATTCTCAGCTTGCAGAGAATCCCAGTAGGGCGGTCCGGCGGGACTCGAGGAAAAAGGCCCCCAGTTCTGCTACAGCATGGACTTCTAATGGTCAGTAACTCTGCTGGAAACTGGATTGGTGCAGGAATTCATTATATATATATATATATATATATATATATATATATATATAAAAAAGAAACAATGGTTTTCTGGCAGGATGGAATTACCTGGCTGCTGTTACCTCCAGATCAATCGTTGGCATTCCTCTTGGCTGATAATGGATTTGATGTATGGATTGCTAACACTCGAGGAACCAGATATAGTCGGGGCCACGTGTCCCTCAGTCCAGATGATCCAGTAACATCTCTTCCTCTTTCTAGCTATATTTTGTTCTACCTCGTCACTTGTTTCGTGCTCTGTATGATTCAATGATTCGAATGTTTTCCAGGCCTACTGGGATTGGACCTGGGATGAGCTGGTCAAATACGATCTTCCAGCTACCTTTCAGTACGTTCATGATCAAGCAGGACAAAACCTGCACTATGTTGGACATTCACTGGTGAACTTCTATATCTTCCAATGCTCAAGTTGTTTTTAGATTCTGCTAAACATCAATTCCACCATACTGAACTTTTGAATTCTTTTCCAGGGAACTTTGATGGCTCTAGCAGCGTTTTCAAAGAGCCAGCTGGTGAGTTCATTAAGATCAGCTGCCTTACTCTGTCCAATTGCTTATGTTGGTCAGATGTCCTCTCCGCTTGCAAGAAATGCTGCCAACAATTTTCTGGCTGAGGTGAATGCTTCTTCTCTAGTTTCTCTGTGTCAAGTATCTAATTATATAATAGAATCCAAGTTCCTGTAAGTGATCAGCATATTTATTTAACAGGCCTTACACTGGTTGGGTCTCAATGAATTTGATCCAAGAGGGTAATACTGCGAACTCTGCTCTTTTAACTTTCCTCGATCACTCCTAAATTATACTATATACTAAAAGAAATCATGGTCTGTTCTTGTAGCTTGTGAGTAAAATCACTGTAGATTATAACAATGTTGCTCAGTCGGTTAGGTTTTTGGTTTGGTTTGGTCACTAGTTTACTGAATTTTTTATATTTCTTAACACAGTAAAATAACTATTATGTCCCTAAAAAAAAAACAGGTGCTGCCGGGAGGAGTACCACGGTAATTTCACATTTTCGATTCAGTTCGGTTCGTCACCGGTTTATTGATTTTTTTATATTTCTTTGCACAGTAAAATAATCATTCTATCCCTATAAAAACAAAAAACAACAGCTGCTAGGAAGGGTACCACGGTAATTGCATATTTTTTGAAGATGACTAAATACTAATCTGCTCCCAAATAAGAAAAAAATTTAAGAGTTGGTTGTAGGGGTGTTATGATAATTTACTATTTTTTAAAATTATTTTTTCCCGAATACTGTGGGTGCGTGTGACACACGATCGACAGTATTCGGCCTCACGCCCTCTTCGGGCAGCGCGTGCGTTGTCGTACAGTGTTGGAAAATGTCCATCCGACGTTTTTGTGGATGCACCTTCGTGTTCTTTTTCTCATGGTGTAGCGCGTGGCCACACACGGTGGCCAGAGACGTGACGGTGGACGATTGAACTTCCCCCCCTTTTCTCTCTCCTTGACCCTAAACTACACAACAACCTCCTAGTTTTATGGTTGTTTTTTTTTAGTCCTTTCTCTTTTAATTGTGTTGTATAGTCCTTATTTCTGTTATGTAAGTTTTGATTTGTTTCAATTGTGTCATTCGATTGAAATTAATTATATATTATATTTTAATTTCAGTCCTTATTCTTTTAATTTTGGTTTTAAATCCCTTAATATTTTCTGTACATAAGATTTGATATTTTCAATTTTATCCTTTGATTGAAATTGATAATATATTTAGTTTTCATTTCCGCCTTTATACTTTTAATTTTTTATTTTGATTCCTCTTTATTTTTTTTATATTTCTTAAATAATCTCTATATTTGTCCATGATTCTATATATATATGTGCTCTTAGCTTTGGTTTTTAATTTTATTATTTTCTTTTTTGTTGGGGTAATATTTTTTTGAAAACTTTTGTTCTAAAATTTTAGTTTATATTTGTGATCATTTGAAAATTGATATTTCTATTATTTTTTATATGTTGTTCTTTCTTTTGGTTGTTTGTTATTAGTTTTTTTTTTCACGTCAAATAAATTTTTTTAGCTAATAATTTTTTTTATATGCTCTTTTGTTAAAGTTATTCGGCTTTTTGTATTCTTTAATTGAATTTTTTCCCCACTATTAATGCAACAATAATAATAATGATAATAATTTTAGTTTTTTTTCTTGCTTCCTCTTTGTTAATGTTTTCAATTTTTTTCCTCAGGGTAATTTAATAATTTTTATTGTTTTAGCAGTAATAGTAATGATATTTTTAGATGTTAAGACTTCGATGTTACTGATGTTATAATAAGGTGTGTTGATGCGTTTCATTATATCAAACCTTGAATATATAAATATTATATTTTATTTGATTTTTTCAATTTTGTACTTTAATTGAAATTGATAATATATTTGATTTTCATTTCGGCCCTTATACTTTTAATTTTTTATTTTAATTACTTTTTTTTTATATTTCTTAAACACTCCCTATTTTTGTCCATGTTTATATATATATATGCTCTTAGCTTTGATTTTATTTTTTATTATTTTCTCTTTTGTTGATATAACATTTTTTTTCAAAAAATTTATTCTTAAATTTTAGTTTGTGTTTATGATCATTTGAAAATTGATATATATTTTTTTTCTTTGTTCTTTCTTTTGGGTTTTTGTAGTAGTTTTTTTATTTTTATTTTCACGTCAAATGATTTTTTTTAGCTAATATATATTTTTTATTTTTTTGTTTGCTCTTTTGTTAAAGTTTTTGGGCTTTTTTATTCTTTTATTGAATCTATTTTCCCATTATTCACACAATAATGAGAAATATAATAATAATAATAATAATAATAATTTTAGTTTTTTTTCTTACTTTCTCTTTTGTTAATGTTTTCGAGTTTTTTTCTTCGGGGTAATTTAATAATTTTTATTGTTTTAGCAATAATAGTAATAATATTTTTAGATGTTAACCTTCGATGTTGCTGTTGTTATAATAGGTTTGTTGATGTGTTTCATCATATCAAATATTATATGTATAAATCCTATATGTTTTTGAAGTAGCAAAATCTATTAATTATTTCAATTCTTACTGTTATAAAATTGTTTACTCAGCCCGCAACGTAATGCATGTAATTTAAATAATACTACAATGCGCGGGGTTTTCATTGTAGCCCCACACTTTTTTTCTTTACAGTTGCATTCATTTGTGGTTAAATTAATGAACAAATTATAATAAATTGTTATATAAATAGTAAACTTATGTATAGGAGACCAATGTGTAAAACACCTATAATTTGCGAGCCAAAAAGTTTTACGTCCAGGTGCATGAACTTTTTTCCCTCCCTCCTATGCCTGACACCTAGGTTTTTCTTTAAAAAGAAATTTTAATTTTTAGATTAAATTAAGATTAATTAAAATAATAAATTAAATGAATGTGTGTAATGTCTGATATATCGGGTATTTTATTTTAATTCAAATTACTTAAAAGAAATAAAGAAAAAAGTGACATTTTTTTTAATAAAATAACGTTTATTTTTTGCTTTGTTTTTTAATAAGAATGTAGCATTTTTTTTCTTAATATTAGCAAAGGGTATTTTTGTACAACCAAAATTGTTTTCCCCTTTATTCTTATTCAATAACCTCCACGCGCGTGTTACTTTATTATTTTTTTAATTTAAATTTGCATCTTTTTGTTAACTTTCTGATTTAGTTCTTAATTCTTATTAACTATTGTTTTATATTTATTAAAATATATTTTTTAATTTATTTAATTAAATATATAAATTAATTTTTTTAAATATCTCAAGCATTATGTAATCATAATTAATTAGAAAATAATATAATTATTCAGGAACGATTTTCTATACAGTCTTGATTTATTTATTTTTCTGCTGAACCCTTTCCGAAAATCAAACAGGGAAGCTGTTGTAAAACTGCTGAAGATCATCTGCAACAAGCCAGGTGTTGACTGCACCGACTTGTTGACTTCTTTCACAGGTATCACCCCTTTTCTTTTTTGCTTGCGAACTGGCGATCTCTCGGACTTTAAACAGATGAATTTCTATTACCGATCGACCATGCTACTGCTATTTTTACAGGCCAGAATTGCTGCCTGAATTCCTCCATAGTCGACGTGTTTCTCAGCCACGAGCCCCAGTCAACAGCAACAAAGAACATGATCCATATCTCTCAGAGTAAGTGCTTTCAAGCTACCTGGTCATCGTTTTTGTTTGTTGAAACCAAGCTTGGGTTACTTTTGAAGTTCGAGGTAGTGATTGCTAGAGAATAATATAAATTATATTTTGAAGTCTTATTTAATAGGTTGATTTTTTAGATAAGATGATTCTTTAATATGATATCAGAACTTTGTTGACCTAGTGGTCATGAGTTCGAATCTCACCATCCTAATTCTATTTGATGAAAAATCAAGTACTAGGAGATGTGGGCATGAACAAGTTTTAAGTCTAAAGAACTTTACTTGAGAGTGTTTATTAGAAAATAATATAAATTATTTTTAATGAAATGTTTTCTTAACAGTGATTAGAGGAGGAACCATAGAAATGTACGATTACGAGGACGACGAGAAGAACAGAGAGCACTACGGGGAGACGAGTCCTCCGGCGTACAACATGACAAGCATTCCGAATGACCTCCCGCTCTTCCTCAGCTATGGAGGAGCAGATGCTCTGTCTGATATGAACGACGTGCAGCTCTTGCTTGACAGTCTGAAAGATCGTGAAGGAGATAAGGTTGTGAAGCAGTACAGAGCTGACTATGCCCATGCAGATTATGTTATGTCTGCAAATGCTAAGCAGGATGTGTATGATCCTCTCATAGCCTTCTTTAGACTTCAGTAACCATATCACTGATCCTGGAGAAATTTTAAATACTGTAATCATACTTTTATTATTCTATATGTAAAGTCAATTATATTTTAAGTTATGACCTGATTAGCGATCTCTCTCTCTATTTTATTTTATTGAAGACACGCACCAAACAAAATTCCAAGATAAAAGTTATAAATATTTATTGATTTACCTGGAAATCTTCACGCTATTAATAAGTTTTTTCTACATTATAATAAATATGTTTCTGTCTGCTGTGAAACACGATCACTTAACTAGAATAATCTAAAATAAATTAATTTGTTTTGTTTGTTGTCCTCAATATACGAAAACTTTTATTATTATTTTATCTTGACTTGTTGAAAGATCCATGATGGATCAAGGGATGAATCTGCAGTTTTAAATGAATTTCTAGTAGTGTAGTTGTCGAATCTGTAGAGAAAAGAAGGTTTCGGAACCTCGTCAATATCAATGGAGCTTGATAGTTTGGCCCATTTCCTCGTTAACAAGTGGTGGCAAAAGATTAACTGCATGTGAGGGTGTTCGGCATTGATTTTAAAATTACTTTTTATTTATAAAATATTAAAATAATATTTTTTTTAAAAAAAAATTAGCTTTGATATCATGATGTAAATATATAAAACAAAATATCAAAAAGATACAAACATGAGAAAAGTCACATCATGGACAGCCTAAAAAAATGACACTCATTTGGAATTGGAAAACTAACGATTTGGAAATCAAATCAAATCAAATATAATGAAGTGAGTATTTTATTTTTATATTTAATTATCAATTGATTTATTAAAACAAATCTCCATGAATAAAATCAAAATCTCTCACTCATTCCATAGCTATCAATCCTTTTAGTTATTTGACTTATATGTTGTAGTTTCATATCAAATAATTGTTTTTGGTAAGGAATTTTCTAGCAAAGAAAAAAAAAGATGAACTTTTCAAATGCATGAACACCGCCTCTATTTTCTTATCCCTCCCTCTCCCAGCCCGCCGCCATTGAAAAATCATACGAGAAAGAAGTACAGATCAGAGAGTTAAGGGACATTCCAAGAGTGCCGGGGACATGCATCGTGGGGGAGGCAAATAAAACACGTGTCAACCAACCAGGAAAACATCAAACAAGCCACTATAGAAAACAATAGACTAAAAAAAATGTCAAAGTTTAATAAAAATGAAAAAAAAACACTATCAACACCACTTGGGTTTTCTCGATAAACCCGCAAACCATTTTAAACCTATAAATAAATAAAATAAAAAGAAATAAATTATAAATATCAATTCTTAATAACACCAATATTAAAAAATAAAATAAACAAAAACAAATTTGAATAAAAAAAATGATAAAAAAGCAATATAATATGGATTACTATTGTAACCTATATTGCAAGGTAGTTTTTGTTCATAGTAGGCATGGGCTATTGTTTTAGAGACATGAATATTCTTTGATCAAAACCTTTGATTCTGTTGATTTAAAGAGTATTATAGTGATCTAATTGTATCCTAAAATTGGAAAAACTAATAATACATGAGGACTAAAAACATTTAACTATCTGAATCTAAGATTATTTTAGAAATTTCACTTATCATTAAAAATATAAAGATTTTATTACCCTTATAAGCATAGCCACTTGTTACTTGAATGAGAGGAAAAACATTAATTCAAGTGTTGTAATCCACAATAAATTTCATTGTTCCCAAACCCTCCCTTCCATTTTAGTATATTAGTCAGGCAATCACATTTTTTATTTCAAGTTAAATAAATAAAAACTTAATGACAATAAAGATTAAATTGTATTTTTTTTCTTTCAAAACATAAGGGGGAATGCATAAAAAAGTCTTAAATATTGTATCATAAGACTTTTATCTACAATGGTGGCTAAAAAAATAGGTGTATAGATATTTTTATCTACAAGTATACTTTTTAACTCATTTGTTTTTTTTTTTATAAAAAAAAACACATCACAAACACCCTCACAACACTTAGAAAAAAAAACTCATTTAACAACCTAAAAGAAATCCAAAAACAATTAAATCAAATTGGGTTTGATTTTTTGATCTATTTTTATAGGCAATATTAAAGTTTGAAATAATCACCATCCAAGTTTTTTTATCAAGTGGAACTTGTGAACACAAATTATCTATAAAGCTAAAAGAGCTCCCGGTTTTACTGTGGACTTGAATAGTAAAATATTTGAATAATATAAGTATTAATGGTATGCAAAGACTGAACAAAAAGGACGTTGGCCGAGTGGTTAACGCTAGCGCTGTCAACGAAGGCGAAGGTTCGAATCACACAATCAACAAACATAATTCTGGATTTTTAATGGCTAAAGGAGCCATCCAATTCAGTCAGGATTGAGAGGGTTTTCTGCTCACCAGTTATATTATATTATTATAATATTATATTTTATTACTAAAAAAAGATTAAAGAGATTGGCAAATTATGAGCAGTGAATTTTCAGTGTTTATTTTCACGGGGAGTTTGTGAATTCGAATAGTTAAATTACAGGTGACTTGCGCGTGTTGTGATGAGTTTTTTTTATTTTTATTATCTATACAGTTAAAGGAGGATGGGAAAATACTGTTCAGCTGGCTACTGTTCATCCACTCTGCTTTCACTGTGGATTTGAACAGTTATTTTTTTTTAAAAGCTACTGTTCATCCACTCTGCTTTCACTGTGGATTTGAACAGTGATTCTTTTTTTTTTTAAGAAAAACTGATTTATTTATTTTTATTTTTACTTTCCAACAGTGTATGTGCGAAATTTCTCTTTTTTTTTTAACAGTTCTTTTAATTTCCGGTTTTGTTTTGAATTATTTGATTTCAATATTTGGGTTCACTTCAATTCTGATTATTTTTTTTAAAGCTACTGTTCATCCACTCTGCTTTCACTGTGGATTTGAACAGTGATTCTTTTTTTTTTTTTTAAGAAAAACTGATTTATTTATTTATTTTAATTTCCAACAGTGTATGTGCGAAATTCCTCTTTTTTTTTTTAACAGTTCTTTTAATTTCCGGTTTTGTTTTGAATTATTTGATTTCAATGTTTGGGTTCACTTCAATTCTGTTTTTTAAATTAAATATATTATTGCAAGTATATCAAATTAATTATATATTTGTATAATTATGTCAAATTAAAGTATGTAAAACTAATATTATGTTCAAATATTTATTGAACATTATCGACTAAAAATATATATATAGGGAGAGGAAAAATGACCTAGGATTTTTTTAATGACAGAAATTCATATCAATATTCTTAAATACATTTAATATAATAATACAATAAATAAATCTTATAAAAAAAAAATTAGCTTCAAGAGTAAATTTTGTGCTCTTTTGTTTAAGTTTATTTCTTGAAATAAATTTTCAGTGTTTTGACTTTTTAATTATATATTTGCGTATTTATATCAAATTAAAATATGTTAAACCAATTATATGTTCTAATATTTATTGAATATCATCACCTAAGAATATATATAGAGAGAGAACAAAATAGCCTAAGATTATCCTTTAAATTAAATATATTATTGAAATTATGTCAAATTAATTATATTTTGTATATTTATGTCAAATTAAAATATGTAAAACTAATTATATATTTGAATATTTATTGAATATTATCGCCTAAAAATATATTGACAAAGAGGAAAAATGACCTAAGATTTTTTGAAGGGCAGAAATTCATATTGATAGAGAGGAAAAATGACCTAGGATTTTTTGAAGGGCAGAAATTCATATCATGTTTTCTTAAATATATTTAATATAATAATATGATTAATAAATCTTATATAAAAAAAATTTGGCTTCAAAAATTAATTTTATGCTCTTTTATTTAAGTTTATTTCTTTACAAGGATTTCCAATGTTTTCATTTTTAATATTTTAAATATAATATTACTGCAAAAAAAATATCTCACAAAAAAAAATGTTGACAAATTTACCTGCATTATCTACAAGTCAAATTAAAAAATATACAAGTCACTTCCCGTTTCTATTAGACTGTTCTTTTTAGACGACAAATAAATAATTATAACACACACAAAAATTAAGTTTATGTTTGAAAAACAAATTATAATATTTTTATTTCTAATATGTCTGATATTTATTGAATATTATCGCCTAAAAATATATTAAGAGAGAGGGAAAATAACTTTGGATTTTTTTAAGGACAAAAATTCATATCAGTATTCTTAAATATAATTACACTAACTAAATATTGAAATAATAAAATACAATACATATACAAGCAATTAATTTTCTACATAGAGAAAAAAAACCCGTCGCATCGCCAATTATTTAGTTAATTATAGATAATAAGAGTTAATATTTTTTCTCAGGTTGCTGGAATTCGAGTCCCCCGGCCACCGAAAATGATTTTTGAGTAAAGAACAGTGTTTTCTATTGTTCATAAGTGTTTCACATGTTTTTTTTTCCAATCATTTCTTCGATAACTGGGGTGTCCGAGTCAGCTTATGCGCATCACAATAAATATCTGAACTTAATTTTTTTTAACAATTTTCACTGTTTATTAATATTTGAAAATGTTTTTTCCTCTTTTTTTTTCAGGCTTTTTTTTTATACTCGCGGTGTCCGAGTCAGTTTACATGCACCACAATTTTTTCCTCACATATATATTTTTTAGAACCAGGGTAGGTTACACGTGTCACGAATAATTCTTTGACAATGTTTTTTATTTTTTTTCAACTTATTAATTTTTTTTATAACTAGAATGTCCAAGCTAGCTTACATGCACCATGACTATTATTTTGTACATAGCCAAAGGAGATGGCAATTTCAAACAGTGAGAAACAGTGATTTGAAATGTGGTTTTTGTTTTTCATTACTATTTAAAAAAATTGATTGAACTATGATTCTGCTGAGATATGACATGAGTGTTTGGTAATGCGTATGAGAATCGCTTTTGAACAAATTTTATTTTTTTTCAATTTTAAATTAAAAAAATGTTTCTACATGATTTTGATGTGCTAATGTCAAAAATAATTTTCTAAAAATTAAAAAAAAATACAACACGTTAAAAATCAATTATTTTTCTACATATAAAAAAGCTCAGCGTAACGCGCGGGCAAATCAGCTCGTATCAACTAAACTGATGGCTAGAATACGAGAAAATGACAACTTTCTTTTTTATGCCAAAATTCAACAATAAAAATATCTCCTTCAAAGATTAGAAATTTAAAAATTATAAAAATAAAATTTTATATTAGAATTGAATTTATAAAAAAAAATATGGAAATAGTCACATCATGGACAGCCTAGGAAGATGACACTCATTTGGAATTCAGTGAATGAAAATGACAATACGCTCTACTCGAAATATCAAAATTTAGTAATATTTAAGTAACTGTTTTGAAATGTGGTTGGAATTATTTTTAAAAATGTTTTTTATTTAAAAATATATTAAAATAATATATTTTTTATTTTTTAAAAATTATTTTTGACATAAGTACATTAAAATGATTTAAAAACATCAATTTTTTTAATTTAAAGTAGAAAATAAAAATATATATTTTTTTTAAAATAAACACAGTATCAAACATCCCTTTACACTTGATTAGAATTGAGTATCTATTTGAATATTGTGAAAATCGTAATGGCTATATACTATTTTAATATTAATGAAATCACTGTAATATCTTCGAATAATCCTAACACAATATGGTGCATGATTTTCCAAGTTACTATTTATTTAGAAATAACTAGATAGAAGACCCATTATCGCTCTACCTATGAACCACCAAAAATAATAATACGAGAAAAAAATAATAATAATAGCTATCAATCCTTTTAGTTATTTGACTTATATATTGTCGTTTCATATCAAATAATTGTTTTTGGTATAGAATTTTCTAGCAAAGAAAAAAAAATACGAACTTTTCAAATGCATAAACACCGCCTCTGTTTTCTCATCTCTCGCCTTCCCAGCCCGCCGCCATTGAAAAATCTTACGAGAAAGAAGTATAGATCAGAAAGTTCAGGGACATTCCGAGAGTGCTGGGGATATGCATCTTGGGTGAGGCAAATAAAACACGTGTCAACTAACCATGGCTAGCCTATAGTGATTGGATGCTTCTAGTTCTAGAGGGGAAAAGCTGACGAATACGTGAGTTAACAAACCTCAAAATTTGATAAAATAACATAAATGACATTTTAGCTGTAAGAGATTTAGCCAAAATCACCCATATAATTTCTAAATTGCCATGCCTATTATTTAATTTTATCCTCAAGAAACCTATAAACTACTGATTAGTAAATAATTAAATTCACGCACACATGCGGGCGTACGTATTAGAGAACGATTAATTATGCAGCCAGATGTCCAACCACGCAAAGATTAAAAAAAAAAAAAAACAAATAATTATTGTGATTGTATCCCAATGTAAAGGTGTAGGGTTGTGATTGGAGTAATGGTCATGCAGTGCATAAACCCAAATGTCCCAGTCAGAAGTACTGCTTCCTCGTCAGTCATGCCATAAATTACCTGTTTGGGACAATTGTTGTTGTAGTTTTTTAAAATATTTTTTGTACCGAAATACATTCAAATGATGTTTTTTTATTTTTTAAAAATCATTTTTGATATCAGCACATCAAAATGATCTAAAAACACCAAAATATATTCATTTAAAATGAAAAAAAAACTTCAAAATCTGCGGCACGGCTTTGATAAAGCCGTGCCAAACAGTTTCATAATATACTAGCCAATGCCCCGTAACTCATTCCAGGCGACTTTATTTTTTTTTTAATACAAAAAATATTAATTGTATGATTTTTTTATTATAATATAAATTTAGATAAAATAATAAATTTATACAAAATACCTGTTAATTGCAAGTTTTCTATAAAATATATGAATTTTAAATCGATATTAATTTATCTATTTAGTAGGTTTCAACGAAATAACCAGCATAAAATTATCATCATCATTAAAAAAGCAAGAAAATTAGGATATCTGAATTATTGAATTCATTGTATTAAGATTAGTTCATTTTATAATTCAATTTAAATTCAACATAAAAATAAAATATAAATTGTAAAAACACCGGTGAACAAGTCATGAACTTATCAGACCCATGAACCATGTCAACCAGACAAAACTGTGAACAAGTCATGAACTTTATAAGATTTAATAACATGAATTTTTTCTGAAACTATTTTTTAAAATATATGAGAAAATAATAGACTAAAAAAAAGTCAAGTTTAATTAAAAAGAAAAAAACATTATCAAACTTGTAAACTGCTGCCACTTGGGTTTTCCTGACAAACCCGTAAACCATTTTAAACCTATAAATAAGCAAAATAAAAAGAAATAAATAATGAATTTCAATTCTCAATCACACCAATATTAAAAGATTAAAGAAACAAAAACAAATTTGAATAACAAAAATGAAAAAAAAAAAACAATACAATATGGATTACTATTGTAACCTATAGTGCAAGGGATGTGGGTGAACAATAGTTTTCCCACACCTTTTAGTTTTTGTTCATAGTAGGCATAGCCATTGTTTTAAAAACATGAATATTCTTTGATCAAAACCTTTGATTCTTGATTTAAAGAGTATTATAGTGATATAATTGTATCCTAAAATTGGAAAAACTAATAATACACGAGGATTAAAAACATTTAACTATCTGGAATCTAAGATTATTTTAAAAATTTCATTTAGCATTAAAAATATAAAGACTTTATTATCCTTATAAGCAGAGCCACTTGTTACTTGAATGAGAGGAAAAACATTAATTCAAGTGTTGTAATCCACAATAAATTCATTGTTCCCAAACCCTCCATTCCATTTTAGTTTATAGTTAGGCAATCACATTTTTTATTTCAAGTTAAATAAATAAAAACTCAATGACAATAAAGGATTAAACTGTATTTTTTTTTCTTTCAAAAAATAAGGGGGAATGCATAAAAAAGTCATAAATATTGTATCATAACTCGTCAAATCAGTGATTCATGCCAAGAGCTTAGTCAAATTTAATAATTTTTTTATAAAAAAAGTTGACACGATGCATGTCTTCTGATATTCTAGTAGTTACAGTGGTGGCTAAAAAAATAGGTGTATAGGTATTTTTATCTACAAGTATAATTTTTAACTTAATTGTTTTTTTTTTAAAACACCACAAACACCCTCGCAACACTTAAAAAAAAAAACCATTTAACAAGCTTAAAGAAATTAAAAAACAATAAAATCAAATTGGGTTAGATTATTTTATCTATTTTTATAGATAATATTGAAGTTTGAAATAATCACCATCCAAGTTATTTTTTTTAATTTTTTTTTCAAGTGGAACTTGTAAATACAAATATCAACCAAATTGATGGCTAGAATACGAGAAAAGGACAACTTTCTTTTTTTCACGCCAAAATTCAACAAAAAAATCTCCTTCAAAGATTAGAAATTTAAAAATAATAAAAATAAAATTTTATATCAGAATTGAATTTATAAAAAAAAAAAAACTAAAACAAAGACATGACTCCAGTCGACAACGCATTGCGCAAGGATGTGGACAATTTTTGGCACTCTTGAAACACACCCTTATACCATTGTGTTTTAGTATATTAAATTTTGTGTTCCATTTCATGGGGGAAAAAAGAGTAATCCACATCCTATATATTAATCCCACCTGGACTTGCCACGCTCATTAATTACAAAGTATCCATCCTAAATCACCGATTTCAATTTAGAATTACTTTCATTTTATTATAATTTACATTAGAATAAGATAAAATGCTGAACAAGTTCACCCAAAGAGGGTTAAGGATCGAGTAAGAACTTTATCTTCTGTTTGTATGTGGGCATTGGATGCATTATAAAATGCAGGAAAACAGAAAAGTATAATTGGTGTAGTTTGCTGCTAAATTTTAGATGGCCGAGGCTCTAGCCACTCAAATTCTAGCGATCCTATTCTGTTTATCGGCAGCTGCGGCCGCAGCAAGAACAAAGTCTTATTCCTTCAATAGTCAGGATAGCACAGCTGTGTCATTCCTGAATGCCGACGATGGTATTTGCAAATTGGTGGTGGAGCCAAAAGGCTACGCCTGCCAAGAACATACGGTACAGGAGGCTAAGTTTTGCTACTAGCTCATTTTCAATGAAGGATTCGGACTCATTTTTCTTTAGAAACTTGAGCATAATTTTCAGACACTGATTGGATTATTACAGGTAACAACGAAAGATGGTTATATTCTTAGCATTCAGAGAGTGCCTTCTGGGCTGTCCGGTCAGGCAGCCGACAAGCCTCCAGTTCTGCTACAACATGGGCTACTGCTGGTACGTAGTAGCTAGCTAATTCTTCATTGATCTCTAATGTTTATGGCTGCAATTAACTTATTGACGGCAGGATGGCGTAACTTGGCTGATGAATCTTCCTGAGCAATCTTTAGCATTCATATTGGCGGATAATGGTTATGATGTCTGGATTGCCAACAGTCGTGGGACCAGGTTTAGCCGGGGCCACACATCACTCAAACCCACTGAATCGGTACTTTATATTTTCCCTCATCATTTGACCCCGAATCTTTCTTAACAATTCAACATTTTATCCTGTTTCATGTCAGGATTATTGGGATTGGACCTGGGATGAACTACTTGCCTATGATCTTTCTGCTACGTTTCAGTTAGTGCATGACCAGACAGGGCAGAACCTTCACTATGTTGGGCATTCCCTGGTGAATACTGTTTTTTTTTTTTTTGGTTCCTCGGACATTAATATCTGTCGTTGGGATTTTGTTCTGCATATGTATAGCTGAGGCTAAGACAAACTTTGACTTCATTTCAGGGGACTTTGATTGCTTTGGCTGCATTTTCTCAAGAAAAGTTACTGAACATGTTAAGATCAGCTGCTTTGCTCAGTCCAATAGCTTATCTTAATCATCTGCCATCACCGCTTGCAAGAGGTATTATCGATTTATTTCTTGCTGAGCTAAAACCAGATGAATGGATCTCCCTTATTCAAAAAATTTATTTTCCAAATTTAAATTTAAAGGAAAAGAATTCCTTGACCTTTTTACTGAGCATTCTGTCTCTTTATTGCACAGGACTTCTCTATATTGCACAGGACTTGTACTTGTTAGGAGTCTATGAATTTGCTCCTCGAGGAGGGTGAGAAAGCAACTTTTTTTTTCTTTTCATATCTCCAAGTTAATCAATGACCAAAACTCACGTCTACAAAAATATTTCCTTAAATGTTTACCTGAGAGGTCCAAGTTGATAAGAATGAAATAGTAACCATTATGATTTCTTAGTGAACAGGCAGGCTGTGAACAAGCTTCTGGGAGATTTCTGCAGTACGCCTGGGATCAACTGCTCTGACATCGTAACACCTATCACTGGTATTTAGGCTTTATCATTAAAACCTGAACACACAAAAGCTTAGCAGTTAACCAGTACTGATTGACCAGCCATCATGTTTTAGGCCCGAATTGCTGCCTGAATTCTTCTGTAACAAATGAATTTCTTGAGTATGAACCTCACTCAACAGCAACCAAGAACTTGATCCACCTGGCACAGAGTAAGTGTTTCTAAATTCCTGATTGACTAACCCTTTTATAAGAATAAAAAATCAAGAAAAATCTTTGAACAACAAAAGCAACCAATATGGCTCTGCATGGCAATTAGGAAATTATCTCAAACATTCTTTTCGATGAACGGGAAGGAAATGGGATTACTTACTCACGCAAAATCCAAACAGAAAAATGCTGAAGTATAGAAGTTTGCTTTATTCATTACATTCTGATCCTGTGGTTCTGTGTAGTGGCTATGACGGGAACGATAGCAATGTATGATTATGGTAATGAAAATGACAACATGGATCATTACGGGCAGCCTACTCCTCCAGTGTATAACATGACCAGCATTCCTAATGACGTTCCTCTTTTTCTAAGCTATGGAGGGAAGGACTATCTCTCTGATGTGGAGGATGTACAGGTTCTACTAGAAAACCTCAAAGATCATGATGGCGACAAGCTGGTGGTTCAATACATAGATGAATATGCTCATGCAGATTTTATTCTTGGCGTGAATGCTAATCGGATCGTCTATGATCCTTTAATGGCCTTCTTTAAGATCAACTGATCAGTCTGAAAACTCTGTTTGTGGACAATAAATAGCAGGATCTATCTACGGCTGCTTTTCCATGTATCTAGGCCTATAAAATCCATGTTTACTGCAAATATTCAATCTCGTGATTGGATTTAAAGGTCATGTACTGCTTAAATAGTTTTGATTTCCATGGTTAAGCATGCATTATATGCCAATACGTACGCGTATATGTTTGGCGCAAGGAAGGTTAGTACTGTTGAAAACTAAACTTGTTTCGTGGAAAACCACGTTGGCAGTATCATAATTAAGTCAATATTTTAATTTAAGTCCTTCGAGATTTGTGAAAGACATTATTAAATATCTGTATAGATCTGTTAATGAAAGTGTGAGAATGCCAATAACCGTAATTGATGGGAGAGTCCAGGATGTTAACCATGAATATCAAAACTATTTAAGCAGTACATGACTTCTACAATTTCTTGTATTCTTCCCTATCGATCGTGTGTGTGAGAGAGCTTGCAAGTGCTGAGTTCATTCTCCCAACATAATTGGTATTAGAGCTTGAGTATAACCACGAGTTTCAGCAACAACAATATTCAGATTCATATTCCCCGCCTCACAAAACAAAACTATAATTAAGACGTGCCCTTTTGAGATCACAAGAGAATTATAGGATTTGGTTGAAGAGGATTGCAGTGAACCAGAGTCAACAAGAGAAAAGGCAGCGATGAGAAATGCAAAAAGACAAGCTCCGAGAGAATCTAGAATTAAGGATAATAAAGCCCAAGTTACAATCTATCAAGGGCTTGATGAAGCAGCACTTGAGATGGTGGATCCAACAGTTCTAATAATCTTCTTTAACATCTTACGAGCAGAAACAGATTACACCGCTAGAGTACATATCAGCCACTAACAACTCTGCATGTCTCCCTCTCAAATATAGATACTTGGCCTAAGAGTGATGATATTCTGGGCTATAATAATAGCTGCCAAAAAGGGATCACGATCATGGTTATCATTTCTTCTATGACCTTCTTGTACTGCTGATGACAAGAAGAGCTCCTCACAGGTAACAGTAATTGGAGAAGACACCGAATAATTTACCACCTTGGAATTGCTGTGTCTTTGAAGGCACTTAAGAACTTTCTTCAACTTTCGAGCACATTTGGTGAGTTTATCCATTATTCTCTGAGGCTTCTGATCAGCTGCTGGACTTCCCAGTCCTCTATATATAGAAGAGTAGGAGCAAAGAAGATGATGGCATGATCACATGGATTACGTGAAAATAGTTAAAGTGCGGTGCTTTTTTCATGAAGCTTTGGTTGCTTAATTTCATTTGTATTTAGGTTCTTAAATAACGTAGGATCCCTTCTCATCATCATTGTCTTTTTCTTGCTTGTCCAGTTTATTACAGGGAGAGAGTTTTTTCCCGTTACGAAGCATCATCCACAACATACTTATAGCATCAGAAAGCAGAAACTGAAACATGAAACATGAAACATGAAACTTTTGGGTGTATATATATGTTTACTTAGACGTGAGTCGTGATATGTCGGTGGTCAGATTAATTTATTTTTTCTTGTAAAAATAATATTCCGATGTTGCAAGAAATTTTTTTTAAAAATTTTAAAATAGTTATTCGAGTTATCGAACCGACTAGGTAAATTAAATTGATTTTTTTAATTAAATAATAAAAAAATAGACAATAATAGTAAATGGGTCAATTAAGGCGTGGATGATAGGACAAAACAATAACAGTTTCATTCTTGCTGTTTTTTTTAAAAACAATATCACGATAACTTGGAAATAACCTTTTTGAAAAAAATAAAAAACAACATACTTTCTTGCGGGATAGGACATGATACGGAGGTAACTTGATATAAAAGAAAATAAAAGAAATCAAAAAGCCTATTTAAAAAAAAAACAATGTGAACCCCGCTGAACTATCAGAAAACAAAAAATATGTTTTTAGAAGGATATCAACCTGCATCAAATTTTTTAAACTTGTGACTCAAGTTTGTATGCTCGATAGCTCTATTATGAAAGACAAATTTCCCTAACAATTAGGATAATGACGTATGGATCTGATGAAAGACAAAAATTACCATAAACAAAGGCCATGATATGTTTAGAGGGGGGGAAATAATTACACGATTAAGGATGGATGCAAAAGCTAGACAATATTTGCTTAAATTTAGCTATATTTGTATTATTTAATAAGGTTGTTGAAAAAAAACTTCATAGTTGGATGAGTTTTTCACAATTGTGGTTTTAGGCTGATAAGAGTCGTCTACAACATAGCACAGGTAATTAACTAGTTATAGCTACACGGAGTTGAGACAAGTAGTTTGGGCTGAATGTGTTGAGCATAATACCTAATGCGGCTGCTCCTCATGTATTTATATAAGTAGGGTATATGTACATGTGTTATGGTGTACCCTATTACACAAGATAAGTCTATACAAATATTTCCTATATAAGAATACATTCCCTAATATACCCCCTCAAGCTGAAGGTGGGTTATCCACATGAAGCTTGGAACGTAAGGAAATAAATGTAGAGGAAGCAAGTGGTTTTGTAAGAATATCTGCTAATTGATCCTTGGAAGGGATGAAGTGAATCTGAATTTCCTTCTTAGTCACTCGATCACGAACAAAATGATAGTCAACCTCAACATGTTTTGTACGGGCATGAAAGATCGGATTAGCAGACAGATAAGTGGCACCCAAGTTATCACACCAGATAGTCGTAGCAGAACTAGGAGAGATGCATAAATCCGACAAGAGATAGCGAAGCCAAAGGACCTCAGCAGTACCATCGGCTAAGGCTTTATATTCAGCTTCGGTGGAGGAGCGAGCAACCGTGCGTTGCTTGCCAGATTTCCATGAAATGGGTGTAGATCCAAGGAATACCATATAGCCACCCGTAGATTTTCAGTCGTCAATACTGCCGGCCCAATCGGCATCAGTAAAACCATGAAGAGACAAAGTGGTGTCTCGAGTAAGATGAAGACCAAAAGAGGAAGTACCTTTGAGATATCGCAGAATACGCTTAACTGCGGCCCAGTGTCCTTCGGTAGGGGCATGCATAAACTGGCATACTTTGTTCACAGCATAACAAATATCAGGTCTAGTAAATGTTAGATACTGAAGAGCACCAACTACCTGATGGAAGTGAGTAGCGTCTGAGAACAATTCGGTAGACTGCAAATCAAGTTTGGAAACAGAAGCAGGTGTGTCAACAGGTTTACATGATGTCATCCCTGCACGATTCAGAATATCCAGAACATACTTGTGTTGACTAAGCACAAGACCCATGCTAGTGGGAGCAACTTCAATCCCCAAAAAATAGCGAGCATGCCCCAAATCACGAAGTTTGAACTCCGAGCTCAGCAGAATAATAAGACGATGAATAAGTGCAGAATTATTACCAGTAATCAAGATGTCATCAACATAGACCAGTAAGTAGCATATATCATGAGAACCACTCAGAATAAATAGAGAAGTATCAACCTTTGAAGCCCGGAAACCAATAGTGAGAAGGAAATCACTTAGACGCATGTACCAAGCCCGTGGTGCTTGTTTCAAACCGTATAGAGATTTATGAAGACGACAAACATGTGTAGATAAAGTGGTGTCAATAAAACCGGGGGGTTGCTGCATGTATACAACCTCATGAAGGGAGCCATTAAGAAAGGCATTATGGACATCAAGTTGCCGAATCTGCCACCTTTTTGATACTGCAATTGTGAGAACTAACCGAACAGTAGTTGGTTTTACAACAGGACTGAAAGTTTCAGAATAATCTATACCTTCCTGTTGGGTGAACCCCCGCGCAACCAAACGGGCTTTGTAGCGATCAACTTCCCCATTCGCTCGGCGTTTTATTTTATAGACCCATCGGCAACCAACAACATTCATGGAAGGGTCAAACGGTACCAAGGACCAAGTAGTATTAGCATGTAAGGCAGAAATTTCATCCTTCATTGCAGAATGCCAACACTCAAAACGGTCAGCCTCCTTAAAGCTCATGGGCTCAAAATCAGAGGGAGACAGTACCCGGGAAGGAGAGACCGATGGAGAGGAGACAGACAAGGAGCTGAGATTAGCAGTTTTCGACTGCCTAGGCCGCAGCACCATAGAATGTTGCCGAGGAAGTGGTGGAGAGGACGACACAGTAGTGGAGGATAGCTGTGGAAGAGAATAAGTGGAAAGATCCACACAGAGATCCAAACCGGGTAGAGACTGATCCGAGTGTCCAGATGATGGAGATAATGTGGATGGCAAAGTTGGAGAGTCCGCAGCCGAGGAGGAAGGAGATGAAGGTTGAACTTGAGCCGCTGATCCTGTACCTGCATAATGATCAATAGACATAGATGGAGATGGTGAAGGAGCAGACTGGTTGGTGGAAGGAACGGGTGGTGCTGGGACGGTATTTACGGAGGAAAGGGTGAGGGAAGGAAGGTTGGAGACAGCCACGGGTGTAGAGTTGGAGTTTGTTGACCTTATGGTTGACTCAATAAAAGGGAAAACATGTTCATTAAAACGGACATGACGGGAAATGTATACGCGGTCAGACGACAAATCAAGACAACGATAACCTAGATGGGACGAACTGTAACCAAGGAACACACAAGGAGTGGAGCGATAATCAAGCTTATGAGCATTGTAAGGACGAAGAAACGGAAAGCAAAGACACCCAAAAACACGCAAGAAAGCATAGTCAGGTACTTGACGAAGTAAACATTCAAAAGGAGACTTGTTGCGTAAAACCGCGGTGGGCATACGATTAATGAGATAAACCGATGTTTCAAACACATAGTTCCAATATTTTAGAGGAGCCTTACATTGGCCTAACATGGTGAGACCAGTTTCAACAATATGACGATGGCGACGTTCAACAGTACCATTTTGTTCATGAGTATGTGGACATATGAGTCGATGGTGAATACCAATTGTTTTGAAGAAAGAATTTAATTTTTGGTGGTCCCCAATCAGTTTGCACATTTTTAATTTGGCAAGAGAATTGACGTTCAACAAGTAATTGAAATTGTTGAAAAACGTTGAACACATCGGATTTGAGTGCAATAGGATAGTACCAAATAAATTTTGTATAAGCATCCACAAAAATGACAAAGTACCGAAAACCATCAGAAGAAAACATCGGAGTAGGACCCCACACATCACTAAAAATAAGTTCAAGAGGAGTTGATGTTTTATGACCCGTGGGTCCTAATGACAAACGCGATGATTTTCCTAGCGGACAAGCTTGACATTGAAAATTAGAAATTCGAGGAGTACAAACGACCTTTTTATTTGACGCTAAGAGGCTCAAAATGCGGGAACTGGGATGACCGAGGCGACGATGCCAGACATCGGCAGAAGTGGCCATGCGACTGGACAAAAAAGCTTGTGGAAGGAATGTGGCGGACGACTCGGAAAGAACATAGAGGCCATCTTTACTCTGACCGGAAAGAAGAACTTCCTTGGTGATGAGATCCTTAACATAAAACAAAAACGAGTGAAACTCAAAAAAGACATGATTTTCACGGCAAAATTGTTGAACGGATAACAATTTCTTTTTAATATTAGGGACATGTAATATGTTGGACAAAGTGAAAACTCTTTTTGGGGTATGCAAGAGATTATAGCAATATTAGAGATAACAAGTCCTTTACCATCACCAACATGTAATTGATCATTACCAAGATAGGGAATTACGGAAGTCATACCATTAATGTCCGGAGTAACATGGTGATTCGCACCTGTGTCGGGAAACCAGTCAGCCGACTCTTTCATGGCTGGATCCTCGGCTGAACCATTGCGGAATGAGAGATTTGCCGAGGCTTGAGTTCCATGATGGGCAAGTTGTGAACACTGCTGGGCAGAATGGCCATATGCATAACAAAGCTGACATTTTACCTGTTGACGAGGCCATTGATTTTGTGATGTGAATCGGTTTGAATTGCCTTGCCACTGTCGGGGCTGCTGCCACTGTCCACTTCTAAAAGACTGCCCATTTTGCTTATTATAATTTCCACGTGAATGAGTTTTCCATCCACCACGTCGTCCCCTAAAACCATTGCTTTGTCCACCCGAGTATCCACGCTGAGCAACATACACCGATGGGAGCTGCGTTGGTGTGGGGAGAAGAGGTGCAGCAGGCACAACATTCCTATGAATGAATTCATGTGTAGATAGGTGGCTGTGAAGTTCAGAATAAGATAATGGTTCGGCTTTGGTTGACAAAGTGGTAACCAAGTCACGGAAATCACCACGCAATCCCCGAAATACATATAAATTAAAATCAGTAAGGGAGATTGGTCTGCCAGCTGCAGCCAATTCATCAAACAATCCCTTTGCGCGCTGCAGATAAAGGGTGACAGTATCATCACCTTGGCGCAAATCCTGTAGAGAGCCATGTAGTTGCATAATTCTGGAATTAGATGGGGAAGCAAGAGCACGTTCAAGGGTGCTCCACACACTAGCAGAAGTAGGACAATCAACCACCAGATGGAGAACTTCAACCGAGAGAGAGGATAGCAAGGCACTTAGGATTAGTTGGTCTTGCTGTTTCCATGTTAACATTAGAGAATTGTCCGAAGCATAGGGAGAAGGACATTGTGTAGAGCCATCAACAAAAGAAAAGACTCCTTGACCGATTAAATACGGCTTCATCTGCATACGCCAAAACAGATAGTTGTTGTTGGTAAGTTTGAGATTTATAACCTGCTGTGTATTGGAGAGAGGAACAAGTGCAGGAGATGCAGTAGAGGAAGAGATGACTGCATCTGGTGTTGCAGCAGACTTTGGAGAGGAGGGACTGGTATTGATTCCAGTGTTGATGCTGTCCGATTGAGCCATGATAATGCAGCCAAAAATTATCACGTTTGCAGTGTAGAAAAAACGTGAACAAAGTGGAACCGGCGCAAGAGGAAAAACAAAGTAGAACAGCCACGTGAAAACGGAGCAGCCAAGTAGAGCAGCCAAGTGGAAAGGCGCAAGCGTAAAAACAGAGTAAGTTAACAGAACCGATCAGCCAATTGGAAACGGCGCAAGCGGAAAGGCAAAATAATTGAACAGAGGGCAGCCAAGTGAAAACGGCATAAAGAGGAGAGGAACCGAGTGTGCTCTGATACCAAGTTGAGACAAGTAGTTTGGGCTGAATGTGTTGAGCATAATACCTAATGCGGCTGCTCCTCATGTATTTATATAAGTAGGGTATATGTACATGTGTTATGGTGTACCCTATTACACAAGATAAGTCTATACAAATATTTCCTATATAAGAATACATTCCCTAATACACGGAAACAAAGAAAATACAGAGCATTGTAATGATGAAATATAGCTGAAAATATCAACATTTTCAAAAGATTCACTGTGGGAATGATGATCCACAAACTTTTCAACAAGCAAACTAATTTTTTACGGCAAAGCACAAATTAAAACATTTGTTAAATAAAAAATCAGAGAGATAAATCTTACTGCAAAGAAATGAGGAAGGGCGCTGCAAAATCTGCCCGAACAACATCCATCGAAGATTGAAGAATGAAAAACTAGGGATGAGAAGGCTGAAATGAGGAGTGTGAAGTGTGGCGTGATGTGAATCAGCTTGAAGTGCACCTAAATTAATCTTAATAAAGTAATTATCTTTTAATTTAACCATTTTAATTTGGTTATGGTTTTTTAATTTCAGCATGATGAAACCGACGCCAAACTAAACTAGAAAGTTTTTTTAAATATTTTAATTAGTTTATTTTTTTTCTCTCACCCCTGTAATTACTCTGTCTATCAACTGCACCTCTTAGTTTTTTCTTTAATTTTGTTTACTGCTAATTTTAAAACATAGAAATTGAATATTAATTTTTAAATTAATCAGTTTTATTAAAGCAAAAAAAATAAAAATAAAAAAAATAATAGTTGACTCTTCAATGATCCCAACTTTACTTATTTGTCAAGTTGTGGACACCTCGAAAAAACAAGAAAAGGAAGAAGGCAAGAAAAAAGGAGGCTGGAACTTGCAGTTTGGCTTCCGAAGTGAAACGAGTCATGCAGGATGCAGCAATTGAGAAGTAGAGGGAGCTCACTTTTAGGTTCTCAATTGAAGAGGAAAACTCTTAATTCATGGACTGCTATTCAGGATACCTATTTCTCTACCAAGGTACTTTTATCTATCTTTTCGCAGTCATTACTGTGTTCTTTGTAAACTTGAAACTAAACTAAATTAATTGGGCATCTCTTATCTGTGATGGGTTTTTTTTCCTCGTTGCTTGGTTTTGATGCGTTCCTTGAGTTTGTTTCAAAGTTCCTTCTTTTTGTTTGGATTTTGAAGGGTCTTGTACAATTTCTTGCCTGCTCGTATCTTATATTCTGTGTTTCTTCTATGTGTTAGGATATATTTGAGAGGCATAAGGTGGTATTTACTATTGGAACTTCTGTAGCATCAGTTGCTACAGCTTGGGCTGGTGAGTATTTGTTTTAAAATAATTTATGTTTAGTATCTTTTTTCTTCCCTTTCTTTAGTGCTTTGTGGGCTTTATGTTTCATCTGAAGCGATTTTTAGGGTTTCAATTTTCTATTAAGATACCAGTGTTTTAAATGGGAGTTTGATGCATCGATGTGAAAACCAGAATGAGTCCCGCACGGCCAAAAACTGTTACTTCAATTTAGTGTGTTAAGTTTGAGAACATTTAAAGAATGAATTCTAATGGATTTTGCTATTCTAATGGGCAAAATTTCATTAGCAGTGACAGCCTCAATAAAAGAAAACCATATTTATGTACCAAATTCATTTGGGAACATCCTCCACTTCCAAGAGTTGCACAACTTAGTTTAAGTTTATGAACTGATTTTCATGTTCCATCCATTGATCAATGTGGCCAAATATTCCAAAAAGTTTCTTAAACAGTTAGTGATGGGCTTCGAATATAAAATTGAGTAAATTATGTTGCAGGGATCTGCAATTAATCTATATAGTTATGGCTATTTCCATAACAAAAGAAATAGTTGTTTGCTTGTATATATCAATCATGATCAACACATTTTGCTCAGTGCATGTTTATCTGTGTTAAGATAAGTGTTTGCTTCCAATATATGGGTGCTGAATATTTTTTCTTCATTACTCCAGAGTATCATATTAGTACACATAATGTGCAGGGTATTCTGTTCGCCATTTCCATGATTCAAAAGTTGATCAAAGGCTTGAAGGAATTGAAAATGCTGTGAGTCTCTGTTACATAATGTTAGATAATAAATAGCAGATGATGCTTATGTTTTTTCTTCTTTCCTAACAAAATGTATGCTGATTCCACAGAACAACAACTTATAATCATGAATGGTAAACCCAACTTAGATCAATTCAATGAGTCTTAATTCCTGGTATTGAGAGGCATTTGAAATTGAACTTAGATCTGCTGATGTCTTAATTCCTGTTATTCAGTGACTCCTTGAATTTTGCGATTTTCTTATCTTCTATAAGATTAGATTACTGGCTTATAAGATGAGAGTATCATCTTCTCTCATCTTGTATCATGTCTGATACCAAGTAAATGTATATGATCACTTGTGATATGCAGGAACACTTCTGTGCCAGCCTCTTTGTTTGGTCCCAAAGTTTTAGTTTTTTTAAGCTAGGTCAGGCTATTTATATGGTTTCATTTACATGATCTTTTTTCTACCCTGCTTGTTTTCAACCTCCCTTCACATGGGTCCTTTCCATTGCCTTCGGTGTTGAATTGTTTTCTAAAAGTATCATTTCTTTTTCACTTTTTTATTTTATTGTACATGGCAGATGAAGAACAACCATCATCTTGAACATGCAGAATTTAAAAAGCTTATTGATCCAGGACGTTCCAGTGTTGCTGCCTGCATTGCTACAGCAGGGACTGCATTTGTCATTGGGTTTGTTCCTATCTGCTTTTCCTTTGTTTATTGTGTTATTGTTTCTGTTTTCTCACAAGTTTAGAGTTATCCACAACATTCCCTGTTCCAAATTGACTTAATCACCTTGTCATTTGGCCACTTGCATAGCCAAGCTTCATATTTGAAATGATTCACACAATGATAATACATGCTTTTCAGCTGGGGAAGGATGATGGAAAGTGGGTCGAGGTTCACTAAGGAAATTACATATGAGAAAATGTCTCATGTATACCTAAATCATTAACCGAAGCAATATGAATTCTGTAAGGTCAGGGTGCTTTCATGCATTCCTAATGAGACAGGGAGCTAAAATGAAATCCAGTAGTTTAAGCAATAATCATATGTTCTCAGTCATTACCTACATCTGACTAAATCCACTGAAAACTATAGCTTTCCCTCCTGGGGAAATCAACATCATAACATTTTCTTGGACGTGGATAAGCTGTTTCTGTTATAGTTGGGTTCTAACAAAAACAAACTTGCACCTCGTTTCTCCTGGAAACACTTTCCATACTTTCTAGTGTGTGGTGACTTAGTAGAAACTACAGCAAAAGAGTGTTTTCCAGTCAATAAGGATTAGGCTTTGATGGAGGGAAGTGTTTCCCTTGCTTAAGATTGGAAAAACACTTTCCATTTTGCATGTCACTTGTTAACATTATTGATATTTGCATATTGCCATTTTAAACTATATTGAAGTTTATTGCTCTTCAGTTTTTTATTAATAAAACTTATTTATTTGTTCTTTCTTTATGCTATACCGCTTCTCATCCTCTTTTTTTTTTTTTTATCTTTTTTTAAAAGTTTAACTTGAAGTATTAATTATAAAATAAATGCACATTTCCTTTATTTTGGCCCTGTTAGAGAGTACTAATGCCAGTACTTGGTGGGTTGTTGAAGCTCTCTAATGTCATTGAGCATTACATATTTGAAGTGAATATTTGATAAATTCTTCCTCTGTACAAATACGAGAATGCTAGATTCTAAAAAATTGAGGATACCAAGAACACAGGATGCTCTGGTCAAATTAGATGGAGTAAGAGAAAGCAAGCTATAAGTTATAAAGTTTACACTGCTGACAAAATACATTCAGAAATGAATGTGGCAAATAATATGGATAGTGAAATAGTTGGCCAAAGCTATTAAAAGTGGGCAAAGTTTCCTCAGGTAGGGGCAGCACTAAACAAGGGCTGGAAGAAGGGGAAGTTTTGGAACACTGTTTCTATTTGCAACGAGACCAATGGAAACAAGTGTGGAATGTTATTGTAGTAGAAAGTATTAGTAGTAATGAGCAAAGTCTTAAGAATCTGGGTGTTATGTGAAACGAGAATGGATGTTTTGACGCAATTGATAAGGATTGGACATAACATATGGATTTCTTGCTCACAATGAAGATTCCTCCTTCATGGCCTGTGTTTTATCATTGTGTGTGGAATCGAAGATGGTTTTATATGCTGTTGAGAATAATAACTGTTGGATATTGGCATAGTTATTTTCTTAAGCCATGTCTTTCATGTGATATTCTGAGTATTTCACGTGTAGTCTTCAACTGAAGAGCTTAATTTGAATTTCTTAGTCATATGTTTACCCCCTTTGCTCAATTGCAGGTACGGCTTTGGTTGGCGAGGTGGAAGGTGGTATGCAAATAAGAAGTTCAGGAAGGAGCAGATGAAATTGTCAGGGCAGATAAAACCTAAAAGATGGCAGCTGCTAGGAAAAATAAAACCTAGAGGATGGCAATTCCAATTTCTCAAAAAAAGATTACCAAGATCCAGAGGACCTGAAAATACAGTTAAAACATCTGAAAAGTTGGCCCTATAATACATATTCCCGGGAACTTCATCAGTCTTTTCAGTGTGATGGGCTTTACTATACTTCTTTTGCTAAGATATCCCGATATAAAATATATTTTATTTGATAAAGTTAGATACTCATTTAACATTTAAAATTGTTCTAGTTTTTCGGGTGAAGTAATGAACAAATTGTTGTCATCTTGCTGCTGTTTGCTAGTATCTTCTCATATGCCCTTACCCCCTTAATACTGTTCATTCAGACAGTGCAAGCATAAAAGTTTTTTGCTAACATAAAATTCTAATCTTTATGATAAGTATCTATGGTAAACCTTCTTTCTATGATATGCTTTTCCTTCCATCATCACGGTACTTGTTGAATTCACAGTCATCTTGTATCCCTTTGCTTATTTGACTTCTGCATCTATTTACCATCTACTCGGTACTGCTGACTCATGTGTCTCTTGCTAAAAAAAAAAAGAAATTGGTCTATTTCGATGAGTGTTCTGAATCATCAAGAACACTGATATCCATCACAGGCTACATTCGAAATGTGATTAGTTGATCTGGAAAGGAACAATGTTCCGACTAAGACATGGTTGATTTTTCTTCGGGAGTGAATGTTAGACCTGGAATTATTCGAGTAACTTTGTTTTCTACTTTTGGAGGGAAATATATGGCCTAAAGTTTCCATGCAACTGCCATAACCACACATTCTCTCGTATGATGCCAGAAACAACTGTTGCAGATTATTGTCATCCTAGAAAACTGATTTTTGCCTATTTTTCACCTTGGCAAGATCAATGGAAAGGCATTTGGAAGTTCTTGTTACAATGTGGAACTTTCGGATGTGATGTAATAAGAAGTTTGTGCTGTTGTCTGAATTTGTAATAGGATATAGGCCACCCTATCAGATTCCCTGATGCAGCCTGTTGATTATAATAATGTTTTGGAGGATTTTCTATAAATTGATTGGAATGTGAGGTGCTTAAAGCAGAAACAGAACGAGTGAAAAAAATGGCAAATGCTAGTACCTCGATAGTTCTTCTTTTCTGCCAGTCGGTTTATGGAATGCAAATGCAGTTATTTTCATCGGCAGTGTGTCTTAATTGGCATCACCCTCATCAGCTGGTAATGGTATTTGCAAAACACTGGTGGAGAAGAACATACAGTACTGTCTTCTTTTACTGTTCACTCTACACGTTCAGATGTTTATCCTAGGTTATTTTTTTTTTAACTGATGGAAAAATAAAGTCTTGGCCCGCAAATAATATAAATTACATTTTATGTGTGAAGTTTCTTTAGGAATTCGTCACTAACGGTGGAAGTTGTTTGACAGGAAGTGGCCACCAAAAACATTATTGTACATAATCCCTGCAATCAGACAGTTTTGATCAACATTAACCCGGTTCGACGTTTTCTAATAAAAGATTATGCAGCAGCATTTTTTCATTAAAATAAAATTGCAGGTGTCAACGATATGGTGATAAGCAAGTTGCCTTGGAAATTCATTGCTTAGAGGGAGGGCATTTGAAGAACCTTGAAAAGTGTCAACAGAAGGTGACATGTCTCTGTTCTTTCTGATTCTATTGGATTTGCATCTTCGGAGTTTACTGATGACACAAATGAAAAGGTCTGCAGAAATATTATTTTCTTATTGCCATGTTGCGGCCTATATATTTGCCACATCGGACCCCTTAATAAGAAGCAGTCTAGGAAATCACGAAAATGGAATAATGTCATTAGGGAATTCTAAATCATCAGTAAGTAGATGATGAAGATTTCTAGGAGGAGAGGCTCCATTAGATACCTCATTTACACCGCTATTATTGTCTTAAGATCCCGTGATCAAAATATATACTCCTTTCTGTTCGTATCCTTGATTATACTTCTATAAAATTTGCCAAACATAAAAGAAAACATATCATAGAAACATGGCCAACAGTTTAGCCTTTGTAATTACACTTTTCTGTGGGCTGGCAGTTGGCAGCAGTAGACCAAAGTTGTTTTCAGTCCAAGGTCAAAATGGTATGGCTACTGCCCTGGCCCCATCAGCCCGTGATGGTGTTTGTGCATCAATGATTGAGCCACATGATTATATCTGTGAAGAGCATACGGTAATCTGTTCGTATTATACAATCTTCATTTCGTAAATATGGCAATCAGTTGAAGACTTGAAGTGATGATTTACAGTGTGTAAAATTTCATTGGGTTTCAGGTGACAACTGAAGATGGCTATATTCTCAGCTTGCAGAGAATCCCAGTAGGGCGGTCCGGCGGGACTCGAGGAAAAAGGCCCCCAGTTCTGCTACAGCATGGACTTCTAATGGTCAGTAACTCTGCTGGAAACTGGATTGGTGCCGGAATTCATTATATATATATATAAAAAAAAAAAGAAACAATGGTTTTCTGGCAGGATGGAATTACCTGGCTGCTGTTACCTCCAGATCAATCGTTGGCATTCCTCTTGGCTGATAATGGATTTGATGTATGGATTGCTAACACTCGAGGAACCAAATATAGTCGGGGCCACGTGTCCCTCAGTCCAGATGATCCAGTAACATCTCTTCCTCTTTCTAGCTATATTTTGTTCTACCTCTTGTCACTCGTTTCGTGTTCTGTATGATTCAACGATTCGAATGTTTTCCAGGCCTACTGGGATTGGACCTGGGATGAGCTGGTCAAATACGATCTTCCAGCTACCTTTCAGTACGTTCATGATCAAGCAGGACAAAACCTGCACTATGTTGGACATTCACTGGTGAACTTCTATATCTTCCAATGCTCAAGTTGTTTTTAGATTCTGCTAAACATCAATTCCACCATACTAAACTTTTGAATTCTTTTCCAGGGAACTTTGATGGCTCTAGCAGCGTTTTCAAAGAGCCAGCTGGTGAGTTCATTAAGATCAGCTGCCTTACTCTGTCCAATTGCTTATGTTGGTCAGATGTCCTCTCCGCTTGCAAGAAATGCTGCCAACAATTTTCTGGCTGAGGTGAATGCTTCTTCTCTAGTTTCTCTGTGTCAAGTATCTAATTATATAATAGAATCCAAGTTCCTGTAAGTGATCAGCATATTTCTTTAACAGGCCTTACACTGGTTGGGTCTCAATGAATTTGATCCAAGAGGGTAATACTGCGAACTCTGCTCTTTTAACTTTCCTCGATCACTCCTAAATTATACTATATACTAAAAGAAATCATAGTCCGTTCTTGTAGCTTGTGAGTAAAATCACTGTAGATTATAACAATGTTGCTCAGTCGGTTAGGTTTTTGGTTTGGTTTGGTCACTAGTTTACTGAATTTTTTATATTTCTTAACACAGTAAAATAACTATTATGTCCCTAAAAAAAAAAAACAGGTGCTGCCGGGAGGAGTGCCACGGTAATTTCACATTTTCGATTCAGTTCGGTTCGTCACCGGTTTATTGATTTTTTTATATTTCTTTGCACAGTAAAATAATCATTTTATCCCTATAAAAACAAAAAACAACAGCTGCTAGGAAGGGTACCACGGTAATTGCATATTTTTTGAAGATGACTAAATACTAATCTGCTCCCATATAAGAAAAAAATTTAAGAGTTGGTTGTAGGGGTGTTATGATAATTTACTATTTTTTAAAATTATTTTTTCCCGAATACTGTGGGTGCGTGTGACACACGACCGGCAGTATTCGGCCTCACGCCCTCTTCGGGCGGCGCGTGCGTTGTCGTACAGTGTTGGAAAATGTCCATCCGACGTTTTTGTGGATGCACCTTCGTGTTCTTTTTCTCATGGTGTGGCGCGTGGCCACACACGGTGGCCAGAGACGTGACAGTGGACGATTGAACTTCCCCCCTTTTTCTCTCTCCTTGACCCTAAACTACACAACAACCTCCTAGTTTTATGGTTGTTTCTATTTTAGTCCTTTCTCTTTTAATTGTGTTGTATAATCCTTATTTCTGTTATGTAAGTTTTGATTTGTTTCAATTGTGTCATTCGATTGAAATTAATTATATATTATATTTTAATTTCAGTCCTTATTCTTTTAATTTTGGTTTTAAATCCCTTAATATTTTCTGTACATAAGATTTGATATTTTCAATTTTATCCTTTGATTGAAATTGATAATATATTTGGTTTTCATTTCCGCCTTTATACTTTTAATTTTTTATTTTGATTCCTCTTTATTTTTTTTATATTTCTTAAATAATCTCTATATTTGTCCATGATTCTATATATATATATATATATATATATATATATATATGTGCTCTTAGCTTTGGTTTTTAATTTTTATTATTTTCTTTTTTGTTGGGGTAATATTTTTTTGAAAACTTTTGTTCTAAAATTTTAGTTTATATTTGTGATCATTTGAAAATTGATATTTCTATTATTTTTTATATGTTGTTCTTTCTTTTGGTTGTTTGTTATTAGTTTTTTTTTTCACGTCAAATATATTTTTTTAGCTAATAATTTTTTTTTATATGCTCTTTTGTTAAAGTTATTCGGCTTTTTGTATTCTTTAATTGAATTTTTTCCCCACTATTAATGCAACAATAATAATAATAATAATAATTTTAGTTTTTTTTCTTGCTTCCTCTTTGTTAATGTTTTCAATTTTTTTCCTCAGGGTAATTTAATAATTTTTATTGTTTTAGCAGTAATAGTAATGATATTTTTAGATGTTAAGATTTCGATATTACTGATGTTATAATAAGGTGTGTTGATGCGTTTCATTATATCAAACCTTGAATGTATAAATATTATATTTTATTTGATTTTTTCAATTTTGTACTTTAATTGAAATTGATAATATATTTGATTTTCATTTCGGCCCTTATACTTTTAATTTTTTATTTTAATTATTTTTTTTATATTTCTTAAACACTCCCTATTTTTGTCCATGTTTATATATATATATATGCTCTTAGCTTTGATTTTATTTTTTATTATTTTCTCTTTTGTGATATAACATTTTTTTTCAAAAAATTTATTCTTAAATTTTAGTTTGTGTTTATGATCATTTGAAAATTGATATATATTTTTTTTTCTTTGTTCTTTCTTTTGGGTTTTTGTAGTAGTTTTTTTATTTTTATTTTCACGTCAAATGATTATTTTTAGCTAATATATATTTTTTATTTTTTTGTTTGCTCTTTTGTTAAAGTTTTTGGGCTTTTTTATTCTTTTATTGAATCTATTTTCCCATTATTCACACAATAATGAGAAATATAATAATAATAATAATTTTAGTTTTTTTTTTTACTTTCTCTTTTGTTAATGTTTTCGAGTTATTTTTCTTCGGGGTAATTTAATAATTTTTATTGTTTTAGCAATAATAGTAATAATATTTTTAGATGTTAACCTTCGATGTTGCTGTTGTTATAATAGGTTTGTTGATGTGTTTCATCATATCAAATATTATATGTATAAATCCTATATGTTTTTGAAGTAGCAAAATCTATTAATTATTTCAATTCTTACAGTTATAAAATTGTTTACTCAGCCCGCAACGTAATGCATGTAATTTAAATAATACTACAATGCGCGGGGTTTTCACTGTAGCCCCACACTTTTTTTCTTTACAGTTGCATTCATTTGTGGTTAAATTAATGAACAAATTATAATAAATTGTTATATAAATAGTAAACTTATGTATAGGAGACCAATGTGTAAAACACCTATAATTTGCGAGCCAAAAAGTTTTACGTCCAGGTGCATGAACTTTTTTCCCTCCCTCCTATGCCTGACACCTAGGTTTTTCTTTAAAAAGAAATTTTAATTTTTAGATTAAATTAAGATTAATTAAAATAATAAATTAAATGAATGTGTGTAATGTCTGATATATCGGGTATTTTATTTTAATTCAAATTACTTAAAAGAAATAAAGAAAAAAGTGACATTTTTTTTTAATAAAATAACGTTTATTTTTTGCTTTGTTTTTTATTAAGAATGTAGCATTTTTTTTCTTAATATTAGCAAAGGGTATTTTTGTACAACCAAAATTGTTTTCCCCTTTATTCTTATTCAATAACCTCCACGCGCGTGTTACTTTATTATTTTTTTAATTTAAATTTGCATCTTTTTGTTAACTTTCTGATTTAGTTCTTAATTCTTATTAACTATTGTTTTATATTTATTAAAATATATTTTTTAATTTATTTAATTAAATATATAAATTAATTTTTTTAAATATCTCAAGCATTATGTAATCATAATTAATTAGAAAATAATATAATTATTCAGGAACGATTTTCTATACAGTCTTGATTTATTTATTTTTCTGCTGAACCCTTTCCAAAACTCAAACAGGGAAGCTGTTGTAAAACTGCTGAAGATCATCTGCAACAAGCCAGGTGTTGACTGCACCGACTTGTTGACTTCTTTCACAGGTATCAATTACACTTTTGCTTGCGAACTGGCGATCTCTCGGACTTTAAACAGATGAATTTCTATTACCGATCGACCATGCTACTGCTATTTTTACAGGCCAGAATTGCTGCCTGAATTCCTCCATAGTCGACGTGTTTCTCAGCCACGAGCCCCAGTCAACAGCAACAAAGAACATGATCCATATCTCTCAGAGTAAGTGCTTTCAAGCTACCTGGTCATCGTTTTTGTTGAGAATTAATTTTGAAGTTGTGGGCAGTGATCAGAGAAGGAACCGTAGCAATGTACGATTACGACGACGACGAGAAGAACAGAGAGCACTACGGGGAGACGAGTCCTCCGGCGTACAACATGACAAGCATTCCGAATGACCTCCCGCTCTTCCTCAGCTATGGAGGAGCAGATGCTCTGTCTGATATGAACGACGTGCAGCTCTTGCTTGACAGTCTGAAAGATCGTGAAGGAGATAAGGTTGTGAAGCAGTACAGAGCTGACTATGCCCATGCAGATTATGTTATGTCTGCAAATGCTAAGCAGGATGTGTATGATCCTCTCATAGCCTTCTTTAGACTTCAGTAACCATATCACTGATCCTGGAGAAATTTTAAATACTGTAATCATACTTTTATTATTCTATATGTAAAGTCAATTATATTTTAAGTTATGACCTGATTAGCGATCTCTCTCTCTATTTTATTTTATTGAAGACACGCACCAAACAAAATTCCAAGATAAAAGTTATAAATATTTATTGATTTACCTGGAAATCTTCACGCTATTAATAAGTTTTTTCTACATTATAATAAATATGTTTCTGTCTGCTGTGAAACACGATCACTTAACTAGAATAATCTAAAATAAATTAATTTGTTTTGTTTGTTGTCCTCAATATACGAAAACTTTTATTATTATTTTATCTTGACTTGTTGAAAGATCCACGATGGATCAAGGGATGAATCTGCAGTTTTAAATGAATTTCTAGTAGTGTAGTTGTCGAATCTGTAGAGAAAAGAAGGTTTCGGAACCTCGTCATCAATGGAGCTTGATAGTTTGGCCCATTTCCTCGTTAACAAGTGGTGGCAAAAGATTAACTGCATGTGAGTGTGTTCGGTATTGATTTTAAAATTACTTTTTATTTATAAAATATTAAAATAATATTTTTTTTAAAAACAAATTAGCTTTGATATCATGATGTAAATATATAAAACAAAATATCAAAAAGATACAAACATGAGAAAAGTCACATCATGGACAGCCTAAAAAAATGACACTCATTTGGAATTGGAAAACTAACGATTTGGAAAACAAATCAAATCAAATATAATGAAGTGAGTATTTTATTTTATATTTAATTATCAATTGATTTATTAAAACAAATCTCCATGAATAAAATCAAAATCTCTCACTCATTCCATAGCTATCGATCCTTTTAGTTATTTGACTTATATGTTGTAGTTTCATATCAAATAATTGTTTTTGGTAAGGAATTTTCTAGCAAAGAAAAAAAAAAAGATGAACTTCTCAAATGCATCAACACCACTTGGGTTTTCCTGATAAACCCGCAAACCATTTTAAACCTATATATAAATAAAATAAAAATAAATAAATTATAAATCTTAATTCTCAATAAAACCAATATTAAAAGATAAAATAAACCAAAACAAATTTGAATAACAAAAATAATAAAAAAAAGCAATAAATATGGATTACTATTTTAACCTATATTGCAAGGTAGTTTTTGTTCATAGTAGGCATGAGCCATTGTTTTAAAGACATGAATATCCTTTGATCGAAACCTTTGATTCTGTTGATTTAAAGAGTATTATAGTGATATAATTGTATCCTAAAATTGGAAAAACTAATAATACAAGAGGACTAAAAACATTTAACTATCTAGATCTAAGATTATTTTAGAAATTTCACTTATCATTAAAAATATATAAACTTTATTACCCTTATAAGCAGAGCTACTTCTTACTTGAATGAGAGGAAAAACATTAATTCAAGTGTTGTAATCCACAATAAATTTCATTGTTCCCAAACCCTCCCTTCCATTTTATTATATTAGTTAGGCAATCATATTTTTTATTTCAAGTTAAATAAATAAAAACTTAATGACAATAAAGGATTAAATTGTATTTTTTTTCTTTCAAAAAATAAGGGGGAATGCATAAAAAAGTCTTAAATAGTGTATCATAAGACTTTTATCTATAATGGTGGCTAAAAAAATAGGTGTATAGGTATTTTTATCTACAAGTATAATTTTTAACTCATTTGTTTTTTTTTTTTTATAAAAAAAACACATCACAAACACCCTCACAACACTTAGAAATAAAAACTCATTTAACAACCTAAAAGAAATCCAAAAACAATAAAATCAAATCGAGTTTGATTTTTTGATCTATTTTTATAGGCAATATTGAAGTTTGAAATAATCTCCATCCAAGTTTTTTTTTATCAATTGGAACTTGTGAACACAAATATCAACTAAACTGATGGCTAGAATACGAGAAAACAACAACTTGTTTTTTATGCCATAATTGAACAAAAAAATCTCCTTCAAATATTAGAAATTTAAAAATTATAAAAATAAAATTTTATACCAGAATTGAATTTATAAAAAAAAACATGGAAATAATCACATCATGGATAGCCTAGAAGATAACACTCATTTGGAATTCAGTGAATGAAAATGACAATACGCTCTACTCGAAATATCAATATTTAGTAATATTTAAGTAATAGTTTTGAAATATGATTGAAATTATTTTTAAAAATGTTTTTTATTTAAAAATATATTAAAATATATTTGTTTATTTTTTAAAAAATATTTTTGATGTAAGTATATTAAAATGATTTAAACACACCAAATTTTTTAATTTAAAATAGAAAATAAAAATATTTTTTTTCAAAAATATTTTTGAAACGCAGTGTCAAACAGCCTATTAGACTTATTAGAATTGAGTATCTATTTGAATATTGTGAAAATCGTAATGGCTATATACTATTTTAATATTAATGAAATCACTGTAATATCTTATAATAATCCTAACAAACTAAAAAACACTTTTAATAAGAGAAAAAAATAATATTACGAGAAAAAAAAGAGAAAAGGAATAAAATAATAGCTATCAATCCTTTTAGTTATTTGACTTATATATTGTCGTTTCATATCAAATAATTGTTTATGGTAAAGAATTTTCTAGCAAAGAAAAAAAATACGAACTATTCAAATGCATAAACACCGCCTCTGTTTTCTCATCTCTCGCCTTTCCAGCCCGCCGCCATTGAAAAATCATACGAGAAAGAAGTATAGATCAGAAAGTTCAGGGACATTCCAAGAGTGCTGGGGATATGCATCTTGGGGGAGGCAAAAAAACACGTGTCAACTAACCATGGCTAGCCTAGTGATTGGATGCTTCTAGTTCTAGAGGGGGAAAGCAGACGAATAGGTGAGTTAACAAACCTCAAAATTTGATAAAATAACATAAATGACATTTTAGCTGTAAGAGATTTAGCCAAAATCACCCATATAATTTCTAAATTGCCATGCCTATTATTTAATTTTATCCTCAAGAAACCTATAAACTACTGATTAGTAAATAATTAAATTCACGCACACATGCCAGCGTACGTATTAGAGAACGATTGATTATGCAGCCAGATGTCCAACCAAGCAAAGATGAAAAATAAAAAAAAAATAAAAAATTATTGTGATTGTATCCCAATGTAAAGGTGTAGGGTTGTGATTGGAGTAATGGTCATGCAGTGCATAAACCAAATGTCCCAGTCAGAAGTCCTGCTTCCTCATCAGTCAAGCCATATAATATACTAGCCATTTACGGGGCATTGGCTACTAGCCAATGCCCCGTAACTCGTTACAGGCGGCTTTATTTTATTTTTAATACAAAAAATATTAATTTTATGAATTTTTTTATTATAATATAAATTTAGATAAAATAATAAATTTATACAAAATACCTGTTAATTGCAAATTTTCTATAAAATATATGAATTTTAAATCGATATAAATTTATCTATTTAGTAGGTTTCAACGAAATAATCAGCATAAAATTATCATCATCATTAAAAAAATAAAAAAATTAGGATATCTGAATTATTGAATTCATTGTATTAAGATTAGTTCATTTTATAATTCAATTTAAATTTAACATAAAAACAAAATATAAATTGTGAAAACACCGGTGAACAAGTCATGAACTTATCAGACCCATGAACCATGTCAACCAGCCAAAACTGTGAACAAGTCATGAACTTTATAAGATTTAATAACATGATTTTTTTCTGAAACTATTTTTTAAAATATATGAGAAAATAATAGACTAAAAAAAGTCAAGTTTAATTAAAAAGAAAAAAAACATTATCAAACTTGTAAACTGGTGCCACTTGGGTTTTCCTGACAAACCCATAAACCATTTTAAACCTATAAATAAACAAAATAAAAAAAAAATCATGGATCTCAATTCTCAATCACACCAATATTAAAAGATTAAAGAAACAAAAACAAATTTGAATAACAAAAAAAAATACAATATGGATTACTATTGTAACCTATAGTGCAAGGAATGTGGGTGAACAATAGTTTTCCCACACCTTTTAGTTTTTGTTCATAGTAGGCATAGCCATTGTTTTAAAGACATGAATATCTCATTGATCGAAACCTTTGATTCTATTGATTTAAAGAGCATTATAGTGATACAATTGTATCTTAAAATTGGAAAAACTAATAATACACGAGGACTAAAAACATTTAACTATCTGTATCTAAAATTATTTTAGAAATTTCACTTATCATTAATAAAAAGACTTTATTACCCTTATAAGCATAGCCACTTGTTACTTGAATGAGAGGAAAAACATTAATTCAAGTGCTGTAATCCACAATAAATTCATTGTTCCCAAACCCTCCCTTCCATTTTAGTATACTGGTTAGGCAATCACATTTTTTATTTCAAGTTAAATAAATAAAAACTTAATGACAATAAAGGATTAAACTGTATTTTTATTCTTTCAAAAAATAAGGGGTATAAAAAAAGAGTCCATGCTTTTTTAATATTTTAAGGGTGAATGATAAGTTATTTGTGCCTGTTTTTTATATAAAAAAAAGGTGACACGATGCATGTCTTCTGATATTCTAGTCGCTACAGTGGTGGCTAAAAAATAGGTGTATAGATAATATTGAAGTTTCAAATGGGGTTGGAACTTGTAAACACAAGTATCAACCAAATTGATGGCTAGAATACGAGAAAAGGACAACTTTCTTTTTCACGCCAAAATTCAACAAAAAAATCTCCTTCAAATATTAGAAATTTAAAAATTATAAAAATAAAATTGACAATTTAGAATTACTTTCATTTTATTATAATTTACAGTAGAATAAGATAAAATGCTGAACAAGTTCACCCAAAGAGGGTTAAGGATCGAGTAAGAACTTTATCTTCTGTTTGTATGTGGGCACTGGATGCATTATAAAATGCAGGAAAACAGAAAAGTATAATTGGTGTAGTTTGCCGCTAAATTGTAGATGGCAGAGGCTTTAGCCACTCAAATTCTAGCGATCCTATTCTGTTTATCGGCAGCTGCGGCCGCTGCAAGAACAAAGTTCTATTCCTTCAATAGTCAGGATAGCACATCTGTGTCATTCCTGAATGCCAACGATGGTATTTGCAAATTGGTGGTGGAGCCAAAAGGCTACGCCTGCCAAGAACATACGGTACAGGAGGCTAAGTTTTGCCACTAGCTCATTTTCAATGAAGGATTCGGACTCATTTTGCTTTAGAAACTTGAGCATAATTTTCAGACTCTGAATGGATTATATATTACAGGTAACAACAAAAGATGGTTATATTCTTAGCATTCAGAGAGTGCCTTCTGGGCTGTCCGGTCAGGCAGCAGACAAGCCTCCAGTTCTGCTACAACATGGGCTGATGATGGTACGTAGTAGCTAGCTAATTCTTCACTGATCTCTAATGTTTATGGCTGCAATTTCAATGAAAACGAAAAATAACATCAACTTATTGACGGCAGGATGGCGTAACTGTTGAGATAAATAATCTGTTACTAGTTAGTTAGTTAGTTGCAATTTCAATTAGTTACTTTTCTGTTAAATTGTTAGTAGTGGTTAGATTGCAATTTCATTTTCTTAATACACTGCATTGTAACTAGTATAAAAGGACTCAATTGAGAATGAGAAAGGTGAGTGATTCAGTCCAATACAATTACAAGTTTCGGGGATCAACAAGTGGTATCAGAGCTTGTAAGGACTGATTGAGAGATTTGAGAGAGAGAGAGAAGAAGCTTCCCGAGAAAGCTTCCCGAGAAGAACTTCTCGGGTAAAGAGAGAGATCAAACGATCAGCTACGATCAAGAGAGTGAGAGATCAGATGATCTGTGATCTGTGAAAAGAAGAAGAAGAACTTCTGCTGAGTTCTGTGAAAGAAGAAATTGGTGATTCAAGAAGAAGAAGAACTTCTTGAAACGATCTGTGAAAGAAGAAATCGGTGATTCAAGAAGAAGAAGAATTTTTCTGAGGTATTCATCTTCTGATTTCTTCCATCTGAGTGAAGAAGGTCCACCACTGTTTGTGGATCCTGAGAGAGAAACACAGAGAGAAAATCAATTGTGAGAAAGAGAGAAACACGGGGAGAGAAACACCGAGAGATTGAGAAAATTCACTGAGAAAAATGATCACCTCAGAACATCAATTTGTACAAGCTGCTATACCCAAATTTGATGGGTACTACGACCACTGGTCGATGATGATGGAGAACTTCCTAAGGAGCAAGGAGCTGTGGAAATTGGTGGAAGAAGGAGTTCCTACAGGAGGATCCACAATGAGCGATGCTCAGAAGAAAATTGTGGAAGAAGCCAAGTTAAAAGATATGAAGATCAAAAATGTACTGTTTCAGGCAATTGACCGTGGTATCATGGAGACGATACTCGATAAGAGCACATCGAAGGCCATCTGGAATAGCATGCAGCAGAAGTATCAAGGCTCAACTAAGGTGTGAAGAGCTCAACTGCAAGCTCTGAGACGGGAGTTTGAAGTGCTGGTGATGAAGGAGGGAGAGAAGGTAGACAAATACTTCTCTCGCACTCTCTCGGTGGTGAACAAAATGAAGACTCACGGGGAACAAATGAAAGAAAGCATGGTGGTGAGTAAGATTCTGAGAACTATGACCATGAATTTCAATTATGTTGTGTGCTCCATTGAAGAGTCAAATGACTTAGATTCGCTGAGTCTTGATGAGTTGCATGGTAGTCTCCTGGTTCATGAACAAAGGATGACTGGGTATAGGGAAGAAGAGCAAGCCCTAAAGGTTGTCTGTGATGACAGAACAACCCGAGGAAGGGGCAGGGGTACATTTGGCATGAGCCGTGGAGTGAGAGGCAGAGGAAGAGGAAGGGGAAGGCAACAATTCAGGAAGGAATTGGTTGAATGCTACAAGTGTCATAGGCTGGGACACTTCCAGTACGAGTGTCCAGACTGGGAACGTGGAGCTCATTATGCAGAGCTTGAGGAAGAGGAAGAAATGCTTCTCATGGCTCATGTGGAATTGAATCAGTCCACCCGAGATAAGGTATGGTTTCTGGACTCCGGGTGTAGTAATCACATGACAGGGAATAAGGTGTGGTTTATAAGCTTTGAAGAAGGTTTTAGACAATCTGTAAAATTGGGGAATAACTCTAGGATGTTAGTGATGGGTAGAGGCAATATTAAGATGAATGTAGAAGGGGTAACGCAGATTATTACGCAAGTTTATTATATTCTAGAATTGAAGAATAATTTGTTGAGTATAGGTCAATTACAGGAGAAAGGGTTAGCTATACTCATAAGAAATAATCTGTGCAAGATATTTCATGAATCTAGAGGGTTAATCATGAAGAGTATTATGTCTGCTAATAGAATGTTTGTAATATTAGCATCTGTTACCCCTAGTGAACATAGTGAATATGAGGATATTGCATGTTTTAAAACTGCTGCCGAGGAAGAAGCCCATTTGTGGCACTGCCGATATGGCCATTTGAATTATAAGGGGTTGAGAAATCTGTATTATAATAAGATGGTGAAAGGGCTGCCTTTGATTAAGGCACCAACTCAGCTATGTGAGGGCTGTGTGCTGGGAAAACAGCATAGGGATCCTTTTCCCAAGCAAAGCCAGTGGAGAGCTTCTAAAAGGCTCCAGCTGATACATGCAGATATTTGTGGGCCAGTGACCCCTGCATCTCATAGTAAGAAGAGATACTTGATTACTTTTATAGATGACCATAGTAGGAAGATATGGGTGTATTTCCTTATGGAAAAATCAGAGGCTTTCAACACTTTCAAGAACTTTAAAGTGTTGACAGAAAAAGAATCAAGTGAGAGTATCTGCTGCCTAAGGACTGATAGAGGGGGAGAGTTTAACTCTGCGGAGTTTGATAAATTCTGCAAATTAAATGGCATAAGTAGGCAGCTAACAGTAGCCTATACTCCGCAGCAAAATGGAGTTGCTGAGCGAAAGAATAGAGACATTATGAATAAGGCCAGAAGCATGTTGATTGAGAGAGAAGTGCCTAGAGAATTCTGGCCTGAGGCAGTTAATTGGGCAGTCCACCTGATGAACCGAAGTCCAACCACAGCTGTGAAGAACAAAACCCCTGAAGAAGTGTGGAGAAACCTCAACCCTTCTGTGGAACACTTTAAGGTGTTTGGGTGTGTAGGTTATGTGCACAATGCAGAACAAATGAGGAAGAAATTGGATGACAAGAGCACAAAGTGTGTGCATTTGGGGCTGAGCAAAGAATCGAAGGCATACCGCATGTACAACCCTGTTACTCAGAAAATCATCATCAGCAGGGATGTTGTTTTTGTTGAGAATGAAGGCTGGAAATGGGAGAGAAGTGAGTCAGATTCCAGAGACAATGTGTTGGAATGGGGGGAATCACTTGATGGTGAAGAAGAAAGGGCTAATGGTAGTGAAACAGAAGTGGCAGCTGCTGCAGATGGAAGGGATGAAGGTGTGACAGCAGCTGTCACCAATGAAGGAATAATCCCAGCTGTCACAACAGCTCTCCCAGCTGTCACAGCAGCTGAAGAGCAGAATGCAGACTCTAGTAGAGTCTTTGACAGTGAAGAAGTGAATGAAGGGAATACCAGAAGAAATAACAGGGGTAGGGAAGGATGAGCAAAGCACCTGTGTGGATGGAAGATTACAAATCAGGAGAGGGACTTTCCGAGAATGAAGATGAGCTGGACTTGGTGATGTACACAGAAACAGGAGATCCAAACTGTTATGAAGAAGCTGCGGCAAGTCCTACTTGGCAGAATGCAATGGAAAGTGAAATACATGCAATAGAAAAAAATGAAACCTGGGTCTTAACTGAGTTGCCAGCCGGGACAAAAGCTATAGGAGTCAAGTGGATCTATAAAACCAAGTTAAATGAGAAAGGGGAAGTAGATAAACACAAGGCTCGCCTGGTGGTTTTGGGGTATGCTCAGAAATATGGTGTTGATTACACGGAGGTTTTTGCACCAGTTGCCCGTTGGGATACCATTCGGATAATTTTGGCAGTTGCAGCACACATGAACTGGAACATCTATCAATTAGATGTTAAAAGTGCTTTCTTGCACGGAGAACTGGAAGAAAATGTGTACATTGAGCAACCGAGGGGATTTGTTAAGAAGGGGGAAGAAGAAAAGGTGTTTAAACTCAAGAAAGCTTTGTATGGGTTAAAGCAAGCACCGAGAGCATGGTATAGCAGGATAGAAGCATATTTTGCCAAACAAGGGTTTGAGAAATGCCCTAGTGAACCCACACTGTTCACTAAGTCTGGTGAAGGGAAGGTGCTTATTGTGAGCATATATGTAGATGACTTGATCTTCACGGGCAATGATGAAGCATTAATCACTGAGTTCAAGGTGTCTATGGAGAATGAATTTGATATGACTGACTTGGGAAAGATGAAGTTCTTTCTGGGGGTAGAAGTGATTCAAAGCAGTGAGGGAATTTACATGAGTCAGAGAAAGTATGCCCAAGAAATTTTAATGAAGTTTGGCATGGAGAATAGTAATCCCACTAAAACGCCAATGGTTCCCGGTTGCAAACTGATGAAGGATGAAGGGGGAGTCAAGGTGGACTCAACACAGTACAAACAGATAATTGGTAGTTTGATGTATCTAACTGTGTCCAGACCGGATCTTATGTATGTGATGAGTTTGGTGAGCAGATACATGGAGAGGCCCACAGAGCTGCATATGATGGCAGTTAAAAGAATCTTAAGGTATCTGAAAGGCACTACTGATCTGGGAATCTTTTTCAAGAAAGAAGCAGGAACTGATGGATTGATTGGCTATTCGGATAGCGACTATGCTGGGGATCTGGATGATAGAAGAAGCACATCAGGTTATGTGTTTACAATGTGTTCTGGAGCAGTAGCATGGAGTTCAAAGAAGCAGGCAATAGTTACTCTTTCAACTACAGAAGCGGAGTTCATTTCAGCGGCAATGTGTGCATGCCAAGCTATTTGGATGCTAAGGGTACTTCGTCATCTGAATTGGAATCAAGATAAATGTGTGGTATTTTGTGATAACTGTTCTACGATCAAGTTATCCAAAAATCCAGTTATGCATGGACGAAGCAAGCACATAGCAGTCAGGTATCACTTTCTTCGGGATTTGTCTAATGATGGGGTTATAGAGTTAAAATACTGCAGCTCACAAGAACAGATAGCTGACATTATGACCAAGCCGTTAAAGCTTGAAGGGTTTGTAAAACTGCGAGAGAGACTAGGAGTATGTGAAATTCCGAAGGGTGGAAGCTGATCCAGATTAAGGGAGGGTTTGTTGAGATAAATAATCTGTTACTAGTTAGTTAGTTAGTTGCAATTTCAATTAGTTACTTTTCTGTTAAATTGTTAGTAGTGGTTAGATTGCAATTTCATTTTCTTAATACACTGCATTGTAACTAGTATAAAAGGACTCAATTGAGAATGAGAAAGGTGAGTGATTCAGTCCAATACAATTACAAGTTTCGGGGATCAACAGTAACGTGGCTGATGAATCTTCCTGAGCAATCTTTAGCATTCATATTGGCGGATAATGGTTATGATGTCTGGATTGCCAACAGTCGTGGGACTAGGTTTAGCCGGGGCCACACATCACTCAAACCCACTGAATCGGTACTTTATATTTTCCTTCATCATTTGACCCCGAATCTTTCTTAACAATTCAACATTTTATCTTGTTTCATGCCAGGTTTATTGGGATTGGACCTGGGATGAACTAGTTGCCTATGATCTTTCTGCTACGTTTCAGTTAGTGCATGGCCAGACAGGGCAGAACCTTCACTATGTTGGGCATTCCCTGGTGAATACCGTTTTTTTTTTGGTTCCTCGGACATTAATATCTATCGTCGGGATTTTGTTCTGCATATCTATAGCTGAGGCTGAGACAAACTTTGACTTCATTTCAGGGGACTTTGATTGCTTTGGCTGCATTTTCTCAAGAAAAGTTATTGAACATGTTAAGATCAGCTGCTTTGCTCAGTCCAATAGCTTATCTTAATCATCTGTCATCACCGTTTGCAAGAGGTATTATCGATTTATTTCTTGCTGAGGTAAGACCAAATGAATGGATCTCCCTTATTCAAAAAATTGATTTTCCAAATTTAAATTTAAAGGAAAAGAATTCCTTGACCTTTTCACTGAGCATTCTGTCTCTTTATTGCACAGGAATTGTACTGGTTAGGAGTCCATGAATTTGCTCCTCGAGGAGGGTGAGAAAGCAATTTTTCTTTTCTTTTCATATCTCCAAGTTAATCAATGACCAAAACTCACGTCTACAAAAATATTTCCTTAAATGTTTACCTGAGAGGTCCAAGCTGATGTGAATGAAATAGTAACCATTATGATTTCTTCGTGAACAGGCAGGCTGTGAACAAGCTTCTGGAAGATTTCTGCAGTAAGCCTGGGATCAACTGCTCTGACTTCGTAACACTTATCACTGGTATTTTAGGCTTGATCATTAAAACCTGAACACACAAAAGCTTAGCAGTTAACCAATACTGATTGACCAGCCATCATGTTTTAGGCCCGAATTGCTGCCTGAATTCTTCTGTAACAAATGAATTTCTTGAGTATGAACCTCACTCAACAGCAACCAAGAACTTGATCCACCTGGCACAGAGTAAGTGTTTCTAAATTCCTGATTGACTAACTCTTTTATAAGAATAAAAAATCAAGAAAAATCTTTGAACAACAAAAGCAACCAATATGGCTCTGCATGGCAATTAGGAAATTATCTCAAACATTCTTTTCGATGAACGGGAAGGAAATGGGATTACTTACTCACGCAAAATCCAAACAGAAAAATGCTGAACTATAGAAGTTTGCTTTATTCATTACATTCTGATCCTGTGGTTCTGTGTAGTGGCTAGGACGGGAACGATAGCAATGTATGATTATGGTAATGAAAATGACAACATGGATCATTACGGGCAGCCTACTCCTCCAGTGTATAACATGGCCAGCATTCCTAATGACGTTCCTCTTTTTCTAAGCTATGGAGGGAAGGACTATCTCTCTGATGTGAAGGATGTACAGGCTCTACTAGGAGACCTCAAAGATCATGATGGCGACAAGCTGGTGGTGCAATACATAGATGAATATGCTCATGCAGATTTTGTTCTTGGGGTGAATGCTAATCGGATTGTCTTTGATCCTTTAATGGCCTTCTTTAAGATCAACTGATCAGTCTGAAAACTCTGTTTGTGGATCACAACAGCAGGATCTTTCTACGGCTTCTTTTCCATGTATCTAAGCCTATAAAATCCATGTTTACTGCAAATATTCAATCTCGTGATTGAATGTAAAGGTCATGTACTGCTTAAATAGTTTTGATTTCCATGGTTAAGCATGCATTATATGCCAATACGTACGCGTATATGTTTGGCGCAAGGGAGGTTAATACTGTTGAAAACTAAACTTATTTCGTGGAAAACCACGTTGGCAGTATCATAATTAGGTCAATATTTTAATTTAAGTCCTTCGAGATTTGTGAAAGACATTATTAAATATCTGTATAGATCTGTTAATGAAAGTGTGAGAATGCCAATAACCGTAATTGATGGGAGAGTCCATGATGTTAACCATGAAAATTAAAACTATTTAAGCAGCACATGACTTCTACAATTTCTTGTATTCTTCCCTATCGATCGTGTGTGTGTGTGAGCCGCTTGCAAGTGCTGAGTTCATTCTTCCAACATAATGGTATTAGAGCTTGAGTATAACCGCGAGTTTCAGCAACAACAACATTCAGATTCATATTCCCCGCCTCACAAAACAAAACTATAATTAAGACGTGCACTTTTGAGATCACAGAGAATTATAGGGTTTGGTTGAAGAGGATTGCAGTGAACCAGAGTCAACAAGAGAAAAGGCAGCGATGAGAAATGCAAAAAGACAAGCTCCGAGAGAATCTAGAATTAATAAAGCCCAAGTTACAATCTATCAAGGGCTTGATGAAGCAGCACTTGAGATGGTGGATCCAACAGTTCTAATAATCTTCTTTAACATCTTACGAGCAGAAACAGATTACACCGCTAGAGTACATATCAGCCACTAACAACTCTGCATGTCTCCCTCTCAAATATAGATACTTGGCCTAAGAGTGATGATATTCTGGGCTATAATAATAGCTGCCAAAAAGGGATCACGATCATGGTTATCATTTCTTCTATGACCTTCTTGTACTGCTGATGACAAGAAGAGCTCCTCACAGGTAACAGTAATTGGAGAAGACACCGAATAATTTACCACCTTGGAATTGCTGTGTCTTTGAAGGCACTTAAGAACTTTCTTCAACTTTCGAGCACATTTGGTGAGTTTCTCCATTATTCTCTGAGGCTTCTGAGCTGCTGGACTTCCCAGTCCTCTATATATAGAAGAGTAGGAGCAAAGAAGATGATGGCATGATCACATGGATTACGTGAAAATAGTTAAAGTGCGGTGCTTTTTTCATGAAGCTTTGGTTGCTTAATTTCATTTGTATTTAGGTTCTTAAATAACGTAGGATCCCTTCTCATCGTCATTGTCTTTTTCTTGCTTGTCCAGTTTATTACAGGGAGAGAGTTTTTTCCCGTTACGAAGCATCATCCACAACATACTTATAGCATCAGAAAGCAGAAACTGAAACATGAAACATGAAACATGAAACATGAAACTTTTGGGTGTATATATTTGTTTACTTAGACGTGAGTCGTGATATGTCGGTGGTCAGATTAATTTATTTTTTCTTGTAAAAATAATATTCCGATGTTGCAAGAAATTTTTTTTAAAAATTTTAAAATAGTTATTCGAGTTATCGAACCGACTAGGTAAATTAAATTGATTTTTTTAATTAAATAATAAAAAAATAGACAATAATAGTAAATGGGTCAATTAAGGCGTGGATGATAGGACAAAACAATAACAGTTTCATTCTTGCTGGTTTTATTAAAAACAATATCACGATAACTTGGAAATAACCTTTTTGAAAAAAATAAAAAACAACATACTTTCTTGCGGGATAGGACATGATACGGAGGTAACTTGATATAAAAGAAAGAAAATAAAAAAAATCAAAAAGCCTATTTAAAAAAAAAACAATGTCGAACGATGAAATCAGAACAAAAATAAGTTTTTTTTTAAAAGGATATCAACCTGCATCAATTTTTTAAACTTGTGACTCAAGTTATTAGACTCGAAGCACCATGTATGAAAAGACAACTTTCCCCTAACCAATTAGATAATGACTTATGGATCTTGAGAAAGACAAAAATACCCTAAAAACAAAGGCCATTGATATGTTTAGAGGGGGAAAATAATTACACTATTAAGGATGGATGCAAAAGCTAGACAATAATTTGCTTAAATTTAGCCATATTATGAATTATTTAATAAGGTTGTGAAAAAAACTTCATAGAGGATGGGTTTTTCACAATTGTGGTTTTAGGCTGATAGAGTCATTAAGCTTGATCGCTAGACCTTAAACTTTCTTAGAAAATAAGTCCTTTATAGGCATAGAAGACACTCTAAAGTTTATATTAGTAAATATAGGAGGAGAAAATAAAATAGTGTAAGATAAATATGATGAAATTATAGGGTTTATGTATCTATATGTTGTATGAGTTTAAATTTAAGACATAAGAACTAAGGGTTGATAATTTCAAGAAAAAAACCAAACTTGGCAAATGAAACAAAACTCAAAGCATGTCAAAACTAAATCTAAAAATAGATAAATAAAACCTAATTTTAAAGTCAAACTCTAATACTAATTTTGCAAATTTGAAGGGTGAGAACTTTAAACCCACAATTAAGATTAAACATTACCCAAGAAAAATATAATCAAGTTGAAAAGATCATGACTCAATGATTACCTCAACCAAAGAATCATATTTATTTGATGAAAATCCTAAATCAGTGGTTATGGAAAATCAATAATAGTTAACTCCACAAACAAGTAATCGTTGATAAGTTATAAAATGTTCAATGAAGAACCAAGAGTATGAACAACTTTGCTTATACAATATTATTTTTAAAACACAAGTTAAACAACCTTATTCATGCTATGTAAAATGTCCAAAACAAGATTAAAAAAATAAAAAAAGAATTCTAGATAAAATAGAAATATACGTCTTATATAAATTAGGAAAATATTTCAAATCCCAAACAATAACTCCTAAGCTTTATTGCAAATACTTTTCAATTTATGATTGCTATAAAGTTTTAACTCTATTTGTAAAAAAAAAAAACTCTTTAGAATCGTCTAGAAAAAAATCAATTAATCAAATAGTCAATAAAAAATTATGTTTATTAACATAAAATTGCACAATAAAAAAATAAGTCTAATCCACATGTAAGTAGAAAACATGTTAAATTTGCAAGTTTTGTTTAAAATAGGGCCCAAATATCTTGAAGTAGTCAATTAAATATCTCTTTAATTTTCTTAGTTGTTGACATTGTAATAGGTTCAATTGACACATATAATGGATCATGTGGTATTGTTTGATGATTATAATCATAAAAATAATTCAAACAAACCTATTAATTACTAATCATATTATTTCACATGTAAAAAATATAAAATGATATTGGTCTTTATGCCATATGTTAATATAATAAATAAATAAATAAAATATTAACAAAGCTTTTAGAAGAAAAAAGTTGTAAAAAATTAATAAAAATTTTAGATCAAGATTTCTTACAATATATTTGTTTTTTTATTGATTATCCAAGCTAGATTAATCTTGATCAAAGTGTCATAAATTGTTTAATATTTCTTACAATCATGTATCATTTACATCGTTATTGTTTCTAAATTAAACTCTTTACTAATAAAATAATGTAAAATAAAGTTTTAATAATAAAATGAAGGATTATAAATAAGTATAAGATGTACATAAGGATTGCAAATATAAACCTCCAATCAAAAACATATATGATATTGTTGAGTACAAAAATAAACCTGACAACAAATATAATGGAAATAAAATAAAAGGATGAGATATATATTTGAAATGAAATTTAAGTATTTGAATTCAACCTATAAAATAGTATTAAATGAGGTTTCCTATTAGTTAAAAACATAAGAGATAAAATTAGAGATGATTTTTTTTTTGTTATCTTATGACCAAACAAAACAATACACACACACACATGATTGTACAAGTTAAATGTATTAAATGTATTTGAGAAAGTGAATGAAGTATAAGTCAAATAGGTTGTGAGTAAGAGTTACTATGATGTGATTTTTTCATGAGTACTACAATGAAATAAAAGCTCATCAATTATTTGATGGAATCTAGCATATATTGATGTATTTATAAAAAGAAAGTTGATGAAATTAGTTTTACTTGTATCATATATAATTCTTAGTTATTACAAATATTTATTATGAGTTTTGTCATTTTGTATATTTTACAAGTATTTTCCTTAGGATATCATATAAAATAATATCGAGTTACTAAGTCTTTATATATTTAATAGAGTTGTTAGATGTTGAGTTAAGACAGTTCTTATAGTTGTATAAAAAATAAAACCCTAATTTTCACGTATAAAACAATTAGAAAGATGAAAATCATACTTAAAATATTGGGTGTTCATGAATAATCATATTTTAATTGAATAAGTGTAATATAAAATGTGTTATGAGCCAATAAAAAAATAACTTATATTCCTAATATTTTAGTATATAGTCTTTAAAGTTTGAATAAATGATAATCATTTACAAGTATATGATTTGTTACATTTTTCATTGTAATACATGGAAAGTAATGCAAATGTAAATAATAATATCAATTATCACAATGTTTTGATAAGATCATTTTATAAAATATCAAAATGGTAATTTTTTTATTTATATATAATGAAATTATCAACATTATAAAGCATCACTAAATATTATAGGTGAAAGAAATTTATAAATTTTTAAAAATATATATGGATACATAACTCTATGTTTACAACTACTTTTACTTCAATGATTAGCAAAATTAATTTGAAATAAATCACAAATGATGTAATGTACTATTAACAAGTTAGTTAAACATTTTTTAAAAATGATAATAAAAAAATTTCCCCACCAATGAGCCTTTTACTATTTTTTATACAAGAACAAAGTTTTAAAACATAATGGTTTATAATTTTTTTTTTAGAAAATATTATAAAAATAGGTTAAGTAGATCGATCATTTATCATGGATGAAGACTCATTGCAGTATGAGTTATGACCATTTCCCCTTTTATAGTGGTGCCTAAATAAGTGATTAAAAAATAAAAGAGTCATTTCACAATATTTATTTGATATTATCAAATTTATAAAGGGTGTATTTTTTTTCATAGTAAAATAACTTAATTACTTTTAGAAACAATTTTTTTATATATATAAAATAGAACCTAATGGCTTTTTAGTTTATTGGTTTTATTATCAAAAGGAAATAACAAAATTACCTTTAAAATAAAAATAAATATATGCTTACATACAAGGGTGTTATATCTTTTGGTAATAACCAATTTGATTTAAATGTTGTTTTGTAATTTAATAAATATAAATATTATTAAAAACATATCAGACACATGCATGCAACGCCCAAGTATGGGCAACCTCCGCACCTTTTAGACGATGTGTGTGGTGTCTTCTAATAACCAAACATTTTTTTTCATGGCAGTCTCTCCATGATGTGGCGACCTATGTGACTAATAAGACATTTCCCCCCTCTTTTTTTTTTTTCCTTGATTTTCATGTTTACTCTTAAAATTTCAAAGAAACCATTCAATTTATTTTCTCTTGAGATTTAAGATCTGTTATTTTAATTATTATTTATTTTATATAAAGTAATTTATAAAATTAATTACTATTTATTTCAATTTCATCCTTATTTTTATATATGTTAGAGTTTGTCTTCATTATTTAAAAATGCTATTTATTTTATTTAATATTTATTTTTAAATTGAATTTGTTTTGCAATTTCATTCTCCTCTTATTTGTTTCCTATTATATTTTGCATCTATTGCTATTTTATTTTACTTTGAAAATTTTTTTATATTGATATTTTTTTCTAATTTCATCATTCAATATTAAATTGGTAAGAATTAAAATTCTTTATTAAGCTTAAATATAAGATTTCATGAGTTGTAAAATTGAGAGATTAACTCAAGTTTAGTAAATTTGCTCAAATATATTTTTTTCTTCCTTTTTTATAGCTTATATTTTTCAGTTTCATGATTGGATATTAGAATTCATTATTATATTTTATTTGCTTTCTAATGAATTTTTTTACTTATTTTAAAAATAATCATGATTATCTTATCCTTCAACATTAAGTTGTTTGATAATTAATCCTCAAAATGTTATTCAATACACTTTTGATGGAGTTATCTTGATATTACAAATATGTCACAAAATTTCTAAACCAACTCGGGTCGACCCAAGTCAAATTGTTCTAACATTTTTTGGATTATATTTTTTCCTTTAATTTCATCTTATAATATTTTGTTTGTGATAAATTGAGCTTTATTTTGTTTCCATTTTATTTTCTATAAAGTTATCGAGTTGTCATTTAATATTTTCTTCATTATCATATAATATCATTCAATATTTGATTTTTTTATTTCAAAATTTTATTTAATTTACTTTTGATTGGGTTACCTTGGTATCACAATTAAGTTTTATATTTTGTTTATTGACCTAGATGGACCGAGGTTAGGTTTTTCTGAACTTTTTTGAATTATATTGTTTTTTCAATTTTGCTGTACAATGTTTTATTTTTATTGATCTCTATTTTTTTTTTTTTCATTTTACTTTCTATTGTGTTATCAAATTATCATTTAATTCAATTAGTTTATTGACATTAAAAAAACTGAATTAACCTGCAACGACTCGTCAGTCATCTATCTAATGAGGACTATTACGACTTTCCACGGCAAAAAAAGTCAATAAAAAATGAAGAAGAAAGCCTACGTGTCAACCGGCTATTGGCAAACACACGTAACAGGTCTGGAGCGAGGGGTTTTATTTCTCACTGACCTGGAGCAAGAGGATTGTGAAACAGAGAGAAATCAAAGAGAATGAGAAATCAATCAGCATTGCTATTAGCCCTTTCAATCCTCTTCTTGCAATCTCATCTTTTCTGCTATGCGCTCTATGGATCTTCATCTCCAGTGCTCCAATTAAATCCTTCCAACTTCAAGTCCAAGGTAACTTTCTGATAAAACAAGTTTCTGTCTTGTTTGGTTTCTGAGAAAGATCCGAAAGAACATAACCTTATACTTTTCTTTTTTCTTTAGTTGTTTAGAGATATTCATAATTTGATTGCATAAATGCTTCCTTGAATATTGGTAATGCAGCTAAAGAAATTTGGTGGTTAGTTTCTGCCAATTTATTTGAAATTTGGTCCGATATTTTAGATCTGATATGTAATTATATAATTTTCCATTTTCTTATGTACAAATAATTTTGTTGATTATTATTATTATTATTATTACTATTACTATAAAAAGTGATTTGTATTTTTAATCATGAGAAATTTGCAGGTGTTGAACTCAAATGGAGTGGTTATTGTAGAGTTCTTTGCACCATGGTGTGGGCACTGTAAAGCTCTCGCTCCAACTTGGGAGAAGGCAGCTGCTGTTTTGAAAGGTGTTGCAACCGTGGCAGCACTTGATGCGGATGCTCACCAGTCTCTTGCTCAGGTTTTCTTCCTATACTATACGTAGTTGTACCCGCTTAGAAAGAAATGGTTGTTACAAAATATATTGTTCTGCTTTGAGAGTGATGTGTGTACTCTACAAACAGTATTTATAGTGGTTATGGGTTTTGGGATCGAAGAATGTTTTTGCTATATTATTATGGGAGTTGAATTTACAGCGTTACTTTGACCTGGATTCCAGTAACTCGTTATAAAAAGCTCATTGAGTATTTCTAGTTGTCTATCATATGCCTTTCTGTTGAAAGGCAGATGATTTTTTGCATTTATTTACTTTGGAGGAAAAAACATTATTTTTTTATTTTCGATGAGGTAATTTTCACTGCATCTGTTCTCTTGATGAATATCTTTTATTTCCTGGAAAAGCGTTAAATTGAAATATATATTTATAAGCTTAATTCTCCCATTTGGTCTGCTGTGCGGTATCGTTTTTCTTGTGATATGAACCACCTAAATCTTGTAGAGAGATGAATCCTAGTTAAGTGATCCAAATTTCCTGTTCTAGTGTTTTTCATATGCTGACTTTATGCTTGTGGAACCAAAACTGTTTGATTGCAACGCAGGAATATGGGATTAGAGGTTTTCCAACAATTAAAGTGTTTGTACCTGGGAACCCTCCAGTAGATTATCAAGGGGCTAGGGAAGTGAAACCCATTGCAGAATTTGCACTTAAGCAGGTTTGTTCTGTTTGAAAAATAGCTGAATCTCCTCCCATTGTGTTTTGGTCTAACAATGTCATTCTTGTACAGATAAAAACACTTTTAAAGGATCGTTTGAATGGAAAGTCGGCTGGAGGATCCAGTGAAAAATCTGAAACTAGTCTATCTGTAGAATTGAATTCCCGCAATTTTGATGAGTTGGTACTCAAAAGTAAAGAACTGTGGATTGTCGAGTTTTTTGCACCTTGGTATGTGTCCTTGCGCCAGAAATGATCTTCTATGGCTAATCTTTACTTGCTGATGATTAGTGGCTATATTTTGCTTGAGCTGCAGCACTTTATGAATGAACTGAAATGACAATGAACATATGTTATAAATACCATCCTATGCAGAACACAGACATGGCATGCATGTATTCATGATGTACTGACTTCTTAGGCCTCTTTGGGTACTATTGAAGAAGAATATATAGCCCTGCTAAGTTTATTGGAAGAAAATTGACATAGCTATCTTTTCTTTTTGCTGTGTGAAAATATCTTTATTTAGTGATTATGGAATGGCTGTTTGGATATGATATATGATGATGTATTCCTAATGAGCAAGTTCAAAAATTATTTTGTTGCCTGCCTGCTATAAGTTGAATTGCAAAAGCTAGGTTTGAGAATAAGGCATCATGTTACTCTTCTCTGCATTAGCTATTTGGTGACAAAATATATCCTCTTTATACTTTTTAAGGTGTGGTCACTGCAAAAAACTGGCTCCTGAGTGGAAGAAGGCTGCCAATAACTTGCAAGGGAAGGTGAAGCTGGGTCATGTTGACTGTGATTCAGAGAAGGTAACATTGAGCTTCAGATTTTTTCTGTTCATAACTAAATCTTGCTTTACATGTAAAATATGTACAAACACAAGCCAGGGAAATAGTTTTAGCTGTCTTTTTTGTCCCTTGAGTCAGCATACTCTTATGTTTAGATTAATAGGGTATCGTTTTCTGAGAAATTGTAATGAGGTGCTTGGTAACTTTTTTAAGTATTCAAGCTATGAGTTTTAAGATTAAATGTTTTGGGCAATATATATATAAATTTGTACTTCGTAGAATGGAAAGAAGAATATGTTTGCTGTTCCACCATGAACAAGAGAGCTCAGTACACATCATTCATCAAAAATCCATGGTTCTCCTTTTGCTATTTCCATTGCGATTCAAATTAAGCAGTTCTTTTCTGTAGTTATATTGTGATAAGGTCGGATGTGACACTGTAACCTAGTTATTTTAACTTTTCAAATAATTTTGTTAAATGTCATGGAAGTGATGGGATGGGGTTTTCAGTCTTTGATGAGCAGGTTCAATGTACAAGGATTCCCCACCATCTTGGTATTTGGTGCTGATAAAGACACTCCTATTCCATTTGAGGGTGCTAGAACTGCCACAGCCATTGAATCATTTGCTCTGGAGCAGCTGGAATCAAATGTTGCACCACCTGAAGTGACTGAGCTGACTGACCCAGTAAGCCTTTGACATCCCAAACATGATCTTGATTTCAGTGGATCTTTTATCATGAGAACTTTTTTATAACCATGATTGTTTCATGTATAGGATGTGATGGAAGAGAAGTGTGGTTCTGCAGCCATCTGTTTCGTTGCTTTCTTGCCTGACATTTTGGACTCCAAGGCAGAAGGAAGGAACAAGTACCTTGAGCAGTTGTTATCTGTTGCTGAGAAGTTTAAAAGGAGCCCTTACAGGTAAGTTGCTAACGAATCAGTTTCTATTTCTCCGTGTGCTTTTGTGTGTGGTGATTCTAAATTATTCTTGAATTTGTGAGGGTTTGTGGAACCTGAACATGTTGAAATTTTTTGCTGACTGACATTTCATGCCTGCAGCTATGTCTGGGCCGCTGCAGGTAAGCAGCCAGATCTTGAAAATCGGGTAGGTGTTGGTGGATATGGATATCCAGCTCTGGTAGCCTTGAATGTGAAGAAAGGAGCATATGCCCCACTTAAAAGTGCATTTGAGCTTGAACATATTATGTAAGTGTACTATTTTTAACTCATCTAGGCATCTTGTTGTCAATGAACGAATCTCTTAAAAATCAGCAATGTGCCTTTCCAGAGAGTTTGTCAAGGAAGCTGGGCGTGGTGGAAAGGGAAATTTACCTTTGAATGGCAATCCAGAAATAGTGAAGACCGAACCATGGGATGGTAAAGATGGAGAGATCATGGAAGAGGATGAGTTTTCCCTCGAAGAATTAATGGGAGAAGATGCTGGAAGCAAGGATGAGTTATGACCAACTCGAAGCATGCTTGAAGGAGGAGAACGAAATGTTAGCTTGGATACGATTTTGACGTCAGCGCGTCTGTGAGTGTACCTAAACTGTCACTCTATCTAATGCCTTGAGCCATAGGGAAAGGGTTTTCTTGTTAGGATGTTTGTCAATTTTCAAATCTCTAGTGCTTCCCATAAAAGAGGTGGTTATTGAGGAACAGCTATGATCTACAGTATGAATATGGTTGAAACTTTCCATGGCTGTATCACATTGACACAAAAGTTTGTTTCAACATGTCCTTTCTGAGCATAGCTTGGTTGTCCCGGCCCCTTTGATTGCTATGATGAGAACTACTGAGAGTGTTTTTCTGCTACAAAAGGCAGATTTCTGCTCTCCCGTAGTGTTGCTCTTTTCTCCATTACTGCTGAATTTACAATCACCATGCCACTGCCCAGCCATGTGAGAAATAAATTTTTAGGCTGCTTAATAAGATACGAATCTTATCTTATTAACAATTGAAGAAGAACCTAAAACATACAATGAAGTAATAATATATTGAAATATCTAATTGAAAAGAGACAATTAATGATGAGATTAAAAAGTTATATTGTATAACAATACTTGAACTATTGTTGATTTGCTTTCAGGTGCTCCTGCCTATTTTTACTTTATTTTTGAAAAAAAAACATTGAAAAAATAAAAAATAGCAAGGAAATAAAAATCTAAAAAATATATTTTTTAATCAAATCTTTTAACCCATGTGTATTTCTGTTTTCCTTGTCTCCACGTTATGAAAAAGAAGTGCTTAATTTGAAACGTTATGGAAATAACAAATGGAGAAGCATGGATTTTTGATGAATGACGAGTACTGAGCTCTCTTGCTGGAATTGAATGCTCAAGTAAATCACGGTGATGTGAGAAAAATAGATTTTCTCTCTTGCCTCACCCCCATTTCATTTCACCTTGTCTTTTGGATTTGCTCAATAACATTGACCCCTCTGCAGCGACGACTATGCTTTTATTACGAAGATAGATATTTAGGGACTTGGGGCTAGTTATATAGGACAATATTTAATATATGCTTGGTAGTATTTTTATGCTTTTAGTTATGTTTTTTTTTTTTTTTTTTTGTAATTTGTTCAACTCACCTAACTCGCACCATTAAACAGCTCACTTTAAGAATTAAATGGTTTGGATAGAAATCAATAAGAATTGAGTTACTATGTATGGTTTGTTTCTATCTATACAAGTTAGGTGTTATCAAAATAAATAACAGTTGTCACACCTTTTTTTGTACTATTGTTGTATTTTGATTTAATGTCAATAAAGTTTTCTAATCTACATGGTTGCCATGTTACTATGTTCAAGTTAACTTGAATGCATGATTTGATAGTAATTTATAGTGATGTCATAAATGGAATGATTATTGGCTTGACATGGTTTCGATATAGGTTTTGAAAATCTAAAACTTTATTTGTGGTCAAGTGTTGTTATGGAGTCTATAAGATTTATGATGACGAGGACTAGAAGTGATAATATTTTTGGGATAATAAAGATAAGCAGCCTTCCAGAGACGCATGAAAAGCAGGAACTTCCTGTTTTTTACAAAACTGAATTTGGCTCACTTTTTACAATGGAACCCATAGCTGATTGCCAACTTTTTAGTCATTACCAAACGCTTTATTCATAGTTTTTTTTCAACTGCTCTCAACCGGAGGTGTGGCCACGCTCCCAAACACCCTCTAACTATGGATATATTTATTACATGTGAGATCCAATTTGTGCTAACAAAATAAAGATGCCATATTAAAATGAAATTTTTGTTTCCTTCTTAATTTTTATATTTTTGTAAGCATGTTGTAATTCACTTCATGTTGGTATGATAAATGAGTCTCACAATCCTAATATAATTAAATTGAATTGAAACTTTTTTGTTCTAAAATGAAACTTAGAATTGCATAAAACATAAATTTGTATGGGTATGCTTGCATTCACTTTTGCCTAACACTCATTTCATTTCACTTTGACTTTTAAATCACCATAATAAGATATACCCCTTTGCAATAATTGTGTATCTTATTTCATTGAGACATATATATATTGCTTTCGCATGATGAAGATGCCATGGATGATTACGAATGAGTTCTTACCTTTTCAAGTTTTATATTTTAGCAAGCTTGTTGTGAAGATATGTGGGGACATGGATGACTGGTTATATAGGATAACATTTCATATATAGATCTAGTTGTAGTTTTATACTATGGTCTTGGTTTATATAATCTCTTTTCTATTTGTTCAAGTCACCTAACTCATTTCCATTAAACTCATTTTCAGAATTCAATGGAGAACAAGGTATGGATCGTATCGATTTTTCAAATTTTAGCTCCTAAGAAATCGATTCTTCTTCAGACGTTTGGTCGAAGGCTTGACTATTTCCTGGATCGTTTTCTGAAGTGAATCTCTCAATCTCCTTTAATTCCATACATCAAAAAACCCTTTCAGCTGCACAAAATTCTCTTCACGTTTTGTTGAAAATCACAAAAGGTTTTCTTCTGAAAAACAATGTATATAAATATAGTTCTCTAATTTAAATTTCTTAATTTTCAGTAAAATCATGTATTGAATTCTTTTACGTCTTTCATGGGTCCCATTGGATAATTAGTCTTCCACGTTTGAAATGTTTGGCTAGTTCATAAATAATAATTAAGTGGATGCTTTCTGGTCAATGATGATTAAGGCCTTCATTATTGTAATCATCGTATTCTCTTGTGAAAATCAAAAGCGTACCCACGGGCGGAGCTGCTTTATCCTCCGAGGAGAAGAACGGCCCCTGAATTTCTTGGAAAGTAAATTTCATCCCTATATTGTAGGCTCTTTCAATTAGGCTCTGTTTTCATCCTTATATTTAAAATAGTTGCACACCATTATTAAAAACCTAGTGGAATATATAAAATATATGTGTTATTAATAAGAGATGAAAACCTATTTATAAACTAAGCATACAAAATATATATGGCGATGCTAGCTGCCGTACACACCCACATAATACCATCATCACATAAACTTGTATAGCACATGCTTCACGACGTAATCTGCAAGGATCTGATTTGTTTTCTGTGTGGGATGGAAAGAATCCCAGAAAACATATTTATCTGCATCCAAGCATGTCAGCAGACTATTTTGAGCGCATGCATAACCCATCTCGTACATTCCAGTTGCACAGCATGCCACGGAGGTAGACTCAAATCCTGCAAATCAATAGTTTTTTTAACTCGAATTAAATGAGTTTAGATATTTCTAGCTAGCTAGATTGAATTTGCATGCATTTGGTTCTTTGATTTTCATAAAAAAAATACATGAAAATATGAATTAAATATTTTATATGACATTATTAAGAGTGGAGCCTTCTATGGTAAAGTGAATTTACTTGCAAGATATAAGTTATTAATTATTGACAAACAGTATTAAGAGTTTTTAAATAATGGTTTATTAGAATTTCAATTTACTCCGACTTTTCATAATATTTATATTTATCTATAGCCCAGTAATTAATGACGTGAACTTAATTACGTATATATCATCATCGTGAAATATGGATTTGACGTAAACTTACCAAATAGTGAGGGCCTTCTTATGATTCGCATGAAAACGAAATATGGATTTGAAAACACCAAGTTGATCCCAGGAAGTTCCTTGTTCAGTTTCATCACCATCTTGCTTAACTTGTCGTTGAACTCCAAGGCCACGGTGTTATAGCTCTGCACACATTCACGCCCACCCATTAAATTCGTGTTTCTCTCCAATGGCATACAGCCCATCGGAGGCAGCCCCCCGAGGGATATTTTCCGAGCACCTAGACCATACAGCTCCCTGACAAAATTCTCAGCAATTCCGGCGAGGAAGTTCTCATATTGCGAGGTGGTGTACTGTGTTGGTCGGCGGTTGGGGAAGGCATAGTAGTTCTCCAGGAAGTCATTTGTTCCTATGCTTATCATGTATAGAGCCTCGTTTATAGTTTCATCAGCTTTACTTTCTCCAAGATAGGCCCTCAGTTTCTTCTGATAGCCCTTGTAGAACAGCATTTGCTCCCACAGTGGTATCACAGACTGCAACACAAACAATAATATTTTGGCGTGACAGAAAAGTTAATTTTGTTTTCATGGATAATCACGATGAACACAAGATCCTATACTGATTTTAGAACTGAATATCTTAGCCATAAATGTAGCACAGTGCAATTAATTAGTAAATGACTGTTAATAAATGACATAGTAACATACATACATACATACATGCATCCATGCATGCATGCATGCAAACATACATATATATGGGCTCGAGAGCGCCAAGAAAACTGGAACTTGATTGGCACTTACCAGCACGCTACTAGTTTCATTATCGTAACCAGTTGCAGCAGAAGCAAAGGTAACTCCAACAGCAAAATCTGACATGTTATATGCTGGGTCCAAGTAGGCTGGAACTGCTGGCCTGAGCCCTAAAGCCTGAGAGATAAAATCGGTGGCGATTCGACCGTTTGAGAATCTCCCGGTAGGAAGACCCCCGGAAAAGTCACGACCATAGGGCTCGAAATTGCTCCTAGCAATTGTTGGAATGAAATTGTTATTTCCAGAATCAACAGAGGAGTCCCCAAAAACGACAACAGCCGGAATTTTTGCTTGAATTGTTGTGATCAGAATAAAAATCTGAGCTAGCAGCAAGATCCATGAAATGGACAACATGTTTACAATATTTTTCGAGCTGGCTTGTTTCTGCCTCATCACTAGCGAGAAGCTTGTGATAAATAAATACTGGGAGTGGTGTTTGTTGGAAAGTAAATGAGAAGGGTTGATTTTCAGGGGTTTGTCGAGCAAAGTCGTTGGCTATCTTAATTGCCACTAGAAAAGGAGGTTCATAATAATGAGTGGCTGGGATGTATGCTACTACAAATCGATCGATTTTTCTTGCCCTACTTCGACTCGAGGGACATAAATGACAGAATATATTAATTGCCTTTGCTCGACATTGCAATTTAAAATCAGTTATTATTAGTTTAGTTGTAATGACAATAAATATTTATAAGAGAGATGATAGTTTAAGTTCTAAAAAAATATGTATTTTATTACATGATTTTTATTTATTTATTTATTCTTACAAAAACATAATTTTCTCGATAAAAAAAGCTAGAGATCATTAAAATAAATAGTGATAAAAATCTCAATTATTTGAATTAAGGAGAGAAGATTGTCTCTTCGATCAAACCTCCTTTTCTGTTCATTAATTTCTTCTATTTCCTTTTTTGTCAAGACAAAATATGTTTTCTAAACATAAACTTATCATGATCTAAAAGCAAGTTTCAATAAATAAAAAAAATCATGACTTGATAATAAGACAAAAAAATCAGTTAAAAAAAAAAAACCAAATTGTTTTTATATATAAAAAAAACTTCTTAAGTTTGGATCTACTTTTTCATACAAAATAAAAGTATCAAACCACCTCCTTGGAACTTCACTTTCACTATTAAGAGGAGCCAAAGAAATCAAAATCAACATTTTAGTTGTTGGGATATGGACAACCAAATATTTTCTTTTTTTTTTCAATGCTTTTCCCTCTCTTTCCTTAAACATAAAAAAAATGTAAAAAATGAAGTTTAAAATCTAGACATTAAAGCATCAAATAATAGGGACTAAATATGTAAAAATTTAAAATTTATAAGACCAAATTGTGGTTTTTAGTGCCTCTTGAATTGTAATAAGAAAACATTAATATAAACATCAATTACAAGGATGAAAAAGAGTGAAGGACAAAAAAACATTATGGTAGAATGAGAAACTTTATTCATAGTATTCATTGATTGAACCATTAGTAAAAATGAGTCCCTAAAAGGCAGGATGTGATGATAAAGGGCTTGAGATCTGCACAACAGGTTTCGAGTTTGAGTCAGGACGTGCACTTCTTGTCAGAGTCTGGGACAATTGAGGTTTTACTCGCTCACCTAACCCACAAAGTACGCTTTCCGGAGGGTGGGGTTTCCTCGAATCCAAATTATTTTTTTAGTAAAAATGAGTTATGTTTTAGTTTTTTTTTAAAAAAAAATTAATAGTAAAGCCATAAATTGAAGGATGATTTCATTACACAAAATTTTTTTCCATAAAATTTATGGTTAATTCACACAAAAAGAACTCACAAAGACATAAAGCATGTGATGAAATATAAATAAAAGCAAATTATAACACATAAATTGATGCGTACATCAAATGCAAGGATGAAATAGCAATGAAATATTTGAGTAAAAATATATCATAGAATTAGCAATGCTATCCATGTTGTTTACTGAAAAGACCCATTTTTTATTTTATTATTTATTTTTCATTACAAAGCCATAAATTGAAGGATGGTTTAATTGCACAAGTTCTTATGCTTGGACTTAACTAGCATGATAATAAAAATTGGATAATTGTATTGTTGATGAACCATCATTTTCTTGTTCTTAGCATACAAATTTTAATTATTCTACTTTTATTATGACAAAAATGAAAAGTATACAATATTATGTTCACATCAGACCAAGTTTTTATCTAAAAAGATTTTGATAGAGGCTCGAATCATGTATGGAGATGTATATAATGTCACCAACTATGAGAAACAATAGCTAATATTTGAATTCTCAATCTCACATGTGAGGGTTATACAAGAAGTTCAATTACCACTACATCAATGTTTGGCTTTCATTGTATTGTTTTATACCAATCAAATACTTTCATCCATATAGTCAATTTTTCTGTTTTATGATGAAGTGGAAATTGATTTTGACCAACAAACAATATTAGTTTTTATTTATCAATGAGTTCATTCAAGATAAAAATAATCATTTTATCAAAATAAAAATCAAAATACGAGCATAACAGCAAGCAAGTAAAGAAATAGGAATCAAGATAAAAATAAAAACAATATTTTGATTGAATGATAAAACTTAAAGAGTAACAACTTTTAGAAAAGGGCCAAGAAAAAAATTAAAAATCAAGATAATGGGAACCAAATTAAAAAATATAATACCATTAATTTAATTTGAATGATGAAATTAAAAAACAATAAAAGTCTTACAAAAAGGCCAAAAAAAATTAAAAATTAGAGGAATAAAGACAAAACTGAAGAACATTATATTTGGTAAATTAAAATTGAAGGATAAAGTTGAAATACCAACAAGATAGAGGAACAAACTGTATTTTTCAAGGGAGGAGAGAGAAAAAGAAAGAAAAAAAGCTTAGTGCAACAAATTGGACCACCACCATAGACAAACGTCAAGTTGAATTGATAATTACAAAAACAAATAGCAAAGCAACCCTTGTCTCCATATTTAAATCTTTTTATTTTAAGTTTATTTTGGTTGTTTAACTATGCATTTTAATAAATGACAACTCCTTTTTTTCCTTTTCACTTTTAATTCATATAGATGTCCATATGACATCTTATAAACACAAATAATTTTTAAATGTTAAAAATTAATTGGTCAATTTTTAACTTGACTGTATTAACAACAACTATGTATCAATGTTTTTATTTATTATTAATTTGGATGGGAGACATACTATTAAAGGCTAGAAGTAGACATTGTTGGTTAAAAAGGTAAAATCACATTTTTGTTACATAAGAAAAGATAGATATAGCTTTTTTTATAAAATAACTAATTGAATGGAGTCATGCATCTTAATGGAATCATGCATTTTAATCAATCATATTTTTTCTTGTTTTTTTGCTTGACATCCACACCTTAATTAACAATAACTAATCGAGGAGTGTTTGTCTTCTCACATAATATTGTTCATCAAAACAATAATTTTTTCTTGAACTTTTTTTATTTTATATTTTAACATTAAATTTATTATATATTAAGTTTCATGATTTATTTAATTTATTTATGAGGTTATCTTAGTTTCATAACCTAAGTCACGAGTTATGCTAGTTAACCTGGTTTGACTCTATTTTTTTTATTTGATTTTGTTTTTCAATTTCTTCCTTCACCATTTGAGTTGATTGGAATGAAGTCTCATAATTTATTTTAATTTTCTTTTTACAAGGTTATTTTAGTTTTATGACTTAAGTCAAGAGTTTGATAAGTGATATTGGGTTGACTCAAGTCTTTTTTTTTTAATTTTTTTTTCCAATCTTGTCCTTTAATGGTAGTTTGATAAGGGATTGAGCTTCGTAATTTATTTTGATTTTTTTATGAGGTTATCGCAGTCTCATCACTCAATTTTGACAGGTTGACTCGAGCTTTTTATCATATTTTAATTGATTTTTTTTAAATTTTATTATTCAATATTTTTAAAAAATATGTTAGCAATGTTTAAATATATTTTTTTTAAAAGAAAAAAGATATTATTGTGACCCAAATAATATAGTTTGATCTGGAAACATTGCAAATAATACTATTGGAAAATCGTTGATGTCAGCTAACTAAGATATTCTCCTAGATGAGAGAAATAAGTTTGAACCGCAAAAAAAATATTAGGCTAGATAGATACCCGGGCCATCCGTGATTAGAATTAAATTATTTATTTTTCCATGAAAACGTTGCCGTCCAAATGCATGAAAATTCAAGAGTTCACACACATTTTTCGAGATACCATTGACAATCGCTAGATGTTGCCACCGAAAGGTATACTGAGCTGAGCGGGGAGGAAATTAATGTTACAAAATGTGGTTGCCACATCCCCACGAAAGAGACGAGCTCTTCTTTTCACTGGGCAAAGGCATTGAAAGCTTAATTTCCAACAGAAAAGGAGGTGCTGTGCCTTTCTCATATTAACGCCTCATGAGAAATTTTCTAACATTATAAATTATTTTTAAAAATATTTTTTATTTTAAAATATATTAAAATAAATAATAAAAATAAAAAAAATTTAAATTTTTTCAAAAATATTTTGAAATGCAATGTCGAACACGATCGAAATCTGGCTTACAATCTCAAACACTTAATAATTTGGCTTACAATCTCAAACACTTAATAATTTTATTCTATTATTTTTCATGTACCAATGTCAATTAAATTATTCTAGAAGAAGAAAATAAAAATTAACAAATTATTGCTTATGCAATTATTTAGTGAGTTGAGCCAGGTCCAAGGTGACGATGTCGACGCCAAATTGAGTCGAGTTCATTGTAGATCCGGCCAAGGTCAATGCCGGTCCGAGCCAAGTAGTCACATCGAGTCCTCTAGAGCATAGAGGTAAAAAAACAGGCCGATAAGCTTCGCTTTGAGATGTTTAGGGGTGAAGCCAATGAGAGGCATATAAGTATTCGGTTATAAATAGTACACAAAGTGACAATTGAGTTGCAAGGTAAAGTCGCGTGGAGAACATTTGGCTCGTTCTCATAGTTTTTTTTTCTTTTAATTCAGCATATTAAAAAAATTAAAATAACATAGTTAATAAAGTATTTAGAAAAATAATATAGTTTAGCAATTCACCTATATAAACAGCTACTACATAAATTATAATGAAAAGAAATGAAGGTGGAGAAAAAAACTACTAACACACCAAAACTTCAATGATAATATTATTGATACTATCAAAAGAATTTTAATAAAATAAATCCAACAACATAAAAAAAAATAATCATTGATGATGAATGAAGTGGACACACGAGCTGCGACTTGTTTTTGAACAACTCATGTGGTATCATTAATGGCATTTCTTAGTATCTTTAAATTCATGTCATCAAAATATTATTTTTCTGAATAATTTAGGTACAAGGAAATTGGAATAATTCAATCTTAGGATTGAGTGTGAGCCATTGAGAATGACACTGAGTTTAGTTTAAAATGAGGGCGTTGATAATTCAATGAGTCTCTTTGAGCTTGTTCTTCATTAGTTGTGGATTAAGCTTGTATTTTTGGGGTTGAGGTTACTTACAAAACAAAAACTCGTATGTTTAAGTCAATTTGAGTTTTTTTTCTAAGATGTTAAGCTAGTAAATATTTTTTTGGAAAAATAAAGAACATGAATTGTGTTTATTTTTTGGCTACATACCTATTTATGTATGATTCTTATGAAATAATAATAATAATAATAATAAATAGGTTTTATTGATTTAGAGGATAATACGTAATTGATTGTTTAAGTTGTCTAATAAATTATTTGAATTGAATATATTGACTTGTGTGATGAATTATCTGGCAAATTAAGTAACTATTAATAATATTATAGAATTGTGTGAAATATTTGTGCAGATAATAGAAAAAATACACGTGAATACGTGAAAAATATACAAAAAGAGCCGGAAAAACCCGCGACCAACTTGCCATTTTCCCCCACCACCATTGCCCCCTAGCTATTTTTAATGTTACTTGTTAAAAATAACTTATCCAATGTAGCATCAAGAGAAAAGAAAGAGGACAAATCCATTTACAAATGGAAGTTTTCTTCCTATAAAACGAGGTTGTAGGATCGGACTTGGTGTCATGCATTTAAGAAACCATAGTTTTTACACAAAAAAGAGGCACGATTTGTGTTAGTTTTGTCTGGAAGTAGAAATTATGGGTGTGGAACGAATGGTTTTTTTATTGGTGTGAAAGGAAAAGTGGAGGGTGAGTGATGAGCTGTAAGGTATGCAAAATGTATTGGCATATAAGTTGGCAACTCTCCAATTGACGTGGTGTGATGACAGAAAGCTTGTGATCTGAATAGTAGTTCTTGTGCTCGAGCCAAGTCTTACACCCTTAATAAAAGTTTGTAATAATCGAGGTTTTACTTGTTCATCTAGCTACACAAAATATATTTTTTTTGGTGGAGTTTCCTCGCATAAAAAAAAAAAGTTGGCAACCATACATTGTGTTTGGATGGGAGAATGGCACCTTATATCTACGGGGTGGAGAATGATACAAAAATGAAAGAAAAAAGAAAGTAAATTTCGTTGCCATTAACGTGTTTTTATGATGCATGGCGTGGTCTTATGAGCTAACTTGTGTTCTTTGTGCATGCAGGGTGCCTACAAGGAGTAGTTGACAGGAGAAGAGACGTGGGAAAGGGCTGATACATGGGGCTGGTTATGAATTATAAGTTACCTGAAAACTCACCCACCCCATCAAAACTTCAGCACCAAATTGTAATCGCCCTTCCTTGGTCTGTTTTTCCTCATCGTCTTTGTGTGTTTGTCTCTGTTTGGTGAGTGTAATTTTTATATTTTGCATTAACATGTCTAGCTCCAAGTCTTCTGCAACCAAGTTTTTCAAAAAAGCTGCGTGCATCTTTAATGCCATGCATCCTCGTCCCCGGTTCCATGTGAAGATGTGTTTCAAAGCACACAGTAACTACCCATATGATAAATGTAAGAAAAATCAAAATTATATATTACAATAAAGTGAAGACCCTTGTTTAGACCATAATCAACCTTAGAGGAGCAACCTCATCAAAAGTGAAGTCGTTCTCCAACACCAGATGCTCTTAACTCATATCCACTCAATTGTCAAGATCCTTGTCTGTTATTTTAATTCCATTATATATTACAATAAAGTTCTTACAAGCAAACAACATTTCATTACATTATAGTTTTCATCACATCATCTTGGTCATTACATAATTGCAGTACCTCACACTGCTATATATATATATATATATATCATAGCAACCATAAATAAAGTGACTAAGCATATGCTAATATTGGTGGAGATGAGACTCTGTGAATGTAGGGCAATAAGCGCTTGCTCTATCGAAATCCAATGATACATCATTGAAATTCTGCTAAAAGCGTGGGAAGTAAACTCTGGGTGATTATTTGATTTGTTTTCTCTGTGGGGTGGAAGGCATCCCAAAATACATATGTATTGGCGTCTTGGCATGTAAACGATCGTTCATTGCAAAGGTAACTCATTTCAAATGTTCCCGTCGCACAGCATGCCATCCCTGTCACCTGGAATCCTGCCGATCAACAAACAAACCCACATTCAAACATCAAATAGTTTTTTTGTGGAGAGGCGCGCAGAAATTAGGCAGCAAATTAAATGACCCCTGATTAATTTTCCGGTAATTATTGAATTGTGCTGCTTAGGAATACCACAGGGCGACTGGAAATAGAATAATCCATTGAATTTCACTATTCCCCAGCAGCATAGTTAATTACGCAAGCTGTTTTATTCTCTCAGCATAATTGCAAATGGTAAGCTGTATTATTCTTAATATTGTCTGTGCCGCATTAATAACAGTAGTAGACTCATGGACAATATAATGCATAGTGCTGTTATACATACATACATACATACATATATATATATATATATATATATATTCTTATTTAACATTTTCCATGCAAGAAATCCAATCATACGTAGGTGGAGAAAATGAAGGATCCATGCAAATACATCTCTCTCTCTCTCTCTCTCTCTCTCTCTCTCTCTCTCTCTCTCTATATATATATATATATATATATATATATATATATATATAGTTGTAAGCTTTAACCTTAAACCTAAACTAATTAAAGTTTAGGTCACTGTGTTGTTGTTCGACAAGTTGAGCTGATTGATGATTACAGTAATTAATATATAATATCAAAGTTGAGTGAATGAAATTAAAATTAACTTGTATAATTAATATGCGGTTGTTGCACTGTATTTAGAAAGTTTTTTGAAGATAACTATGATCATGACTAGAGATGTAGATATGCTACTACTTTCGGTCAGTGAGACTGAAACTTAATTTCAACCACATAAATAAATATTTCATGATGAGCATATTGTCGAGTTACTAATGATCTCGATGAAAGAATCTAATGTCAATTCCGATTAATTGTTTGTTTGTTTTCACTACAAGCAAAAAGAATTACAAGTAAATTAAATTCATTTTATTGAGCCCAGCATGAACTTCAGCTGCTATAAAACTCATTTTATCCAGGGTACTTTTCCTCCGGGAGTCTAGTGTAGTGTTGTATTTTAAAAATATTTTAAAAAAAATATTTTTATTTTTTATATTAAATTAAAAAATACTAGTTTTATATCATTTTCATGTGATAATATTAAAAATAATTTAAAAATATATATTTTGATGTATTTCTGAATGAAATGCACTTTTAAAAATAATTTCAATTACAATCTCAAATAAGTACTAAGAGTTTCGGTGTATTTCAAGCCCATTTTTGAATTAAATTCTTATTCACTCATAAGTTATTTTAATTATATTAATGTTTACAATGAAAATAATTTTTCTAAAAAATAGTTTTTAATAAAATCTTAGCCTAAAGGTAAGTAGACTACCTTTGAATTTGACCCCAAACAAGTTTATTAACTATATACAGGTGACAGGTCGATTGAAAGAAACTATTATTATCAATGAGTACTAGAACTGACTTTAATTACCAACGGACGTGTACGAACCCTACTGTGCTACCACAAAAAGCTGTTATAAAATAATTTAAAAATTTATTGAATATTTAAACCTCCCCTAGTTATTTTAGTTGGGTTTATAATTAACATTTATATATATATATATATATATATATTTGGTAGTTAAAGATATCAAAAAACTTTCACTTGATAATATATGTTAGAAAATAATATAAATCATATTCTGAGACCTCATCTAACAGTTTAAATTTTTAGATGAGATGGTTACTTAACATTTTCAATCGAGTAAAAGTTATTATTCTCGGATAAAAAAAAAGGCATGATGAATAAAAACAAATGAAAGGATGAGTAAATGATGCATGAAATCATAAATATTCGGTGCATTGGAATTTCTAGAGCATGCAATCGTTTTGTCACAAATCAAGATGAATTATTAGTGAAAGCTTAGTAAAAAGCTTACCATATGCAGCAGGAGTTCTAATGATTTGATAGAAAGTATCATATGTAGTCCTTGTAAACACCATCTTGAATCCAGGAAGCTCCCTCTTCAATTGCGATGCCATACCCTCTAATTTCCCATTAAATTCCATGGACACATCATTATATTCTTGCAAGCACTCATGCTGGCCCATGATATTTGTGGTCCTCTCCAGTGGCAGACACCCCATCGGAGGAACACCAGCTAAAGATAATTTCCTAGCACCAAGATGATAAAGTTCTGTAATGAAATCTCTAGCAAGCCCGACAAGAAAATCCTGGTATTGTCTGACGGTGAATTGGGATCGCCGCCTGGATGTAAATGAGTAGTAATTTTCTAGGAAATCATTCGTTCCCAAGCTCATCAGGTACAGAGACTCCCTCAATATCTCCGTCGCCTTCCGGTGTCCGACATAGGCTCTCAGCTTATTCTGGTAATCCTTGTAGTGCTCCAGCTCCTTCCATAAGGGTATCACATTCTGCAAGTGTAAACGAGCCAGGAATAAATTTTAATTGAAATTTGAATGGCTCCACATATAGTATAGTATATAATACCGATGATATTCGCAAGAACAATCCTGACAGAACAAAATCTGACATTATTCAGATGGGAAATTCTGGGCGGAGACTTACTAACACGTCAGAAGTTGCGTTGTCGTAGCCAGTCCCAGCAGAAGCAAAGCAAACACCAGTGGCAAAATCTGATATACTATACTGAGGATCCAAGTAAGCTGGAATTGCTGGTTTGAGACCGAAAGCCTCGGAGATGAAGTCAGGGGGAACGCGGCCATTGCAGAACCGTCCAGTGGGGAGACCACCTTCGAAATCGCGGCCGTAAGGCTTGAAATTGCTCTTGAGAAGTGTGGAAATCACATTATTGTTTCCAGTATCGACGGATGAATCTCCAAACACTATGATCGCTGGGACCTTAGCTTTCGTTTCTGCAACTAGTACTGCGAGTAATACTGTTTGTATGAAGAAGAGACTAAGAACATTCATGTACCCCATTTCTCTGTGGTTTCTGATTGTTCTTCGCAACCTTAAAAATAGATCCCTGAACGAGATGGGCAAGCGGGAATTAAGATTATAAAGGAGTCTGACATATTTTTTTAAGTACACTGTAATTTATATTATCATTCACTCGAGTTAAAAAAATTTGAACCGAACTCATATTATATTATGTTTAATTTTAATTAAATAGAATAAAAATGAAAAAATTAAAGCTCGCAATCGCTAATTTCTCAATGTAGAAGCTAAAATTATTAGATAAAATGGTCATTTGAGAGTATAGTTACGGTTGCTTTTCAAAATAATTTTTTTACTTAAAAATACATTAAAATAATATAAAAACACTGAAAAAAGATAATTTAAAAAAAAAACAATTCAATTCTTTTTAAAAACCACTGTTGAAGCGTTTCCAAAAACATGCACCAGGTACAGAGATATTATTTCTCGAACAGGAGAACAGGGGGAGGTTTGAGGGGGGAATAAATGTGAAATAGCTCGGTAGGTAGCTTAATGGTCTGCTGATCTTGCAGCAAAATTTCACAGTTTTCCTGCTCATCATTTATAGTAGCCAGGTCCAGTAGATTTTCAGTGCAGACTGCAAGTTTTGTATTCAGAATTCCATCAGGGTTTGAAAAAATTGGCAACGGCCTAAGCATGTACTTGTGCTGGTAATTTGTTCGGTGATAAGTACGATGAGTTGCCTGACAGTTTCGCAATCTATTTTTACAATATTTTAAAAAAAATTAATGTTTTTAAATAATTTTATACACTAATATTATAATATATTTTTAAATAAAAAATATTTTTAAAAACAACCTATTATAATTTTCATTGTTCCCGTCACGCTGAAACTATTTATATTCGATGTAAAACTTGGGGAAAAACTGAGTTTGTTCGACGATCAAATTATATGCAAAGGTCGTTGACTCGGAGACCAAAAGAGCTAGACAGATAACCTTTAGCAAAATACAACGTGCTTCAACCATCGAGATAAATGTGGTAAATAAAACAAAAATTGAATGGCCCTGTCTTTTCATTTGCCTAACTCATATGATGTGTTTGTTGTTTTAGGCTAAATATCTCAGTTGTTGGAAACGTCAAACTAACTTATTAATTAAAGTTATGAAGAGAACACAAATACAGTTGGATCGACTTATCAATTTTCATTAAGTAACTCTTAGTCAGCATGTTCAATATTGTTGGATAAAGTAATCATTCAAAAATGTATTAAAATAATATTTTTAAAATAATATTTTTAAAATAATATTTTTAATATAAATTTATAAAAATAATCTAAAAATACTAAAAAATATAAATAAAGAATAAAAACAATTAATTTTTTTTTAAAATATTTTTGAAACATAATAAAAATCCGTGCTTTTAATTTGAAACAAGAACCAGCCTCCATATGTGAAGTGTGTGAAGGAGAATGAACCACAATAGTTTTCGTTGTTGCAGAAGAACGTGGGGTTCACGCCAACGAAAGCATGATTCATCCTATGACCTCCTCCTGATCTCATTTTTTTTTGTATTTCCTCGGTTGTCTCTGCCTCCACTTTTATTTTTTCCTATCCTTATTTCGGATGATTCCTCCTCACCTTTTAGGTAAATCCTGTTCACTAACAAATAAGTTTGCTAATTCCGTTTTGGTTGTTCTGGTTGATATTTGGATTTTTCAATTCAAACGGCATGTTTTGGTTTTGAAGTATATCTGCGTGTTGTTTTGGGGTTTTATATATATATATATATAATAAAATATATTAATTCAAAAAAAAATGTACTTCAAATCCAAAAATAAAATTTATCTAGAATTATTTAATTTAATCTAAAAAAGACGTGATAAAATGATATTTCTGAACAAAAATATAAACATGTATAATATTATAAGAATGTCATCATCAATCTCGCAAAGTCATTACAATCTCTGATTTCTTTGAAATTGTAACATAATATATATAAATATATCAAGATACTGCTCGTAAAATTCAATCTCAATCTAATGGTCGGATTAAAAGATATGATTGATATTGTAAAATTATTCATTGTTTTAAAAAAAAACATTATTTGACCGAAATGGAACGGGCAGAACGAAACCAAAACATTCCGGCTGAAATTTGGACGGAATTTACGGAACATACCAAAATTTTAAACGGAGTAAAAACCGTACCGTTTTATCTCATTTTTTTATCTAGTACGAAACGTTTTGGCCGTTTCAGTCAAAACAAAAATTAACAACACTACTTACAAAAGGGAAGAAAGAAACTATGAATAATGAGAAAGTAGTATAGTTCACCTTTTTTCAGTATTGGGAATTTGTTTTGATTAATATGGTTTAGATAAACTATAGGTGAATGAAAATTAATCTTAAAGAACCCTTGGTTTTTCTAAATTTAATTATTAATTTATAATGGTTAATCAAAGGTTAATAATGGTAGGAGTTCATTAATTTTTTAACCTTTTAACTTCTAAAATCCAGTATAAAAATGAAGTTGAAAGAAGAGTTTTTGACTTCAATGTTTACCTAATCTTCCTTTCCTTGTATTTTAATGTTGTCTTTTTTTTTTAAGCTTTGTTTTTTCTCTAAAATCTAGAGTTTATATTTATCTTGTTGAGAGATAGTTAAGTTTCATATTTATTTGTTCAAATAACTTGTTTAAAAGTGCATCTGAATTAAGATGATATTGTTAGGATCTTAGAAGGCATATTGTAAACATCCTAGATACACAAGTGAGGAGTAATGAAACCTTAAGGATAAAGGATTCATCATTTACAGCAACAAAAGTTTCATTACTTTAAAGTGTTTCAACAAGTACATATCCTTTTTATTTTAATTTAAGCATAGATATTTGTTTATTACTAAAATGTGTGTCGGAACTTTGAATTAATATCAATTACAAGTTTAATGATGTGCAAATTGTTTTCTCAAGTCAAGCACAAACATACATCCAACAAAAATATGTAGCAGCAATAATAGACCATAATGGATTGAAAAAAAAAACAATGAACAATGTTAATTGCATGCAATAACATGTTGACTTGTGACAATAAAATAAAGGGAAAACCTCTTTCTATGTTTTAACAGGACAGACAATGCAATGCTTAGGCATAGGTGGTTTAAAGAAATATAAAAATAGAAACATATGACAAATCATCAAATTGACAATATCATGTTGATTTATGGCATTTTTTTTTTGTAAATAAAAGGGTTAAATGCCTTGATCAAACTAATTCAAGAAACAAAATCCTTATAAATGAAATGGACATCATTCAAGACAACATAAACATCAAGAAAAGATCCAATATTTTTTACAAACATCTGATCATGTGTAAACACATACCAAAAGTGGTGTATAAAAAAAAAGATAATTAAAAAACATGCATGTATAATGGTGGTAAAAGATGTGCTATTTTATAAAGCTATCCCTATTTTGAATAGTGCATAAAGAAAGGTTTAAGAAAAAAATTACAATAAACATCGTCATATATTAACAAGAACGCCCTAACATAATAATATTTTTCTTGTGATTTTAGTCTCGAGCTATGTGATTGTTAATATGATGATCACTAGAGGTTTGCATAGTCGTTAACTTCAGAGCCCGTAGGATTAGTTGACATGTACGTAAACTCACTCAGACACCCATGTTAATAAATAAAAAACACTCCAACATCGAAAATAAATATTATATAATACATCATTTATTCTAAATCATATAAATTATGTTATAAAATTAGGATACCATAGAGAAAAAAATTATTTTCAACATTCTCCAAATACCAAAACTGACTTGATAAAAAATAGATATTTTACTATTAAAAAAATATAATAATAACTCAGAAAAAATACTTTCCGAAAACAATTGGTGTTTTCAGGTGATTGGCCATGTCTCGGAATTGAGTGGCTAAACAATGGACAGCATTGATCAGGTATGGATGGACGTAGCTGTAGCTGTACCTCCACATCAAAATTCCAAACTCATTGATGATGCCTCTGATCAATCTGTGATCCCTTTGAATTCAACTAGGATCGAAATAGATTCGCCTTCAATAACGGAAAAGATGGTAGATGAAACATTTATAGAGGTGGGCAGGGACAGGACAGGTCCCTGTTAAACTGACCTGGAAAACAATTAAAGCTTCCCGGCAGAGAGTTTGGTTCTAATTAGGTGCTCCATTTATGAGCTTCGCCGGTGCATCATCAATGAAGTCTGATGTGATTTATTATTACTTTGCTTCGTATCAAGGAGGAGGTCTCGTCGTCATCACGGTGAAGATATATTTTCCATCCACGGCTAGCTTTGCCATGGTCCCCTTCCCTCTGATATCTGCAACTCTTTCGGTAGTCATCTCCATTTGTTTTCTCCTTCTCTAAAACGACGTCACATATAAAGCTTGATGTAGCTTTCATGAAATTCCTCGATGCCGGTCAACAAATATTTGTTATGGCATTCTTTTTTCATCTCTTCTTTTTTTTTAGAAAAAAAAACACAGTCTAATCCCCAATTGTTCACCGGTTCTAATTTAGGTCCCTGAACTATATTTTAAGTCTGTTCTATTTTTGCATTTTAAAATTATCTATAAAAAAATTAATTTCTTCTCTTCTCAAATTATTTTTTAAAATATTTTTATGCTTTTTTGATGTATTGATAATAAAAACAAATTTGAAGAAATTATATTATTTTAATACACTTATCCTTATCAAAATGAGACATGACACAAACCTCGGAAATCCAGGCCCATTAAGTGGCTCAAGTGATCGATCCATAGAAATACGGGCTGAAGTCCATAATCCAACAGGGCATAGAACGAAACAGTACACCTGCTTTCCCTATTTCTCATCAATTGAACTCCGTATCTGCTTGCTTCTCGCCTTCCTGCTGACACTGATACTCTGTCGATGTTAAAATGCTGGTGAGAACCATCAGAGATATAAAAAATGGGGCGAAAATGGGTTTCTCGAGCCTCCTTAGAAGATCCTTTTCTGTTTGGAGCGGAACCGTAGTGGACATGGGGAATAAAGATGGAGAACTGAGAGTGTTCATGGTTGCTGGGGAGGTTTCAGGAGACTCTATTGCATCTCGCCTTATGGCTTCTTTGAAGAAGCTCTCTCCTCTTCCCATTCGTTTTTCTGGCGTTGGAGGGTAAGCAACTACGAAAACGTTTCCTTAATCCCAGTATCAGCTTCTATTTGCATGGTCTGAAATTGAATTGTTTTTTTGTTTTTTTAAGGCCCAGGATGTCCAAGGAAGGATTGGAATCTTTGTTCCCCATGGAGGATATTTCAGTGATGGGGATGTGGGAACTGTTACCACATCTTAACAAGTTTAGAGTGAGTGGTCATTTTGTTTACTTACTTGAGTCAATGTTAATGGGAATTGAACGTTACTGTAAACTTTCAGGTAAGGTTGAAGGAAACAATTGAGGGTGCTATTTTGTTCCGGCCTCATGTTGTTGTGACTGTGGATTCTAAGGGGTTTTCTTTTCGTCTTCTAAAGCAGTTGCGAGGTAATATGAACTACCCTCTCAGTGCTGGCTTCTATACTTGTTTGTTGCTTATGTGATGCAAATGTTGTAGGAAAATGGGGAAATGATTTTTGCAGCTAGATATGGTTCGCAAGAGTTGAATGGTCCTCTGCATTTTCATTATGTGGCGCCGTCGTTTTGGGCGTGGAAAGGGGGAGAAGCAAGGCTCAAAGGCCTGGCTAATTTTGTGGATCACATCTTATGCATACTCCCTAATGAGGAAGCAGTTTGCAAGTTAAATGGATTAGATGCAACCTTTGTGGGCCATCCTGTTCTGGAAGACATTGTTGAATTTAATTTGGTATGGATTAATCTTCAAAGCTTGGAATATAATCTGGCTTAGCTCTTTAACAGAGATAATATATTTAATTACACATCTTTGAATTTCCTGTGAAAGTTGTAAGCTCATAAAGGTTATGTGTTTGTTGCTCCAAAAACATGTCAGTTAAGAGAGCATTTTAGTGCATTCATCTACCAGTTGCCCGTGCTGTTCGAAATCAATACATAATGATTGTTCTGGATGTTTCTGATTAAAATTTACTTTTGCTGTTGACGCCCTAAGATTTATCATGTTTAGGGAAAGCAAGCCTCGCCGCATGACCTTAAGATAGAAGGGAATTCTGAAGATTTCCGAAGGAAATATGCATTATCTCCAGGTAATACATTGTGATGAATGGTCTAATAAGCTGTATTTCAATAGTATTATTCTACTTTACATTGAACTTTGCCTCTTGTTATTATGCTATTATGGTGCATATATAGCAGTTAACTAGTAGATATTGATCAGTAATCAACATCATGATCAAGCTTTGTTCTTGGACATGCATATTCAATTTCTCCTTCTATAGGTGATTGAAAAATCATAGTACTTGAAATATCTTCTTAATTATTACTTGGGAGCTGCTCTCTAAATTTTGAAATTTAAGCCTGTTTCAACATCATTTGTGTCTTTGAAAGGTGCTGCAGTCATTTCCTTGCTTCCTGGAAGCAGATTGCAAGAGGTCATTCGGATGCTTTCTATCTTTTCACACACTTTTGATCAGTTAAAAGACTCCATTCCTGAGTTAATTACAGTGATCCATGTGGCTTCTAATCAGCATGTGGAGAATTACATTGATGGAGTCATTCATAAGTGGCCTGTGCCTGCTATATTGATTCCCGGGGGACATCAACACCTGAAATATGATGCCTTCAGTGTAAGCTCTTCTGCTCTTCTCATAAAGAAAGCACTTATAGAGTTGAATCAGAAATGTATGACTTAGGAAGCATAAGGGATTGCAGCTGTTGGTGAAATGGACTGCTTGCATAGTTTCCTTGTCACTTAACTACAGGATTGCCAGTTCCTAATTGATCTCACTGGCATGGGTGAAATAAGAAATGGAGGAGAGGAGTCAATCTGGCAGAAATTGACCTAGATATTAGTGGGAGTACGCCAAGGACTTGGATTAAATACTTTGTACAGTACTGATAGAGGGGGGGCACTGCCAGGAGACTTTGAGAAACTTGATTTTGGTTAATAGTGCCACATCTTATATACCTTTTTTGTGTTTTTATTAGAATTTTGGCCCCAATTAGGATCTAAAAGAGGGTGTCTAATTTCTCTATTGGTTTATTCAAGATCAAGAAAATTGTGGCTGGAGCATATGGTTAATTGTGTGAAACGTTGAATTGAGCTTTGGTAGGGTATTTTTTTTTTTTTGTCCCAATGTTCAGTCTGCACCTTGAGTTCTATCCTAAATCTCCATAAATGAATATTAGAGTGCTTATTTGAAGAGCCTACAACTGATAGGTGGAATATGTGTAAATTATTTCGTTCCCATTATTTGATATCACCCTTAAAGCTTCTCATCCAGTAATTTTCACAACAAACACTTGAAAGAAGTGATGATTAATCCTTAGTGAAGCTCGTTATTGGAACTGAATTGAATGTCTTGCAGGCCAGCAGGATTGCATTGTGTACTTCAGGAACAGTGGCGATGGAGTTGCAGCTTGCACGCTTACCGTGTGTTGTTGCCTATCGAGCCCATATCCTAACTGAATGGTACATTCAATATAAAGCAAAGATACCTTACATTTCTCTACCCAACATTCTCACAGATTCAGCTATAATCCCTGAGGCTCTCTTTCAAGCATGTACACCTACAAATCTTGCCTCGTTGCTTATGTAAGATCTCATTACTCTATGGATATTGATACTTCTATTTTCCTAATCACTAACTGGATCCATAAAATAGCAAAGCCTGTGTAACATGATCTGATGTGAAGTTGGTTCTCAACTTTATTTGTAACTTCAGGATAATATGCATCATTTCAGGAAACTAATGCATAACAAGAGACTTCAAGAAGAACAGATTGCTGCTGCTGAAAATGTAATAAAACTTCTGTTTCCTTCAGAAAGAATTATAAACAACTTGGAAGAACAGATGGAATGGAAATTTCCAAATGTCACCCCAAGTATGATAGCATCATCCACTATCCTAAGCCATGTAAAATCGTGAGGACTAACTTATCTAACATTGTTGTTGAAGTTTAAAGTGTCGAGCAAGTGGCTGAAGTCATGGAGTAGTGGTTTTAAGCTGAACGTGCTATTTTGAATGTTAAACTTATGGGATAAATTTCCTTGTCATTCTTCACTCTGAAATATACAGTGTTTTTACTTGAATGTGGTGGTATATTGGTTCCATGTATACACATTAATCTCAGATTTTCAAGACTGCAAATTCAGGCAACCAGGTGCGTTTGTTGTTATTATTAAATTCAAACTATTTCTTTATTTTGGAGAATGCCTCGCGGGGTGTCTAAAGCAGGGGTGCAAGCCTAAACTCAAACTGGACAGTACTTAGTTTTTGGTTCTAGGCTGAGTTTATATATGCTTAAAACCTTTGTCTGGGGTGTGAGCTTATGTATGCTAAAAACTGGCATTAATTAATTTTGTCAATATTACATTTATTAAATAATCAAACTTACATTCAAACCTATGATGGGTTTTGCTAGCATGATGGAGCTTTCAAATTTACTCCGTTTTCTTTTCTTTTATACTTTCAACACACATGGCATATTGTATCATATCCAATGAAGATATTCAACTACTATGCATCTTCCATGAAGTCGTCTTGTGCCTTGCATAGATGAACGACCAAATTGCTTACAAAGTTATACAGCAGACCAACAGCTTCTCTGCCACACACACACGCTCTAGTTCTAAGAGAGGGATCATGGCTTCTTCCAAGCTTCAAATGTTATGGAACCACCCCGCAGGACCTACAAGTTTGTTTTCTTTTCTATTCCTTAAACTCTTTTGTTTCTGTCTGGATACAGAGTTGCAATTCAGTAATTACACTACTTCTGTTCACCTCATGTATAGAAAAATTACGAGTTTTCTTACCTCCACGCGGGCGCGCTCGCATATGCATATACATATACATACACATACATATACATATACATATACATATATTAACAACACAATCCTAATTTGTTAGAACATATAGAAGGTTCACTGTAACAATGGAGGGGTTATTCTCTCCTAAAACCAGGATATGAATGGTTCTTTTCTTACCATATTGTAGCTCATTTCTGGGCCCCTATTTTCAAGTGGGGCATAAATATTGTGAATGCCTCTACAAAAACACCTGAGCAGCTTTCCTGTCCTCGGCAATCAGGGGTGTCTTTCACAGGGGCATCATTTAAATATTTTACAATTATTGTTGGATGCCTCTACCATTTAAATAAGTACTTTAACTAGCTTTCCTTATCTATACACAGTGCGTGTGTTTGATTTTTTTTGGTTGAAAAAGGCCACAACGATCTCTGACTTTAAGAGAGAAAAGAGTCATTTGAAAACAAAGATAAAAGAGAGAATTGTATGTTTGGCCACTTTTCGGCGATGAAAATATCTATTTTTGTATCAATGAGTTTTATTCAACGAGAGGTTTTGATTGTGATAGGGTTTTCTTCTATTAACTAGCCTGAAAAAAGAGAGTGTTTCATTTTCATTTTCATTTTCTAGTTATTTTTGGGTGTTTTTAGAATTGATATGTAGTTTACTTGGGTTTTATAGTGTTTATTAGGTATTTTTAGATGGAAATTGGTTGAAAAAATATAAAAAAAAAACATGTTGCCCAGCAGTTCGGTCATCAAAGCCCTCACACCTAGCTTAGCCTAGGTTTTTGTTGATTTTTTTTATTTGTTATTTTTAATTTTAATATTTGATTAATTTAAAAAATATATATATGTATCCAGGCATAGTCAATGGCCACACATGCATGGGCTCACCTCGTGCTTTTAGCCTTCTAGGCTATAAGATTTTTTTGTATATAATTTAAAATAAATCTCTATTTAAATTAATAATTACAATACTATTTTAAAAATATCTCATTTATGACATACTTTTTAAACAAGATTAGAGTTTTTATAGATATATTTACAATTATATGTAGGCAATACAACTTTTTAATGAAAATAAAAAATTTACTTTAATTACCTTGATTTTTTTAAAATATATATATATATATTTTAAAAGCGCTTCAATTTAGGAAATACATCTTTTTTCTACGTAAGTTTTAAATCTTTCAAACTCTTTCAAATATTTATTTTAATTATTATATAATAAATAAAAACTAAATTTAAAAATTGTTCCATGCCATCTTGAGCGTAAAATCTAGTATTTGGGTAAACTTGTTTTTTATATAATAATAAAGAATAATGGCATGTTTAATAGGGTGTTTACTTTTGCTTTTTATCTGAAATTAATTTTTTTTCAATTATCTTTTAATAATTATGATGCTATGAGATAAAAATTATATTATTTTTAAGAATATATTATTTTAATATATTTTCAATTTATAATAGTAAATACACTTTAAAAAGGAATTGAGGGTCGAAATTGTTCAGTTGCCAAACAAACCCTTGGTTCTGGATTTTTCTCCACCCATACCACACGACAGCACACACGCAAGAAAGAAAATAAACGATAACCGGCCGCTTACTTTAGAAGGATTCTCGCTTGTCGACGCGTAAATCGCGCCGTCTCATATCCTACGCCACATCCTTATATATATATACATACAAGCGTATAAATATTTTTAGAGAGATCGTTTTTTATTTTTTTCATCTGGCTATGAACGCTTACAACCCTGAAAGAGAAAACCCACCACCTAACACACGCCAAGAGGTAAAGATTGAATCTTCCACTAAATTCTCAATCTGGGTTTTGTTCAATACCTGCTGATTGTCTCATTTTCCTTAAGGCTCACCAAGGTTTGATCAGCTTTGGAAATGATGTTGACCTCATTTTGACCATACTTCAACTTTCTTGCACGCCATCCGTGGTTAAATTTTATTTGAAGTTTGTAGCTTTTTTTATGTGTTTCGTTTAGTAATTAGATCTTGTGGGGGCAGTCTAAATTGTTTTGAAGTTGGAGATTTTGATGTGGGCTTCTCTGATTTTTTAAGTTGAGTTTTCTGTGTTTTTGTGACTTTGTTGGTTTTTGCAGAAAATTCGAAATCTCAGATATTAGTTCCTGATTTTGTTTACGTTATTGCTTATACGCTTATTTGATTATTTAGCATTTGATAATCACGAGGTTCGAAGTTTCTGTCGAGGCAGTTATGTTATGAATTTTGCAACATGTTATCTTCTTTTTGTTTATATGGTTACTGAATTTAGTTTAGGTCTGATAAAGGTTCTTAATGAACTTTTGGTTAAGAATTAATGTCACTTGTGGATGTTCGAGTCCAACTCGTAAACAAGGATGTCACTGTACGTGAAAAATTGTTGGCAATGCATAGTTAAGAAGATGTTGTCTTACAACATTTTTTTTCTCTGCAGGAAGACACCAGAATGGCCGAAATTATGTTTAAAGTAACAGTTATATGGAGAGGAAACAAGTATATTGTGGAAATGAACGCTGATGCTTCTGTCAAGGATCTAGGGAATGAACTTCAGAAGTTGACAGATATCAAGGCAGATACCATGAGACTCATTGTTCCGCAATTTTCCAACAAAAGCTCAAAGTTGCTGTTCCCTTTCTCTGATGAACACTCACAGCTAAGCTTGCAAGAAGCTTCCATTATGGAGGTATCATTTCCTGCTCGCTTTGCTTCTCTTCTCTCCGAACACAAATATGACTAATTTTCCGTACACATGCTATGCTATTTTGTAAGTGCTTTTACTAAACTTTAAACATGTTTGGATGTGAAAGAAACAGTGTAAATGCAGTTTGTAAATCTGGTGTTTAATGGATTTTACTTGTAATCTGATCCTGTATACCTTAGCTTTTCAGTCATGGATCTTTAAATAAATGGGTGTTAGTAGAATACTTGTATGATATATTATATTCGGGTGGTTCATGGCTGTTATCACTTTACTGCTGTTTTCCTGGTTGCTTTCGCTACAATTGTGTAGTGGAACATGCTAATTGGCCTTGTTATCTGAACAAATTTATTGTATAATTAATGTATTTTTATCAAGGACTGACCTGGTCATCATTCTGTTTGTTTTACAATTTCTTCTGTTAAAAAGGTCACAAGCAATGTAGCAAATTAAGTGTACGGTGGCAAATAAAGCTGTAGAGTGAATATTTAGTACTGATTTTCTTACAGCATTGCTTAATTAATGATTACTTTCTAAGCATATGCCAAAACTATTGTATCAAGTCTTCTAATTCCATAGATGCATATTTCTTTTATTTCAGGGAAAGTTTATCAGAATGTTGGGAGTGTCTGAAGATGAAGTTAATAAAGTTTTACAAAATGCCAAGGTTGACCCAAGGATCGCTGGATTTGATGAAGAGGAAAAGAGAATGAGGCAGCGAATGTCAGATAGACCTCGTGGTTTGCATAAACTTCCACAAGGACCTTATATCTTTTGTGATTTTCGCACACTTCAAATTCCTGGAGTTGAGGTGCTTTTGAATGTGCCAGTTGCTTTTTGCATTTAAATTTAAAGAAATTACTAGATTTCCAATAATGCATTATGCATCATAGATAAAATATAGCGAAAGAGGAATGAATTGTGTCACTTTTACTGAATTTTGGCATCATAATATCCAATGTTATAGTATTTTAGATTAAATTATCATGATTCAAATATGATCCAGTACTTTCTTATAGATTCACTATGAATTTCTCTAACAGCAAGGGTTTGTTATTGATTCTAGCTGCTAAGGTGTTTGAACTTGTACACTAGAATAGCACAGAACATTACATTCTGAATCTGTCGGTATTCCAAAACATGGTTTTATGGAAAATAAACTATCATTGATTTCCCTTGTTTTTGCTTATCTTCAGCTGAACCCTCCTGCTTCAGAGGCTTTGAAAAGGATGCATATGCTTGCTGCGGATCCTGGGATTGTTGCTATAATGAACAAGGTACTGTTGGATGCATCTTTTCAAATTAAACACCGTCACTAAACTCAACATTCCTAACAATTAACTTTTGAATGATCATTTTTAAAAGCATCGATGGCGCGTAGGAATTATGACTGAGATGGCCCCAGTTGGTTATGTTGGTGTGAGTCCCAAATGCATTCTTGGTTTCAATAAGGTAACATCATCCTCAAAGCATATGAAAATACATTAACTAGTGTCACTGTTTTACTTTTGTCATTTTGGTTTCTTCTTTCCTTGTTGACTTGTGCTGTGGCATTGCAGAATCATGGAGAGGAGATATCTCTCCGTCTTCGAACTGATGACCTCAAGGGTTTCAGGAAATATGAAAGCATCAAGAAAACTCTTCTGCATGAACTTGTAAGCTTTATAATCAAAATTTTCTTCCTCGAGTTTCTAGATTATTGTTATTGAGTTAATCATTTTTGTTCTTATTTTCATCTCAGGCTCACATGGTGTACTCAGAACACGATGCAAACTTTTATGCTTTGGATAAACAGGTACAAATGAGTATCCATACACTTGTTTATGATTGTTGCATGATGAATGCATAGTGTTGTCTAAAATTGGTGTGTTTTTTGGCCAGCTGAACCAAGAAGCTGCTAGTTTAGATTGGACTAAATCAAGGGGGCATACCTTGAGCGGAGACAATCATCAATTCCAGTACAGCGAAGACTTTTATGTTTCAGACACTAGAAGCTCTTCTGTGAAGCTCGGGGGAAATGTTTCTAATCAACTGGCAAGTGCCCGTGCATCTTCTGTGGCTGCTGCTTATCACCGATTAGCAGATGCCTCTCCCAACAGTTCAGGAGCCTCTATAGTACATGAAGAACCTGACCCAGATGATTCAATTTTCAACATGGGTGAAGAACCTGATGCCAAGGGTCAGGTAGAAAAGGGAAAGGCAGAAATTGAAAATCCCCATAAATCTCAGTGGAAACCTCACCATCAGCCTGATCCTGATGAACATCATTTTAATCAAGACAAGAATGAACCTGATCCTGATGATTCTCAAGGTAATCACCATGAGGCGATGAATATCCTGAATGGTGGGAAAAAAACCATTGATGAACCTGATCCTGATGATTCTCAAGGTAATCACCATGTGGTGATGGACATCCTGAATGGTGGGACATTCCCTGACAAAACCATTGATGAACCTGATCCTGATGATTCTCAAGGTAATCACCATGAGGCGATGGACATCCTGAATGGTGGGACATTCCCTGACAAAACCAATGATGAACCTGATCCTGGTGATTCTCAAGGTAATCGCCATGAGGTGATGGACATCCTGAATGGTGGGATTCGCCCTGAAAAAAACATTGATGAACCTGATCCTGATGATTCTCTAGTAACCGAAAGCATTGAAGACCAACTCCATCTAAAGAAAGCTTATAAAGAACCTGATCCTGATGAATCTGAAACAAATCAAGTTGTTCAGGCTGAGCCAGATCCTGATGATGATTTAGCAGCGTCACATGAAGTATCTAGGATGCAAATTGATGAACCAGATCCAGATGATGAAGAACTACGGAGAATCCAAGATCCTGTTACTGTTATCTGCAGCCGCCTACAGAAAGCTGCTGAGACACTGAGGGCTGAATTGAAGTCCACTGAAGCAACCGCTGCTTTGCAAACTCTTTTTAAGATAATTAGGTATGCTTGTCTGACTTGATTATTTACTTGGTCGTTCTCTTTAGCAGAGTTAAGACCGTAGGTTTATTGCAGCACACTTTATCCTGATTTGTTACATACCTGCACAGTAGTATAGGTACGAGTCAACTTGCATTATCATAGCACACTTTTGATTCTCTGATTTTCCATTTCCATCATAATTATTGCTGCAACATTTTATGTCATAATAAAGACTGAAATCAGTTTTAACTTCTGGCAGGAATGTGATCGACCACCCAGATCAGTTGAAATTCAAAAGACTCAGAAAGGTTCATTCACTGCTACCTAAAATGTCTTTCCCGGTAATTTTTGGAATTTTGCTTTTGTTCCTTTGTCTAATCTCTTGATCACTACTGGCTGTCCATTTCAGGCTAATCCCATAATCCAGAAAAATGTTGCCAGTCACCGAGGTTTGTTCCTTTCTTACAATGTGTTTTAATTAAGGACTACATGGATGGACAGATAACGTCGGAGAGGGTCATCTTCGCCGGCCATTACTTGCTTGCTTATCTGTTTCTCGCGATTTACAGCTGCGGTGGAAATTGTTCATATGGTTGGATTTAGTGAGGAGGTTAGTTATGATGAAAGTGGGAAGGCTGATACTTATTTAGTGCTGAAGCGGAATGATCCAGGCTTGTTGTGGCTTGCCAAGTCAACCCTGGAAGCATGCTGCATGGCCTAGAAGTCAAATAAGTGAGGAATCGTGCAAGAAATGATACTGAATAAACCCCGAGTGCTGGGTGGATCCCTGTATAAATTGTTTGTCGTGTATATCATCCAGGATTGTACTGTGGACCTCTGCATTTCCAAGTGGCATAAATTGTGAATAAGTTCCAATGAAAGTTACCGTGGCCAAAACTTAACGCAGGAACCATTTATGGATCCAAGTTTTAAAATTGACAGTGTTTCTTTCTTTTTTCTTATCAAAATTACAGAATTTTAATATATTCTTTCAAACTGTTGGTCAAGAATTCACTAAGAGGCCATTTGGGGCGTGGTTCCAGAGTATTTCACTAAATTTTGAAGAAGAAAAAATTATTCAAACTTGTTTTTAATGTTTTTGAATTAATGCCAAAAATAATTTTAAAAATAGAAAATATTTTTTAAAATATAAAAAACAATTGTCATCGCGCTTCCAGCGAGCACCATGTTTTCAAACACCTACCCTTTTAGATTAAGAATTCATGTTTTGATTAATATCAAGCATATCAAGCTAAGCTAATTTAAATTAGAGTAAAATTAATATTTTGTGATCATTTTCATTAATAGCTATTGAAAATTAAAAAATATATATATAGTTATATCATTTTTGTTCCTTTTCTATCATATGATATTCTATAAAAATCTTCAATGTTAAGAATACACACACCCGCACACGCTCATCCTCGCCACTAAATGGCAAGGCTATGGATGAGCTATTCACCAGCAATAAATTCCCATCACTATAAGTTGATCAAGGGAAGGCTACTCCTTTCTTCAGCAGTGGGAAAAAACGCTGCAAGAAGCCGCAGAGGTAAAACAATTTTAGCACCCATACACCTTTTGTGTAAATGATAAACTCTACTTTTGAAATTAACACTTGTATAAACTTGTGAATAAACCAAGTAAAGCACACGCCAAATCCAAACCAAAAGTATAGTTTTCAGTTTGAATTTTAGTAAGTTGCACTATTGCAAGCTCACTTAATGATCATTTAGCTTCTAGTCGTTGCTGAACTTGCAGGCTCATTCATCAGGGAGGGCATTAGAAATTCACAAATCCATTGAAACATCTCCACCATTAGGGTTCGGCAAATTGGTACCAAGGGAGCTTTCAGATATGTTCTGGGGATGACCAGCTCCAAACTGGAACTCTTGTGGAGGAACTTCTAGAGGACGTGTGAAAATAGAGGGAGCACCAACACCATTGAACGCAGGGACAGGAACTGGATCATTAGCCTTTAGGAAGCCAAAGCTAAAAGATGGCGTGCCTACAGGAGGGAAAACTGGCAGGGCAGGGTTGCTATTATCATTTGACCCGACAAGCTTCTGCTCATACTCATGCAACTGCTGGTACACAGCTAAAAGCCACAAACAAAAGTAACAGTCAGGCATGGGGCAATTATCTCCTGGGAAACAAAAAGGATCTCGGATAAAATGCATAGGCCAGTTGGTCCAATACATCAAGGTCTCGGGACCAGAAAAAAAAATTGTTTACAGCCTGAGAAAATTATTTGAGCTTGCAATCAACTTTCATGTGATGATCTTTTACCATGAAAAAGGGGAATGAGACAACAGTAGAAGTCAAAAATAATTGCATAGCATGCGGTGGCACTTCCTGTGGACTTGAATAAATAGTGCAGTTCTAAACTCAGTACCAGGATTCTTGATTGCTTTAACAAATAGAAATGCAGAATCATAATTTGAACCGTATAGTATAAACCACAGAAGCAATTGTTTGCCCTATAAATGCACTAGCAAATCAGCATCAAGGTGAACATACCTTGAGTTAGATCAACAGATGGTCTCCGCTCTTTCACCCACTGGTAACATTGAGCAAGTCTCCATCCTCTGGACTTCATCAAGTAAGCCATTACAATAGCTGGAGACCTGTCAGAAGAACAAGGTTATAGAATTTCCATAAACAGCCAACAACATACATTGCTGAACCCCAAAACACGTGTCAAGAACTAACAATGGCCCCAAGATGTGATATGAAATAGCACAGGGTGAAGTCCCAATAGACACAGGTTTCTATTCCCAAGCAAAAAAAGAGTAAAGATAACCATTATAAGTGGCAGAAGCACTTAACCTATTTTTCCCTGACATGCAATGTACAAGAACACGAGCCTTGTCCCTCTCACATTGCTCTGCAAAAAACAAGCATGGCGTTATTTTACACTCTGAAATGGAAAAATAAAGGATTGCAGTATGTAACAAATCCTGATAAAGCCTGTCCATATCGCAATTTATCAAATCTAACAACCAACCTATTGACTGATCATCACTTAATGGTTGACCATGAGCCAATTATTCAGAAAAAGAAATACTTCCATATGTGAATTCTCCGATCAGAAGAAATATGATTTCAGGCGTCAGGGCTACAATTTCATCAATACATCATGGTTACTGCTCATCTTATTGGAACACAACACAGAAGATTTTCGTCCTCTAATCAAGTGCCTATACAACGAACACTTAGTAGAGACACTGATGCTTATGCAAGGTTGAAATGGAGTAAGGCAGAGGATCAATACGAGCTCAAAATAATTTCACAACCATATGTAAATAGAGGCAGAGGCACGTAGCATAAGCCTTTTAATGCATTCAACAGTGTAATTTCTCCGCGGCACAACCAAAAAAGAGCAGTTTCCAGTTCTTGTGTGGTCAGGTCAAAAACTTGATGAAATAGTGAAAGTAACACATACCTATTGATAATTCATCAAATCTGACTCACCTAAAAACTGAATGGCATCATCAAATTGTAATATTTTGTCATCTTGGAGACAGTGATAAGTGAATGAATTCTTGTAGAGATTTTGACACGCAGGAACTGTCTGGAAAAACACAAAACATAAGAATACATCAGGTCTCTACTAAGTTGCTGCTGGTGACATAAATAACAGGCAAACATGAAATTAAAGGGTCAATTAACTGAAACCAACGAAATAAAAGACACTGTAACCTTACAAATTTGTTCATTTTTTCCCTAAAATAGTAATATTATTTCCTTGGATGCAGAGCAAATAACTCCATCAGTTTAATTTCCATTAAAGCTAAACTCTATTTTTTTCTTCTTAAACTCCACACTAAGTACTTTCTTAGAAGTGATGTTATGCAACCTTCAGTGCTTTTATGAGAAACGAGCACTAAAAACTCCCAATCAAACCCTAAACCATGAGAGTTTAGAAACGTAACTGAACCACTTTTCTAAAAAAAAAAAACACAAAACCTCAATCAATTTGTTCTCGATATTCAATGCAAAAAAAAATGAAAATTATTGATTACATTGAGCACACGAGTAATTCCTTGAGTTTTGAGGAGCTCGGATCGAGAGGCGTTGTCGTAGCTGCCTAAGAAAAGGAAGTCGGGGAGGATCTGAGAAGGAAAAGCGCTGAGGTGAGCAGTGGGAGACTTATCGGCGGTAGATTCAGGCATACGGTGGCCGCAAATCCCGCAAACCTCACCCTCTTCGTATTTGTGGTAGTGGCCGCATACCCCGCACGGGTTTTCTCTCTCCCTCTTCCTCATCATCATCTAATCCAATAAGTAATATTACTTATTAAATCTCCAAAAAAGATGAGATTGATGATTGTGATGATGATGATAGGTGTTTATTTAATGGAATCGATGGAAGAGTTTTTGGTATGGGTCTGGGCGGGCGGGCGTGATTGAGAAAGAGACAGCGCGTGCGCGTGTGAGAGAGAGAAGGGGGGGGGGGGAGGAAAGTGGGTAAGAGAGATGGAGAGAGAGAGAGAAAGTTACTGTTTGTTTTAAATTGGAAAATGAGAGAGTATTTATACGGAGGAAGGTAGGCTGTTTTTTTTCTGGTTATTTTCTTGCTACCTGCAAGCTGCTAGGGACAGGCAGGGAGAAAAATAGAAGAAGGTCTCATCCATCGGTAACGTAAGGAAGCCAAAGCGGGTACGATTATGTTAAAAGAATTTAAAAAAAAAAAAAAAAAAGCATGTTCAACGAGATGTAATATTTTTATTAAATAAATATATAAAAAAAAAATTGAGTTGTTTGGATCGAGGCCCAAACAGCCCACTTGTCGCCATGGACCTAGCCCAGGTGTCTAGACGCATGCCTGGTCTCTCAGCCTAGCCCAGTGACTTCTCTACGTTTTCTTTTCCAGGAAAAATATTGTTTTATTATTATCAATAACTGTATTCATACTATATCTACGAGCTCATATGAGCATGATAAAAATAAATATACTTAATTACACAGTCATGACACGCTATTGGATTTGGGATAAGAATGATGGGGGCTTTTGAGGATGGCTTTGCGGCGATGAACAGTACAGTAGTGTAGTCCAAGTCCCTTATTCCTTTACAGTCACATGGGCTCTCTATGTCACGTGACCTTTTTATCTTTCTATCGTTGACTGGTCAAGCAAGCGGTGGGCCTACGACATCATCATCAAATATTTACTTCCCCAATCCGTTACGCTATTGGATTCGAATTGCAACTACGTCACCTTTTCGAACATAAAAGTTTGTTTGGTCCCACAGCTTTGCAGTCAAACTAAAAAAAAAAAGCATTCATGTTTTCAATTTCATTGTATTTTAAAAGTATTTTCGAAAAAAAAATTAAAAAAATTATTTTAAATTATTTTTTTAATACTTTAAATCATTTTTGTATGTTAATATCAAAAAAAAATTAATAAAAATTATTTTAATATATTTTTCAACGAAAAATATTTTTAAAAACAATCCCAATTATACTTTTAAACAGGAGCTCAATGATTAGAAAGTCATGATTTCTCAACCTTATTTATAAGACTACTTTTTGCTCATTTTAGATCAAAACATCTTAGTTCTGTTTCAAAGTTTGATATATAAAAAAAAAATAGAGCACTTTTTACTTGAAAATATATTAAAATAAAAATATTTTTATTAGTAGAATAATTTATTGAGTAAAAAGTAAAAGCAATCAGAAAAAATATTAAAAAATATGACAATCTATGTTAAAAATAAAAATCAATTGTACCTTTAATCAAAAGCCTAGTTTTTTTATCAAGAAAATAAATTGTATCTTTAATCAAAAAACTATTAGCATGTTTTTAATGAAAAAAACTTATTACATGAAAACAATTTTTAATAGAAACAAATAATAAATTAATAATTTTTATGCACCTATATGAAAAGAAAAATGAGAATGAAAAATTTGGAAAAAATAATTAAGAAAAAAATATTATATTCTTATTCATTAATGTTGAGAAAGTTATTTTAAGAATTTTGTATACAAGACCAACAAATAATTATCCATAAAACAATGGATAATAACATCATAAGAAAGCCATGATCTTTTATAAAAAGTATAGCATGCAACATGTTTTTGAATGAAAGGCAGCACAATTAAAATAAAGTTATAAGATAAGAAGGTAAAATGTATCTTTTCAATCTAAACTATACTTCCTTGTTAATACATTTATTTATTGTTTCAACAAAAAAAAAAGTTTTTTTAATCAAAAGCATCTTTTTAGAATAAGAACTTATCATGATCTCAAAAAACACTTTTAAAATAATTGAGAATTAAATAATGATAAAAAATAAAACTATTAACATTCCCATAAAAATCCATAACATTATTTTTTTTGAAAATTATTTTTGACACCAATACATGAAAATGATCTAAGAATATCAAAAAAATAATAATTTAAAGCAAAAAATAAAAATAAAAATTTTTCAGTTTTTTTTAAAATGTTTTTGAAACACAGTGCCAAACACTCTCTTAGAGCATTACAGTTCCAACAGTAGTCCCACAACTTCTCTTGCGATATTAAATGAAGTTAATTTTAAAATTCATGAAATCTCTCTTTCTAGTAAATTGTTTCTTATACTCTCTACTTAAAATTCCTTAATTAATATGTCAATAATTAATCTAATTCTTTCCCTTTCATTGTCTTGTGAAAATAAAATTTCATTTCATGTTAGATTTGTGTGTGTGTTTTTTCATATTCTCTTCTCACCATTAATAAATCTTTCAAATTCATTTGGCTTATCTCTAACCCCTTCAATCTATTGATTCACTTGTTATATCTTTTTATCAAAATAAATTAAATTCTTAATGGAATGTCCTCTTTCCTTTTCAATTCCTCACCTTTTAAACATTTAAATTATTTAATAAATATATTTATTCACAAACCTCTTAATAATTTGAATATTCTATTCTCCAAATTCAAACTAATATTGTGGTCGTATGGTACCCGATCAATTTAAGGCATCCATTCATGTTTTATTATTATTAGGTCTCTATCTCATTGATTTCTATTCTAATCAATATGCTTACTTTCATAATTATTCATATTATAATCAAATAAACATCAAATCCCACATAAATATAAATAAATTAATAAATTAATATCGCAACACAAGTTGTTTATCTAACTATATTTAATGAGTTTTTTATTAAGATTAATTTATAATACAAATTGACATACATAAAATTGAAATTATTTTAAGAATACACAAATGAAATGTGAATGGATAAACAATAATGCATAGGGAAAATGGCTACAGAAAACTCTTTAAGTTTTTGCTATAACATGAGTGATCTTGTAAACTTAATTAATTTATTTTGAAAACTAGTACGACAATGTAAATTTGAATAATTATAAACCTCTTTTTGTAGCTTGCTCTAAATTTTACCTTTTCTCCATATTTTTATATAATTTTTTTTTATCTTGTATAGTTTATACGTTCAGTAACAGTTTACATCCTAAACAATGTATTTTATTTAGTTCTTTTGTTTGATTTATGAAAGTATGGGGAAAAAAACAAAATTATAAAAGGATTTTATTATAACTTTAGTTTTCAATCTATTTTTTTCCTAAAGGAAGGCCACCGGCTGTTAGGCGTTTCACGTGGATCGAGCTAGGCCCAATAGCCTGTGATTATTATAACTTAAATAATCAAGTGACTTGCGGATTGTCCCATCAAGCAAGGTCTTTTTCACCCATTTTCTGCTCCGAATCATCATCATAAGGTCACATTTCAAGTGGATATTAAGAAGAAATCACTATTTAACATATAAATTACAAGGACTAGTAAATTTTTCTACAATTTCATATTCACTATGAGTACATTGATTTGAAACCTTCTGTCAGAGGAACTACTTTTGCTGACACCTTGGATTGCAACTTCAATACAGCTTCTCGTATGTCCTGAAATTAGCAGAATCCATTTAGAATAGATTCAGTTACTGAGGAACCTCCATGCATCTGACACTATAATTCAGAGGATAGGCACAGGAAAGGAAGATGATGAAAAAACAAGTGTCCCTATTCCTATTTGTAACATTCTTTCAGAAGGGGGATAGTTTCTGATGATTCAAGAAATCTTTGCACCTGGAACTGAACATCCATCATCAATTAACTCTGATTAATCACTTGTGTTTTTTAGGGCATGGAATTTTTTCCAAATATAGAGCATCTAGCCTGAGTTGAGTTGTAACCTATCTATCAATTTAACCAATTTTATTAAGATTTCTCATAAAAGAGACCTGCAATCCTAAGTGCAAGGATAGCACAATTCCCATCATCTTGGTTTTTCTCTTTCTTTCTTGTTTAATGTATTTTGATCTATGTATTTATCCTAGTCATGCGCAGAGTGTCCCACTAGGTTACTGGGTTAAAGGTAACAAAAAAACATCATATGGCTTGGTTCATTTCAATTATCACCTCTACACTGTAGCGGGAGGAGAAATGAGTCAACAAGATTGCTTTACTCCGGATCCATTTGGCATTTTCAATAATCTGCAGTGTTAACAGAATTCTATCTCAGAATTGCAATAATAAACTGTATCGGTCATTGACCAAAGATAATCTCCAAGGTAACTGTAAAATCATGACGGGAGAATCAACATTATTATACCTCAAACAAATGGGTATGACCACGCTGCCGTGCATGCTCAGTGGTAAAATTTTCATCCAGGAAAGTTGCCTGAAAGACATTAGCTTTAAGACTTCAACTGATTCTGGATAGCAAAAACTAATTTGGATTCTGAAATTATTGAAGAAAAATAAGAGCATAAACAGCAGTAATAACTCCAGCTCCTTGAATAGATGCCATGATTTCAGAATGATCATTGGAAAATAAATATTTACGATGATAAAGTTGGCTATTCCATGTTCATAAGAAACCATACATCTTGCATATTAAGAATAACCAGAAAATGATTCTACAAGGTAAGAGATACTTCAATCTATACCTCAGTTATTAAAACTTTGGCCCTCAATGCATCTGCATTGCGTGGATCAAGCATGTACTCTGCTGTGGTATCTCCAGTAAAGGCCACCTCAGGGGACAATATCATGTCTGTAATCTAATTAAAAATGCAAGCTAAAATGAGCATTCAGTAACTAAAATTTTCTACCAAGACTGTTGCAGAAATTGCAAACCTGAACACCAGACTTCTTCAATTTCTCTATTTGTTTTCCTTTGAGATGAATGTATTGCTTTTTCAATTTTTTCCTCACCGAATAGATTACGTAACCCTGGATAAAACCAAGTGATTTCATACACTTAGGAGATAAACAGTCTCAAGATTTCAAACATCATATCCAAACAATAATCTAAATCCGGGTCTCAAACCTATCTAGCATCAGTTTTGGCACTATACTGAACTCAGAACACATGGTCTTTTAGATCATCAAGATTTCTGCTACTTCCTTGAAACAATTCTCTACAAAAACTGGTGCATCTTTGGTGCTACGATCTTGTGAGTCATAATTATATTTCTTTTCTTGTAGCTTTTAGACTTTTTGAACAAGAATATAAAAAAGGAGGAGAAAAAAAATGATGAAACACACCTGACTGGGTATAACATGTTGAGTTCTGAATGGTTGGACCACAACATCATTCCGTAATTCATACGTTTCACCTGAACTTGAACATGAACTTGTGAGTTGTGTTCAGCATAAACACTAACAGATTGTATACTTAGACAAATCTAGCAAGCTAAAGGGGCATACCCACATCCAATGCAACCAAATCAAAATTAAGCTCTACTTGCCCCATTGCCCTGTGAATGTCAAATAGTTTCTCAACATCCTCTTTGATACAAGGAGGGACAAATATTGTTGGAGGTTTTAAGCTGTACAATCCACGACTAGCCACGTACATTGGCAGCCCACCCTGTGACAGTACATGTGAAATAAGCTCATGACAACATGCAAGGCCAAAAGTGAGAGTCTAAAATATTGTAAAACAATGACAATCATAGCAATACAAATGCTGTCAAAACACTATTTTTGAAACATTATAAAGTTTATCAATCTAGATAATAATTAAAAATCTCCATCAGTTGTTATTACTGAAAAAAGAATTCAGCTTAACTTTCTTCCAGATTCCACTCCAACCTAACATCCAGTTTCTAATCAATAATAACAAACTTGCCAGATCATGATTTCAGCACATGTGCTGATAATTTCACACGACACATTATAAGATCCATTAACCAAAAAAGCTCTAGTGATTAGCTTAATGTCACCATATTACAGAAATCCATATTCAATTCTGACAAAGACCAAGCATAACCCACAGGGTCTTAGAAAATAAAAGCGTTAACCTCAGCCAATTTGGGAAAGAAGAGAACAATGTTTTTCACAAAAACTAGGCATGCCGAAAATATAAGTGGTAGAGATAAAAACTAACAATGTGATCAAGATGAGCATGAGTGATGAAGACAAAATTCTGATGAATAGCTCTGGTGGGGCACCTCCCAATATCAAAAGCACACTTAAACTCAGGTATAATTATACAGGTCTCTTGGCCTCCAATGGACAGGCCCTCAATCGCATACCCTCCCAATTCAATTCCTTTACGGATAACAGCAGCACGGGCCTTTCTGTAGTCTTCTTCTTCCTCAATAGCAAGCCCAATTCCTGACAAAAAGCTGGAGGCTTTGACGATGAAGGGATTGCTTTCAATTTTGGGATGGAAGAAATGAAAATTACGGACTGTTAATGTCGTAGGTTTTCCTTTTCCATGGAAAATATTGGGGAGCTGCTGAAAAGGGAAAAGTGATGGGGTTTTAGGATTGGGAGGTGATGAGAATAAAGGGAGAGAGATTTGCATTTTGAGGACAAGAAGACCGCATAAAGAAAGAAAGAAAGGGTTTTAGAGAGGCTTTGGATAAGTGGTCAGTTCCAAGTTCAAACTTCAGACTTGTGTTTTCTAACACCAGTCCTCGCTTTGTGGAGATCACGTTTTCACACTATACGCTTTTTATTTTTATATTATTTTTGTTTTTGCATAGTTTTATTATTAGACCTAACTTAACAAATTCATATTAAAATCTTGTAATTTAACTCTTTGTTTAACTTAAATTTCAAATTAAATAACGTGGAAATTAACCCGGACTAAATTAATCAATTTCATAAATCAAAATACAATCTTAATAATTTATAAAAAAATATACAGTTTGGTTTTTTTTTATCAAAACTACAAAATGATAATTGTTTTCACAAAAAACTATTGAGACAATGACAAATTAGATCGATCTCAGTTCTCAAGTAATTTGTATCATAGACTCTGTTGAGTTTAATGATTTGTTTTTTATATTTTTTTAAATTATATGATAAGAATATATAATCATAAAACTAAGCCTCGACCTAAAAATAAAAAGTTATTTGAAACAACGATAACTCCAAAGAAAGCAAAAACAATCATGCAATTTATTTTTTAATCAATCTAATATTAAAAGATAAAATAAATAAATAAAAACTATTAAAAGCAATTAACAAACCCAATATTAAAAAAATATATAGCTAGTGAGTCAACTTGTTAAACCTATAAACCTAGTAACTTGGGCTAACATGTCTAACCTATGAACCAGGTTATGAATTTTAATGGGATTATAGTTTTTTTTTTCAAAATTATTTTTTATCTAACTACACAATAAAACAATATATGATCAAAAAATAAAATGCCAACCTAATGCTAAGATGTTGTGAAATATTAAGCGACGTAAAACATCAAAATATTTAATATCACAACACAGGTAATTTATCTTGTTTTGTTTAATGAATTTCTATATTAAAATAAATTTGTGATAGAAAAACACATAAAATCTAAAATAAAAATGACACACATAAATTTTATTAAATAAAAACAAAAAAACAACGGTTGCACATATGGAAAAATCTCATAAAAAATCAATATTTTTCTTAAAATAAACTATATAAAATTAAAAAAAATCACAAATGAGTTATACCTACCTTTTAAAAAACTGAACATGTCCAATATCATTAACACATCATCACAAAATAATTAAAACTTAAACCCAAAATTTATTTGAAAAAAAATCATAAAAATATATAATTTTTTTTAAAAAAAATCAAGCCAAACACTATTAGGCCTAGTAGGCTAGACCTAACACTTGAAAGTTTAATGGAGCGAATAAGATGTTAGCCTCATGCAACAGGAAAAAAAATGTTACTTGCATCAATAAACAACACGTCATCTGTTCATCCCTAGAATCTGGGCAACATGGTAATTGGAAAAACATGGTCCTTTGTTTTTCTAACAAAAAACCTAATTTTCAACCCATTTTGGCCAAGAAAACCTAGAAAACATCATGAAGACCTTGTTAAACCAAGTAATAGTCATGAAAAAACATTAAAAACCCACCTTTAAACCTTAAATCCACCCCAAAAAAAAACCTTTCAAGCTCATATATGATTTTTAAAGTGTTTCAAGGTAAAAAAAAAAGCACAATCTTAATTCCCCTCATCATATTAAATCTTTTGACACAAAAAATAATAGTTTATGTAGCTAAATTCCTCACCAGCAGACACTTTCTATTTTTAAGTTGGGATCCAACAATCTTTTATTCCTCCTCTAACAAAAAAAAAGGACTGAAAATAAACAAAATGAATCAAAAATAAATTTTGTAAAATTAAAGGAAACAATCTCCGAATAGCTAAGAAAATAAGGGACTCAAACGAATTTGAGATAAAAATCTTCAATGTGCCACCTATATTACCTGGTTTTTTCAATTCAGCCTCATTTCTTTCCATTCAACCCTCCTTTACAAACCAAAAAAAAAATGCAATTGGTATATAATTTGAATTAAAGGGGTTTAATTGTGAAAAAAATCAATGACCAAATTATTATTTTTTATCTATAACGTGACAAAATGGCACATTTCTTCGCGGAAGCATATAGTAAAATGACAGATCCACAGGAAAAAAAATGCAGAGCCGAAATGTGCTATTTAGGTTCGAGTCTGCGATGAGATTGGAGAACCCTTCCAAATATTTTTGTAAATTGTTCACATCCATTTATTATGCGTTTTCTAAAAATTTATTTTTAAAAAAAAACTTTTTAATTTTCTTTTAATATACTAATATTAATAATATTTTTTTTTAAAATAAAATATTTTTATATATTTCTAAAACAATATGTTTTAAATCAATCACTACTATAATATCAAATCCTAAAGTCCAATCATGACATTCTTCCTAGTCATTGAACTTAAATAAGACGGATAATCAGCTGAAAAAAGACTCGGATTATATACAATCAACTTTATTACTATGCAATGTGCAACTCAATGAAAATAATGAAATAACACCAAAATCACAGCACACCTATGGATCCTTAATGTTACAGCACAATTTGTGCATTTCTGTAGGGAAAGCGCCCCGAGCTTTACATGAACATTATACAAATGGTGTACACCTGCTTTGATTTCCTCGTATGCAGCTCCGTGGAGCTCGAGAGTGTAAACATAAATGAGTTTGGCGGCCCAGAAGCTGCTTGATAATCTAGGACTCTCCGAACGCCACATCGCCACAAACTGTAATTTTTGATGTTGAGAAGATAATCTCAGCATTCTGAACGGTGAAACCATGAATGATGGGCAAGGGGAAACCTTTTGCTAGATGTGTATTTGCATGTGGGACGAAAACAGTTTGTATAAGTGTCCACATGAGAGGCTGCAATGGGAGAAGAATATTGAGCATTTTACCAAAAAATAACAAGAAAAAATATTTTTCTTTAACGAAAAGGCCTTTCAGAACAAACTACCTGAATAAGATACATCCGAAGATTGCCAACGTTGCTCCACTTTAATGACATGGAAAAGTCATTCAATTTCACGCTGCCAACAAGGTTGTTGCCTGCAATTCCAACTGAACCGGATCCACGAATCACCTGTGCGAACATGAAGCAAAAGGGCAACGCTAACCATTAAAAGGATAGTGAGATCTTCCCTCAAATGTTACAGGAAATAAGAATGGTTAATTGTCATGAATAGCTTTTAAGTGGCACAAATTTGGAGTTTGGAAAGGGTACGATGTAGATGCTTCCAAGGAAAACAAAGGCACTGAAAACAGAGGTATGATCAGAATTGATGTGATAGAGACAGTAAGGTTTACTATTCACAAAATTAATGCGCAGTGCTATTGAGCAACTGCGTAACCAGCATTTTTCTATGCTTCCAGCAAGTGATGCAATGGCAACTGTAAACATTTCTCAAGATCAGAAACACGATTGAAATACAGTGAAAGCACCGGCATCATACTATCTGCAATAGTTTTTATCCAAATATAACAGAACACAATCTACGAATACAAACAAGTATATTAAACAAGTACATCATGTTTCAAACATTGGGCAGTGGTGAAACACAAAGTCATAGTTTATGCATGTAGAAAACATCTGGTAGAGGTAGTGGGGCCATGCTATTCTATCACCCTCCATAATAATTACTTGAGACTATGTGCAAGGATTTGATATTGTTTCCCACAGGCCACCAACGTCAAATGTGACAGATTAATTGTTATACCGAAGAATCATAATTCTTGATAATAAAAAAACAGAATAAGGTCAGGCACAAATAAAGCAAACAGTGATTAAGATTGTAGAACGTCTCTATATCTCCATCAAACCAACTTACCAGTGAAATGCATGCAACTGGTATTACTTGGTCTGCTTCCAATACATCAATTATCAAGTCTGCATAAACTGTCGCATCAAGATTGTGTTCAGAAATCTTTAAGATAGGAGGAGATGACAAAGTGAGATTCATATTCATGTCATCATTTGGGTATTTCTTGTACAGTTGAGGAACAATAAATCTCCATCCAGCGGTGTTTAGAAGAGACTGATCTGGTATTTTATCCACAATCCATTGCATAAATTTTGCCTGGCCAAAGAAAGATACAGATATTAAAATCTAAGTCAGGCAATTAAAGGAGATGGCTGTGTACCACACTAATCACATATCTTCACCAAAATTCCAGTTCAGTTCTTCCATGATTACCACCACAAGTTTCGAAAGCTTAAGTCTATCAAATATGAGTTGATTGGATTCAGTACAGATGAAAGTGGGATCATCTGCTCCAACATGATGAGATAGGTTAAATGACACTCAATTACCCTCTTCATGAATTTTTCCTAAATGTCATCAAATACAACAGGTTTAGCCGATAGTCAGTGTCAACATGCTTTTGTCTCTACAGTGTTAACATAGGACTCAGAACACAACAGATAAAATAAAATAGATTCAAAACTTACATCATAATATAAGGCTGAAGCAGAATTGAAAACAGCCTCATCCAGAGAAATTCCGAGCATTTTAGCTGGTTCAGTGCACAAAACTGAAGGCAGTGTATTTTTATAGTAATACATGGGGATTGGAACCGTTTTCCTTGCTGTGAACAGCCCGCTGATGTCAAACCCAACAGAAGAATTACTCAGTGAAGGGTTGTCAACAAAAGTTACATTTATTGAAGCATCATCATCTACAGGAATTTCTTTTGGAAGAGATTGCAGAAACATATCAAGTTTTAAAATCCCTTCTCCAAGATTCTTGGTAATAGCATTTTCCACTGCAGACCCTATTTGCTCTTCAAATGCATCTATCATCCTGACATATGAGAACAGAAGGTATTTTAGACTACATGAGATAATACACTTTGATCCTAAGGATCATCAAAGGTAACTTCATGGAGACTGAGTTTCTCCTGTTCTATACCCTGAACTAATGGGGGGTTGAGGAACCAAAGAAAAGGGCTTTCGCCTCGTAAAGGTCAGGAACTAGACAAGAAGTGTTGACATAGTTATTACCTTCTGCTCAATTTGCTAATTGATAGATTTTGTGAACAAAAGGATGGCCAGGAGCAAAAATGGAGTGTGTTATTTATCTCAAAATATTAGCTGATCTTTGGAATGTACTGGAAGAAGCAAAACATCAGATCTAGAAATAGGTTAATGCTGGCCTATAGTATGCAAAGCGCAAAAATCTCAGCCAGGTGTTAACAGAATATGGAAGCAACAAATTAGATTTGAGATAGCATGGTGCTTCTCGACCAAATGGGAGTTTCCCGTAAAGAAGTGCCTACCCTTGATAGAGCCAAGATGCTCCTCCATCCAATTTTATAGATAGATCTTTTACATAACAACCGCAGTCCATAAGGGAGAGCTTCAGAGTTCCTTCCTGGTTCTTCAGGCCTAATGTAAGCCCCACTTCCATGCCTTCAACCTTACCCAGAAGTAGCACTGATCAATTTCTGTTTGTTATCTAAGCAACAAAATATGAGCAGACAAACACAGAGGAAGCAGACAATTATCCAACTTACATACAAAAACATTACACCTTTTGACATCCATGTACACCTCCAGCTATGTAAAAATTAAAAAAAAAAAGAAGAGCAAGTTTAGGAACAATCATGATTTCAAACATATTAGCCTTGTCAAAATATCTTAACACACTAGCCTCACTGTCGGAGTATTGGTGTACGACATAATCAAACTCGAATTGCATTTAACGCTGTCAACGCTAATCAGGATTAAGCCCCGCTTCAACACATTAAACAAATGGCATTCAACTAAACTTTGCCCTCCCTAAGCTGTATACCTTTCCCAGGTCCAATGAAGTCAAATGAATTAAGAAAAACGACATGATAACTACCAACCTCATTTATACAAGAACACTCAACGAGAACCTCTTACAATAATTCCAATTCATAATCTAATTGCATTCCTTCCATGAGCAATTATTGCAACTCAACACAACATAGCAACTAAAGTCCACCCCTAAACACATCCGCATGGCAGAAAACAAAACCCAATTCAATGCTCTCGAGAAAATCATCAAGTTTGCCCATTAAAAGCTTAAACCTCCCTATAAGCCAAAAAAAAACGAAGCAAAAACCACAGCCCAAAACCAATAAATACTACTCTAATAAGAAAAGAAACTTGTACCTGAACAGAAGCGTGGCCTTTATCAGAAATCTCCACAGGAAAAATCCAAGTATTATATTCATAAGACCAATCCATACTCAAATTACAAGTAGTCCCAGAAGCAATAATTGCAAGGCCAGTATCACCAGGCTTGACATAAGAATTCAATACTTGGAGTTGGTAGATGGTGATGTTGGAAAGGAGCATACGGACATTACCCAAGAAAGGGAATTTAGCAGTTTTAGTAATGTTGGGAAGTTTGAGAGGGATGATTGAAGAGATAGCTTGTGTTATGAGCAAATTCTTGAGGAAATCAAGGCCCTGTTGGGATATGACTATTGTAGTGAAGGCTTCTTGTTCTTGTTGGATTTGTGAGGAGGGAATTAGCAAGAGACAAGTTATTAGAAGAAAGAGGGGAAGGGTTTGTGCCATTTTTGGGCTCCTGATTTCTTCTCTCTTCTTGTCCTTTGTGTTGTGGGGTGAAGGAAGGAAAAGTAATTATTAAATGGAGGATAGGAGGAGTATGGTAGTGGCAATGAGGTGTCGCCGTCGTGTCATTGGCAGCGTGGCATGTTATGTGATAGTTTTGTTTGAAATGGGGTGGATATTGATTTAAAAAATATATTAAAAAATTGTTAGTATATTAAAATAATTTAAAAATATAAAAGTAAATTAATTTAAAATTAATTAATTTAAAATAAATATATATTTTTTAAAAAATATATTTTTAAAGCTCACGTTAAACACTACTACAGTACTACTACTTCTTGAGATTTGCTTTGAGCAATCCCAATTTCATTTTCAGGAATTCCAGTCTTGCTACTAGAAATACCTTGAATATTAACTCATGCTGAATTAGATCGGCATCCCTCGTCACCACAGCAAAACAAACACTTTACAATAAAAAATATATTTAAAAAAAACAACTTAGATAATTCTTATGTTTATATCAAAAATAAATCTTTAAAAATAAATAATATTATTTAATATATCTTTAAATAATAACTTTCAAAATCAATTTCCAATACATTAGAAAACTACCTCTAAAATTTCTTTCATTGCATGATGTCATAAATGCCTATGTCATTCGTTTTATTTAGTTTATAAGTTGTTTGTTAGTATAGCAGTTGTTATCTTTTATTTAAAAATATATTAAAATAATTTTAAAAAATATTTAATATAACATGTTAGAAAAATAAAAAAAAACAAGAGAAATGACATCTTAAAAAATCCAAAACACCAACTTGCTCAACACACTCATGATTTTGAAGACAAATGGCCTTTGAGATTACGATTATATTCTTAGCTATGACTTCAATTTATTTAGGCCACACGCAACAGGTAGTCAAAATGAGCACCCCTTCTTCGTTTTGCTGTGTGTAGCTGTCAGACCGATCTTCTATCAAGGTGTTTGTGATGGGTATTAATAGATAAATAAATAAATATTGTTCATTGAGTAAACTCACTCAATATGAAATAAATTGTCATATTTTTTTATATAAAGTTTCGCTAATTATTCCATGTTCGTCAACAATTCCTATGAATTTTGGCAATTATAAATAAAAAATTATTAGTCTTAATTAAGATTTTAAAAGATAATATAAGTTGGGACTCGTGCAAAATCACGATATATATTGATTAATTAAACACTTCTAAAGTTATGAGGTAAAACATAGTTTTAACCACACCATTGAACAAATATTTAAAGATTATTTTTGTGGTTCAATATATTTTTCAAATAGTTTTTAAAACTACATTTTATATAAAAAATATTAATTTAATGTTTTTAAGTGTTTCTCAATAATTTCATATGTTTATGTTATTTTTTTAAAATAAAACACATCTTAATATATTTAAAATTAAGAAATATTTTTTAAAAGTATTATATGACACATTACTAAGCATATAAATTGGACATATTGAACTTTCAATTATTTACTTTCTCTCTCTCTCAAACTCAATAAAAAATATAGGGTTGCAAACAAAATTATAAATTTTCATGTAATACATGCGTGCATCATACCATCAAACATGTGTCTGTTTAAAAATATGATTGATGTTGTTTCTCAAAGTGTTTTTTATTTATAAATACATCAAAATGATATTTATTTTATTTTAAAAAAATTATTTTTAACATCAAACTAATCTAAAAATACATAAAAAAATTAATTTAAACAAAAAACAAATTCAACATTTATCAAAAACACTTTTTTCCCAAAAAAAAAACCCTCATGAAGTATAAGATGCATGCTTGACATGGAATTCCAAATGTAAAGATAGCAAATGAGTGTCATGGAAATCTGACATCATAATGACAAGGCATTAAAATGCAAGGGATGTGATATATATATATATATATATATGTTTGCGCATGGTTCTATTAAATAAAATAATTTTATTATAATTAGTTTTGTTTGCTCTTATAATTGAAAGATCATTATTTCATTTTTGAAGAAATTGAGCAAACTCAAGCTCTTCCTTCCTTAAAAAAGCTTTTGGACAAAACAGTAGCCTGTGTAATTTTTTTTATTAAATTATAATAATGCTATTAATAAATTTATATATTATTTTTTGTATTTTTTTATATTCTTATAAAGCTTTTTGTACTTTAATTTACTTGAAATTTTAATCTAAGATAGAATTGTGTTAAAAGACTTTTAATAAGATTTTAGCTTGTTAAAACTCACTAATCATGAAATCAAGACATCTCAGTAGAAAATAATTAAAAACAAATGACGAAGTTAATTTCTAATTGATTTAAAATTAAATAATAAAATTTAAAAAAATATAAAAACAACCTGAATTAACTCAACTCATTAGATATCATTAAATTCTCGGATTATAAGACTAAATAACTCAATAGAAAACAAATAAAATAAATCATTAAGGCTAATATTAAATAAATAAATTTAAAAAAAAGCTAATCAAGGATAAACAAAAACTAAGTTAATTGGGTTAATCCGACAAACTTGTAATTTAATAATGAGATTGAGATAATCTAATAAAAATAATAAATGTTTTAAATAAACTTGAAAAAAACACAAAGTGTGTTTTGTTAAAGAGTAATTGTTAATGGGATTTTAGTTTGGAAATATTTTAAAATTACAAATCAGCTATTAACAGCCAATAAGAAAAGAAGAGAAAATAATCGGCTTTGCCAGCCAGACGCAGCCTCCATCAAGGAGAAGAAGAAGAAGAAGAAGAAGAAGAGAACGATGGCTCTGCAGACGGGGGTCTCTACCTCCAAAGTTATCATTCTTGTCGGTGCAGGTATCTCTCTCCCATCCCTCCTTTGCCTTCTCTGATCATAAAAGATTCAACTTTACTCTGGCTTCAATGCTTTTCGGCTGCTTCACGATTATTGACCCAATAAACAATTCAAACTTCTTTCAATCAGCAAGTTCACCCTTATTTGAGATAGCATGGTGCTTCTCGACCAAATGGGAGTTTCCCGTAAAGAAGTGCCTACCCTTGATAGAGCCAAGATGCTCCTCCATCCAATTTTATAGATAGATCTTTTACATAACAGCCGCAGTCCATAAGGGAGAGCTTCAGAGTTCCTTCCTGGTTCTTCAGGCCTAATGTAAGCCCCACTTCCATGCCTTCAACCTTACCCAGAAGTAGCACTGATCAATTTCTGTTTGTTATCTAAGCAACAAAATATGAGCAGACAAACACAGAGGAAGCAGACAATTATCCAACTTACATACAAAAACATTACACCTTTTGACATCCATGTACACCTCCAGCTATGTAAAAATTAAAAAAAAAAAAGAAGAGCAAGTTTAGGAACAATCATGATTTCAAACATATTAGCCTTGTCAAAATATCTTAACACACTAGCCTCACTGTCCGAGTATTGGTGTACGACATAATCAAACTCGAATTGCATTTAACGCTGTCAACGCTAATCAGGATTAAGCCCCGCTTCAACACATTAAACAAATGGCATTCAACTAAACTTTGCCCTCCCTAAGCTGTATACCTTTCCCAGGTCCAATGAAGTCAAATGAATTAAGAAAAACGACATGATAACTACCAACCTCATTTATACAAGAACACTCAACGAGAACCTCTTACAATAATTCCAATTCATAATCTAATTGCATTCCTTCCATGAGCAATTATTGCAACTCAACACAACATAGCAACTAAAGTCCACCCCTAAACACATCCGCATGGCAGAAAACAAAACCCAATTCAATGCTCTCGAGAAAATCATCAAGTTTGCCCATTAACAGCTTAAACCTCCCTATAAGCCAAAAAAAAACGAAGCAAAAACCACAGCCCAAAACCAATAAATACTAATCTAATAAGAAAAGAAACTTGTACCTGAACAGAAGCATGGCCTTTATCAGAAATCTCCACAGGAAAAATCCAAGTATTATATTCATAAGACCAATCCATACTCAAATTACAAGTAGTCCCAGAAGCAATAATTGCAAGGCCAGTATCACCAGGCTTGACATAAGAATTCGATACTTGGAGTTGGTAGATGGTGATGTTGGAAAGTAGCATACGGACATTACCCAAGAAAGGGAATTTAGCAGTTTTAGTAATGTTGGGAAGTTTGAGAGGGATGATTGAAGAGATAGCTTGTGTTATGAGCAAATTCTTGAGGAAATCAAGGCCCTGTTGAGATATGACTACTGTAGTGAAGGCTTCTTGTTCTTGTTGGATTTGTGAGGAGGGAATTAGCAAGAGACAAGTTATTAGAAGAAAGAGGGGAAGGGTTTGTGCCATTTTTGGGCTCCTGATTTCTTCTCTCTTCTTGTCCTTTGTGTTGTGGGGTGATGAAGGAAAAGTAATTATTGAATGGAGGATAGGAGGAGTATGGTAGTGGGCCTAGTGGCAATGAGGTGTCGCCGTCGTGTCATTGGCAGCGTGGCATGTTATGTGATAGTTTTGTTTGAAATGGGGTGGATATTGATTTAAAAAATATATTAAAAAATTATTAGTATATTGAAATAATTTAAAAACATAGAAATAAATTAATTTAAAATTAATTAATTTAAAATAAATATATATATATATATTTTTTAAATATTTTTAAAGCACACGTTAAACACTACTCCTTGAGATTTGCTTTAGACAATCCTAACTTCATCTTCAGAAATTCCAATCTTGCTACTAGAAATATCTTGGTAATCAACTCATACTGAATTGGATCGGTATCCCTCGTCACCACAGCAAAAGAAACACTTTACAATAAAAAACTTAGATAATTTTGTATGTTTATATCAAAAATAAATCGTTAAAAATAAATAAATATTATTTAATATATCTTTAAATAATAACTTTTAAAATCAATTTCCAATACATTAGAAAACTACCTCTAAAATTTCTTTCATTGCATGATGTCATAAATGCCTATGTAATTCGTTTTATTTAGTTTATAAGTTGTTTGTTAGTATAGCAGTTGTTATCTTTTATTTAAAAATATATTAAAATAATTTTAAAAAATTACAAAACAAATAAAAGGTGTGGGATTTTGCACTGTACACACAGACTATATTTACTGTGGATTGTGGCAGTGTACAGACCACTTTGCCCTTAATGAGCCGGCTTCTTTTATTTCTTCTCTCGGGGCATTTTGGTTTCTTCCTTTCTCTTTATTCAATTTATGTCTATCTCTGCTGCATTTGGATGTGAGCAGGGGAGAGAAGCACGAATATTAGATCGGAGGTTTACGGCGAGGGAACGGCTGGCCTTGAGGTCAATGGAGGAGGTGTGGCCACGACGACGCCACTTAACGTTTCTGGATCTTTTAAGGAAGGGCCTAAGAGCTCCTCGAGGAGGCGGACTTCGGTCAGGCCAAGCTTTGATGCCGATAATGAGTTCATGACTTTGCTTCATGGGTCGGATCCGGTTAAGGTGGAGCTTAATCGGCTTGAGAATGAAGGTAGAGGTGTGAATGTAGTTCGATCTACTGCCTTTTGAGCTGGATTAAATTAATTCTGATATTTATTTATTTATTTTGCTGTTTTTGGTGCAGACAAGGATAGAGAGTTGGGAGACGCACAAGCGGAGATCAAGGCGTTGAGGTTATCTGAGAGACTTAGAGAGAAGGCTGTTGAAGAGGTCATTTATCACTCGCTCCCCGTGTTTTGCTCTGTTATTTTAATTTTTTGGTTTCAATTTTTAAAACTTATTTATAAAGGACTGGTTTTGCTGATGAGGTTAATCTGTTTGTTACTTTCATTGCAAGTGTTGCCTCTATTCGAATTTAAATTTGATTTATGTTTGATCATGCTATTATTTTCTTGGTGCAAATGTTAACTTTGAAGTCGGTCGAAGATGACATTTTTTACCCATAAGATCTACTTTATGAATTGTCTGTTTGCTGAGGATTGTCGGGCGGGCGGGGATGGTGGTTTATGGCTTGGTTTCGGGTCGGTCTGAGCCGGCGCTTGATCGTTTCCTTGCGTGGGTTCTCTGCCTCGGTTGGTTGTTCGATTAGGTATGCTCTTGCCCCCTTTTTTGCTTCAATTTCTGGGTTTGCTCGGTTATTTTTTAGTGGGTTCATGGGTTCGGTTTTTTTGCCATTTCTTCCCATCTTCTCCTTCGATTCATGTTTTCTCTGCTCTGGGTGTTCAGTGATTGATTGTAATGGGTTCGTTTTGGTTGGGGGTTTTTTATTTTTCATTGTCGGTGCTTGGGATTGGGTTTGATTGGGTTCGGGTTGCTTGCGTTTTTAATTTTGTGTGTGTTGGGGAGTGGGTTTTTGGTTGAATTGGGTTCGGGTTAGGGTGTCTCTTCGATTTGGAGCTGATTTCATTCTCGGTTTAACTTGGGGCTTGGTTTTGTTGCTCTTGGTTTGGTTTGATTGGGTGTGCATTCGGGTTAATTGCGCCTTCCTTTGTTGCTCTCGGTTTAGAGCCTTAATTAATTAGTAAACTGATCATTGTTTTGTTTTGCATTCCGTCTGATTAGTTAATTGTTGTTTTGCTTTGCTTTGCTTAGTTCGTTTAGGTTTTTCTGTTGCAATTTGGTTTCATTACTTCAACTAATTGTTTTACGTCCTGCCATTTCACATTAATGCATTTCTCAGTGTATTTTGCAGGGCCACATGCTCCTATTTTGGCTTCTTCTCTTTTGGTCCTTGGTTGAGTGGACTGCGCCGCCTTTCTTCATTTGTTAAAGTTATGTGTTATATTTGTTTTTTTGTGCTTTATTCTCCTTTTATGTGCATATTTCCGTTCCCTTTCGTTTGCTCTGGTAGTTTCTTTTTCTTCCATCTTTTCTTCTCAGCCCTGCTTCGAATCTGTTAGGTAATTATATCTAATTCCTTGGTTGTTCTTTGTTGAAGTTCTGGCTTGCTAATTGATACCAGTTGCTGCCAAGGCTTCGTTGCGTCCTTTGTGCTATTCGCTCTACTTTTGAGGTTGGTTTCTTATGGTTTTTTAATATATGCTTGCTGGTTTGTTATGGTGATGTTAAATTTCTGTTATTATGTGTTGTTGCAATTTCCAATTATTAGTTAATATGAATGGGAGTTTAATGCTAGAACAATTTGAAACAACATATTCTTAGTAAAAAAAAAAGAGGGCCCTTTTGTGATGCAATTATGAAAGTTCTAGGTTTGCAATCAGAAGTTTCCAGTTGAAAAGCCTAAAATTACTTTGAAATAATATGCAATTAGGTTGTCATTGAACTTCTTTGCCTAGGTTCCTAGCTTCTACATGTTTATGATTGGGAGGGCCTCTAAAAGATCCCCTTCACACAACTAAAGACACATGATTGCATGTGCTTGCTTTCTGCATGCACACATAGAGTGTTTATGTAAGAGAAAGTGAAAAAAATAAAAATAAAAATAAAATTGATTCAGCCCCTTTGGACACCATGGATTGTGTCCCTTTTAAGTAAAGCTTTGTGATATTGTTCAACAACTCTAAACTAGCAAAATATTCTTCTTGCTGCCTCCATGTGAGCTGATTAAGTTGTGTTTGGTTAGATATAGGATGGTAACATATATATATATAGCTTCAAGTGTTTTTTTTAAATAATAAAATTAGTAAGTAAATTATTTTGAATGTTTCATATTTCTCTTTTAATTTTCTCATTCGTGGTCTGATTAGGTGAAAAAACCTAAGTCCACGTCTATGTTGTTTGATGGTGTCCAGGTGGCTACACCTCTCCTATCTTTTTTTATTATCAGTGATACAAAGATTATGTTTGAAAAGTGTTTATTTCCTAACAGTGTGTAATAATACTAATACTAAGTAACTGAAAATGTCATTAACCACAAGAATATTTGATCTTCCCCTCTCTCTAATTCCATTTCTCAATTATTTCAAACTTATCAAAAATATATCCAGTTTCCACTTCATTAATACATATATTAGGATCTACCTTATCAAAAACTACAGCATTAGGACAACAAAACACATCATGCTTAGAGTGTCAATACTGCTGTAAACATGGTGCATATATATTTTAAAATAAATATGTTTCCTTTCATGGAAGAAAACCATTTGCTAGGAGAATTTGTTAAAAATGGTTCAGGCTAGCATCAAAACTTTATTAATCAACGTTGTCAAATGGATAAGAACATAGTTTTGTTGTTTGGAAATTTACTTATGGTCATAATGCTTTTGAATGATTGCTACGAGTGTGACATTGCTGTTTTTTTAAACATATAGGATAAAAAGATATAACTAAGAAATTTATAAAACATTGAGGTTCTAAATAACTTGAATCAACAGGAAAATGGGCTCCTGAATTTTGTTTCAACTTCTACTTTCTTTTATTATCTTTATAAACATAAAGTCTCAACAAGCTCTAGGTAATTAGACTATTAATTGAATTGCAAGATATTGAGCATCTTTTTGCATCATTTCAAAAACTCCGAACATGCTTTAGGTAGTTAGACTATTGATTAAATCTGAATTTAAACTGATTTTTCAAGGATGCTTTAAATGAAACATCTGAAGTGTGCTTGATTGCTTTAGTTAAAGAAACTAAAATCACTTTATTTATGCAATGAAACTTGGTTGCTTATTGTGTTTTTCAATATGGAATAGTTCCTCATTATTACACATGCTCTTTTTATGTTGAAAAGCATTGAGATTATCCTTATAATTTCATGATTTTAAAACTTTGACAATTGCTTATTAAAACGACAGCATTAGAACAAGAAGAAACATCATGCTTAGAGTGTCAATGCTGTTGTAAACATGGTGCATATATATTTTAAACTGATTAGATAGTTAGACTATTGATTAAATCTGAATTTTAACTGATTTTTCTAGGATGCTTTAAATGAAACATCTGAAGTGTGCTTGATTGCTTTAGTTAAAGAAACTATAATCACTTTATTTATGCAATGAATCTTGGTTTGCTTATTGTGTTTTTCAATATGGAATAGTTCCTCATTATTACACATGCTCTTTTTATGTTGAAAAGCATTGAGATTATCCTTATAATTTCATGATTTTAAAACTTTGACAATTGCTTATTAAAACGACAGCATTAGAACAAGAAGAAACATCATGCTTAGAGTGTCAATGCTGCTGTAAACATGGTGCATATATATTTTAAAATATAGATGTTTCCTTTCATGGAAGAAAACCATTTGCTAGGAGAATTTGTTTAAAGGGGTTCAGCCTAGCATTAAAACTTTATTAATCAACGTTGTCAAATGGATAAGAACATAGTTTTGTTGCTTGGAAATTTAGTTATGGCCATATTGCTTTTGAGTTATTGCTGCGAGTGTTACATTGCTATTTTTTTATACTTATAGGATAAAAAGATATTACTAAGAAATTTATAGAACATTGAGGTTCTAAATAACTTGAATCAACAGGAAAATGGGCTGCTGAATTTAGTTTGAACTTCTACTTTCTTTTATTATCTTTATAAACATAACCTTTTTTAGGTTTCTTCTCCTTTTATCTTCATTTTTCTGTTCCCTTTCGTTTTGTATGGTACTTTCTTTTTCTTCCGTCTTTTCTTTTCAGCCCTGCTTCGAATCTGTTAGGTCTTTAATTCTAATTCCTTGGCTGTTATTTGTTGAAGTTCTGGCTTGCTAATTGTCACCAGTTGCTGCCAAGGCTTCATTGCGTTCTTTGTGTTGTTCGCCCTACTTTTGAGGTTGGTTGTTTATGGTTTTTTGATATTTGCTTGCTGATTTGTTGTTTGTTTTTCTTTTCTTACCACTCATAATAATCATTGATTGCAATTGCCATTGTTTTTTCACCTTCGATTGATGGCATTTGATAGTGACAAAAAATAACTTTTGTTTGCACCACACTTTGATATGCCACAAAAAAACACTTGCATTACAGTCTTTGTCCATACTTTCATCCAAGTTAACCCAAAATCTCATGCTTATGTTGGCCACAAATGGTAGGGATTTCTAAATCTTTAAAGAAACAATCATGAGAAAAATCATGCAAAGAAGTTAAGGATGAGTAGTTCGTTTAAAAGAGAGGATTTAGAATTTAAAGGAAAGATGAGACAATAAAAGTATTCTAGACAGGATGAGAAGTTGGGTTAGACAGGAAATGGAGGTCTTGCAGCTTAGGATATTTTCATGATTTTCCTTGGATAATTTAAATTAAGCATCTAGAGTTTGCTAGATTGCTTGAGTTAAATACAATAACATTACTTTATTTATGCAAACAAACTTTGTTGCTTATTGTGTTTATCAATATGGAATAGTTCCCCATCATTGCACAGCTCTTTTATATGTTTAAAAGCATTGAGATTGTCCCTCAAACTTTAGGGTTGTAAGAGAAAGTTGGGATTATGAATTTTGTCAAAACTGACCTTCTACTTTCTTTTATTATCTTTTTAAATATCATCTCTCAACAAGCTCTATGTAATTAGACTATTACTTGAATTGCATGATATTGAAAATCTTTCTATGTCATTTCACAATTTAATTGGTTGCATGTTACAATTTAGACTGTCATAATGGATAAACATAAAAAAAAACCTTGAACATGCTGTAGGTAATTAGACTATTGATTCAACCACATGATATTGAAAATCTTATATTGTTTCAAAAGTCAATTCATTGCATCTTAAAATTTAGGTTGTCATCAAGAATAAACGCTACATCTGCAACTCAAATTATGATCATGGTTGTCATTATAATACACTAGCTCGGGTTCGATAAATGTTCATTATTTTGATTCATCTCTGTTTAGGAGATGTGATAGCTCTACATTTGCTTTAACTGCATAAGTTCAACAAGCTAATTCAAGATGCATAATGCAATCAAAGTTAATTCAAGATGTATAATGCAATCACTACATATGCTATATGATTGACTGTTTAACTAGGTTATGCATTGAATTGATTTCGTTTCTATTGCTAAACTTACTTGAAAATGCATAATACAACCAATATATATGCTATATAATTAGCCGTATAACTGGATTATGCATTTGATTAGTTTTGAATAATGCTGGTGCTTTTTTTGAAATTGATGTTTCTTTTTCTTATAGTTACATACTGGTGGTATTTTTGCTTCTACTATTGACATTGTTGCCTAGATTGTTTTTATTATTGTTAAGATTGCGTATTAGTTGTTTTACTAGATCTTATCCAACGCAATATGTTTGAATATATAATTACAGTGCTCATAGTAAAATTCACTTTCATTTTGGAAAACAATGATAGTGTTCATAGCTTAACATACACTATTAGGTTCTAATTCTAGGAATTTGGTTCTTTTGATATTGCATTGGTGATATGTTTATGTCAACCCTAGGTTATGCATTTGGTTAATTTCATTTCTGTTCGTTAACTTACTTTAAAAGGTATAACACAATCAATATATATGCTATATCATTAGCTGTCTAACTTGATTATACATTCGATTGATTTTAATGTTTTTTCGATCTCAGTTCTGAGTTATTTCTATCATTATCCTTGCTGCTTTCTATGCTTCTTTGTTTTCATTTTCTTCCGTTTTTTCTTTCGGTTCTTGACTTCTGGTGATGTTCTCTTCGTGTTCCAGCCAAGCTAGCGCTTGAAAGCTGTTGTTTTTGTTGTGTTTGTGGTGATTTTTTTAAGCTTTCTTTGCTATTGTTTTAAGCTATCCATTGCGCGCTTTCTTGCATGCTTCTTATGGTTCTCTTTGTATCTTTGTCATTCATTTTTACCTGCGAATGGCTGCCTGGCTGTTCGGCTTGAGTTTGTTTGCATTTGTTAAATATGAGACCATTAAGTTTTTCAGCTGAAATTTTGATTTTTGTTTTCTTAATGCTTTCCTTGGTTGTTGTTTTTTTATTTTTCTTTCGTAAATAGTGCTCATTGTTTGTTTACTTGCTATATGAGTGTGAGTTTTTGGCTACTATTTTCATGCTCTTTGCATGCTTGGTCTATGTTTTTCCTAGCATAGCCTAGATTGCTCTTTATATTCTTTTGTTTTCTTTTTCATTCATTTCTTCTCTCGGTTCTTTGCTTTTCGTCATGTCCTATTGATATGCTTTGTTTTTTGAAGATGGTCCACCTAAGATGGAAATTAGGAGCTAATGTTTGAATTGTGTTTGCTGTGGTTTTTCCCTGCTTTTGTCTTGCTCTTTGTGTGTTTCCATTTGACACTTGCTTTCATGTTTTCTGTACTTTCTTTGGGGGTTTTTGACTTGCATTTTCTCCTGTTAATAGCTGATTGTTAGCGTTGGGTTTGCTACTGTATTTTTGACATTGGGGCCATTCAATTTTTCACCCAGGAATATGCATGTATGTGCTGTTACGGTGTGCTTCTGTTATTTCGTTATAAGCTACTCAAAATGGTTCTCAAAGGCCGCAAGCATTGTGTTAGTTCTTCAGTCATTTTTATTGCTGTTTGGTTTGCTTCATTTTCTGCTATTCATTGTTTTCGTCTAAATGTTTATGTTGGATCTACTTGAGTTGTTTTATTTTTCGTCCCATTCGCTTTCTCCAATTACATATGTGTATGTGTGTTTTATATTGTTGTTTATTTGTTGTGTTGGTATGGTACAAATAAACATTGTTGCATTCAATTAGTCTTGAATATTGTTGCTACTGATTTTACTGTTGATGTTTGTTTTCTTTATAGTTACTCTCTGATGGTATTTTTTCTTCTACTGCTATTGTTATTGCCTAGATTGTTTCTATTATTGTTGAGGTTAATGTTGTTAAAATTGTTGAGATTTTCATTTGGGACTATACATCCAGGTGTTCCCTTGCTATAATTTGGCATGATAGTTTTCCATTAATCCAATTTTTTCCCCGATAATAGCATTCTCTTCCTTTTTTTCTTTTTTTTAATGTCTGCAATGATTTTTGCAACATATGGTGTTAGTTTTTAACTGTTTCTTTGCTGATTTGCCGCATATGTTCTGAATTTTCTATGTTAATAGCTGGTTTTTTCATGCGGTTCTTCCATAATATTTGCTTAAATTCTCTATTAGATGACTTCATTTCTTCATCATTTCATTTATCACCTTGCGATTTTTATTTTTTTCAGGAAGATTAACAACAAAATAAGATGTCTCATTTGAAAGAGGGGTTTTCACTTCGTTCTGCACTTCAACATCCCTCTATTTTGAACTGATGTACAAATTATATAGTTAATGCTCTTTTGTCATCTTTTGTGACACTGCATACATTCCAAAAGATGTAACCTATGTTTGCGGAACAAACTCTTTTATATTATGGTTCTTAACTTTTTATACAGGCTATATTATAAGTTTATTGTTATTGATTTAATTATATAATATTATATACACAGCAATGCCCGCGGCAGCGCGCGGGCAATATAGCTATTATTTAATATAACATGTTAGAAAAATTAAAAAAAAAACAAGAGAAATGACATCTTAAAAAATCCAAAACACCAACTTGCTCAACACACTCATGATTTTGAAGACAAATGGCCTTTGAGATTACGATTATGTTCTTAGCTATGACTTCAATTTATTTAGGCCACACGCAATAGGTAGTCAAAATGAGCACCCCTTCTTCGTTTTGCTCTGTAGCTGTCAGACCGATCTTCTATCACGGTGTTTGTGATGGGTATTAATAGATAAATAAATAAATAAATAAATAAATATTGTTCATTGAGTAAACTCACTCAATATGAAATAAATTGTCATTTTTTTTTATAAAGTTTCGCTAATTATGCCATGCTCGTCAACAATTCCTATGAATTTTGGCAATTATAAATAAAAAATGATTTTAGTCTTAATTAAGATTTTAAAAGATAATTTAAGTTGGGATTCGTGAAAAATCAAGATATATATATTGATTAATTAAACACTTCTAAAGTTATGAGGTAAAACATAGTTTTAATCACACCATTGAACAAATATTTAAAGATTATTTTTGTGGTTCAATATATTTTTCAAATAGTTTTTAAAACTATTTTTATATAAAAAATATTAATTTAATGTTTTTAAGTGTTTCTCGGTAATTTCATATGTTTATTTTATTTCTTAAAAATAAAACACATCTTAATTTTTTTTAAATTAAGAAATATTTTTTAAAAGTATCATATGACACATTACTAAGCACATAAATTGGACATATTGAACTTTCAATTATTTACTTTCTCTCTCTCTCTCTCTCAAACTCAATAAAAAATAAAAAGGTTGTAAACAAACGTATAAATTTTCATGTAATATATGGCATGCATCATACCATCAAACATGTGTCTGTTTAAAAATATGATTGAAATTGTTTTTTAAAGTGCTTTTAAATAGATCAAAATGATATTTGTTTTATTTTTAAAAAAATATTTTTTACATCAAACTAATCTAAAAATACATTAAAAAAATTAATTTAAACAAAAAACAAAATCAACATTTCTCAAAAACACTTCCCCCAAAAAAAAAAACCCTCATGAAATATAAGATGCATGCTTGACATGGAATTCTAAATGTTAAGATGGCAAATGAGTGTCATGGAAATCTGACATCATAATGACAAGGCATTAAAATGCAAGGGGATGTGTGTGTGTTGTGTGTGTGTGTATTACCAAAAACATAATAGCCGTGGTGATTTTACTGTGCGGAACACTGTACACTTTCTCACAATTCACTGTGGATTGTGGCAGTGTCGTGACGAAATTGGGCTTGGTGATCAGGCGTGTTTTGTTTATTTTATGGGAGTATTTTCGGTTTTTGGCTTCTTTTTTTCAAACAGCCGTAATGTGCACAGTGTAGTCATGATTCAACCCCTCGGAAACGACAAAATAGTGCACAGGGACGAGGGGCTCCGTCGTCTTTTCGCACCTTCAGTGCACAGTGCACAGGGACGAGGGGCTCCGTCGGCTTTTCACACCTTCAGTGCACAGTGCACAGAATAAAAAAGCCCTCGGTAATGACAAAACATTGCACAGTGAACGGGGACACGGGCGTCCTTTCCCCCTCGGTTTTTTCGTGAATCTCGGTTGGGTCAGGGGTGCATTGGTAATTAGCCTATTTTTTTATTATATTTCCGTCTGAACGGCTGACGCGTCGTCAGGACGCGACAACGGTGCTCAACGCCAACGCGCCCTTTAGGCGGCGCGTGCGGTGCCATACGGCGGCCAAAATTTTCCCCTCACCGGTGAATACGGTGCGCCTACAGGTGCTCTGTTTGCCGTCGCGGCGCGTTCCAATCATAGATGCCCGTGTAAGCGGCGGCGGGCGGTTTTTGGTCGGCTGTCGCTTTTCTCTCTCCTGCCGACGCAAAGTCAGCTCCGGTCCCTCATGTTTGTGATAAGTTAATTTCGGTCCCTTAGGTTTTGATTTCGTTTTGTTATTATTGATTTATTTAAATTAAGGTTTTATTGTGTTCAATTGTGCCCTTCAATTAAAATTGATTATATAAGCAGTTTTTAATTCAGTCCTTATACTTTGAATTTTTGATTTATTGTTGATTCCTTCAATTTTTCCGGTATGAAAGTTTTGCTTTCTTTAATTTGGTCCTCCAATTGCAATTGGCAATATATACAAAGTTTGATTTCAGTCCCTCTTCTTCTAATTTTTTTATAGGATGACAACATTTGATCATTATTTTTTTTTGTCCTCCAATTATTGTTTTTTTTCAATTTTATCCTTCAATTGGAATTAATTTTATATATGTCATTTTTCATTTTGGTCCTTGTTCTTTTAATTTTCTATTTGATATTAATTCATATGTTCTTTTTTTAATGTTTATTTTTTATTGGTATTTATGCATCTATGCTTTTAGTTTTTGTCCTCAGTGTAATTTTTGTCCATGTATATATAAGTGTATTTAACACAATAATAATAATAATAATAATTTTTCTCTCTTACTCTTTTGTTTTTTTTTTCCTCCCGATAATTTGATAATATTTTTTTTTGCTAGTGATAACAATGATATTTTTTTTTCTTTTTTGTTAAAGTTTCTGGGATATTTTTAGTCTTTCATTTATTTTTGTTTCTTTCATTATTAACATAATAATAATAATAATAATAATAACAACAACAACAATAATAATTATAATATTATTAATAATAATAATAATAATAATAATTTAATTGTTTTTCTTGCTTACTCTTTTGTTAATGTTTTTTTCCCTCCGGATAATTTGATAATTTTTATTGTTTTGCCAGTAATAGCAATGATAGTTTTTTCTTTTTCTTTTTTTAATCTTTTGTTAAAGTTTCTAGGATATTTTCAGTCTTTCGTTTATTTTCGTTTTTTTCATTATTAACATAATAATAATAATAATAATAATAATAATAATAATAATAATAATAATAATTTAATTGTTTCTCTTGCTTAATCTTTTTTTAATGTTTTTGAGTGTTTTTTTTCAGGATAATTTAATAATTTTTATTGTTTGAATAGTAAAAGCAATTGTAATTTTAGATTTTAAGGCTTTGATTTTGCTATTGTGATAATAGGGTGTGTTGAGCTATTTTATTATATTAAATTTTGCATATATAAATATTATATTTGAATTTTGATCCAGCAAATCCTATAAAAATTGTTCGCTTAACCCGCAACGTTTAACATATATTTTTTAAAATTTTCTGATTAAATGATTTTTTTAGCTATTAATTTTTATTTCTGTTTTATCATCTATAATATTTTTTTTATTTTTTTCCTTTCATCACTAACATAATAATAATAATAATAATAATAATAATAATAATAATTTAATTATTTGCACAATAATGATTTCAGTAATTATTTTTTTTCCCTGATAAAAATATTTTGCTCTTTTTTCTAATGTTAGTTCGCACTCTTTTGTGATCGTTTATGACACAATACCTATATTCTAAAAGATATAATCTATGCTTGCGTAACAAACTCAACTCAAAATTTTATACATTTTATCTCCTAATCTATAACTTTTATTTACTTATATTATATAAATTTATCGTTATAGATTTAATTATGTTAAATTATATACACAAGAATACCCGCGGCAACGCGCGGGGGCAATTAGCTAGTATATATATATGTTTGGGCATGGTTCTATTAAATAAAATAATTTTATTATAATTAGTTTTGTTAGCTCTTATAATTGAAAGATCATCATTTCATTTTTGAAGAAATTGAGCAAACTCAAGCTCTTCCTTCCTTAAAAAAGCTTTTGGACAAAACAGTAGCCTGTGTATTTTTTTTTAAATTATAATAATGCTATTAATATATATATATATATATATATTATTTTTTGTATTTTTTTATATTCTTATAAAGCTTTTTTGTACTTTAATTTACTTGAAATTTTAATCTAAGATAGAATTGTGTTAAAAGACTCTTAATAAGATTTTAGTTTGTTAAGACTCATGATCATAAAATCAAGATATCTCTGTAGAAAATAATTAAAAGCAAATTATGAAGTTAATTTCTAATTGATTTAAAGTTGAATAATAAAATTAAAAAATATAAAAAAACAACTTGAATTAACTCATTAGGTATCATTAAATTCCGGGATTATAAGAATTAAATAATTCAATAGAAAACAAATAAAATAAGTCATGAAGGCTAATATTAAATAAATAAATTTTAAAAAAGCTAATTAAGGATAAAAAAACTAAGTTAAATGAGTTAATCTGACAAACTTGTAATTTAATAATGAGATTGAGATAATCTAATAAAAATAATAAATGTTTTAAATAAACTTGAAAAAAACACAAAGTGTGTTTTGTTAAAGAGTAATTGTTAATGGGATTTTAGTTTGGAAATATTTTAAAATTACAAATCAGCTATTAACAGCCAATAAGAAAAGAAGAGAAAATAATCGGCTTTGCCAGCCAGACGCAGCCTCCATCAAGGAGAAGAAGAAGAAGAAGAAGAAGAAGAAGAAGAGAACGATGGCTCTGCAGACTGGGGTCTCTACCTCCAAAGTTATCATTCTTGTCGGTGCAGGTATCTCTCTCCCATCCCTCCTTTGCCTTCTCTGATCATAAAAGATTCAACTTTACTCTGGCTTCAATGCTTTTCGGCTGCTTCACGATTATTGACCCAATAAACAATTCAAACTTCTTTCAATCAGCAATTTCACCCTTATATTTTTCCGCTTTAGAAATGTAAAATTTCATGTAAATTGAATTGATAAGGTTTTATTTTTTCCGTTTCTTGTCTGGTTGCAAAAGATTATGAATTATTTCTTCTATGGAATTGTAAACTTATTTGATTTTAGCTTATCAAACTGTTTTCTTGTTCGTATGTATGCTTTTACAGTCTTGTCTCTGTGTTTTTTTGTGTTAGGTTTGACTAGTTCGATCATTTTGAAAAATGGACGATTGCCTGAACTCATTGGGCAGCTTCAAGAATTACTCAAGGTTGTTGACGAAGTTGAGATCGCTCCTTACAAATACGACACTGCTCTTCTTGCTGCTCAGGTTCGGCAATTTTTTTTATATTATTATTTATTTATAAGAAAGGGGTACTCGAAGAAGAGCATAACCCAAAGGAAGAAAAAAATAACTTCTTGTTTTGATACATGAAGCGAAAAACACATTTAAGCATATTTCAGTGCATCTAAAAAGATTCAGAGTTGGACTGTAAATAATGGACCCTGATGCAATGTCTGTTTAAATAGATGCAAATTTGCATGTGCGATTTTGGATTATCAGTTGAAAGAACTTATTTCTTCCTTAGTTTAGGGCAGCTAGTTTTGAGAACCTGGGTGAAATCATCTAACGGAGGACATCCTAGTGCCCCCGAACTTTTATTCCAAGAATTGAATTGAAGGGGACTTTCTTCCTAGAATCAGAATATGGAAAGTAAAGTCTTCATAAATGTAGGGTAATTGAAGTGCATTCGAGGTGTGATAGACTGATTCCCATGCATGCTGTCATTCGTGTGAGTTTTGGGAAGGTTTCTGAATCTTCTTAGGTGCACTGGTATCTAAAAGAGGGGATATTAGCGTGTGGAACAGGAACTGGTTATATCTCTAAGGGAGTCAGGGTATTTGGCAACTGTTAGCAATCTATCGTATATCTATTTGGATTGGCTGTATTTTTTGATGTATTCTCATGTGTCTCTGTAGATTCGTCAATTGGCACAAGAGATTAAGGAGTTGAGCTTATCCAGTCCTGTAACCATCTATAATGGAAATTCTGTCTCTAATGGTAAGTACACCAAATTGTTTTTAAGACTGTAAAAGTAATTTCCATACTTTTCTTGAAGAGTAATAGATTCTTAGTAGTCTAGTGTTTGCTATGTCCTTCATTTTTATGTTCTTATTGTGTTCTGAGTTGAAATTTATCTCTCCTTGATCTACTATTGATACTTATATGCTGATAGATAACCAAGCTTCCAATGGGCTTGAAGTTGATTAAAAGTGCATCAAAATTTCTAATTTTTGGTCCATCTCTAACCAGTCAGTGTGCAAAACTCTGGGTTAACGTTTCAGGAATCTGATAAGCATGCATTGCTTTTATTTGAAGGTTTAATCACTTGACTTTACCGTGAGATGCAGTGTATTTACTTATTTTGAAGGACATGTGTGGATCAACTATATGCAGAAAAACCAAGTGGCTTGCTAATAGGACATTTCTCTCTTCCTTGATCAGTCCCCTTCTCTCCCCTGAAGGAAAGGGAAAGGAAGAGAAAGGGATAAATGCTATCCATAAGTCTTATTTGGAATGACTTAAGAAATAATCAGCCAATTTTAAATTTTTACTGCAATTATTTCAGATTAGAGCATGACATAAGTTAATCCATTTGAGATATCCAAGTCAATCATGAGAAAGCTTTCAGATTGTTTCTTGAATGAGTCCTAAACAAGGACTAGATTACTTGTAAGGTCAAATTATAATAGAATCTCCTCTAAACATTTTCTTTTCCTGATGTCAAAAGGCATTCAGGTTCAGTTACTGTGTTTGCATTTTTTGTGAGTGCATAGTTCTTTTAGATATTTTTGCAACATCTTGCAACATTTCTATTTTGGATGTCTAGATGGAAGAGTAGAATATGCAATGATGCTCATAAATTTTCTTGTGTGCACAGGGAATTTTTCTTCTTACCTAGTGCCAGCTGCTGCACTTGGAGCAATGGGATATTGTTACATTTGGTGGAAGGCAAGATTCTTAATGCTTAAAGTGAAAACAATTTCTAATCCCAAATGACAATGGTATTGCATCTGTTAGCATATTGTCCTCTTGCTGATTAATGGGTGGATGCATCATCTGTTTCCTTTGTGGTGCAGGGCTGGTCATTCTCAGATGTAATGTTCGTAACAAAGCAAAATATGGCAAATGCTGTTGCATCCGTGTCAAAACAATTGGAGAACGTATCTGAAACACTGGCTGTAAGTAGGGTGACTTGTTCTTTCCAACAAGTCTTATGTCTTAGATAGCAACTCTATGTTTTGGATTCTTTGCCGTATTCTTAATTCTCTTTGACTGTCAACATGTGCAGTCAACAAAAAGACATCTGTCTAAAAGGCTGGGAAATTTGGACTGGAAGATTGAGGAGCAGATCGAAACATCTAAGCTCATTGCCAATGATGTACGTTCAGTGTTCTCCTTTTACAATTGATAGATATTAATCATTTGTTTCTCTTTCTTTTCCTTTTCTTCCATGCCTAGGGCATAAGGTATGCTTGGCTATGTACAAGCCAAGCTAAGGTAACCAACACTTACCAAATCCAGCTCAGCTTGTGAAAATATGTACAACAGTAGGAACATCAGCTTGAACTTGATTGAGCTACCTAGTGAACCTGATTCTGAACAGAAAGGCAACTTGATTTAGATCAGAAAAGAGAAGGGAAAAGCAGAACAGTACAGAAGAGGGGCATTTAAGTCAATTCAGAAAATGAAAAATGATGTGCAGAACATGTTAGATTTGAGAATGAGGTGAAACCAAAGGTTACAACTTGCAACAGCTTGACTGTTTAGAACAAGGGTGGGATTTGGAAACCATGTAATATATAAGCGGCCATTAATAGGTTTCCCTATTTTATTTCTTTTTTGTGTAGCTTAAATAGTTCACCTCTCTCTATTCTTTGCCTGTCGTCAATTTGGATTTTAATTTATACTGTGCATCTGATTCTGTTTCTTATGAATTCCACACCCGCATCTGCACACAAATGAATATGCTCAGAGTAGATATTATTTGAGCTATAAATCAACTCATATCAAGATAGACATGTATTTCAGCTATGGTTTTACTTGCATGCAGGTAGATGAGATGAAATCAAACCTTTCCCAAATTGGATATGATGTTGAATCAATCCATGAAATGATATCTGGGCTGGTGAGTTGCAATGCTTGTTATAGCCTAAAATTTATTTCTTATTGAAGGAAGCCTTTGTTGATTCCTGATATCCCAAGACTCTGAACAGGAAGGGAAGCTTGAACTTCTCGAAAGCAAACAGGATGCAACAAACTCTGGTCTATGGTATCTATGTCAATTTACTGGAGGCCTTAAAGACGGGCTTGGCACTAAAGCTTATCAGGTCTGGTATCCACCTGCTGCAATTTTACCTCCTTTCCAATTCTAATAATCTTAGGTTATGGACGTTTTGCCAAGTCCCCCCCCCCCCCCCCCCCCCCCCCCCCCCTCAAAGCCAGCAACGCCCCCCTGCCCCTGCCCCCCCAAAAAAAAATCTCTTGCCAACCACCTAGATAATGCACAAGTTGTGACCCTGCTCTATTCTATGGACTGATTCTGGTCTTACCTTCTCAGATTTTGTATTTAGTTACTAATTGAACTATTTTACCTTGGAATTCTGGTAGGATGTTGGTGCTAAGCTAGCAAATCATTCAGCTATGGCATATGAAGAAAGGCGTCCAAAGGTATGTTAAGTCACTTTCTTCATTGTATTCATAATTCCATTTTCCATAACATGGTCCAACGTATCTTTTCAGGGTCTTCAATTTATTGCTGAAACTAAAGAGTCGGATATGGTTGAGAAACCAGTAGAAAATGAAAAGAAAAACGATCTTGATACCTTCTCTAGTGAAAAAGCAGCAAGAACTTTGAAAATACACAGGTCATATCCAGGCGGGTTTTCTTTGACCCGAGACATCTTGGGTTCTGGCATATAAAACTTTTGTTATCTTCTGGATATAATTGATTTTTTAAGCAGGCATCCTTTCTACGGATTCCATAGGGTGCATGGTTCTTAAGATTGACTTGTTCGATTCTGCATTCTAGATTTGGGTTGGTCAACTGTATTCTTCCTTTCCTTTCCAGGAAAGCATAAAATAATTGTATTTTTCTTTTGTAACATCTTGTCAATGCAATACTACGTTTAGAAATAAAGCACAAGCATTTTGGGTGCTGTTTGTCAATCCCCAGCATTTAGGACTTTTGGACTAAAAAGTTATAAGACAAGCTGCCATTTATTTAGTTCTTGAAGAAGATTAAAAGTCTTAGAAAGGCTCTTATCACATTTTAATTTACCTAAAATAAACCATTCCATATATTTTATTTTTTAATATAGCAGGATTAAAAAATATATAAAATGGGAAAATAGATTTATATATATATATATAAAGAGAAATTGCAAATCCTGAAATGCAAACCATTGCATGCATGGGGGAAATAAAAGAATTACAAATATTAAAAGCAATTTTCTACATCCTAAATTAAGCGACGTTTATCATTACGATCGGATCTCAAGAAAAGTCGAACAATTCAAATTCAAATAGTATGGAAAATGTTACAAGCTCAAATATCCAAGACATCAATGGCAGCTTCGAGTGACCCTTCACCATTGCCGACACATCAAAAAGATGTTTTTGATGACCAGAGGCAATGCACCCTAATAGCTTTTATTAATTTTATTTTTAAGCAAGTTTGATCAAAACATGAAATAGCTCTCAATAAACTAGGTAATAACAAAAAAACTATTGTGAAAGGACAAAAAGTCCTTAGCTGGATGACCTTTGTTTTTGTTTCCAACTGTAAGTGTCTTTTCATTGCATTAAAAAAAAAAAAACATAAATGTCATTAATCAACAACTTTACCTTAGGGTTCATATATTTTATCAAGAAAAGTGAAAAAAAAGGATATATTTCTAGATTTTTTTATAGAATAATGCCAAGATTTTTTTATAGAATAATGCCAACTTACCAAATTTGAGTTTATTAAATATTAGCTTTAAATGACAACCGATTTAGATACTGTTTGTTTCTGTGGTTGTACCTCCGTTTGCTCAAAATTTGATTTTATTTTATTTTAAATGAATTTTTTTTGGTATTTTTAAATCATTAAATGTGCTGATATCAAAAATGATTTTAAAAAAATAAAAAAATATAATTTTAATATATTTTTAAATAAAAAATACTTTTAAAAACAACCACAGTCACCGTCCAAACAATCAATTACTTTCTTTTACAAAAGTAATTGCGACAAAATTAGACACAATCGCGCTTTTAAAAACCAAACCTTCTTGTACATTGACCAGCCCATCAATATGGGTCAGAGTTGGCTGATTTGGGCCTCCAAGTTGAACCGACATAAATAGGGTGTATAAATTAGAAAGGTTTAGGTCAGGAGAAAGCTAAGAAAGAATCCACTGATTGATTTTCTTTTTCCATCCATCAGCTTCGTCTCTCCTCTTTCACCTCAGCACCACAGCCCAGGTATTGATCGTCTTTTATCTCCCCCTTTTTTTATTTTATCATTTGACTTTATTCAACTAAAGCGCAGCCGATTTTAGTTTTTTTCTTTTGCTGTTAATCTCCCACTACTATCACGCTCTTGAATTTATATTTTTTCTCTTGATTTCCAGGTTTTCAAATCTGCTTTGTCGTTTTCCCGACTGCCCTTGATTCTAGTTTTCGATGGCCTTTTAGTTTTCTTCGTTTCATTCCTGTTCAGTTTTTGTTTTTTAATGATTTAGGGAAAAAAATCATTTTAAAAATAAAGTAAGATTTAGGTTTTCGATTCATGTTTTTGGCCAATTATTAGATAACTGATTGAGTATCTGTTAATGGTGTGTGGGAAACAGAATCCGAAACCATGCCAAAGAACAAGGGAAAGGGAGGAAAGAATAGGAAGAGAGGAAAGAACGAAGCTGATGACGAGAAGCGTGAGCTTATTTTTAAGGAAGATGGGCAGGAGTATGCCCAAGTTCTTCGCATGCTCGGAAATGGTCGTTGTGAAGCTATGTGTATTGATGGGACCAAGCGTCTTTGCCATATTCGAGGGAAGATGCACAAGAAGGTCTGGATTGCTGCTGGTGATATAATTCTCGTTGGCCTCCGCGACTATCAGGATGACAAGGCAGATGTTATATTGAAGTACATGCCCGATGAAGCCAGGCTTCTGAAGGCCTACGGCGAGCTTCCAGAGAATACACGTCTCAATGAAGGTATTGCTGGAGGTCTTGATGAGGAAGATGATGGCGCTGGTGATGATTATATTGAGTTTGAGGACGAAGATATTGACAAGATCTAGTTTTGTCTTCTTTTTTATTCTTACTATTAAGTGACAGTGAGTGCTGATAATGAAATGCCATGACTAGAAATGTGCATTATAAACTTGAATTTGATGTGTTAAACTCGTTATAATTCTCATGTAATGCCTATTTGTATCACTTTTAATATTTCCCATGTATCCTCTTATCTTGTGCTGTTTGTGCCGATGCTTGTGAACAACCAGTGCTTCATATTGTGTTTGGCCAATGTTTCGTCCATGGCGTTTGTATGGAGAGGGAGGAATGCTGCCCTGCTTTTCATTTCGTATTTGCAGGGTGCAAAATTTAATTGTGTAATCAGAGGTTGCTAGTCAGTTTTTTCTTCGGATTATGGGATAGGATGGGGAACTTCGCTAACAAACAAGGTAACTTGTTAGGGTTCTGATTGTATTTACTCTTCCAGGGCTTCGATTTGTTGGCAGTGCTTCTGCTATGTTATTTATCCCCAAGGGGACTAGAAAGGAGAGCATGTTTTGGGAATCATTAATATTTGATGACATGATCGTTCTGTAGACAGCAATTGGTTTCCAAAATACTAGGTCACACCTTTTCTTTTGCTCGTCCAAATTTAGAATTCATTTTTTTTTATGCTAAGAAACCCATCCGCTGAAAGTTTGATTAGTGAAATCCTAGCAAATCCCTAGTTATTCGAAACCAGGAATGCATGTTCTAACTCGAAACCAGGAATGCATGTTCTAACTTGAACTTCTGTGTATATTATAAATTTTTTTACAATAATACCACGTTCGTGAACCCAAATTTAGAATACACGTGCGTTGCTGATGCAAATGGAGGCTCTATTTGACTTTCTTTGGTTTCCTTGGGATAGAATGAACATCCATGTTCTGAGTTCTCACATATTTAGATCTACCGATTCGAATATTTCTTGATGTATCGTCATCTGGATTGAACCATGTTAAGCTATCACCTCTACAGGCAATTAAATCATTTGAAGCCATAAATCCTTCCGAAATGGATTGCAAGTAGTATTATACAATGTTCCCCTACACACGAGAAATTCGTTGAATATTATGACACAAGCTACAATCTACATCGGCTAGGACGAAGCACTGCATTTCATATCTTTTCTGCCACTTGATGGTGGTTTCGGGTTCTGCTCTTTTTCTTGTTCAATCTCCTTTGAACACCCTTTCTTGATTACCTGATCAACGCATGGAAGGGCAAGTGAATTGGATGTCTGTAAAGAATAAGAAGACAATGAAGAGGAGAGGAGCAGGGTTTTGTTATACATGGAAGATGAACTCTTTCTGAAGGAATGCAAAATTGGGAAATTTACCTTAGCTTGATCTGTCGGACACTGGTTGCTTGGGGCTGTTTTCCGCCTGGATATGGTTCTGGTAAGCCTACTCTTGGTGTGCTTGAAACCATCTTTGCTGTTTGATGCTATTGATAAGCTATCAAATTGGACAGATACCTCATTAGACCCGCAGCTCTCTTTCTCCTCCACCGCTACATCAGAAAATCTCTCCCCGAAATCAAATGTGTAATTGCTGTTTACTGGCTCGAGTTGTTTGCCAGTGCAGCTTTCCACCGAGCATTCTGGAACTCGTGTTGCCATCCACCTTTCTAGCCAGCTCCAACTCATGCTGGGTTGGGTACCATCGGATTTAGTTTGTTTCTTCTTCGAGCAGATTCGTAGCTACAGCCAGATTTGACGGGAGCAGTGTTATTTACAGCATTAGGTCTCTGTTTCCTGCTTGATTTCGGTCAGAATTTAAGCGTACCTGTTGTGAGAAAGCATATGCCAGTGCCCTTTCTCGCCTGTTTGTTGCTTCCAGTCTGTTCTGAATCCTCTTTGTCGAAATGTTGCTGATCACCGTGCTATCATCCCAATCTTCCTACAATCCATGCATATTACACGTCGATTTAGTCTAATTCCAGCGGTGAAGTTTCAAGTATCCCATTTTCTCATCATCTATGTGTTTTTCGTTATGCCATGCTTTGAATTATTCATTTTTCCCAAACCATAGACTTTAATTCATGACAGATGAATTAACTAGATCATGTTTCATTTCTGTGTTTTACTTTTTTTTCTGGAAAAAGTTCGGCAGTCTGTATTCACCTTTAGCCTGAAAACCTGAGTCCTGGCTCTCTTTTGCACTCGATGATTCACAGACACATTTTCCTCCTTAACAGAGAGAACTCCCACAGAATTTCCAGTCTGAACTTCAATTGATGTTCCTGGTGAATCTCTACTCGGACTTTCTGGACTTTCTGTTCCCAGAGCAAGTTCCTGCCCATCCTCCTCTGACTTGGTTTCTTCTCTTTTATGCCTAGCCTGGAATTCAAGAACTTGAGACAATTACCCAAAACAGAAAAGAACACAAAATCAATGATTAACCAGGTGATGTTTTCATGATCTTATAATCTAACCAATGCACAGTCTACTTGGAAATTTCCCTGCAAAATTTCTTGCTTGTAATACCACAAAATATTATACCAGAGCCAGTCATTTTTGCTCGATGATATCTGTTTATGAATATGACTATTACTTTCATCTTTGTACAATAATCCAGGTAGTGGTATTTCAGCCTATCTGAACAAACCAGGAAGTCTCTGAACGCGGACTGAATGGTGATCGCTGCATCTTCTTGACGGAATAATTTGGAAGCTGAATTATGCTTTTCCTTCGGCAAATCTTCTTCGGCTCCTTCATTTTCGACATCTCCTTTTTCTTCAGAGTCCTCTAGCATGGGCTGTGTGACAGTCGCCTCGGAGCTCTTGACTGAAGCTGAATCCTCCTCTGCAAGCACTGAATTAAGCTCTTCACCACAAAGGTATAGCCTGACAGAACTCCACCTTTTCTTGTGATCCCCTGGAGCGATTCTTGCCTGAAAATGGTCAGCAGAACATTAAAAAAGTAGATCACAAGGGTATTCAAATCTACCAAATCTCTGAAAGATAGGAAGCATCAACAATAACTAGCAAACCAAAGAGCTACAAGAAAGGATCATGTTCCTATTCTCAAGAAAACCACATGAAAACCAAAGAATTCTTAAAGAAAATCAAATGGAGTATCTAGTTTTATGACTCACATTGCTCTCATGAGTCCCAACGGAGCGGTTTCTGGAGAAGACACCCCTGACCAGCTCTCCGGTGATGCCCATTTAATCCCAAAGCAATGTCTTCGAACAGGGTGCCTCCAATTATATTATAGCAACCATGCACAGGTACTGAGATTCCCTCAATTATTACTGGCATTGAAAAAAAGTTGAAAACTGCAAGTGACATTCTTCACTCGGACACTTCACAGGAGTTTCATTAAATTATGGAGTAGTTTACAGGGTTAAGGCGAACAACTAACAATAGTTATTGTTATAATAAAGGACATGTTAGCTGTCATTAAGCAGGAGATCAGAGAGGATTACAGAGCTTTAGACCTGGAATTGGGCCTTGAATCACAAAAATAATTGAGACTGGAAAGTAAAGATTAGATAGAAAGGATGAGTGGATTTTTTTTTTTAATTATTGCTTTTTATATCACTTTTTTGCACATGGCTTGCTGAAGGACAGGGCAAATAAAGCTTGCTTGCTACTGGGGCTATGTCTATTCCTTTCCAGGCACTCACTCACTGCTTCTACCCTTCCATTTGTGGTCCAAGTTGCTTCTGCTTAGCTTGTGTTGGGCCTGAAAACGTATCGTTAACTTTAAGGACTCTCCAGTTTTTTCAGCCTTGCTAATGTGTGTGTTTTTGCTGTCATTTCTTTTACTTTGATAAAGGTTGTGTTTATCTTGTTTTTCAAAAATGTTTTTGAAAAATAATAAAAAATTATTTTTTTTAAATTAAAAAATTAATATTTTTATATCATTTTCATGTACTGATGTTAAAAATAATTTTTTAAAAATAAAAAAATATCATTTTAATACATTTCTGAACAAAAAATATTTTCAAAAGCAACATCAACTACATTTCTAAATAGTCACTCTTTCTATCAACATGTTGTCTACATGGGTTGCCGGAAAACATATACAAGGTTTGATTCGCCCGAGTTCAGTTTTTTAGCATGTCTCTCTCCTTTTCATTATCTCTATATGTGTCTCCCCTCATAGTTTATTCATGTGTCCTATGGAATGTGCCAATCAATTTTATTTTTATTAATATAGGTGTTCAGGCAAGTTTGCGCAGCTCGACTAATCTGATAGATCTTAAAATTAACAATCGTGTAACCTTCTAGTGATTATCATATTATCAATAACATGACTTGAACCTAAGATTACACGAGGAGCAAATCCCTGAGTTCCAAACTTATACCACTCGACAACCTACTAAATTGTTAATTTATTCTTAATTTTGTAACAAATATATACATAAAAGCTTTTAAGATTCCCAAAACGATTTTAAACTATGAGTTGCTTGGGCTCCCCCCCCTGATGAGATAGCAAATTGCTAGTTACTTGAGTTTTGAAGACTGGCTGTCTTGTTGCAGCCTATCAGCAGGGGAGATGAGAAGATTTGTAACTCTCTTTTTTTGCATCATTCACTGTTTCAAGAACTGAGCCGTTGACTTTTCAACTCACTTCGTCGGCCGCTTATTTCATCGGTAAATAAAAAAGGTGATGGGTCCTCGGGGTTTCGGTTTCAGGCCACTATCATTGTCTGTCTAGGATCATGGGCTCATCTGACCACCTGTATCCCCGCGCATGCTTTACTTTTCTTATATACTATATTATTCCACTGGGTTATTTTATTTTCTACTGAGCAAATATTCAGATATTAGTAATAATTTTTTAATATAAAAAAATAAACTATATGGTGGTTAATTTTTTAATGGAGATTATAATAATCCCATAAAAAGAAATTAAAACAAATTATAATGTTTGATTTCCAATTAACTTAATATGTGAAAAATAAATTGAAATTAAAAATAGAAATCAATTAAGAAAAGAATATGGAAAAGTTAGATGAGTTAATCTGTCAAACTCGCGAATCGGGTCATGGGATTGAGATAATCATATGGAAAAAAAATCAAAAAAATTACAAAGTTTAATTTCTAATCAATTAAATATTGAAAGATGAGACTAAGAAAAATTGATTAAAATATATAAAAATAACAATTCAAACCAATCTGCCAAACTCACGACCACGGCTATGAGACTAAGGCAACCTTAAAAGAAAAGAAATTTGTTTAACTTTAATTAATTTGTCAAATTCATGACTAGTTAAGGCTCATATAATCCCATAAAGAGGAAATCAAAATAAATTATGAAGCTCAATATACAATTGAATATGTCAGATCTAATGTTTAATGATTAAATTTGCAAAAAAATTGACATGAAAAATGAGTCAAAAAAATATGAATTAACTTGTTAAACACTATTATTGGGTCATAAGATTAAGATAACCTCAAAAGAATCAAACCGAATAAATTATGAAGCCTAATTTTCAATCATACATGATAATAAATGATAAAATGGGAAAAAGTTAGATAAAAAAATTAAATCATTTGGATTAACCTGTCAAACCTACAACTGAAATCATGAGATGATGACAACCCACTAAAAATCAAATCCGATGTTCAATTCAAATTTTAACAAATCATTAGATAAAATTTTAAAAATAAAATAAAAAATTTAACGAGAGTTAAAATACCAAAACTCGCGACTCTAATTATGAGATCAAAATATCCTTATAAAAAATAAATCAAATAAAAATATGAAGTTCAATTCCTAGCTAAACCCCTATTTAATGATAAAATTGGAAAAATATTCAATTAATAATATATAAAAAAGATAATCTAATTCAACTCGAGTTTACCTCCAAAGTACTATTTTCGGGTCATAAAACCGAAACAACCCTCTAGAAATCAAGTAAAATAAATTATGAAGTATAATTTTCAATTAATCTAAAATTAAAAAAATAAAACTAGGGAAAAAAAGCTAAATAAATAAAATTAATTAGGTTAACTCGTCAAACCCAATTGATATATTAGGACGGTAAATTTAAACTTGATCCCTAAACTTTAAGCCTAGCAATTGCTATTTTACAATTTCATATTTTACATTTCACCCCGAATTTGAGAAAGAAGAAGAAAAATCACCGAGAAAAATTAAAGAGAAAAAAAGTGGTCAAGTGTGAACATTTCATACATAAAAAAGGGTGTGCGATAGCACTTTATTTTTAGTTGAAAAATAAATTAAAAGAAGGATGAAAGTTTAACAAAATTAAAATTGCTCCTTAAAGCTTAACCAAGTTATTGTTTGGTCCTTGCAATTTTAGATTTTATATTTTCATCCCAATTTTTTTTTTACTTTTCATTTTGGATGTTGAGAGAGAAGAAAGAAAATCATCAAAAATTATCGAGGAGACATAAAATGGTCGAATGTTAATTTTCATTTTTTATTAAAAAATAATAATTAATACCATCCCTCATTTTTACTCCGCATTAGTTTTTTTAATTAAAATTTCAATCAATACCCTCTTTTTATTTTTAATTATTTTATTTCACTTTTTTGAAATAGTAGCTGATTATATTTTTCTTTTCATAATGCTTCAATGTGATTATTATAGTTTGTGATTTATTTTTAATTTCTTCATGTAAATGAATGCTATTTGCATGATGTATTTATAAAAATAAAAATTATTTGTTTATGGAAACGATAAACAACATCTAATATAAAATAAATAAAAATATATAAAATAAATAAAAATATATAAAATAAAAGCGCGGTCTTGATTTACATGTGTTGTTTTTCTTTTAGTTTTATAAGAAACTTACTTTTGTATTTTTATATTTAGTTAGCATTAATAATATTTAATTAATTTATATATTTTTACCAGGCATAAAAATATATCTTTGTTATTTAATTAAAAAAATATGACACCCATAAAAATATTTTTATAATTTTTTTATCACATAAAAAAATTAAAATCAAATTGAAATCCTAGATTCGTAATACTAAAAAATATATTTATTCGGTGTTTTTCTTTCTACAGTAGTACTAAATTTAAAATTGCTCGGGCCGGGTTACCCAATTCGTATCATTTCAGTCTTTAACAAGTACACCTTCCTTTGCCGGATACACCCGTAGTGACCCGACCACGACTCGAAAACCCTCCCCCCTCCCCCTCCCCCTCCCCGTCGCTAGGTCTGTCCAGGGTTACAGTTAGCGGCAAAAAGAGAAGGAAAATAGTTCAGTGGTGAGGCGAGGTTAAGTATCCTCCTCGACCCACGAACCACTTTACTTGAAGTTTCTTCTTGTTTTTTGGCAGTAATTAAAAATTAGAGGAGGAAGCAAAGAAAATGAGCATAGTAGCGAAAGAGACAATCGAAGTGATAGCACAAAGCATAGGAATCAGCAATTTGTCTGAAGATGTTGCACTTACTCTCGCTCCTGATGTCGAATTTCGCATGCGTCAAATCATGCAGGTATTGTATTCTTATTACTAACACAAGAAGAAAACTAGCGATTCAGTTAATTGTTTTTTATTTTAATGATGAAATCAAATAACAGGAAGCTATCAAATGTATGCGCCATTCTAAGAGGACTACATTGACTACAGATGATGTTGATGGGGCACTTAACCTTACAAATGTTGAGGTAAAATTATGAACGACTGATGTTTAGGATAGTTTATTTGTTAAATATAATCAAATCGAAAAAACTTTAGATGATGATGTATTGCTGTCTTATGCAGAGATATGTTTCTTATGTCTGTTTAGGTTTTCAATCTATGAACTGCAGCAAATCACTACGTGTGTATCGATGGGTCATTAGCTTTTAACTTTCGAAAATTTTCAATCGAAAGGATGAAAGCGGTAATAGATTGGACAGGACCATGTGGGCTAATTTATAGACCAATGAGGATTTTCATTGAAGTAAAAGAGACTCTCGAGAAAAAAACTGAGCTCCTTCTTTCACCTAACGACGAAAAATGAACTTGAAGAAATGCTAGGACATTAGAATGGTCTTTTCAAGCATTGTTCTACTTTTTTTTTCGTTTTTGTTTCAGTTTCATCATTATACTTTAAGGTAGAATTTCATTGTCTTGTCTTACAGCTTTTCCATTTGGATCTACTTAATTGGTGAAGGGCTTGAAAAGGGTTTACGAAAAAAAGTATAATCTGATTTTACGAAAAAAAGTGAATCTGACTTTCTTATCATATGGTTCTCTTTTTCTCCAGTCCTATGCCTGTTTTAGAAGTTGGGATTATTGATTTTTTTGGCTGTGATGAGTAGAACTGCTTGTATGGTAACTATGAAATTTGTTTTTTTGTGAATTCCTGGAAATGCTATTATTGTTAGTGTTCAACCTAATTCTGTTTAATTTTCTTCTTCAGCCAATATATGGTTTTGCTTCTGGAGGTGCTTTGCAGTTCAAAAGAGCTATTGGTCATAGAGATTTGTTTTATGTTGATGACAAGGATATTGATTTTAAAGATGTAAGGAATTTGAAATTATATAAAATTTTTTTTAATTGAAATTATTAGTCTTTATTTTCCAATGTTTATGTTTGAGTGATAGGTGATTGAGGCGCCTTTGCCAAAAGCACCACTTGACACTGCAGTTATTTGTCACTGGCTCGCTATTGAAGGTGTCCAACCTGCCATCCCAGAAAATGCTCCACTGGAAGGTCAGTCTATTGATTTGGGATTTCATCAGCTTTTCATTACTGATAAACACAAGATGATATGATACAAGACCTAAGCACCAGCAAGCGAGAATATATACCAATACTGGAATTAAGCATTTAGTAGGCTACTAGTACTTCTGAGCTCATAAGATGTATCTTATGATCATTTTTCTTCTTTAATTCCTTTGGTGAGACAAATCACTTATTCTAGAACTGCAGTGAGTTTGATCTTGTTAGTTGTAGTTTTTGATAAATTTTTATGTTGTGGGATTATAATTTGAATATTATATAGTCAATGGAGACAATTTATTATTCATTGTTTTAGAAATTCCTTTCAGTTCAGTTTTGCTTTTATGATTGGAGCGAATCTTTTGACAGATCATGTTTGTTTTGTAGTTATTGCACCTCCTTCTGATGGAAAAATCATTGAACAAAATGATGGGTTTCCAGTTGATATCAAATTGCCAGTTAAGCATGTATTGTCTAGGGAGTTACAGGTGTGTGATATATTACCATTTTTTTTCATTTGTTTCCATAGTGCAGTGGTTTATTCTCTTTCCCTTTTCTTTTCCTCGCCTTCGCAGCTATACTTTGATAAAATCACAGATCTTACAGTGAGAAGGTCTGATTCTGCTCTCTTTAAAGAAGCATTAGTGAGTTTGGCCACTGACTCGGGACTTCATCCATTGGTTCCTTATTTCACATACTTTATAGCTGATGAGGTAATGCTTTCCTGACTATTTCACCCTCATTAACAGATACTGGATATACATGATCATTTCTTTTGCATTTTGTTTTTCTAAATTTTTTCTTATCCAATAACATAGGTTGCTCGTGGTTTAAATGAATATTCTCTTCTCTTTGCTTTGATGCGTGTTGTTTGGAGCCTTCTCCAGAATCCTCACATACACATTGAACCTTATGTAAGTTAACGTGCAGTTTATTTCGTCTTCCTGTTTACCTTTGCAGGACTTGTATTTCTTTTATTATTAGAGTATGACGTGTTTCCAAGTCTTAGTTGGAAAGGAGTCTTTACTAGCAACCTGCTTTCGGTTGTTTGAGCTCATAATTAGTCATAGAGTTCTGATTTCCCTGTATGAGTATTGTATCGCTTTGGGACAGAATCCCTTGCAAATAAAAAGGAAGTCTTTTTTTTCCTTACCCTCTTTGTAGACCTTTATCATTTATTTTAAATATGTCCATCATTACATTTTTTTCTTCAAGGAATTTAGATTTGTCAGTTTGAATAGTAAATTTTTTGTTCCAACAAAAAAATGTCAATATAAAATCATATGCACTGTTAATTTACCAAGTACAGATAATAGTGAACTTTCTCTCATTCATATTTAGGATTATAAGTAGCATAGATGAATACGAGATAAAGTAAGTCAGCTCACAAACTCTCTCTCTCTCTCTCTCTCTCTCTCTCTCTCTCTCTCTAAACAAGAAAATTCATGGTGAGTGAAATACATGGAATTGATACATGTACATAATCTTACATGTAATTGCTAATGTTTTTCTTTCTTTCTTCCTGTTTTCTATACGATTATATTTTCTGACATCAATAATAAAACCAAGCCTAAACCTTCTAAAAGGTTGTATTTTTTTTTCTGTGTTCTTTTTATCATAATAAAAGCCAATATACTAAAAAAAAAGTTATTCTTGAAATGAGTGTCTTACAAATGCTGAATTGAATTATAAAAGATGCAACTTTTGATCTATTTTTGCACTGTTAAATTCTTTATACCATAAGAATCCACAGAAGCAAGAATGAAATATTTTACATAGGCATGTGAATACAGTGTATCATCTGATAAGTAATTTTTATAATGTCAGGGCATTGATTTATCAAGTGATATTGCGTTGTTGATATGATGGAATAACTGTCATAATAACATTGAAATTAAAAATTTGACACAACATATTAGTTGGTTAGGGAAGAAAAGAGATTTTATTAATTGATATATTAGTTTTCAATTAACATGAATAGTTATGAAAGAAAGCTTTCAACTTTCTAGTAAAAGTTAATAGACAGTGAAAGTTATATGTTTTAACTTTTAATTGTTATTTAATATTTTTCACATGATGGTTACTGTTTGTGTGCTGATAAATGCATACAGCAGTTTATATACTTTCAGAATTTCAGAGCTCAGTTCTCTAATGACAAATATGTAATGCACATGAAAGAAGAAAACTAGTCATAATAAAGATTTGTTGCAGTCTTACAATGGTTCTTGCTGAATCGAAGTCATTGGGTTTTCGGTGCCACCTACTTCTTGAATGCTTCCTTTGGTGAATGTATATTCTTATTGTTGCTCCTATGCATGTTTGTTTCGGATTTCCTCCTGTCCTTAGGTGTCTTAAGTTTAAGCATTTCTTCGTGATGCCTTCATATGCATTTGTTTTGCTTTGACCAAACAACTTAGATGAAATTTTATTGTAATTATTCAATATATATGGATATATTCTGTAGTTTTTTTGAAGAGTGCAATCTTTGAAATTGAGAAGGCGGTGGATTTCTTGTCAGCTGCACCAATTGATGCCATCTGTAGTCACGTGCCTTGTTGCGAGAAAGTTAGGGAATAGATTTGCAGACAACCACTGGGAACTCAGGGACTTCACTGCTAACTTGGTTGCCTCAATATGCAAAAGGTAATTCTTCTTGTCCACTATCTGTTCTACACACAACAGTGATAATTTGGTAGGGTGCATGGTTGGCAACATTCAGCCTTTATATTATGTAAGCATAGTCTGACTGAGGTTTCTGCACAAACCATTTGGAATATTATTTTTTATGATCATGCCTGTGGTTAAATAATCTGTGTGGCCACTTGAACAATTAATGCCAACACTGAATCATTTGGTGGGATTTTCCTTGTCTATTTTCCCTCCATGGGTGAAAAACATAGCCCAGCATTCCTGACCTGATATGACTTCATTGGTAATTTCATACTATATGTGGGTACCAAATGAATTTTAAGTTTGTGTTCTACCTTCACAATATCTTTTTAGAAACTGGGTTGGATTACTTGATTAATCTGCATTTAACTTGTCTACTTGATCACTAAAACTGTTTATTGTAAAATTAATTTGCTTCATAAAGTATGTTCTGAGTGTAAGTTTGATTGGCTGTTGCAGATTTGGGCATGTTTATAACAGTCTTCAGACACGTTTGACAAAAACTTTGCTCAATGCTCTTTTGGACCCAAAGCGCTCATTGACTCAGCATTATGGTGCAATACAAGGATTGGCAGCTCTAGGGCCCAATGTGGTATTTTCTCTTGCATGCTTATAGCAAGTATAAATATGAAAATTTTGTTTGATGCTTGTTGGACATTATTTTCATGCTTATAATAGTATTAGGTTGCTGTTGACACAATCTATAAGAATTTAAATAAGCCTCATCAGTTGTGTAATAGAATAAAACCAAAATGAAATACGAGAAATAATGGACAAAGGAGGAAGCAGAAGATATATGTGCCTTGGTGATGTTGGCTTCTTTTTTCATTATTCTTACTAAGACCCCGTTTGGGGTTGCGGTGTAACTTGCTTTTCAACAAATCTTGATAGTTTTTGCTTTATTATTATTTTTTTTATTGTTTGATGTGTTGATGTTAAAATGATTTTCTTAAAAATGAAAAAAATATTATTTTGATGCATTCCCGAGCAAAAAAGTACTCTCAGTAAAGCAACCACTACCACACTCTCAAACACCCCCTAACAAGTGTGCAAACAACTTTTCTATTTAATGATAGAGGTAATGGCTTGCTAAGGATTCATTTTGGATTTTAATACAGGCAATTATGAAGTTGATATTGAAGGAGGTGCTAAAGTAGCTAGTCATAATTTTATAAGTAGGAGCACAGTGTCTCGAAATTGCTTATTTGATGCTGGACTGAAATGTTTTGCATGTAGGATAAGTTGAGATATCTTGATACATAATCTTGAGATATCTTTATTTTGGAAATGGGTTTGGTGATTGGAAGTCAATTTATCCTTGGAATTCTGGATAATCTTATAAGTTGACATTTATGATAAAGCTTATCGTGGGGAATTTGCCATTTAGTTTTTTTTTCCGAAATAGAAATAGAGAACTTTTTTTCCTTCAAGATTATTTTGTACCAGACCAGAATTCTGAGCGCACTCACTATTATTTGGTGTCTCTTTGTATTTGCAATTCTTAAGAAGCAAGATGTTTAAAATTGAAAAGGACATGCTCTGGCCAGATTTTCCATCTTAAATTTATCATCCCTTCTTTTTACTCCTAACAACCAAATGGAATTTGAGGTGCTGTGCTGTTAAATCAAGCAAGGAGGTTTACCGGGATGACAGGCAGTCACTTAACCGCATGTTTTGCACTTATTCTTTCTCGTGCTACCAAATTTACTTTCTCCATAGACTGGGGAAGTATTCAATACTATCAGCACACCCGCCTCTGAAATATAAATTTCATCAATTGTCATTTTTCCAAATGGCTCAATTGGTAAAGGGAATTTTCTGTGAGCATTTTCCTTTCTAATGCAAACTATCTTAAACAAAAGTAATTTAAAAATGTAGATCCTAAATGCTTGGGCTCCATCCTTTCAGGAGCATTTCATTTTTTCCCTTTAGGTCCATGCTAGACCATGGCTATAAATCATTAAAATTGTCACCCATTTTTTTTTATTCCCGCATCTTATTTCTACCTGTCTTCTATGATCTCAAGCCATTAATGCTTCTTACTCCACGAGCAGGTTCGCCTTCTTCTACTGCCAAATCTCAAACCATATCTCCATCTTCTTGAACCAGAGATGCTTCTTGAAAAGCAAAAGAATGAGATGAAGAGGCATGAAGCTTGGCATGTTTATGGGGCGTTGCTGGTAAGTTATTGTCTACTTAATATAGAAATGGCACTTGTATCCCATGTAGACTGATTTAACAAGACTGCATATTTTCCAGTGTGCAGCGGGTCAATGCATATATGACCGTCTCAAGATTTTCCCAGCATTGATGTCCCACCCGGCATGTGCTGTATTAAGGACTAATGAAAAAGTTGTTACTAAAGGGCCAGGTAATTTTTATTACTTTTCTTTCTTGAAATTATACCATTTGAATGCTGAGGTTTGTGGTGGTTCCATGCCGATGCATCTATGGTGTGGAAAATAAATTTCAACAGGTAAAGATTGCATGAATGCTGCACAATATATTCTTGGATCATATACAAAAATCAGTTGCAATTGCTATATTAGTGCATGCGTGCATATTGGTGGGATCCTTTTAGCTATGTTGCATCACCTGCTAATTTGCGAATATCTATGCTATAAGTTATTTCCTCTGTCGATATCGGGAGGGGTGCTTAGAGAAAAAGAGCAGTAGTAAGTAAGCATTCTGCTAATATCTATGCTGTAAACTATTTGCCTTGATGTTGTGAGGGCTGCAGAAAAAGAAAAGAAAACGAAGAGCAGTACTGAGTGAGCAGTCTGCGAGTTTCTATTTTACATTTTTACCCTCGATATTGTAAGGGCTATAAGAAAAGGATCTGTAGTGGGTGAGCATTCTGTGGTCTCATTCGGTTCTGGGCAATTTAGATTTAGTTCTGAAATATTTGGAAACCAAACTGCAATTTAGATAAAACCAATTGACCAGAAACATATTAACCAAAACATATTACATAAAAAATGAGTTAAAGGAATAAACCAAAATATAACATACAATATCCAATATATGCTACCTGTAAAAGTGCCCTTAGCTTCTAACTACATGTTTTTGAGTCCATACTCTTAAGACTGTTTTTCTTGCTTGAGGATGGAATCTAATCTCTTTCCTCTTGAAGAAAAATATCAAGATAAACGCAAGGCAAGCATGGAGCACATAGAACAACCGCCACCGAAGAAGATAGCAACTGACGGCCCAGTCGACAAAGTGCCAGTGCACATGCAAGTGGAGCCAACAGCTCCAGCCCCTTCAGGCGATTCTAAAACAGGATTTCCGTCATCATCTGAGCATCTGCCTAATTATAGTGAAGCAGGCAGCAGAAATCGAAAAGACAAGGGTGATAATCAAGCTATAAAGACATCGGCCATTCTCAGTCAGGTTTGGAAGGACGACTTGAATTCTGGGCATCTTCTAGTATCCCTGTTTGAGCTGTTTGGTGAAAGCATCCTCTCCTTCATTCCATCTCCTGAGATGTCATTGTTCTTGTGAACCATTGTTAAAGTTTGTTTCTTAGGAATGTGAAACAAATCATGATGGATTGAGATATTTATAGTGTAAAATTTAGTTAATTTCCACAGCAAATTCACCTCGAGGAGTTTATTTATTTAGATTTTCTATTATTCTGTAATTTTCATCATTTCCCGTGACCTGGTAAGCACGGGTTGTTTTCCCATTCTGATGCCGCGTTTTACCACCTCCATTCTTGTGAAGCAAAATTCTGAGCTACGATTTTGATGAATCAGTGCATCTATTATTTGAATAAGAAGCCCTCTTGAAAGGGGAAAGATACTCGTGATGCTGTCAGCCTTTTGTCATCTTGTGATATTTACCATCTTCAGCACTAACAGAGCATTTCATTTATTTTCTTTGCCACTTGGAAATACACCGGGTGGAGAAAAAAAATCACGTTGATAAAATTAAACTTGGAACACACTGGGAGAAAAAGAGGGAACGAAGACGAAATTAAGTAGCCATACATGACGAATATGAAGCGACAAGCTTAGCAGATTCCCACTCCACAGCTTTCTTCAAGAAACTGTCTTCTTCCAGCACCATCTGAACAGGCAAGAAACCCATCCCGTTAGCCATGGCCAGCATCATCTGCCTGGTCTCTGCCTTGAACTCCTCTAAATCCACCGTCCCGTTCAAGTCATGATCAAACTGGACAAACAGAGAATCATAGACCCGGACAAGCTCATCCCGGTCTGTTTCCACATCCACTCCGAAGTGGGTTTCCATCACCCTCAAACCCTGCAGCTCCTTCAGCATCTCCTCGTACGAGAGCTGGCCATCATGGTTTGAATCAAGGTGGGCAAAGCGGTCACGTACCGACACGTTGAATGCTTCCTCGTCCTCCAGAAAGTTGACAATGGTGGCACCATCCAGAATCTCCACACTCATTTTGATCTTTTACAATTCACTCGCAAACTAGAACTACAGAGGGATCTGAAACCGTAAAATAAAGAGAAGCTTCTTCAGAGAACTAAATTGATGTTGATGGAGTTGGTTTCGTGCTCGATTTATATGTAGTTGAGAGGGTGCACATAGAAAGCCGCTATGCAGCCAGAATATGAGCTAGCACCTGGTTTCCATGAGGTATATGCTTTTGAGAAAAAATGCTTCTGGCGAATCTCTCCGGCATACTCCTTGTGTAACCCGAAGCTTCAAGGACGGACCGACCATTAAAAATTTATTCTTAAAACAGTTGAGTTCTCGGTCGAAATCTAATGGCAGTGGCAACTTAGTCGGCTAACGTGTGAGTTTACCATCGACGAATGGTGAGCGGTCTTTCCTATAATAAAATCCAGTGGGCTGACCGTCCATTTTTATAAAGTCAAAAATCAAAAGAAAGCTGACCACAATTTTATAAACCCGCCGTAAAAAACAGCGGTCAGTTTTTTGCTTTCTTTCAAGAGTCGAGAAAATTGTAAATCTGGTTCCAAATCTTTGGGACTAAAACAGAAGCTGCAAATCCTCGAGAGCCCTCTACAAAAAGCACACGCTCTCCACTTCCTCGGCCTCCATTCGTGCTCTCTCTGTCTCGACCACTTCGTCGAACTTTCTCTACAATCCCACAAATTATCTCTGTTTCTTCTCTCGTAATTTTTATTGGCCCTACTACGCATCGCTTCACTTCAAGGCTCTGTACTCTCCTCCCTCTCCTTCATTTCCTTTGTTCTCATCTGGGTTTTCATTCTCTTCCTCGCTTTCCGTTTCGTCGGAGGAAAAAAAAAATAGAACACACACTGATCAGATGTGTTTATGTGACAAACTGTTTGATAACAATAGCAATTTTATTAAATTAATTTTTTTTAACTATATATTCGAAGTTGCTTGTGATTTTTGTAAGGGTATAGTTGAGGTTATCCAATACTTCCATAACTAAATAGAAAATTATCTTTTTTCCATGATTTTTTCATAGCTTAAATTCTATTTAAATAGAAGAAAAAACACAAAGTAGATATAATTTTTTATTTTCAAGATTTTTATTGTTATTTATGTAATTTTAATGATAACAAAATATTAATATCATTGATTTTTATTTATATATCTATTTTTTATAAATATATTAAGCAAACATGAAAATTAGATGAGACTTAATTTTGTTGAAGACTATCATAGTCATAATGTAATTTATAAATCCTATATATAAACCAATCCATCTTGGCACTCTTTAACATTGCGGTCTATCTGTATTTTTTATTTATTTATTTATTGCTTTAATTTTTTAAATTTTTTATTGTGTTAGTATTAAAAATATTTTTTAAAATAAATAAATAAAAATGCTATTTAGTATATTTCTAAAAAAACAACTTATTGATCAAATATATGGTCTTTTTCACCTAATGTTTTTGACACATAAAAGCATATGTCAAACACTATCACTTCTTGTACTATTTAATGTGAGAGAATACATTGCTTATCATTTATTCTTATTTCAAATTATTTAAATTATGGTTCAATAACAAATATCCTTGGTGCACACTTATAGCGCACACTATTTTTTGGATCTAATCGATTTTGCAACAGATTAGAAAGTAAAAGAGAGGTGTTTTTAGTCTTTCGGTCTTGAAGGAATTATTTTAAACCTTTGATAAAAGCCTTTTGAGTGGTTTAATAAACTATTAATTCTCTTCTATTTGGCTTAAGGTTACATTTATTCCAGTTCTCGAAGTCACATGCCTTTACATATTGGTTATTGGTCTCTGATTTATTCGATTAAGTTATTAATTGCTCATAAGACTTCAAAATTTATGCATTTAAGTGTTTGATTTCACTGATTTAGCTTTTTCACCGAAATATTCTGTTTCAATTGAAAAAACAAAACACCAACCGAAACAGTATTGACAACCTTGTTTTAACCTTATTTAGAAGTGCATCTAAGTTAAGGTTGAGTTGTTGGAATCGTGGGAGATATATTGCAAATATCTTGGTTGCACAAGTGAGGAGCAAAAAACCTCAAGGATCGATATCTCCTTATCGGCAACAATAAAAAAAACACATTATTTTAAAGTGTTTCAACAAAAAGTATCATTTTTTATTTCAATTTAAGCATAAATATTTTTATTATTAGTTTGTACACTAAAACTTTGAAGTAATCTTAACTGTAAGTTTGGGTGTATGCTAAGTAGACATGTTAGTTTTCTATTACTATATTTGTCATGAATTATATATTTAGATTTGTATGTATGAACTCAAGGGTTTTATAGGTGTGCTTGAAGGAGCTGGATCCCTTTCTTAGATGAATCCCTCACTCAACTGAGCACGGGGAGGATAGGTCTTCTTCTTCTTCTTGGCTGGGCACAAGAGAGATTTTGAAAGGGTTTTTTGGGCTTTTAAATTTGAGTTCATCATAGGAAAACTATAATTAATTCGAATTCTATGCAAGTTTGTGTTTTATATGCACACGTAGATTGTTTAAGAATCATAATTATTAATTTCGATGTGATTTTTATGCAGCCAGAATAGGAGCTAGCACCTGGTTTCCACGAGGTATATTCTTTTGTGAAATGCTTCTGGCGAATCTCTCCAAGACTCAAATAGTTATTTATGTATTTTAGTGATAAAAAAATATTTATATCACTAATTTTTAATTTAAATATCTATATTTTTATGAATATATCAAGAAAACATGAAAATCCGATGGAGACATTACTTGAGAGTGTGATAAATGTTATTTTTAAAAATATTTTTATTTATTTATAATGCATTAAAATAATATATATGAGCACATTAAATGATGTGGAAACACAAAAAATAGCTAAAAGCAAAAAATAAAAATAAAATGTTTTAAATTTTTTTCAAAAAACACTTTTAAAATCACTCTCAAACATGTCCTTAATTTTGTTGAAGAGTTAGATAGTCATAAGGTCATTAAAAATTATAGATATAAAACCAACTTACTTTAACCTCATTTAGCATATTGATCCAACTATATTTTTGAAAATTGTTTATTTTTTTAGCTTTTTAAATAAATTATTTTTAGTGCTTTTAGATCATTTTATTGTGTTAATTTCAAAAATACTTTAATATATTTTTAAGCAAAACTTACTTTAAAAACTAATTTCTATCACACTTTCAAATGGGCAATTTAAAGGCTTTTTTGATCAAACACATGGTATTTTTCACCTAATCTTTTCTAACACAAGAACATATATAAAACATTCAATTATTACCTCTTGTACTATTTAATGTGAGAGAATAACATGCTTATCTTTTATGCTTATTTCAAAATTATATAAATTATGGTTGAATAACAAGTGTTTTTGGTGGACAACTTTTATCATCAAGCTATGATAGGATTAATGAATTAAAATTTTGAATACTTATTATGTGAAATTGATTATTTTATTTCTAGGGAAAACTTAGATTGGTCTCAAACTTTCTTATAATTTTTAAATACATCATAAACCTATAAAATTTATTAATTAGGCCAGATAAAATTTATTTTTTTATTTATCATGGTTAATCAAAAGGCTGAATGAGAGTGAAAGAAAAGCACAAAACAATGCTTAATAGATTTTTATATATTCTTCATCACCTCGTGTTTTAGTGTTTTCTTCTCTTTTTATGCTTGTGTTGTCCTTCCAAATTTAGAGCTTAAGTTCATCTTATCAAGCTATATTTTAGTCACATAGTTTTTTATTCAGAATCCATGTTTAGAAATGCGTCTAAATCTTGTTTAGAAATGCATCTAAATTGAGGTTGAGTTGTTGAAATTTTAAAAGACAAGTGAGGAGCAATAAATCCTCATCATTGTTAACAATAAAAAAAATCATTACTTTAAAGTGCTTCGAGAAGTAAATATTTTTTTTTGTTAATTTAAACATAAATATTTTTATTATTAGTATAATACATATATTTCACACACTAAAATAATGTTGATTTGAAAATAATAAAATTTATAGGTTTAGGATTAAATTGAGAATAGTTATAGAAGATGGGGACTAAACTGAGGCTTCCTTAATATTTTGATATGTTAGTAGATGATGTTTTATATATGCTCAAAGCAAAATAAATAAATATGAAGTTTATTTTCAAAATTTAAAAAGAATCATCAATTTGAGACGGGCTTAAATAAAGACTTTTGTTTTCCAAAATGTTTCATCAATTTCTGGGCATCTTCTGGTATCAATAGCTCCAGCCCCCTTCAGGTGATTCTAAAACAGGAATGTCGACATCCTCTGAGAATCTGCCTAATTACAGTGAAGGCAGCAGAAATCGAAACCACAATTAGCTCTGTTTGTAGGTGCTTTTGAAAAGCGCTTTTGTGGTCAAGTTTGGAAGGAAGGACGTCTTGATTTCTGGGCATCTTCTAGTATCTCTCTGTTTGAGCTGTTTGGTGAAAGCATCCTCTCCTTCATTGTTCTTGTGACCCATTGTTAAAGTTTGTTTCTCAGGAATGTGAAACAAATCATGATGGATTGAGATTCTTAAAAGTGTAAAATTTAGTTAACCGCCATTTGAATTTGAAGGAACTAAAAAAATCACGTTGATAAAATTAAACTTGGAACACACTGGGAGAAAAAGAGGAACGACGACAAAATTAACTCCTAGCCATACATGACGAATATGAAGCAAGCAGCTTAGCAGATTCCCACTCCACAGCTTTCTTCAAGAAACTGTCTTCTTCCAGCACCATCTGAACAGGCAAGAAACCCATCCTGTTAGCCATGGCCAGCATCATCTGCCTGGTCTCTGATAAATTGCTAAGGATCTTTTCTGTATAATACTCTGTAATTCGATTGAATTGATTCTTGGCTTATATAGCCACACACATGAATTGAAAGGCAGCCCAGTTCTTCACACAATTGAAGAATTCTGGAAACTAAAAACAACAAAATAACAGCTAACAACAAGTGAGTATATAACAGACTCTTAACAAAATTATTGACTCTTATAGTTTGTTATTATAACAAACTATACTCAATTGATTTTATCAAAGTAACAGTCTCCGCCTTGAACTCCTCTAAATCCACCGTCCCGTTCAAGTTATTTTTTATTTTAAATTAAAAAATTTTAATTTTTTTAAATTATTTTAATACGATGATATCTGTCACAACCCAGTAACTCTTATCCGGTAACTCAATTTGGTGCATGTTTGGTATTGTGGTGCGATCTGCGATTGCCAGATCGCACCACAATCTAGTGTTTGGTAAATCTTTATAAGCATAATTTACACATGGGGCCCACATATTTTTGTACGGAAACGGCGATTCAAAAAAAGCAGGAATTACCTGCTTTTCCATTTCTGCAAACGGCGATTCAAACCTTTGATTGTGTTTAATTACTGTTGAAAATAAAATACCCTAAAACATCCTCACCATCTACCTCTCGTTACTCACTTTGCCTCCGTCCCTCACCCTCCAGGCCTCAAACCCAACAGATCTGCAAATTTTATACAAAATAAAGGCTGGAATTGCAGGCAAGCAAGCGAAGCAAAAGAGCCTCAAAAGTTTTCCTTACTCTTCTATTTTTCAATTGACGCGATGCTATCCATAACTTTTCCTTGCTCCTGGTTGCTGTGAGAATTGGGTCCAATGCTCTAACTCTTCCTTTCCTTTTTGTTGAAACTTGATGGGGAGTTGAGTTGATTGTTAAGTTGCTTTGGGCTTTTATTTTTTGTTGCTGGAGAGGGCCAGGGAGAGTGGAGTAAACGGGAGGGGGGCTGGCTGGTTGGAGAGGGTAGGGGGGCGGCTGGTTGTGTAGGAGAAAGAAGATAGGGTTGGGGTGGGGACGGGTGGGAGGTGAGTTTTATACTAATTAGTATTATTAATTATAATACTTAGCACAGAAAAATAATTATGTGAAATTAATTAAAAAAATTCAGTTAGCTTAATTGCATGCTATAAATTTAATTATTTATAAATAATTTGTAATTAATTTAATTGAATTATTTGTAATGAAGTGTATATTAATTAATTATGTTTGAATTTATTGGTTATTTGTTAATGTCTTCATTTTGTTTAAATTTTTAAATATTGTGGGTCTTTTAATTATATTTATATTCATTTTTTTAATTTAAATATAAATAAAATAATAATAATTTCCATGGGCTGAAAATTAGCTTCAAGGCCGATTTAGTTCATCTGCTAGCTAGCAGGAAATGAATGAGATCATGTTGCTGGTTGTCAAAGTACTTTAGCCAATGGCGAAGTTACCAATAAAATATTTTCTTAAATTAATGGTGATAATTTTCAATGAATATAAGATCTTAAAGAGTAAACTCAAACAAAAAATAAAATCTTGAATAAATACCTTAAAAAACAAAACCAAAATGTATTTCTTTATTAACATTAAAAAAACGAGAGAGAAAAGTGGGATAAAAAAATATTTGATAAAATAAATTTATTATAATTATTAAATTTACAATATTAAAAAAAATTATATATATACCCTTTAAAATAATTTCACAAGTTAAAAGCAATATGAAAATTTTGGTAACCAAACACTCAAAACTGTTTTTTTTTCAACCTACAACTCAATCACGGTTTTAACCAAACACTTCACTACTTATTTTGAACCACAGTAAAAATGCTTTTTTTAAAAAAAAAAAATTCAATCTCAATCATAAAAGCAAAAGCAATGTCAAACACACCCCAGTTCAAGGAAAAGCAGCCTTCCTCTTCCGTCAGTGATTGGATGAGAAGAAAAAGTTCGCCACGTCATTTATCAAAACGCATGAAATCAACATCAAAAGACTGGCAGCCCCTTTCCCCCGGGTAGGACGAGCGAAACTTTACTTCGAGGGTAGTAGTGGTCGTTATATTAGTTTATTTTTATAATAAATATTTTTTATATTTGTTTATTAAAATAATATAAAAACTGTCTTAAATATTTTTTAAGGATGTTCTGTAATATTATTATAAATACTAACAAATCAAAAAGTTGTGTTGGAATTGAGTTCTATCATCGAGACAAGAACAATCAATTTTTAAATCCCACTCCCTTATCTCTCTGCACAGTTTACAGAAGAAAATTTTGCTACGTCATTCATCGAAATACATAAAAAAATCTATATATTCTATAAATTTAAACAAATGAAGGAGTTGTGTTGGAATTGAGTTTTTTTATCAAGCAATCATTCGAAATAATCTCTCTGTGTAGAAGAAAAGGTCTGCAACTGAGTCCTCTCTCTCTCTCTATCCTCTCTCTCTATATATATTGCAATCCACAGTAACCTCACTTCACTTCACATCTCAAAGTTTCAGCTCAAAAGTAACAATGGCCATGAAGCGTGCTGCTACCTCTGCAATTCGCGCTTTCTCGTCTTCATCACCATCATCATTCGGGAGTTCTGGATCATCAACTAGGCTTCTCCATGTAAGCATCTCAATTCTATTTCCTCATCTATTTTCTAAAACAATCTCGACGGATTTTACTTCAACTCGACGGTCTCAAGTCGGATCGAGTATTTTCCCATCATGTGTGAGGAAAATTGATCGTGATCATCAATTATTTTCTTTCAACGGAATCTTTACGATGTAGCTTGTCAAGTAGAGAGCGACTTACAACCTTACGCACAAGAGTAAAGTTGTGGCCTCTATGCACGTTACACGAACGCCTCACTTATCCCCTCGTTAGTGAGGACACGTGACCTAACACTCTTTTTCATTCGTTGTCCCATCCCGTCTTTGATGCTCATCCTGGGCACTGAAGCCTATCCTCGTAAAACTTCTTTTAATGCCGAGTATGACCCTCTAAAATTAAAAAAAAAAATCATAAAATTAATTTTTGGAGTTAACTAATAACTATATTTATTTATTCACGGAAAAACTCGAACAATTTTGCTTTTAACGTGTCGTTTGGCACAAGGTAATGAGCAGGCTTCACGGTGATGTGCCTGTACTTGAATAGAATCATTTTCTTTCTTTTAAACTTCATTTTTACAGATTGCTAGGTTCTAGTGTCTTAACTCAAGTGATGTTTCAATTCATGCAACTCTATTAATTAACTGAGTCGCCTTGAAATGCTTTTGAAACTTCGGCAGCTGATTGTCAAAGCTAAAATCTTAAGACGTGGTTAAAATTGATCCTAAATCACCTTATGGGGATGGATTAAAGTTCAACATATCTATATATATATATTTTGTTGACATGATATGAAAAGGGAAATAATTTTGTTGATAGGATGATATCATCTTTTATATCATTTTTTTTGGATAAATCATATTTGATTCTAATTACAAATGGCTTTCACAAGCTGAAGAATATGTCTCTTTTGATTTAAATCTAAGTGAAAAGTTTTTTTCTAATGCAATATAATTATGACTTTTCTTTGAGTCAAAAAGTTAGAGAACTCTTAGTTCTTGCAGCATATCAAAACTAATTAAACTTTGCTTGCAGTGTAATTTCATTGAAACAAATGTGCAAATCTGCCTTTTCCATGTATCGTATATTCAAGCCATTGTTTCATTCATGTGTTCACAGGCTTCGGCAGAAAGCAAAAAAATTGTTGGAGTGTTTTACAAAGCAAATGAGTATGCTTCATTGAATCCTAATTTCGTGGGTTCCTTGGAAGGAGCTTTGGGCATTCGTGGCTGGCTGGAATCACAAGGCCACCAGTACATTGTCACTGATGACAAAGAAGGACTGGATTCTGGTGAGTGTGTGTGTTGCACACTATTTGTTGTGCTTGATTTTTATCAAATAGAATGAGGATAGTTAGATTTGAACTTGTAACCGTTGGGTCAACAAGGCTCTATACCATGTCATGGAATCATCTCATCTAAAAGCTTAAAAGCTTAAACTATTAGATGAGACTTCAGAATATGATTTATATTATTCTCTAACAGTAATGACATCAATAGATGTCAAGATAGCATATGACTGAACCAAACAAAAGAAGATAACATATGATATGATCACCAATGACAGAGCAAGATATGAAGTGATGTTTTGGGATATAAGTAAATCACTGTTGAGTTTCTTGAATCACAACTTTAGTTGCTTGTTTACTGCTTTTTTATATTTACTGGCGCATGACTGTCTTTTTTCCACCCCGCTGTGATTTAATGGTAACGTTGATTGGAATATATGCTTTTAATTAACTGTACCTGTCACCATAGCTGCGATGCTTTGTAAATGTCAAATTTTTATTTTGTTAAAATAGTTTGTTTTTATAGCAATTGTTAGTGAACGTGTGCCTTTTATTACCAAGAAAATATTAGTATGGCCAGTTTGCTGATTTTCTTCTCCTTGCTGTGTAATTGTCACAGAACTTGAAAAGCATATTCCTGATCTCCATGTCCTCATTACTACCCCTTTCCACCCTGCCTATGTAACGGAAGAAAGGATCAAGAGGGCAAAAAATCTGCAATTGCTTCTCACTGCTGGAATAGGCTCTGATCATATAGATTTGAAGGCAGCAGCTGCTGCTGGGTTAACTGTTGCAGAGGTCACAGGAAGCAATGTAGTCTCTGTTGCAGAAGATGAGCTCATGAGAATCCTTATGCTTGTACGAAACTTCTTACCTGGATACCATCAAGTTATCAATGGGGAGTGGAATGTGGCAGCTATTGCCTACAGAGCTTATGATCTTGAAGGAAAGACAGTGGGAACTGTTGGTGCTGGACGCATTGGAAGGCTTTTACTCCAACGGTTGAAGCCTTTCAATTGCAACCTACTGTATCATGATAGAATTAAGATGGAGCCAGAATTGGAGAAACAGACGGGGGCAAAGTTTGAGGAGGATCTTGATTCAATGCTTTCTAAATGTGACGTAGTTGTCATCAACACGCCACTTACAGAGAAAACAAGGTATGATTTTCAATGAAATTTAAATGTAGAAGTTTGGATCTTTTCCTCCTTTAGACCTTTTCTTCCCCCCTTTTGAAAAAGACCCAAGAAAACCGCAAGATCAACTTGCAGGCATAATTTTAAGGATACTCAATGTCATTTCTGGTACTAAAACTTGCTCCTCATTGATTGGTTTCTGTTTACTGGATTCTAATCTCATGAATGACTGGAAAACCATACTGTAAAAGCCGTCAATGGTTTGGTATGCATGCTATCCGATTGTACCCATGTTTGTATGATGCGTCAACCATTGAAGTTTTCTTGTATAGTTTTCCGTAGCCATTCAAGAGGTTTGTGATTTCTCAAACCTGCCATGTTTATATGATGCTTGGAAAACACTTCGTTCTGAGTGTTGCTGAATTGAGTGTATATATATTAGTTGAGTTCGATAATGTAATCGAAGGAAACATACAGCTTTATTTGAGTGATGCTGGTTGTATAGTGCTTGGTAACCTACCTGCTCTGGGATGACAGCTTCACAACTTGTGTAGTTGATAAATATGCTGTCTAACAGGAGAATTTTCGTTTCACTTGCATCTTTCATATTATTCAAATCAATCTTCTTCTCTTTTGTTTCAGAGGGATGTTTGACAAAGAAAAGATTGCAAAGATGAAGAAAGGAGTTCTTATTGTTAACAATGCACGAGGAGCAATCATGGATACTCAAGCAGTTGTTGATGCCTGCTCCAGTGGACAGATTGGAGGTAACAAAACAACCATCTTAACTATGGATTGGATCAATGTTTCTTTTTTCTTTTTCTTTTTTTTTTTAATTTCATCTTTCGATATTGTGCTGATTGAACTTGGGCTTGATAATTTATTTTGAATTTTTTTCCCGTGGTTAATAAGGTCTCAAAAAAAGCCTTGGCATCATGCCATTAAAACTTTAGTTTGTTTTCGAATAAGATTACCAGTATTTTCTTTTTTTGATTTTGGCAAGCATTTTTATATTACAGCTATCATCTTCTTCTTTTTTCTAATCAGAGTGGTTGGGAAGAAAAGGTTATTGCTGCTATTTAACAACAAATAAAAACTTTCAATGATAATATTAGCTGGTAGATATGAAACTTGGATCGGCTTACAAGGACACCAAGACCTGAATTAAAATAACACGAACACTCTGGGTACCTAATTCGGTTGGCACATGATTTGCAGGTTACAGTGGAGATGTTTGGAATCCACAACCAGCTCCCAAGGACCATCCATGGCGTTACATGCCAAATCATGCAATGACACCCCATGTTTCTGGAACCACCATAGATGGACAGGTACATTTGGCTCTTAAATTTTCCCCACCTTTTTTCTTTTTCCTGCAATTATCTCCGCTCAATTTCTTCATTTGATGAACGCAACTGAAATTATCTTCACTCAGTTGCGATATGCTGCTGGAATTAAGGACATGCTTGATAGATACTTCAAGGGCGAAGACTTTCCTGCACAAAATTACATTGTCAAGGAGGGCAAGCTGGCTAGTCAATACCTGTGATTTAGTGCAAAATGTGGTCTATGAATAATGTACCTTTGCAGAGGTCCATGGTATTCCCTGAGAAATCAATAAAAGAGTTGTAATAAGAGAATTGATGATGGCTACCTTGGGGTTTTTATTTTTATGTAACATTTTCTGAAATGAAGCGGACTTGAATAAGAATGCTTCTGCTATGTTTGCATTTCCATAAATTAAATCAAGAAACTCAACCTCACTGTGCATCTAAAAAATACAAAGATTAATTCAGATTTTATTGATGACAAATGACTTGTGATCTGTACCGCAAGTTTTGGGTTAGAGTTCGAGTTAGAATGTGTAATTTTTATAAAAATCAGAGATAATTAAGTTTTATTTGTTTATATATATAGACCTATAAAATATGTTTTATAAGAATAAATTTTCCGAAGATCTAAAAAAGAGTTTCTAGCATCGTGCCGAACCTTATTCTATATTGTTAGCCGCTTTGTATATTGTTTTTGTTTGCAAAAGGGGCCAATGGCCTAAGAAAACCCCATGAAAAGATGCCCTAACCAGCAAACAAAAACGTTGGATATGATTAAACTAGCATTAAAAACAGATGGCTTTTATTGTGAACCATCTCACCGCATACTATTTATTTTGAATAATACTTTATTAATTTTAAATTCTAATTTTATGTTTCAACCTTTGATTTGTTAGATATTATACTTGATTACTTGAGTTTGATTGTTGTTTTGATTATTTTCAATGTAGTTATTTTAGCCTTGAGATGTAAGTTATAGGTTTGGTAGGTAACTTGGTTTACTGAATAACTCTATTTTATAATTTTATCCTTTAATATTTTATTGATTGGAAACTAGGCTTGTGATTTGCTTTAGTTTGGTTTATATGAGGTTATTTTAGTCTTATGATCTAAGTTATGAATTTGTTAAGTTTACTCAAGTTGTCTCAAGTTATTTGTTTTTATCATTTTTTGTAAAATTAAATTTGTTTTTAATTACATCCTTTAACATTGGATTGATAAATAATTATGCTTCATAATTTATTTTTATTTGTTTTTTGTAGGATTATCTAAGCTTTATGATTTGGGTCACAGGTTTAGCTTGAGTTGTTTTCTAGTTTGATTACAAGGTTATCCCAGTCTCAAGCCCCGGGTTACAAGCTTGGAGTATTAAATCAGGTTGAATCAGATTTTTTTTTAATTTTATCCTTTAATGATAGGTTGATTAAAAACTGAATTTTATAATTTGTTTTGATTTATTTTCTTTGGGGTCATCATAGTCTCATGACCCATGTTCTTAGATTAATAGATTAACCTATGTTAATCTATGTTGTTTTTTATTTTGTTTTTAAAATTTTATCCTTCAATGATGGGTTGATTAAAAATTGAATTTCATAATTTATTTTAATTTGTTTTTTTTAGATCATCCTGGTCTCATAACCCACATTCTTGGATTAATAGGTTAACACAAGTTGACTTATATTGTTTTTTTACTTTTTTTTCTTTTAATTTAATTCTTTCTCAATATCATCCATCAACATTCGATTAATTGAAAATTAAGCTTTAAACTATATTTTCACCTACTGTTTGAATTATTTTATACCCCTTAAGCTGACTAGGTAACATCGGAACAACTTATACATAGTTTTTTTTTATTTGCTTGAAAAAATATTAACAATAACCGGATATTATTTTTATATTTTAAAAAATCAATGTAATCTACAGCTTAACGCGGAACAATAATACAATGTATCTCTTATTCCACCAAAACCAAGTAAACAATTAACCTAACTGTCCATCCTTAAAAAAAAGAGTACATAAACTGTAAAAAGTATAGAGTTTCCCAGCAAATGGACATAGGCTTAATGCAAGAACCTTCATTCCACTTAATACATTATGATGACTAAATTGATGTTTTCAACTCCAACTCTGGAAGCTCCGATTCAGCATAGTACTAAACTGTCTACAGATAATCAATGAACAAGCCCAGTGACCAGGCGCTAGATTAGATCAGCAGATTACATAACAGCAGATACCTCAGTTTGGGAGTCGTTTGGATCCTTACAGGATTCAAGGACAGTCCTTGTTGATTCTATGACAGATTCTCCACTGAGATAATGCTGCCGGCAAACAGGCATGTAGAGATCAGATCCACCGATCAATTCTGCTTTGGTCTCAGATGTCTTCCTCCAGGTAAAGAAGGCTCGCCCGCCACAAAGTTCACACCTTGCCGTCAGCTTTGTTACAGTATCAGCAAGGGGTATCACATCAAGCACGGATCCAAAGCTCCTCCTGCCAAACAAAGGTCATTTTCCCATCAAATCAGATGGCTATTTTCACGAGAGAGAACAGGATCTGGCATGAAAGTCAAACCGAATTAAATTACTGAGAGAAATGTAGCTGAGCAACACCTCAAATAATCCCCATCAAGACCAGCTACTATTATAGTTTTCCCATCATGGTCAGCGGCCTTGCAACAGAAGTCATAAAGGTCTTCAAAAAATTGAGCCTCGTCTATGCCAATCACATCAAGCTGTCGATAAACACAGATCACGCGAGAGATCAAATTCTGTAAGATCATCAAACCAACCACAACATTTTCTGTTTAACAATCCTTAAGCAAGTTTTGTTGTCCTTTCTCTCCACAACCCATTAACTGGTCAGCCATATCCAACCAGTAAAAGAAAAAGGCCTCTGTTTAGATCCGATTGTCAGAAGACTAAAAAAGTACCTTTTGATATTCATCATCTCCAAGCTTGTGTTGGAAGGAGGCGAGATCCGGCAAAGCCCAGCAGGGAAATTTCAAGCCATCATGTGTCACCACTGAATCTTTTGCATATCTTGTATCCTTGCTTGACTTAATCATTGCCACATTTCTACAGCAACAATAATAATAATTAAAACTTTCCCCTCGTATATCTAATACTTAAATCAACCCAACCTTTCATAGAAAAATAAATGATCTGACACGGCAGCAAACAAAATTAAGAAAAAAACAAAATTTTAAAAAACTTATTGCAGATAAACAAAAAAGACACAAACCTTCCACTGCTGCTTTCAGATTTGATACGACGGAGCAGGTCGGTGGTTTTACCAGCAAACATGGGGCCTATGATGACATGTACTTCACCGGCTTTAGCATGGCCACCGTTAATCGAACTCAAGGAAACAGAGGACTTGAAAGCAGTCATTGAAAGAACCCAGAACTGGAAGGAAGTATTTGGGGATTCGGTGACGGGGGGATTGGGGAGAGATGGATTTCTATTTATACTTAAAATAGTGTACAATTAAGGGGTGGTTTTAATTTTTTGATTTTTGGAGGGAAATTAAAATTTGCATTTCTGAGCCTCCGGCTCTGAAGCCCGCGTCACAGGCGGAGGAGGAGAGGTTTTAATTATATAGAGAGGGGGGAAAAAAGAAAAAGGGAGCTCCACTTTGATTAGCCATTTTCAATTGGTCCCACCCATTGCTTCGTCCTTGCATTTTATGCTATATTACATAATTTTTTATATTAATTCAGACTAAGTCATTTTTTAATGTATTATTTTAAAGTAAATGTATTTTTCATATTGATCTATACTAATTTTAAAATTAACTATTTAAAGTGGAGCAAAAATTTTGTAGTCCTGACAATGAGTTTTAAAGGAGTTTTTTTTAAAATTATTTTAAATTAAGTTTTTTAGTATTTTTAGATCATTTTCATTGTAATACTTTTCTGAATAAAAAATATTTTAAAAAACAACATCAATCAAACTTTCAAATATAGACATGGACATAAGCTTAATCGGGAATGGGAATTGCTCATACTATTATATATTTTATTCTACTACACACAGTTAGTGATTTGAAATTAGATGGATACCAGAAATGTTTGAACAAAAAATTTTAAAATATAAGAAAAATATTTAAGTTGCTATTAACTCTTTATCATTGTAATGAAATCCAGTCCAATAAATCAAACTTGAAAATTTCATACCCAATTATTTTTATCTAATTGGAGTTTCAAATAAAATCATATAAAGTTGTTTCGACATGATTCAATTTACATGACAGGTTTAAAGGTTATTTTTTAAAATATATATATATATATATATAGTTATGTCATGTCCAAAGATAATTTGGATGATCAATAACACTATGGTTTGGCTTTAAAAATATTCAAAGACAATCTTTTTCTAAAAATATTGAAATATGAACATATTAAATTTAATCGATTAACCTATAAACTTGTGACCCAAATCATGAACTACACTAGGGTCAATAACACAACACTTTTTAATTAGTTAATTATATGATAACAAAACATGAAGCCACTTAAAAATAAATTGAATGTTAAACCAATAACATATTTTTAATTAATTATATGATAACAAAATTTGAAAACCAATTAAAAATTAATTAAATGATAAAATTAAAGTAAAAACAGTCACATGATCTCATTTATGTACATCGTGTCACTGTCATAAGAAAGTCCTTGCCAAAACCCTTCTAACGACACCAAGGAACAAGAGTGAGGTGATTGTCCCTACTTATTGACACTGATTAGTTTTCGATTACTCGTTCACCTTGATCTCTGATATTGTAAGAACAAGGTTGGAAATTTATTTTAGTTTCAGATTTGGCTCACAAAACCCTAATTTTCTTGATTTAATAAAATTTAATTTTATCTTGTCAAACTAAGCATCAACCACAAGATCCCCGCAAATAAGAAATCTAATCAAGTATGGAAGGATCAATTAAAAATAAAACATCGAGTGATAAAAAAAGGGTAGAACACTTTTCTCTCTGTGGTCAATTAATTCATTGATTGTAGCAACAAAAACAAATTGAGTATATTTTTCAGTATCCAAAGCTTTAATTTTTTTAAATCAGTAAAATTATTTTTTAATCTTGTTAAATTGGATAGTAACCAATAAATGTTTTTAATTAACATAACGAGATCCTTGTATTCAGGCTACTAAAATAAAGGATCAAGTTCGATCACAAACCAACTCAATACAAAGGGATCAAATTGTTTTTAAAAAAAACTTAGGGGATTAAAAATACTCAAATAACCAGAAAAACTTATATATATTAACACAACTTTTTTTTGGATCCAAGAAAACCCCACCCCCCCGGAAAACGTACTTTGTGGATCTGGATGAATGAGTAAAACTCTGGTTGTTTCAAACTCTTACAAGGAGTGTACACACTGACTTGAATTTGAGACTTGTTGTGTAGATCACTAACCTTCTTACATCATGTCACACCCCTTGAGGACTATATTAACATAAAACTATGGCATTCCATAATATTTTCTCTCTATAGCCACAATAACTTCAAGAACAAAGTATTATTTTTTAAGTAACTTTAATGTCAAACTAAAATTCATATGGATAGGTAAATATTAAAAATATGGGTCCTAGTAAAAATTAATTAATATGTTTTTTATGAGTCAAGTACTCATCATATTCGAGTTTCAACACTAATTGACTTCTTAGTTTTAAAGCTTTAATATGGTCCCTTTGATTTTATATTCTTTATTTTTTTATGTAAGCCATGCTAAAAAAATTGAATTTTGGTTTCATATCTTATATTTTTAAATATGAATGATACACATGGTATTAATTTAATTGGAGTAAAATACTTGCTATTATCGAATTATATTAAAATAAAATTGTCTCAAACTTCATAAAGAGAAATTGAAATTGACCCTTATTATATAATAGGCCTTCATGTGGTGTTGATTTTCTACGAATTTTGATTATTGGATGCTTGACATGTTGATATGAAGGCATGGTTTGTCGTTTCAACCGGTTCCAAAATCAACGTGACTTAGGATGTGTTTGGTATTGCTTTTGCTTTTATGGTTGAGGTTTGAAAAAAGCAATTTCAAGAAAAGCACTTTTGTTGCGGTTCAAAATAAGTTGTGAAGTGTTTAGTTAAAATTGTGATTGAATTTGAGGTTGAAAAAAAACAGTTTCAAGTATTTGGTTACCAAGTTTTTCATATTGCTTTTAACTTGTTAAATTACTTTAAAGGGCATAGACATACACACACATTGATTTATATATATTTATGTATGTATTTATATTGTATTAATAATTATAATTTCATAATATAAGGAATAATTCAAGTAAAATGAACACTTCTTTTTATTCTCTCATCAAATTATTTGCAATGCCATCACGAACAATATTCATATGTGAAGGCATCTGCAATCCCTGACTATTTTCGCGCGCTATAATATCTGGTAAAAAATCATTTAGGATATAATTGGGATTACAATCATATTAAAAAAAAAACCATCTTGCGATCTCCTTTTAATATAGTTATGTAGTGTCATCGATGCAACAACAATCTCAACCTGCGTTTTGTATGGATAAGCTGGCATGCTCTATAAAATTAATTATTTATATTTTAATTATTTTTATATTATTTTAATATTAAAAATATTTTTTTATATTAATAAACATATATTATGTAAATTTTCTATATATATATATATAGAAAAGCAAGCACTCAACATTGAATCGCCGAATAAGCACATATATTTGTAGCTTTTTCTGAAATGCCGATTACATTGTAGGTCCCGTGTCAAAATTCCGCTTATTAAACTTTATCAAACACCAAAATTTTGCTTATTCAATCAACTTATTTCTAAACACAGATGACATCACAATACTAAACGGGCACTTAACAGACTTAAAAAAATATATTGTCTTCAATTCTAAAATCATTAATTTTGATTTCCTTTCTATTGACTTCAATTTCAAAATAAAAGGAAACAAGAGACGTGTGTGTTAGATGCTGCAAAGGTGTAATAAATGGAAGAAAAATCTATAACTCGAGTTCTAGATCCAAATGAGTAAATAAATAGTTTTATTTTAATTAAATGAAAAAAAATTACAATGATAGAAAATGAATCAGTTTTTTTTTTTTAAAAAAAATTAATATAATTTGGGAAAAAATATTTTCCAGAAGGAAAAAACAATTTGGTTTAATTTCCATCCAGTTAAATATGAAATAACAAAATTGAGTAGGAAATTGACAAAAAAAACCCTACTTGAGTCAATCCACCTTAGCATAACAAACATGCAACCCTGATAAATAAGGACGATTCAACCATAGTTAACCCATTAATCCGCAACCCAGATAATAAAATTGAGCTAATCCAATAAAAAAATAAATGGAAGAAAACAATAAAACTCATTTAAAAAAAAACAATATTGAACAATGAAATAAAAGAAAATATCAACTCGTGCTAATTGTTCAAACTCATAACCCGGATTATCAAATCAAAAGTAGCATCCATAGAAAAATCACAAAATCCAATCCGTGACCAATAAAATCTGGAAAAAAAACACAAACGAGTACGAAGTAAAAAAATAGAAATTAAAATAATAAAGATAAAAATTAAATTAAAGGACAAAGTTTAATAGAAAAATCACTTTAATAAAAGGAAGGAAAAAAACAAAGACCAAATTATATATAAAAAATATACCATAAATCCACGTTAAAGGATAAATTAAAAATAAATTAAATATGCATAAGAGGTTCATGAGAAAATATTAGAAATCAAAAGGACAAAATCAAATTGAAAAATAAAATATACATCACAAATTGGGAATAAATGATGAATTTAAAAACAAATAAAAATTCATATAAAAGGATTTAGAACAAAAACTAATATTAAAAAGAATACGGATCAAATTTAAAATATCAATAAATAGGAGAACAATTCTAAAATTTTGAATGTTCAACGTGTTTTTCAAGGGAATGAGAGATAAAAGATGAAGAAAAGGCCTTGTTGGCAAAAATTCATCTCCCCGACATCACCGCACACTATCCTATTAAGAATACGACGCCGTGATAGTTTTATATTTTTAATCACTGGTAGGAGTTGTATCCGCCACTTGAAAGGTCATGGGTGCTCTACATGCTTGATGTGCCAACCACTTTTTTTAATTTTAATAATATTTATGTTTATTAAATGACTTAATTATTCTTGGCCAATTGAAAAATAAATAAAAACTGGGTGAAAAGAAAGAAAGAAAAAGAAACCCTAGATGTAATCATTAAGAAAACTCAATCGAACTGCATTTTGCCGTGGTTTTAAAACCAAACAAACAAATAAAAAAATTTCCTTTCAATTTCCATTTTAAGAAAATAATAAAAAATAGGAAATTTTATTTGAAGAAAAATAAAAAAGCCACAAAAAGGTGTTTGAAACTCTTTATTTTTTAATATTTTTTCCCTTATTTTTTTTTTTTATTTGAGTGTTTTTAAATCGTTTCGAAGTGATAATATCAAAAATAATTATAAAAATATTATACTGATACATTCTCAAATAAATACATACATTAAAAAATTATTATTACTACACTCCTAAGCAACTCTAAAAACTTATCAAACAATAGTTATCAAAATTTAGCCATCTACAATTATGTTATTCGGACAAAGAGATAATGTTTGACACTGTATTTTAAAGTGTTTTTGAAAAAATTAAAAATATTTTATTTTTTATTTTAAATTAATTTTTTGGGTATTTTTAGATCATTTCAAGTGTCGATGTTATTTTTATTTTTTTTAAAATATTATTTTAACGCATTTCTGAACAAAAAATATTTTTAAAAGCAGTCTCAATCACATTTTCGAACAAACACTTGATGCATGAGCATTTACATTTCAAGTTCGTCATAACCAGACCCAAATCATAAAAATTATAAACCAAATCAATATAGTTGCGTGTAATTAAATCAAATTTTAATCCAAATATAGAAGTAACGAAGTTAAATTGTTGTCTTCAACACAACAGGAGACGGGGAGGCTGCAAGCATGCATGAGCTAGAAATATAGGGTTGAATTAGACAACAACAAATCTATATATAATCCATAAATCATTTCTCAAGTAAAGTTCAAAAAAACTATTTCCATTTTTTAAATAAAAAATTGCAAAATTTATAATAGCTACGTAGACATTCACCGAATCAAGGGTGCTAACTGGTAATTTTTTTTAAAAAGTAAAAAAAAAAAAAAAGTAAACGTGCAGCAAAAAGATGATTGGGTGATCACAATCAAGGGAACAAAAAACCTCGATCATTCCTCCTTTTAAATTAATTTATGCCATTACACAATTACATGTTATGCCCTCTCCTCTCTCTCTCTCTCTCTCTCTCTCTCTCTCTCCATATTATCATCATCCCAACTAGTGGTAGCTGGAGGCCAACCATGTTACCCACTAACCTAGCTATCTTCGCCACCGGATGATCAATCCAAGCGTCCAAAATAACCTTGCTTCTCTACAACAGGCCTAACCTAGCTATTTTTCAGAGTTTTTTTTTAAATTATATTTTTTTATCTTTTAAAATACATTATAACATCAAAACTATATATATATATATATATATATATAATGTACCGCTGCTTAATAAAGGTAAATGAGCACATGAGCTAGGGTATAATTGCGAAAGCAAACTTTGAAGCCCAAAGAAAATAACGGGAAATAGCTAGCTGTAGCATTTAGCCAGCTAGCTAGTGGAGAGACCAAAGTTCTTTTCGTGGGGAGCACCAAAAAAGATTGATAAACACAAACATTCCACCATCCAATTTAAGCTGAAGGTCCCTATATCATACACAAAATCACAGTTTGGTCCCTGTCCTTCATGTTGGGTGATTTTCAAGGACCAATACAGAAGACATTGTTTATCGAAGTAGAAGACGGCCAGTTGGTACATCCAGCCACATGGTCCAATGAGGAGTGAGTATCCATGGATACCATTAGGAAAGCAGGAACACCCACCCAACATTATAATATTTGTGAGCATTATAATATTTGTGATGAACTATATCGCAGGTGATTCAGTGGTAAGAGTTTGAGATTAAAAACTTTGCTTCCCTGTAATTTTAGATTCAAATCATGTACTTACTAATATGATGATCACTAGAGATTATGATAATTCATTTTAAAATTCATGAAATTAATCGAGATACACGCAAACCGATCTGGACAACCAGTTAATAAAAAATTGTGGTCCGTTTGTAACATCTGCATGGACTTCATAAATATACACAAGTAATGGTTTCGACCTCCGATGCCTAATGTCTCCCATTTCAGTTCCCTTTTTCTTTCTTTTTGTAAATTCTAAGGAGATGTGTTGTTCCACGTAGGAATAGCATCAAAGGGGAATCAAATCGTATAAATGGGACTAAATAAAGAGATTTAGAAGTATAATATTGAAATAATATATTGGCTAGGTTTATATACATGAGCTACAATTTTTGGTGTGTCGAGCCATTTGATACGTGGCCCGAACCTCAAGCGAGCTTGTAGCTACGAGTATAGCTTGGTAAGGCAGTCGGTGAAACTACATATAAAACTAATATATTTAGAAGCTGTTTGGGACAGTTTTTGAAATTGTATTTTTAAAAAATTTAATTTTTATTTATTTTAAATGAATATGTTTTGGTGTTTTAGATCATTTTGATGTGCTGATGTCAAAAATGATTTTTAAAAAATAAAAAAATTATTTTGATATATTTCAGCATGAAAAACACTTTGAAAAATTACAGCAATAGCTGTCCCAAACAGGCCCTTAGACATCACACACAGTGAGTTTCTTTTAGTGAAGCCCACAAAGTCATGTTGGAAACCATATCGTATAAGAATATTTATTGGCAACTTATGGAAAAAAAATCCACACATTTTTCTTACGTGGAAGTAAAAAAAAAGGGTTGACTTGTGTCATTTCAATCAATAAAAAAGAGACATTCTTGAAAGAAAAAAAAGCAATAAAAAAGAGAGATGTATTTTGTAGATGTTAATTAGATTAGGGTGCTTAGACTGCGGTTGAATTATAATTCAATTTTTTTATTTCATTTTTAATTTTAAATTAATTATCTTGAGTGTTTTTTTTTTAATATTCTAATGTGCTGAGATAAAAACTACATTAAAATAATAATAATAATCATAGCTTATATATTAATTTGATATATTCCCAATCAAAACATACATTTAGTACCTTTTGAAGAGTATAATTAAGATTGTTTTTAAGAGTATTTTTTGTTTAAAAATATATTAAAATAATATTCTTTTAAAAAAATTTTACATCAGCACATAAAAATGATTTTAAGACACTAAATTTTTTTAATTTAAAATATATATTTTTTAAATCGTTTTCATAACGCAATGCCAAGGCCTCCTTATTAGATTAAATTCACTACTAAATTTCCATCTGAAATAACATGAGTTTGAATGATAATGATTATTTAAATAAAAATTTCAACATTTTTATAGTTAAGTGAATTATATTTTGTTTGAGAAAAAGTTTCCAATCACAAAGCACTACAAATAATTGAACTGTCCCCAATTCATCAATATCTATAGTAGAAAATAAAATTTCATCACTTGCTGGAAATACTATTGTGTGGTGGTTGAAAAAAAGGGTAACTTCAGATCAGTCAGCAATATATAACCTTTCTCTCTATTAGATCCCCGATCTAGTTTCTTAACCAATTAGATCTCCAAACAGTCAAGAATTCTCAATTGGGTCCTTTCCTCATTGAATCTGCCTGAGCCTTTATCAATTGGGTCCTCTAAATTTAGACAATGCCAAACATGTTTGTAGATGGAAGGATCAAACTGAGGATTCCTAGGTACATAAATAAATAAATAAATAAATAAATCGAGGACTCAATTAAGAAAAGGGTTACTGGCCGGGGACTTACTAATGTTGTGTGTTCTACAAGCATTGACAAGACAATCAAAATTAGGTGCTGATCTATCCTACCAAAAACGTTAAGCATCTCCAATTTTTTGACCTTGAGGAGGTAAAAAAAGGGGATATTCACGCAAATTGTGGTTTGAATACATCAACAGATCACAACCATAGATCAAAATTCCAAATCGATGTCATTTGCAAAAGTCAGAAGAATCTATGGTTGATACGTAGCATGGCCCCACAAGAACATTGGAGCTGAGATCCCATGCATGCATGTAGATGCACAAAGTTGTGTACTTACAAGTCCATCTCCATAAAGCATGTGTGTGTGTGTAGGAAGAAGAAGCATTTCCATAGCTTACCCTCCTTCCCTTTTATCAGATCAGGGGGGAAAAACACACCAACTTCTCTCAGTATCCATTTTTGCCTTTCACTGCAAAGGAAAAATAGTAAAAAATTCAAAATTTGTTTTATAAAAATATATAGAAGCTTAAAAAGAAAAGAAAAGAAAGCCAGCTCCTTCCATTTTTGAGCCTCTCCCTATATATTCCTCACACCAGACTCAACAAAATTCTCTCTCCCCAAAACAAAACAACCCTTTTCTCTCACTAGAATATATGTGTGTATAAATAAATTTGGAATTTTGCTTGGTAACTAAATTTGCATTAGCTGATCAAAAAATTGAAACACAAATTAAAAGAAGACGAAGAAGAAGAAGAAGAGGGCATATTGTGGAGGAGGATGAGCATGCCCTCTATTTATATTCTCATTATGCCTTCTCTCAGATCTTAAATTTTCAATTTTGATGAGATTTACCTTCTGGGTTTTTCTTTAATCAGTGGGTTGTGTAAGATTTTTGAGTTTCTGGTTTCGGATCTTTGTAAATTTTGGACCTTTATTGAATTCCAGGATTGAATTCCTTTTTTCTTTCTTTCAGGTTTGATTGATTCTAGATTGTTGGTTGGCTGATTGATCGTTGAAGGATCTATTAAGTTTTTGGCTTTTGTGTCAAACGAAAACATAGGAATTTTGTTGTGTTTTTTTTCTTGATTGTCCGAATAAAGGTATTGCCTAAATTTGAATTGCATTCTTATTAAATATTATGATAACTTTGATCCATTGTCTGCTTAGAGTTCACTGTCCTTGTTGGTTTTGATTTGCTATTGAATTGTATGTTAACTATGTTGTTGCTGATTGGATCCAGTGTAAAATACGTCTACTGAATTGAAGCAGGTGTTTGATTGTCCAAACAGGTTTGCCTTTTTGTATTGATTTTATTAGTAGTGTGATTTGCATTTGTGAAGTTTTGGGCTTCATATTCACTAAGAAAAATATTTTGTATTGTAAAGATTAAAGAGAGAGAAAAATGCAATCTGATAGTGGCAAGCTGTTCATTGGGGGAATTTCATGGGACACCGATGAAGAACGGCTCAAGGGCTATTTTCGATCTTTTGGGGAGGTGGTAGAGGCTGTGATAATGAAGGATCGCACCACAGGGCGTGCCCGTGGATTTGGTTTTGTTGTTTTTGCTGACCCAGCTATTGCAGAGAGAGTCATAAAGGAAAAACACAGCATTGATGGCAGAATGGTAAGCTTTATTAACCTTAAACGTGACCCTCTAGATTTGTGTGTAATGTAATAATGCTGTTCAGAACTTTTACTATAAACTGCACCATACAAATTGGAGAATTCATTTCCGTATCAGACTGATGAGTCAATTTTTCTAATTCTACTTCCGTAGTGAGATATCAATCTGAGCCGAGAGAAAATGCTCGCCTTCTCTCTGTTTTTTTCCTCTCATTATTATTGTAATGGTTTAGCTAATCTTCCAAATTTGTGATTTTAATGTACTGAAGTTAAGTTTCAAGTGTTGACAGATTCCCATTGTTCGAGCTTGTTCTTCTAACTGATGTGTTCATCCTCAGGTTGAGGCAAAAAAGGCTGTTCCCAGGGATGATCAGAACATTCTGAATAGAAACAGTGGTGGTAGCATCCATGGTTCTCCCGGTCCAGGGCGTACAAAAAAGATTTTTGTAGGAGGCTTAGCATCCACAGTTACAGAAAGTGATTTTAAGAATTATTTTGACCAGTTTGGGACCATCATGGATGTTGTGGTGATGTATGATCATAACACACAGAGGCCAAGGGGATTTGGGTTCATCACTTTTGATTCTGAGGAGGCAGTGGACAAAGTTTTGATGAAGACTTTTCATGAACTGAATGGCAAAATGGTTGAGGTCAAGAGAGCTGTTCCCAAAGAGTTATCACCAGGTCCCAGTCGCAGCCCGCTTGGTGGATATAATTATGGTCTAACTAGGGTTAATAGCTTCCTTAATGGCTATACTCAGGGATATACTCCAAGTACAGTTGGGGGCTATGGACTTAGGATGGATGGTAGGTTCAGTCCAGTTGCTAGTATCCGAAATGGTTTCCCTCCATTTGGTTCTGCTTATGGAATGGGTATGAATTTTGAGCCAGCATTGAGCCCAAGTTACGGGGGCAATGCAAATTTTAATAGCAATCTTAGCTATGGGCGGGAAATGAGTCCTTACTATATTGATAATGCAAATAGCCTTGCTAGACCTATAGGATATGATGGAGGTAATGGAGGAAGTACTTCATTTTTCAGCTCAGCAACAAGAAACTTGTGGGGAAATGGGGGGCTTAATCATAACACCAACTCTGCAAGTTCAAATGCGTACTTAGGATCTGGAACTGAAAGCCTTGGAGGAACTACCTTTAGCAACAGCGGGGCTAATTGGGGTTCCTCATCACTTCAAGTTCGTGGCGGAGGAAATAATGTTTCTAATAGCAGTCTGAGTTTTGGGCATGGAAGTGGTGAAAATAGTTTTGGTTTGGGCATGGGTGGTTATGCAAGAAACAGTGGGAACAATGTGGGCCCAACAATATCACATGCTGCATCAAATGGTAGTTTTGATGGAGCATTTGCTGACATTTATGGAAGTAGTTCAGATTATGGGGACCCCACTTGGCAGTCATCAAATTCTGAGCGAGATGGATCTGTTTCCTTTGGTTTTGGCCTTGGCAATGCCACTTCTGATGTTCCAGCCAAAAGCTCTCCTGGTTATGTTGGTGGTTATAGTGTTAATAAGAGACAGTCAAATAGAGGTAAGAGCTCCTAGTCTAGTAAGTGCATTCATTCAATTGCTTGCTCTGGTTCCTTAAAAGTTCTTTCATGATATTGCTTTAATAAATTTACATACTGAATATATTAAGTTTGCTTCCTAATGTTCTGAAAGACAAGTATGCTCGAGTCTTCATAACCAGCAGTAGCATAAGCAATTAGTCTCCATTTTCTGTTTTTCTGTCATATCTTTATGTCTATGTGCATATGTACTGATGGGAAATAATTACAAATGTTTTGCCCAGAACATTTATGATATTTGAAATATGAAGAAATGGATTTGAAACAGGGATCTGTCATTGCATGTCTTGTACCGTTCGTAATACATTGGATTCTTCATGTCGCACTTGCTGGATGTGGTGTCTCCCTGCAACAATCAGTTGATATTTGATTTCACTGAAAGGGTTGCTTTAATTTGACTACTATATTATTTGTTGTTTATTACATTATGACAGAGGAATACTGTTCAATCGTCTAGTTTCAAAGGAATATTGTTTAAGTGTTTAGTTTCAAATGTTTGAATTAATTGTGCAATAGATACGATACAACAAACCAACTAGCAGAAATTTGCTAGACCTCGAGGTCAGTGCAATAGTTGACTGAGATAATTTTTTTATGGTATAGATGGTTTCATTAGGAACCATGGGCTAATCCCAATGCTTGCATGGAAACCCTCATGCTCATGCAGAACATGTGGTTAATAATGTTGAGAGTTCAATATCATTTTCTAATTTCATGAATCAACATTTTGGTTTGAGGTACAAAGGAGCAATGTAAACTTATCTTCACTATTTTCATAGAAAAAATGTGAAAACAAGTGTTCTCTAAGCATATCTTGATCAGGAAAGCTTGGGCTGTGTTTACTTTCAGAAAATAGTTTTTTAGTTTTCATTTGTAGTTTTTTTTTTTTTATTATTATTCTAAAATTCTCTCTCTAAAAACACATGTTTATTAAAATACAAATTTTCAAAATAGAAAACAAGGGCCTTTTTTGGTTTGTATAAAAAGATTTGGTGAATTAAACAATTCCCTTATTAACAATTAACAAAAAAGAAAAACTAAGAAATATACTATTCATTAGAATAATTTTTTTTCTTATATATATATATATATATTTTTTTTTTCAATCTATGTTTTTTTTAATTATAATTTCATCTTTCAACATTAGGTTTATTGAGAATTGAACTTCATGTTTTTTTTTCAATTTATTTTTTATGAGGTTATTTTAATTTCATGACTTAAATAACAGGTTAACATTATTCATTGTAGTAGTGTTTCCCCCCTCTTTTTTTTTTTTTTTTTAATCTATCATTTTTTGTATTTGATTTTTTTTAAAATTTTAATTTCATTATTCAACATTAAGTTATTTGAGAATTGAATTTCATAATTTTTTTTAGTTTATTTTGTATGAGGTTTTCTCAATCTCATAACCTAAACCACGGGTTTGATGAGTTAACTCGGTTGACTCGAGTTTTTTTCCTTCAACATTGGTTTTATTGAGAATTATTTTTTGTTATTTGGTTTGATTTGTTTTTTACTAGGTTATCCTTGTTTTATGACTCCAAATTGTAGATTGACTTGCATTATTCTTTATGTCCTTTTTGTAACTGAATCTTTTTTCAATTTCCTCTTTTAACACTAAGTTGATTGAAAATTGAGCTTAATAATTTGTTTCAATTTGTTTTCTATGTATTATTCTAGTTTCATGATCTGAGTTATGAGTTTGTAGGTTAATTTGAGTTTTCTTTTGATCTGTCAAGTTGACCGGTTCACATCAGGTCAATTTTCACACAATTTATTGATTTTTATAATAGAAAAATTCACCAGCAACATCTAAATATTTTTTATGTTAAAATTGTTTTTTGATCCGGCTTGTTGTCAGTAATCTTATTTTATAAGCGAGAATTTGGAAAACAACTTTTTGATACTTTTCATTTTTCTAAAGGATTAGAAAAACAGAGAACATGCTTCTTCTTTTTTCAATTAGAAAATGCTTCTTCTTTAGGTTTCTATTTCTTACAAAAGCTTTTGAAAACTAGAAAATTTTCCACAAAAAAAACACAACCTCATTTTTTGTTTAGTTGGCTGCATGATTTTGTGAATTGCTAGTAAATTGCTCATTATTTATGGTGCATTCTCATTGTTGAGATGCAGACAGCTGATGTTTACCTGGCTAGATTTTGTTCTATAGTATCGTGTTAATTTTCATTTATGTTACTGTACCCTTGTCAAGGGATGTTTCTCGACTAATAAAAGCACAAATGATGAGCGCAAAACACTTTTCTGCCTCTGCACTTCTTGTCTTTGTGGTTGATTTTAACATGATGTAAAACCATGACTTTTAGGTTCCACTATTTTTGTGCACTATCACACATACCGTTCTCCCTCCATTCATTTGTAAAATATCACCATTCTGTTCTGGAGCGCCTGTAAATTTTTGTCATCAAACAGAATACAAATGGGAAGTTATTTTTCTTCCTATAATCATTCTGTTTTGGAGCGCCTGCAAATTTTTGTCAGTAAACAGAATAGGGATGGAAAATTCTTCTTCTTCCAATAATACACTCTTTCATGACATCAGTTTCATGAAGGACAGGACATCATTTCAAATGTGCACATTGTTGTTTTTATGAGAAAGAGGGAGTAACGCATTTGGCATATCCTAGTATGTTGGATCATCTCTTCTTTACCATTGACTTGCAAATATCTAATAAATATGTGGTTGTAGATCTTATTTTATTGATCGAACTCTTAAGTTGTACTGTACCATTCATTTCAGCTAAGAAGCTGAGAGTGGTCTGAGTGTTTGTACTCTTAGTGTGTACAATGCGAAGTTTTTTTATTTCCTTCACTGGTATCTATGCTGACGACTGGTTTTTTTTTTTTTTGTAATTTAGTTTTTTCCCCTGCAATTTTTGAATTGAAAATTGTATGAAACAATGTATAGCGTTTTAGTTTTAGTTTGCCGTAAAGGAGATATATTTTGATGAATTGATTTTATGGTGCTTCAACCTCTTGATCTTGATGGATTTTCTTCTAATTTGTTTCAGGAATTGCTACCTAGCTGGATCATTTCTGTTATCATGATATATTAGGTGGAGATATTCTGGTGATCAGGTGAATTGTGAATTTCGCGCATCCTCTCATAGTATATTTCAGTTAAAACAAATTGGTTATCTAGAGCTAACTGGAGTGCCTGTTCTGAAGAATTAAATTTAGGGATAGAAGTTATAAGGGATTTTGTGTCAAGTATCGAGTTTTGAGCTACATTTTAGGTTTTTCTTCTCTTGTTCTTTGATTGAGATGTAAAATCGGCTTGCGGGATATAGTCAAACTGCATCAACGCATCTCTGGTGAGGCTGGCGATACAAAAAGATTTAGACTTTTTTTTCTTACTCCCTAGTTTTTTATGCCCTGTAATTTCTGGCCAAGTTGTGGATTTTTCAGCCTTGTCTTGTGTCTTCCTATTTCCCATTGTTTGGGATCGTTTTTCAGCAGATTGTACCCCAGATTCTTGTTGATTTTACTAGTGTGAAACGTTTAAGGGATACCCATCTAGGGTCCCCATGAATAAGTTACCACATATTATGATTCTTTTTTCATGGCTATATCCTTCAAGCAGAGTTGAAACTCGGTGTTTGAAATGAACCCTTTTTAACACGCCAATTGTCACATGTGCTGACCAAGTAATGTTGATGACTGGATATCTAGTGTTCATCTCGCTGTTTAGGTAAGTTTCCCATCAGCGGTTGCACAAGTGCTTTCAGTGTTCTAAGCAGTGGGACCCTCAAGATTTCTCATCAACACATGGCATCTTACCTGCTATAAGATCTCAACTCTGGTCCTCAGCATGCATGCGCCTGTAATATAACTGCCCTTTGACCATTCCCCAGTACCGCAAAGTCCGATCGATCATCCTCTCAATCCTCTCTATTCGTGCCAGGAAATAAATCCGGCAGGAATCACCTGTCTTGTATGTACTTTGGTTTTTCTTTTAGGTTGGCAAGGTGTCAGTTCTGCGACCTAAGCTTGGATAATGAGATGGAGTGTTTCTGAAGACGAAGTAATCTGTATCTTCGTTTTCAATTTATCGTTATGCCAAGTGGTTCAGTATACGGTCAAGGCCCCGTTTAAGAGGGCTATTCTTGGTGGGTCCTTCCTTCTCTCTCGATGCCATGGTGAGCTAGTTGTCCCATGGTGAATGACATTGTGTGATATCAAAAATTAGAGTAGATTTTGAGTTAAGTCATGATAAGTATTTTTTATAAAAAATTAGAATAGGTGAGATTTTATTAAGTTTTCTCTGATAAAAAATATAAAATAAAAATGGTGAGCTTGCTAGAGGTGAGAATACCGCAATGGGAAAAGCATGATGTATTCATGTGGCGTGATACAGGGAGGCTAGCTTGCCTCCTTAGTTGACCACATGACCATGGTCCATTCTTCTACACTCAATTGCTCAGTGGGGGGGGGGGGGGGGCAATTTCTAATGGCCCAAAAGTTGACCACAGCAAGAAAAGAAGAAAAGGGATGGGAAACGGCTTTTAATTTGACCTTTCGGGACACTGCTTGCAATCAATCAATCTTTCTAACTTTCACAGGCTGTAAATATTCAACATTCCAACCCTACACCTGCGAATGCATAATTAGCGTTCTTTATATTTGAATGCCGTACTATGCAGGAAGTCTCTCTCTCTCTCTCTCGGTGCTAGAAGGGACCGGAGCCCAGAGAAACACCAATTTCCATGCGCAACCCTTTCCGGGCTAGCAGTAGACCACAGACATGCCTTCTGTAACAGACGAGGATGAATCAAGACTGCACATCAAAACCTTGTTTTCCGGCAAGGGTTGCAACGTTTAGCATCAAGCTTTTGTGAAAACAAGGAAGAAGAAAAACCCTTTTCTTGGCACCCTCTCATTAGAAAAAAGAAGAGGAAGAAAACAAGATAGAGAATATTGCATTTATGGATAATTAATTTATATATATCAATTGTTTCTTTTTTCTCTGCTTGAGTGGTCATTAATCTCTATAATATGCTTATAATAAATTAATTTCCATCCTTCTTACAATTTGTTTACATCCATTTTATCCTCCCATGTCTTTTTCTTAACATTTACAAAGTAGCTTTTAAGATTTACAATCTCACCCCTATTATATATTATGAATTTTTCTAAATAAATAAATAAATAAATAAAATTGATTTGCATAATCATTGTAGTTTAATAATTATTAATGGAAGTGGTGAGCTGTGATGTCCTTGACACCTATCATATATCATGCTGATTGGGATTTTCTTAGTGCTTTTCCAAGTCAGAAATATTGACAATTGACTCTTAATATTCACTTTATCTATTAAATGGAAGAACAATTATAATATTACTACAATTAATAATACTGACATTAATCATTTTAAATATTATTAATACTTATTGCAATCATAAGCCATTAAATATTTGTTATTAGCCAGTGGAAGCTTATTAAAAAATTAATGGTGGCTTGATAGTTATTAAATGATTAGTCAAAAAAGTATACTCCAAAATAAAGGTGCATGCAATTTATATAAGTATTTTTTGTTTTCAATATATTTATGTATATATATATATATATATATATATTAATACTTGCTTTATGGTTCTAATAAGATATTATTTAACAAAATCTCTTTAATGAAAAAATATTAATTATCTTATCCTTATTTCAAATGGTTCAATTTTCTTTTTGCTATTTATTATTATTGCTTTTAGTTTTTATTGAATAAACAATATAGCTTAAAACCATATTTGTTTTTTTCTATAAAAATATTAATAAAAAAATCCAGAATTATATTAGAAAATTATGTTTTCTCAATGCATTACTTATCTTACACAAATAGTTTATTGTCACATAATAAAACAAAACAATTTTGAAGAGCTAAGATCTTATATTTGAATGTATATTTGTCTCTAAGCTTTCCATCTTAGTTTTGAGTTAATATTAATATATTTTTTTAATTTTTATTAACTTATATGATTCTTTATTTATTTTATTAAATACATGCACTAACTTTGTCTTCACAAGTTCATGGAACTAGATTATAAGTGAAACCAATCCTTGAAATGATATAATTCTTCACAAGAGATGAGTAATAAAGCTTGTATTTAAAATGATATTATTGAAATCCTTGCATTCATTATATTTTTATAATATTAAAGACAAATGATATAATTCTTGACAATAAATTAATGTGCATCTTTTATATAATTGAAGTACTTAACAAGAAAATATACTTAATATTATGTTTAAGATATTTTGTATATATTTTTTTATGCATTTTTGTATGACTTGATTTAATCTTCAAACTTATAAAGTTAATTTGTTGTGTTTATGTTTATGCTAAAATATCTTTAAACAACTTAATTAAACCACTTTATTGCAAAAAAAAGAAGAAGAAGACTAAATGAGTTTAGTCTTATACTATAACCTAGACACAAAGAACCATAGATTGGATCAACGTGACTATAATTTTGGCCTTGCAAAATAAATTATTAAGCTTGTAATTGAGACTAAAAATATCTTCTACATGAGATATATTCGTTATTAAAAAATTGATTGGAAACAAGAGGGTCCAAACATGTTTTTTGTTACAATGTGATGACTATTTTTCCCTTAAAAAAAATAATCTTTGAGTGACAGACTCTTTTGTCTTTTTCTTTAAAAAATAAACAATAGAGTTGCAATTATACATTTGGAAGAGAGAAAAAAAATACATGCATGGAGGGTTTTCTATGTTTTTTTTCTAAACATTAAAATAAAAGAATTAACCTTGAGATTTGAAAAAAACTATTTGTGAGGGTGTTTTGGTCTTTTTGGATTTTCTTGTTGTTATTTTTAGGTTTTATTAGGGGCGATTCGATAATTTTATGTTTTTAAATATTATTAAAAAATTTGTTGATGCGCATAACACATGCATTAGTAAGTCATGACTTTTGTGTCATTTAAGTGATGCATGAATGGTTATCTGGTGGCCAAAGTCCTACTTTCATTGTAGCATTGGGAGCGACGTGTCATCCTTTTTCTAATAGTGTGGTGTGTGCTCACGACATAGATCTCGTTGGGCTGTTATGGAGGTTTTTTCTTTCTTCTTGCTTTTCTCTCTCATATTCTAAAAAGAATTGTGTCCTCCAGCTTATAATCTTATTGATATTGGTCCTCTATCTTTTAATTACTATTTATTTGGATTTTGATGCCTTTTGAAGTTTGATTTTGTTTCATGCCTCTCATCCATGAGAATTTTATTTAATTTGATTTGTTTATCCAATTTGGTCCTATACTCTTAATTGCTATATTTCTTTGTTTTTATACTTTACATGATTTTGTTTTGCATTTTGATCCCTGTTAATTTTATTGCATTTGTTCTTTCATTCATTTGTTGTCCTTATTATTTTGATTGTTGTATTCTTATCATTTTCTTGGTTTATCTTTGTTGTTTCAATCTTATCTCACAATAATGAATTTTATTTGATTTTTTTATCCAATTGTGGTCCTCATTTTCTCATTATCTTTTTTTTATACCTTTCTTAGTTTTTTCCCTTCAATTTAGCCCATGGTTATTTTCTTTTACCTTTTATACCATGTTTGGTCTTTTTGGTTTTTAAATTGTTTTACGGTTGAATATTTTATTTTATTATTTTTTCATGGCTATCTTCCAGCAGGGCAATCCTTTATTTAAAAATGATTTTTTTCTTCAAGTTTATCATAATTTGGTTATTAAGCCCTTAACTTCATTATTTTTTGTGATTTGTTTTTTGTTGAGTCATCATAATCTCATATCTCATATAATAGGTTAGTCAAGTTAACTATGGTTATCTCATATTTATTTTCTCTAGTTTATTTTTATGAAATTGATTTTTTTCTCTAATAATTTCATACTTTGACATTAAATTCTTGGCCCTTAAGCTATATGATTTTTTTCTTCGTGTTATTCTGAGTATAGGTTAATTAAGTTAACCTGAATTAACTTGTGTTTTTTTATTTAAGATGTATATATGATAAATATTATTTTATTAAAAAAATGTAGATGAAGGAAATAAAACTGTCTAGATATTGATCGACTCTTATCAAATATTCCCCTTCAATTATTTACCTTTTTATCATATTAAAACTATTGAATTGTATGAAATTTGCATCCTTGGTGTTTTTATATTAAATGTTTTATTAATAAAGTAAGAAAACATGTAATATAAACATTGTAATATATCTTTAAATGAAATATGAATCAAGAACATCAGATATATTATCCTAAAATGATTTTTTTGTTTCTTCCTATTATAATAATTTAGTTTTTCCTCAATTCAACCAATACAATTAATGAATAGTAATATTATTATCGAATAAGTTTACTATAAAATATGTCTTGAACTAATAAAAAAAGTAATTTGGTTTGTTAATATTTTTTATACATAAATAGGAGTAATTTAAGTATTTGAATTATACAATAAGCCAATAACTAGAGCGTATACATACATATAATGATAAAATAAGAATAATAAATTCTAGAGTGAGAATAAAACCACCAAAAATGAATTATTTTCTTTCATAATCCGATGAGAAATATAAAACACAGGAGTAGAGCAGAGCCTCTTTAAAAGGCCTGAAAATAATTAAAGAACACCTAGATGACTCAAAAAGAAAATGAACAGATATTTTGGCCTGCAAAAAGCACCGTTCAAAATTCCAATCGCACCATTTATATATAGTTTCTTCTTCTTCTTCTTCTTCTTTTATGGAATCCAGGGGTTAATTTCTTAACCATGGCTCCCACTTCCTTTACCAGACCCACCGCCAATCAATCCTTCTCTTCTCAGCTTCTCTTCTTTCGATTTTCTGCAAAAAACCACCCAAGAATTCACTTCCAAAGCTATACAAACTCCTATCAATGTTGATAGGCACAGACAATATCCTAACTTAGCATAAGACCTGCTCTCTCCCATTACTTCAAATCCCTGAAAAACATTCACAACTCCTAGCACTACACAAGCATACCCTACAAAATGGTGGTAAGATTTCCAGTACTTCCTGAACTTATTGGTGGTCTTAGGCCTAAACAACAGTGCTAGGGTTTGCAAAGCCCCGAAGGAAAATGCTGCGAAACCAAGCTTCCTGTGTAGCCCATAAACCACTCCTGGTGATAATTCCCCGAGTCTAATTCCGGTGGCAAACCCTATAGTTCCTATGATAAAAGCACAAAGTTGTATCCCTGCATGCACATAGAACCATGCTGGCCCTAGTGCCTGTACGTGCCTCAAATATCTTGCGGTCGCAGCTCCGATTGGGAGCAAGACACCCCATGAGACAGCATTTAAGAATCCATGTACTATCTTCAATGTCCTGGTATCATCTCTATGTGCAGCACTGAAACCAGAGAAGACATCGATGGTGGCAATCGAAGATAGGTCATTGGAGGTTGTCGGATGGATAGTTGGGGAGTAGCCTTGAACGTAAAGCCCACGGTTCCACACGAAGTGGATTTTGGTCTTGTTCGGTACAAGTTTCAGTGTGGCATAAATCTGGATGGCGGCGCCACTGTGTACAGTGGCCATTTTGCCACCGTAGAGAGTGGCAGAGGAGGATAGAAGGTGGATATCCAGAGGGCGCGAGAGGGGTGGTGATTTTTGAAGCTTTACTTCTGGGTCTAGAATAAAAGGTAACAGGACCAACTGACCTGAATTGGGGTCTGGAAAGGCAATCAGAGAACGAGTACCGGTCATTTCAGCCGAGGAAGGATTGATTCCCCACCCTACCCAGCCGGAAGGTGAGATGAAGGTACCGAAAAACACAAGGTCTAGGGTGGCATTGTGGGGATGAAATGTCCAAGCCATGGAGGCTTGTTGGGTAGGAAGTGTCACACATTTTTCAAAAGTTTTAGTGGGCGTGGTGCTGCTGCAATGAGCAGAAAATGCAGCTCGAACATGGAAGGAGAAGAGGGAGACCAGGGCGAACAAGAGATGCATAGCTGTGGAAGAGTGATGAACTATCTAGACAAAGGGATGGCATGGGCTTGATGGAGGCAGCAAGCTTTCTTTTGTTAGCATCTTTGCGTTAGGTGTATGTATGATGTTATTTTCAGGAAAGAGTGGTAGAACGTTATATCATGATTGAGCAAATAAACTACGAGAATCAATATTGTGGAGTTTCTTTCTTGCGGTGCTTAGCTTTGAAGGAAAGACATGCAGTTTAAATCAAGTTGTCAATTTTGTTTTGGTTAGTATTTTGTTTTTTGAATTAGAATAAAATATTTTATTTTAAAATTTTTGGGCTTATCATTTTGGGTTGTATTGTTTATATATATATATAATTAAATATATTAATTCAAAAATAATTTTAGTTTAAATTCAAAAGTAAAATTACTTAGAATTATTGAATTTAATATAAAAAAGGATACAATAAAATAATTTTTCTGACAAAATTATGAATAAATATAATATTATGAGAATGCCACCATCAATCTCGCATGATCATTATATTCTTTGATTGTTCTGAAATTTTAACATAATGTATATAAATATGTTAAGAGACTCCACGTAAAATTTTATTTTAATCTAACGGTCGGATTAAGAGATATGATTGATATTGTAAAATTATTTGTTATTTAAAAAAATACTATTTGGCCAAAGTTGTATGGACAGAACAAAATTGGAACATTCCAATCAAAATTTAGACGGAATTTCCGGAATGAACTGAAATTTAAGCGAGATAAAAACTATAGTATAGTATTTTATTTTATTTTTTTAACTGATACAAAATATTTCGGCTGAAACGAAATAAAATTAACAACACTGATTTAAGTGTTAATCCGGTGTATAAGAAAAAGAAAGTCTAGCATTTGTTTGCTTACGATTTACAATATAATAGAGTTCCTATCATTTTCTTGAATGATTTTCTCAAGGAGCCTTCTTGAGGATGCTGCTTGGCTTCGAAGCTAAGCCATCATAAGTGAAAATCCTAATTTCTTGAATTGCTCCCTCCACTTCACTAGATGTCCGAGCCCCGAACTCTTATTTACAGATTAGTCTTCTTTGCTTTTGATATTTGTATTTCAGTCCTTCTAGTTTTGGTTCTTGGATCTTTAATAAGAGTTTTATTTCATTTTAATTTAGTCCATTCTAATTTGTAATATATTATATTTTTCATTTATTTCTTATTTTTGGATTTCTGATTTTTTTTAATTGACCCTTTTATAAAAGTTTGTTGTTTTTAATTTTACTCTTCAATCCATTTTTTTTGTGTTTTTTTTTTCAATCTATTCCTCTTTTTTTTATTGGAGTTATTTTCTTCTTCAATTTAACCCTTGAATAAAAGATTTGTGTTAATTTTCTATTAATTTCTTATTTTCCTTTGCCTTTTTGTTTAAATGTTATTTCTTTTTTACTTATCCCTTCTGTTTCAATTTGTCATATAATATATATTTTTATTTAGTTCTTATTCTTTTGATTTTTGATTTCTTTCTCAACCTCTTTATAAAAGTCTTATAAATTTTTAATCTTACCTTTAAATTCAAGTTTATGGTGAGATATTTTTTTCTTCAATTTACTCCTTGTTCTTTTATTTTTAGTTGAGTTATTTTCTTTTCAAATTAACTCTCCAATTAAAACAAAATAGTAGCCCTCTAATTTATTTATTTTAATTATATTTTCACCCTTATTTTTTTAATTACCATTTTTTACTTTTGTGTATTTAATTTTCTCTCTCACTTTTGCTCTTTAACATTTGTTGTCTAGGTCTAATTGTTTGGTCCTATTTTTAAAATCTAATTTCATGCTTCCATAGATCTGTTTCCCCAATGTATCATGATCGTTTTTTTTTTTAAAGTGTCCGATCAATATAATTCCCTATTATTTTACCTAATTAAAATACAATCAATTTATTTAACTTGGGATGGGATTGTAACTTGAGCCATTGATTTCTCTTATTTCTTTGAAACGTGTTTACGGCCAGTGAAGAAATGTGGACTGCATCGTAGCGTAGGTTATGCCGAGTATATAACTTTTACCGTTGATCAAGAAATCCATCATCATCAATAAAGGTCATGTGTGCATGTTGATTTGTTTTCTTTTAAAATTAATTTGGTCCACCCAATTTGAGGTTGATTGAGTTTTAATTCTATGGTAATAATTTTTTTTTTTATATTAGGTCATCCTGATTTGTGTATTAGGTCTTGTCCTAGGTTGACCATCCCAACTTGTGATCCGAGCATTGTTTTAGATTTTAAAAGTGTAATAATAATTATTTTTATTTTTATATGTCTTAGTTTGACAAATTAAAATTTGAAAGGTTTTTACAGTAATATTTGTGGAATAAATAAATAAATAATAGTATCTAGAAACATGTTCTGCTACACTTTATGTTTTTAAAATATAACTAAAATTGTTTGATAAACAAATTTATTTTTATATTTTTATTTCTTCAGCCAAATGTATTTTTGTTTCGGCTATCTTTATTCTTTCTATTCTAGTTCTACAGCCAAAGAAATTTATTTAACTGAGATTTTACATTAATCATATCGTAGAATGAGCAATCATCCAAGGTCTACCACATTTGTTTTTTATGTTTAATGATTTATAAAAGGTTTTTTTATATTATATTATATTATATTATATGCTAGATTAAATTTTTTATTTTATATTATTTTAATATATAAATTATAAAAGTGTAATTTATAAAACAATTATAGAAAAATAATTATTTGTGCAATATTTTGGATTGGATATTTACCCAGGTGATAGCAGTGAATTAATTTTTGATCGGAACTTGTCGGCCCATGAAAATGTCTGAAACGAAGCTGAGATTTGGATGGATGATGGGCCTTTTTATCAAACGTGGGCCCTTTATTTGCCAGCTCCATTTTTATCATACCCTAAGAATACGATTAAACTGCTTATTCAGTCCTTGATATCACAGGGAAACAAGTAGGTAATCCTTTATTACTTAGTCTCTTGTTAATCCTGTGCGTTTATATATTATTTCAATTTAGTCCTTTTGTATCTGTCAGCTTCAATTTAAGTCCTTTTTTCAAAACATATCCTTATTTTGTATCAAAATTTCCAATTTTATAAACGGCAAACACAACAAAAGGGTATTTTAAGAGGGTAATTTGTGAATTTTAAAAAATCTCCGCATCATATGTGGTGAAGGGAATAACTTGGACCCTGTTTAGAAACGTTTTTTTTTTTTAAATTGATTTTTTAAAATTGTTTTGATATAGTGTTATTATAAATAAATATTTTTTTAAATAAAAATATATTATTTTAATGAACAAAAATATTTTAATAAATAACTTTACCACACTAATATCATTTTATCGTCAAAACCAATAACAATTAACGTCATGGTTGAGTCTATGATAAAAAATACTTTTTATTTTAAAAAAATATTTTTAATACGAGCCTATAAATCAATATAAAATATTAATTTAAAATAAAAAAAATAATTTTTAAACAAACAAAAATCATAAAAACGTTACAGGAATTAAAAAAAAATAATTTACTCAGAATATTCGAAGATTTGCAGATCGGTGTGATCATAATTAATTGAGACAGTGAGACTCCTAATTTCATCACTATCAAGTATTTTTACTAATTATAATAAGTCTCGGGGAAAAAAGAAGAAGAAAGAGGTTATATTCTCTGTTATGTACTAGAGAAAGCAAGGCAGCAAAAAGAGGAGGAGAGTGTGATTTGCAGCGAAGCATAATCGGTGGTGTGCAAGGTAAGAGTGAGGAAATGGGAGGAGTAAGCTTGGAAGGAGAGAAGGTGATACTTGTGCCGTACATGGAGGCCCACGTCCCGAAGTATCACCAATGGATGCAAGACCCCTTTCTTCTCCAAGCCACCGGCTCTGAGCCCTTATCCCTTCAAGACGAGTATACGATGCAGCTCTCTTGGACCCAAGACCCCCTCAGTATTCTCTCTCCCTTTTCTGCTTCAATAACCATGTTTATTGTGATCTCTCTTTTAATTATTGTTGTTTGCAGAGAGGACTTTTATTGTACTCGATAAGGAATTGATACAAGCTGGTTTTGTTCATGGAGATCCTCATGTCGAAGGTTTTCCTTCATGTTTTTTTTTTTTTTTTTTTTTTATATATATAGTTTTTATGTTCTTCTTTTCTAGGGATTTATAGTTTACCCATTTGCAGCTATGGTAGGTGATGTAAATATATTTATGAATGATTTGGATGATCCTCAAATGGCTGAGATCGAGATAATGATAGCTGAACCAAAGAGGTATTGTTATTATATTTCTTGTTTCTTCACAGCAGCTGCAGTCATCTCATTGAATTTACTATTCGAAATATGGAATTCGTGTTGATTTATCATTAGAAAGAATGTATTGGAATATAATATACCTCTGTCAAGTAGAGAGCTCTCACAAGTTATTGAATAAACCTTAATTTCCCAGTTTTTTCATAATTTGATCAGAGGTTTCGTGGTTTTCTTATGGTTCTGTTATATCTTTGTGAAAAGTAGAAGAATAATATGCTTAAAAATCTCTCTACAGTGTGCAAAGTCAAGAGTAGTGAAGTGGGATAGAATGGGTATCAGAGCTAGGTCTTCGCAGGTCAATGTTTTTTTCTTATTTCATTTTTCTTTGAGAACCAGAGATGTTATAGCTCAGATATAACCCTTGGCAAGCCCGGCTCCTGTGGTCAATTTGTTTTCAATTTCTAGCTAGGCAATGAATTTGTCATGGTAAATCTTATGCAGGAGATGTTATTTTGAAATCAATGTAGAATATTCCTAATAAAACACATTCTTTCAACTCTTCTCTGTACTTTCTTCTTGATGGGTGCAAAGTGAGTTAGTTATTTCTGCAGTTCTTTCACCCTCATTTCTTTTGGCCTTTCTTTTTCTAGCATAGTCGTGGAAAAGGACTTGGGAAGGAATCTGTGTTGATGATGATGGCCTATGCTGTTCAGGACCTTGGGATCCATGTATTCCGTGCTAAAATTGGAGAATCAAATGGATCATCTCTTCATATGTTTCATAATTTGGTCTCTCTCTCTCTCTCTCTCTCTCTCTCTCTCTCTCTCTCTCTCTCTCAATATGCGCATGGAGTTTTGTTTTCTGCTTGTTTACAGTCCATATTTAGATGGACAAAATTCTGTCCAGACTCTAGTATGTAGTTTTAGTTTTAAAGGGCTTGCGGTTGTTATTTATGCTCATGCTCTTTCATTCAAGTCTCTGTTAAGTTGACAGAAGTTCTTCATGCCTGGTGTAGGGTTTTCAGGAGACTTCTCGTAGTGAAATCTTCAAAGAGGTGAGAATTTTGGTTTGTGCAGCTGTTGAAGCTATCACAGTCTTGATTTATTGAAGTAATCAAGGGCATGCATGTCATTGATATCTAGTGTGAGATGGTCTGGAATGGACTGGACCACTTTGAAATCGGAGAATTTTGTTTGCTGCTTAATATTAGCCTGTGTGCTTGATTAACTTCTCATTAATTCATTTCATGCCAAGAGAAAGGGATAGGTGAACACTACGGAGTCAAATGTATTTAAAAATTAAAATAGGTTGATTCCATGAACATACCATTTAGATTTAACTAAATGAGGTGGTTAATGCTTATTGAAAGTTGAAACAGGCATCCTTTGTCCTAAACTGGATTCAATAGGTGCCTAGTTTTGTTCTTTCAGGCAGTGTGCTAACTACTAATGAGAAGATTACAGCATTTTGTTTACTGAATTGTAAGGTAAAATATTTTTCCAAACTGATATTGCATTTCCTAAACTTCAAGAGAATAGCCTTCTCTTCTCCAATTGCTAAGAATAGTCTAATGTAGCTATTGGCTTAGATCCTCCGCGCTATGCTTAAAAATGCCATCATACACTTATGATCCTAGTGAAATGGGGGCTCTGAATAGTTGAATTTGGGGATAATCCAACTGTTGTAACATTTTTGCATGAAGTGTTTTGACATCTCAAGACTTGAACCTACATCCATGTTATTACCCCAAACTACAGGTCTTATCTTTGCACTTTGTGTATTATATCTTATAAATCTTTTACATCAATACGATAAATAGTAAAAGTTCTTTCCCAACAATTTTGGCAGGTGACACTGGAATTGCCAATGACACAGCCTAAGTGTGATGAATTACGGAAATTGATTGATAATGTGGTTACACATGAGTAGTTTTCAAGAATTGTCCATCTGTTATATTGTATTAGTACTGTGTGGAACTTTAACTAGGTAAGTAGTTTTGTGTTGACAAGTTAAGATTGCTCATTTCAATTTTACAATGACATTGAAATTCCCATGCCTCTCTTAAGTTTGTTTCCTTCTTCTAGGGGAAATGAATATAAAAATTCATTTTGTAACCCACGTATCATAATGTTGTGAGCAATTTTTTCCCCTCTTTCTTAAAACTAAAAGTGTTGGATAAAATTTTAAAATTTGTAGTATTCAGAGAATTGTACAGTACTTGGAAAACAGAAGCATTCATGTGACTTGGAACAGTGAACCTATTAAGATCTGCCAGATACATGACATCACTATTTATTATGCAGAGACAATGACCTGAAAACATCTTATAATGACAGTGCGATGGAATAAATGACTAAATCTGGAGACCTGCAGATGTAATTGGACTAGTTGAACACAGGGAGGCTAGAATACACAGGAGTTTCAAGCTTCCCCTCCAATATTTTTTTCTATCCTGAAAGAAAATTTAATGTCCCCATTGATTGAATATTTGATCCTGTTGTAGCGTGACTCGAAGGGATGTCATTTATAACTGAATTCCCAGCTTGCCAGACATGATTAACAGCAGTTCCGTTTTGTAGAGGGCCCAACACAGCAAAGATACTCATCTGATTATTTGTATATGTTGCAGAGATGTTTGACACTTGAAAGCTGAGAGCTCCTGGTCGCATTGATGTGGTATAACTAGTTATTGGGGTTGGATAGGCAGTCAAGCTCCCATTAGAATTATGAAAGGCAACAAGAGCTTGTGATCCAACCATGCCTGTACCAGTTGGATTTATTGCCCATGCAATCCATCCTGTAGAAGTTTGGTTGGCTCTATATGCTATGTGAACAGTTCTGGTGGATGGAATGTAGTTCCAATGGATATTAGACTGTAGAAAAGGGAGGTCAATGCAAGAATTGAATACTTGATTACCTGGAAAGGTGTATTCTGAGCATGATTGAGCAGAAGAGATGAGAACTAAGGAGAGAAGTATGCTAATAAACAAAGCAGGTGTTGAGGTAATAGCCATGAAGATGTTGAATGTCCAAAGACTTGTTTTGAGGTTTGCAATTGATTTAAGGGTAGAGGATATCACAATTTCTAATTGTAATGTGGTCTCGCAGATATTTCATACACAAAAATGAAGTTTGGAAATGATAGAAAATTTCAGGAGGAAATCTAGTTTGGCAATCTGGATTTGTGTTTTCCTGCAGACGATCTGTGAACTATCGGCTCTTTCAGTTCTAGGCAGTGACCCTCCAGTATGAATCTCGTGGTATAAATTGCACTGGTGGTTTGAGATGCAGTCAGCGAGAAGAAGATACAGTTTGTAAGTTCAGACCATATTTTTTCAGGAGGAGAATTGTTAAGAGTATTACAAGAGCCTAGGAAAGAGTCTGGTACCGATCCAATTTATAAGTGAAGTTTGAGAAGTTTAAGTCATGAGTTGTTGTTGACAGGTTACATGTGTTGTTTCTGAACAACACACAAATCTTGAGAAGACTAAAGAAATCAGACTTGGAGAGTCATGCAAGTTTTATTTCTCTGGCATGACAATCTTTCCTTTCTTCTGTTCTGCAACAGTTCAATTTCCAACCTAAGTAATGGTTAGTACTAGAATTCAATAAGACCCAGCCTAAAAAAGTGGACCCTTTCTGATAAACCTACCAGAAATAAACCGGAAACTTGTAGCTGAGTGATGATAAACATCACAAATTATTTCCCAGTATTGAAACTCGATCTTTGCTATGCCAGGGAAGTTAGAAGTGCATGGGGTTTAATGATTTGAACTTGGCATTACGTGGAGCTAGAGGTTTGGAAGAAATTAAGAGAGTGGGTTTGAAAAAGGAGGAATTCTGTCCCCGTTAACGCCTGTGTGTGGACGAGCAGTTGTTATTTTCTGTCGAGAAAATGTAGTGGCTGAAAAGGTTAGGTCACCTGGAAGCGCAGAAAAGGTAGTTGTGGCATGTTTGAAATCTTCCTATACCAGGCAGATATCTTATCACTCACGGCTGAGTCAAATAAACCACATTGACCAAGTATCTAGGGCCCATCCGTGTCATCAACCTCAGTCTAAATATTCTGCCAATTTGGCCATGTTCCTCAAACATGAGATTCATTCTGTGAAACACGAGGAAATAGATGGTCTAAACTTGTCTCTTTTCAAGGAATCACGAGAAAAGCTTTGTCGAGAATGAATGCTTTTATTAATGGCATCCACGAGTCATCCAAGCTTCGCTAGCTAGTGGTAGTGGGCTGATTAAAAATGAGTTGATCTACGAGATTTTATTAACCCACTCTCAAAGTTAGAGTGGAAAATCATTGGCTTCCCTGCCTCCTGGCCTGCTTTCCATCTTGCTTTACAGGGTTTTAGCACAAGATCGATGAAGGGAACAAAGGAGAAAGATACAAAGACGCGGAGTGCAGGTTTGGCACCGACCCACTTCATTTATATTAATTCATGTTCTGAATTTAATTTATCCTAATTGAATCAAATTAGCACAGTGGAGTAATAACTTGTAGTGTTTTTGTTTTCGTTAATTCGACAGCGAAACCGCCGTTAATTATAAATCAGCTGGCCTGTGAGATATGGTTTATTTTTGTGTATCAAAAACGTTTTTATAATAATTAAAAATAAAAAATAATAACGGTTACCCGTGATATTAACCACCTCTAAATTTTCAAGCAAAGAGGAGGTGCGTGATTATTATTTTTATTTTGCATATAACATCAATGAAATAAATTAAATACTCTCAACACCAATAATCTTCAATCTAATTGATGATTATTATTATTTTTATGTATATTTGATATTTTTATAAATATAAATTTAATATTTAATGTCATTATTTTAATTCTCCATACAAAAATCAATCTTGATTTTATTATTCTTAAAAAACGAGTAGCTTAAATACATTTCTTCTTGTCTTAAAAAAAGAATATAAATAGCCTTAAAAAAAATTTCTATGTTTTTATTTAAAACAAAGTTTTCTAGATTGAGAATTAAAATTATGATATTAAATTTTATTTTTTATATCTAAAATTACCTTCATATAAATAAAATTAAAGTTGATTGGTTAGGTGAAGATTATTTAAGTTGAGGGTATTTAAGTTATTTAATTAGTTTTATATGCAATATATTGAAATAAGTAAAAAAAACATGATTTTAATTATATCAAAGTATAAAAAAGCTTAAAACTAAAATCAAGAACACATGGACTAATTCTCAAATGATTTAAAGTTAAAAGAAGGTTTGAGTAGTTTAACTTCTTCTTTTTCTTATGAAAAAAACTTATATTTTGACCACAAAAACCATTTTTAAAAAACTTATTTTTGACAACTTGCGTTCACGAGGAAAACAAAATGTTACATGGATAATATTAAAAGGATAAAAAAAACACTCAAAAGATGTTGGAATTCTGCCGCAAAATATTACATAGATAATTTTAGTTTTTAGTAGCTAATTCACTTGTGCCCCGCCACGATTCAGATGACAAGAAATGGGTTACGAGAGATGTCCAAAATTTCCATCTTGATTTTTCTACTAATCTCATCTCTTTTTATTTTTGTTATATTATTTTATTTGGGATAGATTTCGGGGAATAATCTAGAAATGAGTTATGACAATTACCTTTTTTTTTACAATGTTTGCGATTAAAATCTCGCATGAGGGCTTTTGATAGTGAACATTATAAAGAAAAATAAAAGGAGAGAAATCTTGTAAGAGGCTTTTCAAATGAAGAAATGGTTGATTTCTCAGGAAGAACTATAAAACATGCACGTTGGATATTTTAAAAGTAAAATATTGATTCCATTAGGTAACTACAAAATTTGAAGATACAATCTTTATTTGGCACTGCATTTCATAACTGTTTTTAATTTTTATTTTTAATTTGAAAGTGAAGATTTTTGGTGTTTTAAAATTATTTTCATATACTGATATTAAAAATAATCTTTTAAAAAATAAAAATATTATTTTAATATATTTCTATACAAAAATCATTTTAAAAAATAACTTCAACCACACTTCTAAACAAATACTTAATCTACAGCAAAATGCCATGAACATTCGTTTTAATTTTAATTGCATAACCAGATGTATTAGGCACAAGGACGATGTGTTTGAAAGAATTTATATTTTTGAAAAATGTTTTTAATTTGAAAAAAAATCAAATTGATGTGATTTTTAGTGTTTTTTAATGATAATATTAAAATTAAAAGAAAATATATTTTTAAATAAAAAACAAATCTTGGATAATAATTCCAAAAACTCTTAGTTAAGCATGCACCCTGTCTCAGTCACCTGACCAATCTCATGCTGCATTTCACGGGAAAGTGTTCATGATTTGGCGGGTCAAAAGAAGTTCACATAATGCTCCAATTACATACTTATTTTATTCTATTAAAAAAAAAAAAAAAGTCAACACACCAAATTCCAGGTTACTTAATAGACAGTGGTTGGGACTTCAGTCAACACGCTGTCGCCGTCGAGCACACGCCTGGATTAAACACCGGCATTACATAAATCTTAAGATAATATTAATTAATAGTTAAATATTCTTATTAGTTCCCTCCTCCTAAGCTAAGAAATTTGTACTACAAAAACATTAAGATTTGTACTACCACTTGTGAACATATTCATGACGCTTCTTCTAAGGGCATACATATCTATAGGAAGAGTAAAGAAAATCCAATAGAAAAATACATAAATCAAAAATTTTCATCTCATTTTTTATAGTTAAAAAGTTATATTGTAAGACTAAAATAGAGGTTAATTCTTATGTGACTGTTTGAGAGTGTGGTTGAAGTTGTTTTTAAAAGTGTTTTTTATTCAGAAATACATCAAAATGATATTTTTTTTATTTTTTAAAATTATTTTTGACATCATCACATGAAAATGATCTAAGAGTATCAAAATATTTTAATTTAAAATATTTTTTTTTCAAAAACGCTTTTGAAACGCAATGCCAAATAGAACTATAAGGTCATGTGAAACAATTAAAAAAGTCAAAAGTTTATTTGATATACTTTTATAGATAAAACAATCAATTGAAGTTGTATTAGTTAATTATAATTAATAAATAATTATATTAATATCCTGTGTGTATATATATATATAAATATTATATTTATCTTATTTAAAAAATAACATTATTAATTTGATCCTTCTAAATAGTTGCTCCTCTAGTAGTAATTCAGATTAACAAAGTTGTACTACTAAAACATCAAGATTTGTACTCCCACTTGTGAAAATATTATTATATTTTTATGACCTCTTGTAAGAGTGATTTACAATTTTAGACACTTAATTAACAAATCTGTCTAATATACTTTACATCCACTTGTACATTATTATCAACAAAATCTCTCCCACAACACCATGTATCATAAAATATATATTTAATGACATTTTTAAAGGTAATTGCAGTGTTATTTTGTTAAAACATTAAAAGAATGAGGACTGAAATAAAAATTAGTATTTATAACTAATTTCAATTGGAGAACAAAAGTAAAACAAATTAAAATTTGCGCACTGAAAAAATTAAAGGAACAAAAAAAATCAAAAATCAAAAGAATAAGGACTGAAATGAAAACCAACGTATATGATCAATTTCAATTGAAGGGCACAATTGAAAACAATCTAAATTTCCATTGAAGAAATTAGGAATAAAAACGAAATCAAAACCTCAGGGACTAAAATAAATAACTTACCCACATGAAGGACTTAGATGTAATTTGTGGCGGTAGGGGAGAGAAAAGGGAGAAAAAACCCAAAACCGTTCACCAACGATGCCCCGAACACCGGACACCAACACACGCCATTCCCGGGGGCAAAGAACATGGCGACGCACAAGGTGACATGAAGGAAATGCAGTTTCCACTGCCCAACGACAACACACGCGCCACCTGAAAAGCGCGTGCGTACGACGCGTTTGCAGTGTTTCAGAAAAAGAAATAATAAAAAATCAGCAATTACCTATACACCCTTGGACCCAACGATAATAACGAAAAACCAGGGTGAAAGTACCACACCCCCGCGGCTGCAGTCTTTTGTTTTGTCTTTTTGAGGGGTTATTTCAGTAGTTTTATTGTGCAAGAATTCGAGAAAAACCGAAAACATCTCTAACTGTTCCATGTCTTTTTCTAAGCATTTAGGGGTAAAATAATAGTCTTACCGTGCTAAGAATTCAGAATTATCATCCATGTCCCCTGCAAATGTTGAAAATGATTCCAGTCTCGGGAGTTAGATTTTTTCAATATCGAGATAAAATGATAATTTTACCATTGTAATCCACGGCGAACTTTGTCTAGATAAACAATTAAAAAATGCATAGTAATTTCGCCACGATTATTATATTATAAGTAATATATGCTGTCAGAGGATGTTGTCTTCTATTTCTCCTGATTTATTTTGGGGAAAAAATCTTGGATTAGCTGAGCTGGCCCAACACGGCAAGCATGCACCCTGTCTTCACCGGAAAGTGTTCATGATTGGCGGGTCAAAAGAGCACCGATTATTCTATTAAAAAAAGTCATCATACCAGATCCCATGTCATTTGAAAGAGCCCACAGCCTTACAAATATACAGCGGTCTGTGTTGAGCACACGTCTTGACATAACACCGGCATTACCTGGATATAATAAATAATATGTTAAACACATCAGCACCATCTTTTTCTGAGAGAGTTATAAAATAACACCAATTTTTTTTGTTTTTGTTTTTTTTTAAATATTTTTGTTATCAGCACATGAAAATGATATAAAAACACCAAAAATATTTATTTTAAAATTAAAAAATAAATTTCAATTTCATTTAAAAAAACATTTTTGAATTGTAGTGCAAAATAAGGATTAAATAGATTATATATTTTGATTCTATTGTTTCATCTTTCCAAACACACTTATGAAAGCTAAATACATAATATTTTTAATATATTTATAAATTAAATAAAAATGTAAAAATGCCACACAGTTGACTTTCTATACGTGTGCTTGTGCATTTATGGATACTTACATCTAAAATTAGAAATATTGGACCAGAAAAGAATCATTATTTTAGAGATTATGTTAATAATCTGAAAAAAGAAAAGGGAGTTTCCATGTGAAACACTAGGGTGTGCTTTTACAGTTGAATTTATTTTAATTTTAACAATATAAAAGTATATTTTTTTATTTTAAAAATATAAAGTATATTTATATTAAAATATTCCTAATTAAAAAAATATTCCACACTTCATTACCAAGGAATCAAAGATTGTGAAAGCAAAACTGGCGTGGTCTATAGTCTTGACATCATTATCCCTCGTCGTCTTTATGTGCAAGGGGGGTCGTTTTTTTTTTTTATAATTTTTTAATACTTTTCATATGGTATGCGGTTGAAATGTTTACATTTTGAAATTGGTTTAACAGATTGTTAAATCGTGGTGGACCATTTGATCTCCACTTGTTTCTTCTTTAATCTTTTTAATTTATATATTTTAAAATAATCTATTTCTTGGAAACTTCTGGGTCTGGAAAAGCTTGCGTGACATTTGTAGAAGAGAGAAAAACTAAAGAAGCTTCGGTACTATTTAACATTGTGTTTTAAAAGTATCTTTTAATTTTTTTATATATTTTATTAAATTAAAAAATTGATGGATTTAGATCATTTTCATATATTAATATTAAAAATGATTTTTTAAAAATTATAAAAAAATATTTTGATATATTTCAATAAAAAAACTTTTAAAAATAAATTTAATCAAACTTCCAAACAAGCATTTCGAAAGGTTTAAATATACAACACCACCCTCTTTACAGCAACAACGATGATGAGTGGCCAAGACAAAAGCTCAAATGATTTCTTGCTTTCACAGCAAAGCTCGAATTGGAGTGATTGGTAACAAACCTCAATCAATAGAGACAATCTCCATTAAATTATTTAAATTGTTAATGTGTCGATGAATTCTCAATCACTCAGTTCATTGGACTTTTAGTGGTAATGTGAGATTCACTCAATTTCTTTTCAAATTATTTAAGATATTATTTTTTACATTATCTTGAAAAAAACATAAAAGATAGAGTTTAGTAAATTTAAAATCCTTTTATATAAGTAAATTATATGAGTTTCAAGCTATTATTTAATATTCTGATTAACTAAAACTATCATAAACGAGGAGTTTAATTGAAATGTAAAATAGATAAGAACTTTTCATCGAGATTATTTTTATAGGGTTAGCCCACAAACTTCTCTCTGTCCATTTCAATTATTATCATATTCTCTGTTTTTTTGATAACAGGGGTGTCCGGATCAGCTTACACAGAGATAACAGGTATACCGCGCATGAATGAACCCAGAAGAGACAAGAAGGGAGGAACCCTTCAGCCTCATTTCCACTGGGACTCGAACCATGTTCGAATGAAAGAGGGTGCTTCCCAACAACCACTGAACCACAATCCTTGCTGGTAATTATTATCATATTCTTTTTATGGGGTTTCTCCCCCTCTTAGATTATATATAGTTGAAGAAAGTATATGTAAAAAACTAATATATTAAATAGACAATTAATTTCTAGGATTATATTATGATTAAAAAGTGTGATAGATATTGTTTTTTAAAATATATATTTTTTATATTAGCGTATTAAAGCCATTTAAAATCACACAAAAATAATTTGAAATAAAAAAATAAATATAATTTATTTAAAATAGTTTTGAAACCAACTCCCGAACTATCTTAGTCAACTAGGTGTAAGCTACACCTTCCCCTGTTGATTATTTCCTCAAAAGAATTCTATCTTCTTACAGGAGGAATCCTATAAATCTCAAGCTTCTGGATTCACAACTCTCTAACCAATCCAGAGAAACCAGAACCTCATCAGGAAACAGTTTCAGTAGTAAATTCTCTACAGGCACCTCATCTCTGATACCAATCCCTTCTTCTATAAGTAGCAACCAGCCAACCATGGATAGATCCTTAACAACTTTGTTGTTTTCTTGCACTTTATTGATCTCCTTATGTGTCGCCCCATCTTTAGCTCAGACTTGCGGAAACTATACTTTCTCTGGAAACCGATCATTCATCACCTGCAATGACCTTCCACAGCTGAGCTGTTCTCTTCACTGGAATTACCACCCGTCAAACATGACAGCTGATATTGCATTTCGCAAATCCGGAGCTTCGACATCTAACTGGATATCATGGTCTCTAAATCCTAGGCGGGCAAGGATGGCCGGTTCTCAGGCTCTTGTAGCCTACCAACAATCCGATGGTTCCATGTATGCATACACTACCCAATTAGATGGAAACCCAAATATGCAACCTGCTGGATTGAGTTTTGATGTCCCCAGAATCACAGCAGAGTATTCCTCCGATGGGAGCATGATCATATTCGCAACACTTCAGCTTTCAGATATCTTGCGTTCGACCAACCAGGTTTGGCAAGAAGGTCCCATGAATGGAGGTAATCCTGGAACGCATTCTTTCTCCGGACAAAATGGGCGGTCAGTGGGGACTGTGAATTTTGTAAATGGATCAGTACTTTCAACCAGTACTGGAACATCCTCAAAAACCCAAAAGAGAAATGTAAGTGGATGGTCAATTATATTATTGGAAGCTATCTGGGCACGAGTTTGACTTCCTTTTCTGTGATTTAATTGGATTTTGCAGGTTCATGGAGTGTTAAATGCAGTGAGTTGGGGAATTCTTATGCCGGTGGGAATCATTATAGCTAGGTACCTGAAGGTGTTCAAGTCAGCAAGTCCGGCATGGTTTTACCTGCATGCTATTTGCCAATCTTCTGGTTATGCCGTCGGTGTGGCTGGCTGGGCAACTGGTATTAAACTCGGTAGCGATAGTCCTGGGATTACCTATGGTACCCACAGAAACCTCGGCATCATCATCTTCTTCCTTGGAACCCTCCAGGTATTTACTACCACATCGCTTCTTTTTTCTTTCTAGCTCAGAGAAATTAATTGAGATTTGATCGTCATTAAACTTCTCACAGCCTCCATTAGTACCACTTGTACCTCAATTTTACAACATGGTATAAGTAGTTTTTCATATTGTTCTCAAACTTACGCAACTAATGTTAGGATCTTTGCAAGATAAGCCGCAGCGTCATCTAGAAGGGAACCTTTTCTAGAAGGTCAAATTCCATCAACGTTATTTGAAACCATCGACCCGAGCAGTCATTTCAAAATGGAAAAAACTTAATCAAAAAGTAAACAGAGAAGCAGTACTTGAGTTTTGAGTGGATGGTTTTAAAAATCTTTTTCTTATTTAGAAATATATTAAAATAACATATTTTGATTTCTTAAAAATTATATTTGAAACCACTTGAAAATCCAAAAGCATAAAAATTTATTAGTAGTTAAAAAATAATAAAATTATTTTAAAAAAATAAATTACCTTAAAGCTAAATCTTCCTACATATAATTCATTGCCCTGTCTGCAGGTGCTTGCCTTGCTTTTGAGGCCCAAGCCAGACCACAAATACAGGCGGTATTGGAACATTTACCACCACACCGTCGGATACACCACCGTAGTTTTGAGCATCGGTAACATCTTTGAGGGATTTGATATTCTGGACAGCGGGAACACCTGGAAAACAGCATATATCGGTGTTCTAGTGTTTCTCGGGGTTGTGGCGGCTGTTTTGGAGGCACTTACTTGGTCGATTGTGATTAAGAGAAAGAAAACAGCAAGTTCTGCTAAGCATGTTAATGGAGAACATATACATGGTTCCAGGGAACAGCAGACTGCGTAACTCTGTGCTATATGTAAACACGTGATTAGAGGAAGTTCATTACCGAGCTTTCGTTTTTATTTACATTTTTAAAATTTTTCTGGGCATTATATTACATGAGGATTGATGTAGTTTCGGATCACATATATGTTTATAGAGTTTGTATTTCTTTTATTTTGGCCACGATTAATAGATTTTTGTATTAGTTTCATTTGGTCATTACTTACAAATACAGCCTAATTATTTCGTCATTCGAGAAATACTGTGATCTGTCATTTTTTAGCAGGCCAGCATGCATGGATGGAGGATTACATCCTAGTCTTCTTGGTTCTTGTATTTTATTATAGCAAAAAGATTTTTATACCTAGACCCTTCCACCTCATTATACAGCCTATCGCGGTTCCAAAAAAAATAAAAAATTACACAACTTTTTATCTTTTGAGTGGCGTCCAGTGTGAGATTAGAATGTTGGTTTTATGTCCTTGTTAGGCTTAGGTCTGCAATATTATCAACGAGCAACAGCTTGAAGTATAATAAAAAGACTTCATATGACCCATGAGCACTTCCAGAGTGCCTCTAGAGGAGCTATAGAAGGCATTTGCCATTCTTTGGTCAATGGAGGCGATGACTGGGAAACATCCTGTCATGGCCATGGCATAGAAAGTTTCAAACCGATGTTGAATCATACGGTCCAGAGCAGTGGAAAGTAGAGATTCAACTATTTTTGAAAAATGTCAACCTTCATTTCAGAAAACTATATGGAAGAAAAAAAACATAAATTGTAATGAAAAACAGGTTGAAATTCAATGCCAAACACCCTCGAAAACTGTCTCGGAAAACTACTCTTTTGAGATGGGATTTTCAATGAGCAATATCTCCAGTAGCATCTGTGCATGAGCAATCACTCAATTTTCAATGCTGGTAATATTTTATGGTATTCAACGAGGGAAAGAGCCATTAGTAGCACCTGAAATGCAGTTTGGCTAAAGGAACAGTGCTACGAAGTCCCCAGGGGTGGTGGACCAGCGGCTTCGGCCCTGCAATTGCAATTGCAAGAGCAGGGTTCGAGATGCGGCCACCTCACAGACGCAAGTCCCTTGTAAGAACCTGGGACAGCCGAGGGTTTACACATGTCCTGGGCCTACAAAGTGCGCTTTCCGGGTCATGTGGTTCCCACGTCATCAAAAAAAAAAAAAACAGTGCTACGAAGACATTTATATCTGAACAGAACCAGCATATAAAATAAGAACACTCTTATACAGTTTCTAGCAGATGTAACAAAGACCACAGATAAACTAGATCCTAGAAAGTTTCCAAATGTAAAAATGTTGTAGATTAAGGCCCCGTTTGTTTCCCGGAATTCACTTTCCGGGAAACCACTTTCCAAACTTTCCAGTGTTTGTTTGCCTTCCGGAAAGTTGGTCAACGGAAAACACTTTCCGGTCAACGGAAAACACTTTCCAGTCAAAGAAAAATTTGGCTTGGTTTTCAGGAAAGTGTTTTCCGGAAAATTTGGGCGGAAAACACTTTCCGGAAGTTGTGAAAAATTTAGAAATGTCATTATTTGCTGATTATATCAAATTTGATCCTCAAACTTTTGATTGCTATATATAATTTGTTTTTGAATATTTATTTTTCAATTCCATCTCTTAAAATTTAATTTTTATATTAATTTTGGTCCTTATTTTTATAATTGCTATTTACTTTTTTCTTATCATTTTTTTATTGAAATTTTTTATCTATCAAATTTGGTCCTCATTTTTTTTATTGTTACTTATTTTATTTGAAATAATTTATGAAATGTTAATTATTATTATTTTAATTTATTCACCTTTTATTTTTTTTAAAATTTTTAGATTTGATCTCTATTATTTTGATTATTATTTATTTTATTTGAGATAATTTATGAAATTATATTTTTTTTCAATTTCATTCTCATTCAACTTTTTAATTTGTAAGATTTGTTCCTCATTATTTTAATAAACTTGAAAAAAAATTAATTTATTAATAAATTATTTTCCAGTTCATTTTCCATAACACAAACAAACATTAGAAAATATTTTCCAGTTCATTTTTCATAACACTGCCAAACATCGGAATTCACTTTTCAGGAATTCACTTTCCCCGGAATTCACTTTCCAAAAGGAAACCACTTTCCAGCAAACAAACGGGGCCTAAAGGACGATTTAAGATTCAACCTCACAATCATCTGCATCTGTGCATGAGCGCTCACTGATGATTTCTAGAGTGGCAATCTCTTTGATGACTTGAGCTTTGTCAGCCTCAAATTGTTCGTCCACTGCAATTAATTAAGCAGAATTAATATCCCTGTTTTGATTAGCAATCTGGTATAAGGTAAAGAGAACTACAAACTCCAGAAACTCGTTTTCTATTTCCATCACTTTTACCTTTATCGATGCTGAAGTCGCCTAGAAACCTAAGAAGCTTGCTTCTATTTGTGACAAGTACACTGACGATCTCCGGAGGCTTTTTTTTATTTGCTACAAATAACTACGAATCAAAAAACGTTAATTAAAATTAGACAGATCAATAAAAGCAGAATAAAATATCTGCAATTTCTAAATATCTTATTACACTACCTTGAACACTTGAAACGTGTCCAGTTGTATTGTCTTATTGGAATCCTGCAAATGAAGGAACCAAAGATTTCATACAAACACCTGCACATGCTGTGTGCAAATATGGTAAATCAGGGAGGGAGGGAGAGAGAGAGATACCCTGAAAAGATTCATCAAGATCCTCATGTTATCCAATGAACTCACATAACGAACCATCACAGAAGAATTTGAGCGGTCAAGTAGCATGTCTCCCAAGAGCTGAAGCACATTATATGCTGTCAGAAAAGATGTATTCTATTTCTACTCAACAGATATCTCTGAATTTTCTTTTTGGGTTCAGAGAAAATAAAATGAAAAAGGATTCTTTCCCTTTCACCCTTTTTTTCTTTTTCTTTCATGCTTATTGTTGCTTTCAAATATTCGAGCTTATAAATTCCCAGCAACGGGATTTAGACATTTACTACTGTTAGTTTTTTTTTATATAGAAAATCGAAATAAATAAATTTGGACGAAGACGATTTTCATATAAAATAAATCAACAAATGATGCAAAATGTAGATTTCTCCTATGAATTTTGTATTACCTTGACAGCATGTCGTCTGGTTATGTAACTGGGAGATTGTAGCAATTGTGAGTTGTATCCTTGGAAAAACTGGAGCAAGAGATTGGTAATAGGAATTAATCACCATCAAAAAGGAAAGAAAAAAGGATATCCTAGGATCAGTTGAATAAATCAAAAAAGAATTAATCGCCATCCTCTTCAGATGAATAAAGCTTAAGAAGCTCATCTAAATAACTCGATTAGTTGATCTTTTAATTAGAATGATTTATTGTATGATCTTTGAAACAGAAAAAAATTTGGAAACAATTTCACAGCTGCTATCAAAGAAGTTCCATTGATCCAAGAAACACAAATATATCCTAGGATCAGTGTTATGATCATGTGAGGGATGAAAATCTTTTAGCTGGCTCTATTATTGATGAAGGATGGTCTTTTCTAATCCAGAAATAAATTTTAAACAAACTTTATATCATTTATTTTATGAAGTTTCACTGATCCTATGAACATGTAAGGGATGAATGACAATAATGAAATATCTCTGAATCTACCGCCAGTTCACTGTCTTAAGAGCTGTTGGTTTTAGCAGCGAAACTCGTTGGCACTCTGCTGTATTGGATCAATCCACTATTCATGTTCTTTGAAAAATTTACGAGTTGCTGTATATATAAACCTTACAGGACTAGAAAGGAGATATTGATCAAACTACTTACCCAGTCGTAGTTTGCAGAAAGAAATTCCGCCACAGTTGATTTATGTCTAGTCAGGAGCTCCTGTGAAAATGTGGCAGCAGGTCAGTGATCATACTTTTAAAATTAGAAACGTATAAAGAACAATAGTACAAAAGAACAGATTCTACGCACAACATTAGGCAAATTTAGTTATTATTGATAGAACTGACATGCTAAAACTAAATCAGAGAGTGGGTTGTAGATAAATAAGTTACTGCATTCATCAAGAAATCCACACACAAAACATTCTGGTTAAACCTGACAAGACCATAGGATGATGGATAGATAAATGGTAGGCCATTTGAGCTGGAAGCTTGATCCCAACTCCACAGGTACAAGATAGGAAGACAGTAAAACAAAGATGAAAATATGGTTGTTATGGAGGTAGAAGGTTTTTGCCTGCTCAGGTTTCAATGAACACATGTAAGGACTAGTAGAAATTATATTCCTGATACAAACTTATCCTGCAGTTCTTAATCCTGCAAATTATCATTTACATAAATATTTTGATGGTAAGAGCAGCTGCAAAGGCTTCCAAGATAGATTAGAAAAAAAATCATCAATGGATCTAATTTACATCAAATAGGAAATGTCTTAGTCTATGAAGAATTCAAGCAGGAGTTTTCTGCCTGCACGATATGCACATCAATTTTAGATGTAAAAACATAAATAAGTAAAAGAGCAGTTCAACATACTTAACTTTAAAAGTTGCCTGAGCATCTGATGCCATGTCAAAATTTGGAATTTGTATGTAAGTAAAACATTTCTTCATGTACTCTGATCCCAATACGTACCTGTGAAATCAATAAGGGTTGTTGAAATAAATCATGTTATTGTGCTAATGCAGGAATTAAGCCACATTTAGACAATCTGAAGCTAGTGTGGTCGAGCTACAGAATAAAAATGAAAAATGGCAACTCAGCTAGCCCTGGCATACACCCATGATGTCCTAAATTCACTCCTCTTTCTCTATTTGAGGGAAGAAAGACAAAATTCCTATAGCTTTCTGCTACAAGTTTCCGACAGGTAAGAAATAGGTTTTTTTTTGTTTTTTTTTCTGATTCGAGGAAACCCATCCCTGGGAAAGTGCACTGTTGGTCTAGGTAAGCGAGTAAAACCCTGACTGTCCCCTTTTTTTACATGAAATACAAGTTCTGACTCGAACTTGAGACCTACTGTACAGATCTCATATTCTTTGTCATCACCCCGCCTTGGTACGCCTAGAGATTTCTTACAATAAGCAACAACAAGATCAGCACTTCAGTTTTCTGCAGCAAAAGAATCCGGCCTTCATTTCAACTATAATTAACCTCTAAAGACTAAAAAAACTGACCAGGAACAAAATCTGAACCTTAGCCAGCAAATTAACACATGGTTAATGAAAACGTTCATCAATGATCATTGCAGATAAGATTTCACAGAGTCAAACAATCAATTCCCAGATCATAGAACTTACCTGGCCACAATCTGATGACGAATGCACTCCCTCGAAATTGCACCATAAGTTAGAGCAATGTCACCATCTTCATAACTAATCACAGTAGTAGGACATTAGTAAAAAACAAATTAACACATCACAACCACAAGTATGATTTCTTGACAACAAAAGTTTATTCATTTATATTTGGTTTACCCAGGGAGCAAAATATCCATAAGATCTAAATTATTTTCCAGATACTCGGAAGCAATCAACCGCCCACCAACTCGCTGCCTCTGCAAATTTGCTATAACATGAGTAGCATTTTGACGTGCCTGAGATTAACAAAGGGTAATCATGAAATCCACAAAACCGGTCCCATCAATCATAAATAATAATAATAATAATGATAATAATAATTAAATAAAGCATATATATATTTGGTTGATGAGCTTACCCCCAGGTCGAGTTTTGGAAGACAAGCAACGAGAAGGCGGAACGTATCATGCTTAAAGAACTCCTGAGCTAACTGCGCACAAGCATCAGGATTCGGTTCTGCTTGTCCATTCCCAAATAAAACTATCCTTATCTCCAGAATCTGTTTGGTCAGCTCAGACATCTGCTCATCATTATTAATTTTCCATAAGATATCGATCTAAAAACAATGAGAAAGAGAATAATAATCAGTGCATACTGAACGTACCTTTTCATCGCGCTTGCGCTCTCGAGTTTCGGTATTCTGGTCGAGAAAGATGAGAAGGTCTCGTGTTTGGAGCACAAGCTCCATGGGAGTCCGAGGTTTTGGCTTGAAGAGTCCCTTCATTTCCTGGACACACACACAAGGCAGGAAATCTTCTGTTGAGAATTCGGTGCAAAGATGACGATGATGAGTTTTTTAGTGGAGGAATAAGAGGAGAAGAAAATGGGATGCTGATAGTAAATGGCAGATAAAAATATAAGAAACCGTTGTCTTTGGCCTTAGCTTTGCTTTCTTGGTAGTTATACTTCGACTTTTGGCACTCCATGACAGCATGAAGGGTTTGCTATTTTAATTTTTAAGGTGTGCCTCTTGGCCCCTTTCACAAAATTCTCTCCTTGCAACACACTTGTGTAATTGTACTTCAAGGGCTATTTTCGGTGTTCTATATTTATATTACTTTTACAATTTTATTAAGATTTTACTCGTAATTATGGTTATGATGATGACAATATGTGTTTAAAAGGAGTTAGATTGTTGTTTTTGATATTTCGTAGGCAATTTTGTTGGTAATTTATAATATCAACTTAAGTTTTTTTAAAATACTAACAAAATATTTTATTAGTATTTTCTAATTTTTTCATAAATGATTATGAATTATGTAGTTTACCATAAAAAATATTAACTATGTTTACTTATTTTTTTATTATTATTTCTCTCTTTTTTTTTGGGTTATTTCAATTTTGACAAGATGATTCAAGTTTCTACATTCTAGGTTATTCTTTATCTTATTTTTTGTTTATTTTGTGAGCTTTTAAGTTTTGTTAAGTATTCATGATTCAAGTTAAAAATTAAAAAAAATAATCCTAAAATACCAATGAAAAATAATGTTGGTAAATATTAAGAGAATTATAATTGGAAATCATGGAATGAAAAAAATTGAAATATTATATCAGTAGTATATACAAAATTACCGGTGATAGATAATCATCACTAATACTTATCGATGAGTCAATTGATAATATATAAGTTAGACAACCCCTCATCTTTCTCTTCTCCTGTTCTTCTTCTATAACTTTGTCATAAATCAAGCTATCATCATCATCATTGTCATAACCCAATTTCTGGGTTATTCTCTAAAATCTACTAAAAAATAACAAAAATAAAATAAAAGGGGTTGATGTTGACAGAAAAATCAAGGTGAAAATTTTGGATGTTTTTGAGTGCTCGATCGTACCTTTTTTTTGCCTAGAAATGAAGGAAAATGCAGATTCAATGCTAAAATATTTTTTTATTGGATAAATCTGTTTAAAATTTAAGTCGAAAGACATAATTATATTTTAATGGGTCAATTTGATTTAATCCCTGGCCAATTTAAAGTGTAATTATGTTTAGGGATTAATTCAGAGCCTAATTGAAAGATTTAATTAAACGCAATGACTTAATTATACTTTAAATGGGTCAAATTAATGTTATTAAGGGTTTAATTGATGAGAAATTAAGTTTGGAAGCCTAATTTGATTTAAATTGAGAAGATCAGAATTTCAGAGATGGAACATTTTTGGGTGAAATCAGAAGCTAAAATTGAAGATAAAAACACCGTTCTTCCCAGTTTTCCCATCGAAAAACTCTTTTTTTTTTGTAATAACTCATTTTTGTTAGTCTATTTTATATTAAGAGAAAAAATTACTTGTCCAGACCTTGCCAGAATCCATGTTGCGCCCATGTCGGCAGCCATGCCTTCAACCCACTCCCACTCCTGCAACACACAAGATACCATTTCTGGACATCAACCCCATGCCTGCACATTACCTCCTTTTGCCTATAAATAACAGGAGGAAACACAGTGACAGGGGGGGGAAATTTTGACAGTGGGGGAAGGATACTGAAAAACTAGAGGAGACAGGAAACTTTGTAGAAAAAAAAAGGAACGACGAGGGGGAGAATAGGGAAAAAACATAGACACGGGGGGAGAAAATAGACAAACAAGGAGGAAATAATACTGAAAAATGAGGGGAGAATACACAAACAGGGGAGATCATCGTTAATGCGCTGGGGAAACACTAAAAAACACACAAATACAGGGGTTGCCATGATGGGGATGACGAACATACTGAAAATTGCAGAGACAAAACTTGCACACTCGGCTCTTCTTCCTCATCTCTGGCAGGACCCTAGAACCAGCATCCCTCTCTCCCCCCCTTGCATCATCATCTCTTTCTTCTTCTTTCGTAGCAGCTCTCTCTCTCTCCCCTCCAGCTAGCTCCCCAAACTAGCACCTCCTCCTACCTTAGCTTAGACAACCTCCCGTGACCTCCATCAGCAGCAATTGGTCTCCAGTGACGCCACAACAACGAAGCAGGAACAGCAGCTCAGGCCGACCCTCTTACATCGCTCCTACCGGCCACCACATGCCACTATTTTTGACACCACCACCACAGGGAGAATCACCTCGACTTCCTCTATTCGGTGGCAATGGCAGGTGAGCCTCTCGTCATCGTCGGTTACCCTCCATTTTACTATTCACGTTCTGCTTGCCACATACTAACAAAAAAAATTTATCAATGGATTTGTCACATAGAAAGTAACTTGATAAAGATAACTTTATCCTTTAAACATCTTAGAAAAAATAAATTAGGATTCAAGAATTTTGTTTCAGTATGGTTTTGGATATTTTGATTGAATTAGAGAGTATTTTAGAGTTAAAAATGTTTTTATTGAGATTTAAAAAATATTTTTGAGGTGTTCTTAAATGAAAATAAATAAAAAAATAAGTTTTTAAATAGGAAAACTAAATTTCTAAAAATTGTTTTCAATCAAAAGAGATGATTGGAAAAATAATGTAACATATGGCATGTTGTTTGCTAAGATAAACAACATACATTCATTAAAAAATAATAATAGAGTGAGTGAAGCGTCTTCCATTTTTTTTTAATTTCAATGTTATTTTAATTAATACCTTCTCTCATGTTTTTAATGTTTTAGTTTAATTTTTTTAACCCATTTAATTCACAACACTTTTCCAATATATATATATATATAGTTTATCAAACATAAGCATCTCATTTACGTTTTTCACAAAAAATAAAAAAATAAAAAATACTATAATGACTTGATATTTTGTGTCTATTTGAGATCATAGTAGATTTTGGTTTTCAAAGTATCTTTTATTTTGAAACAATATTTTTTATGTTTTTAGTATATAACAATAAAAAATACTAAAAACATTTAATCAATATTTTTAAAAGCAATTTAAGAAAACTAGAAAAATAAATAAATTCCAGTGAGCTTATTTATTTTGATTCTAATATAACAGCCACTTATATTTTATATTTCATGAGAGTGGAATAGCAATTTATCTTAATTGTTTTTTAATTATCAGGCAAGCTCCTTGAGCCAAGAAAAGAGCACAGAAACATCAACCACCCAAAAAGAGGAGGAAAATCAAAAGAAAGCCATGTTTGTGTTACAGAAAATGGCCACATCTCCTTCATCTCTCTGCTCTTTCTCTCTTTTCCTCTCCAAACCCTCTTCACTTCCTCTTCTGAAACCCCCGTTGTTATCCCTCCACTTTCCTCTCAAAAGATCCATCATTTCCACTGCATCAGAACTGCAACATGACACCCAAGCTAGGAGGAGGACTCTTCTTGGGTCTCCTTATACCAAAAAAAGTCCTCTAATTTCTCTTTCTACTGCAGCTGTTGCCACCGAGTCTGCCACCGTTTCCCATAACGACACAGTCGAGAATGAGGAGACTGAAAAACTCGTGCTTCCCACCAATGATTCATCCGAGAAACTTCTCAGAATTCGCCACACGGTAAACTCACCCCCCTCCCATTTTTAATTGAATGCTTCCTCCTTCAGTTTGTTTTCATCAACGGTATAGTTTTTTTTGTTTTTTGTTTTTGGGTATTTTTGCTGTAGTGTGCACATGTGATGGCTATGGCAGTTCAAAAGCTGTATCCTGAAGCTAAAGTGACAATTGGGCCTTGGATAGAAAATGGGTTCTACTATGATTTTGATATGGACCCTTTGACTGATAAAGACCTCAAGAAGATTAAGAAGGAGATGGTGAGTTTAGTTTAATCATTCTATGTCTGTTAATTAGTATTGAAAGTAATTGAATTTAGGATTTGTAATAATGGGGAAAGGTCGTGAGCATGGGAAAAATATTTTCAGGGTACGGAATTTATATCTTACATCAATCTGTAGGATCGTATCATTGGTCGAAATTTACCGCTTGTAAGGGAAGATGTTTCTAGAGATGAAGCACAGAGGAGAATAATGGCTGTTAATGAACCTTACAAGATGGAGATTTTGGAAAGCATTAAAGAAGATCCCATCACTATCTATCATATTGGTAATCCCTGTCATTTTTTTTAATCTAATTTTTGTATGTTGTAATCATGCTGCTGTGTGTGACAGGCTAATCATTTGCATATATACATGAGTTTTGGCTGTATTAGTTTACCAAATTATTAAATGGAGGTGAATAGTGTGGCGAGGGTTATGAATCGTATTATCATAAAAATGCAATTTTGTTTACTTGTTTTACTCTTGACTGACTTTTGCTGGATAACTGGTTCTGTTTCCAGGTGATGAGTGGTGGGATCTATGTGCGGGACCTCATGTTGAATCTACTGGAAATATTAATAGGAAAGCTGTCGAGCTTGAGTCTGTTGCTGGTGCGTACTGGAGAGGAGATGAAAAGAAACCAATGCTGCAGAGGATCTATGGAACAGCTTGGGAGAATGAAGACCAACTAAAAGCATACGTTCACTTTAAAGAAGAGGCTAAACGTCGGGACCACAGACGCCTTGGCCAAGATCTTGATCTCTTTTCTATACAGGTATTACTTTTCTCAAATTGTTAATCAGAAAAATGTAACCTCTTAATGTCGTTCTATGTCTTCTGTATTTTATTACAATCAACGTGGAATTTTCATGTTGCAGGATGAAGCTGGTGGAGGCTTAGTCTTCTGGCATCCAAAAGGTGCTGTTATTAGGCATATTATTGAAGATTCGTGGAAGAAAACACATATAGAACATGGCTATGATTTGTTATACACTCCCCATGTGGCAAAGGCAGATCTATGGAAGATTAGTGGTCATCTAGACTTTTATAGGGAGAATATGTTTGATCAGATGAAGATTGAGGATGAACAATACCAGCTTCGACCTATGAATTGCCCATACCATATTTTGCTTTACAAAAGAAAGCTCAATTCTTATCGTGATTTCCCAATCAGGGTTGCAGAGCTAGGAACAGTATATAGATATGAGTTGTCTGGAAGTTTACACGGTCTTTTCCGTGTAAGAGGTTTTACCCAGGTAGTCTCTAAAATCTTTGATTATCTTATAACTGTAAATTTATACACATGATATTTTAACTGTTATTCAATTTTGTTGCAAATGAGTTTGTGGCCTCTTTGATGAACTCCTACAATTGTATTTTGGTTTTCATATGATCTGCTTGTAGGTTTCACATGATTTTATCTATATGCACATAGGTTGCATGATCTTATGTTAACAGTGCAGGCAACTGTTTATACTGTGAAGGGAAGCATAAAGACTCCTTGGTGTATCAATTTGCTTGTGTTGGATTGTTCCAATGTCCTCACCATACACAATTTACATCTATTTCTTGTTGTGGATGTAGTGACAATGGGAAGTTACTGCTGATGTAATGTTTAAATTGTCAACTGGACAATTGACATGCATTATATTGTGCAATACAACCTTGGTTGGGTTGGAGGTTGGAACGGGCCGGGGTGATGGGTGCTACATTTCCCTCTTTTATAATCACAGCATCACGTATTTTCAGCAATAACATTTATTTTCAAATGCTTTGCAGGATGATGCACATATATTTTGCTTAGAAGATCAAATTAAGGATGAAATTAGGGGTGTCCTAGATCTAACAGAAGAGATACTATTGCAATTTGGTTTCAGTCGGTATGAAGTTAATCTCTCAACTAGGCCTGAAAAATCTGTGGGAGATGATGATATATGGGAAAAAGCAACATCTGCCCTCAGAAATGCTTTGGATGACAAGGGTTGGAGCTTTCAAATTGATGAAGGTGGTGGTGCGTTTTATGGTCCAAAAATTGACCTCAAGATTGAGGATGCTCTTGGAAGAAAGTGGCAGTGCTCTACTATACAGGTAGTTTTTAAATTGTTGCATGCTGAACTTCTTTTTTTACTGGGTTTCCACAGCTTGATTAGATTGGCATGACTAGATTTTGTTGAGCAATATATCACTATATATAAATCCAGTTCTCTCTGGCTCACATCTAATGCTATTATTTTTTAGAATATGGTTGTACTGAGGCAATTGTTAGCGTCCATGCATCACAAACATTGAACTTTTGTAATTGACCAACACTGCCTTTAAAAATGCGCAGGTTGATTTTAATTTACCTCAGAGATTTGATGTTACTTATGTTGATTCAAACACGGAAAAAAAGCGGCCTATCATGATACATAGAGCCGTGCTTGGATCCTTGGAGCGGTTTTTTGGGGTCCTCATAGAGCATTATGCTGGAGACTTTCCATTGTGGCTTTCTCCAGTACAGGTTCGCGTTTTGCCAGTAACAGACACACAGGTATACAAGACTAGTATTATGAATTTCAGAGTTCCTGTCATATTATTCATATTAATGACCATACATTAGCAAGTGTTCTCCAAGACTTAAGGTTATTAACATTTCATATAAAATTTTATGCCATTCAGCTTGAATATTGCAAAGAGGTGATCACCAAACTGAAAGGCAGTGGTATTCGGGCTGAAGTTTGCCAAGGTGAGCGCCTGCCAAAGCTCATTAGAAATGCAGAGAAGCAGAAAATTCCTTTAATGGCAGTTGTGGGCCCCAAGGAGGCTGAGACGCAAACGGTTACAATTAGATCTAGGTTTAGTGGGGAGATTGGGACCATCGAAATTGATGATTTTATCAGCAGAATCAAGTCAGCCATTGAAAGGAGAACCTCGTTATGAAGTTCTTGGAAATCGATTTCTTTCTTATTTGTTTAACATGCTTGTATAAAATACAAGAGGAAAATAGAAAATAAATACACTGTTAATGGATAAATTATTCTTATATAAATACATTTGGAAACTAGTGCTGTTCTCCATGCGTTCAGTTTTCCATTTCCGTTCCCAGGTTTCAGGTTTTCTATTGTTTTTCTGCTTATAAATCCTCTAAAAAAATTGCCACAGCTAGTGCAGATGCCCTGACAAGTCTATTCTCCACACAACACCGCCACCGCCACCGCTCAAAATCTTTGACCTAACAATACCACTATTCACACGGTTTTGTTTTTTGTATTTTCTTTGCTTGTACTGCTGGAGTATTGTACTAAAGTCAAATCTCTTAGGATATTTGTGTCAAGGAACCTTTTCATTTTAAATATTTAAGTTATTAAGTGAGATTTTAGAATGTGATTTTATATTATTTTTTAATATATCTCTTTACGTAAAAGTTTTTTGAGCTTTAAACTTGCATATAGATACTATTTTGTGCATGATTTTTATCAAATAAAATGGAGAATCATTTCATCTAAAAGTTTAAGCTACTAGATGAGGTCACAAAATATAATTTATATTATTTTCTAAGAATGTGTTGGTTTCATAGAATATTATGTGATCTCACGAGTTGTCAAAATTAAATACAAAGAAATAGTTAAAGGGACTTGAATTAAAAAATTGAAAGGTTCACGATTAAGCTATCTACGAAAGTAAGATTGTGGAATGCATGTTGCCCCAAGTTATGCTCCTGGAGTTTAAGACAAGACACAGAATGATGCAAATCGATCAGCCTTAACTTGGCTCCAATCACACCACTTGTAGCGTTTGGTTAATCTACTTCCCATATTCATTGGACAAGGCATTACCAGGACAAATGATTTATGGAGCTAGCTGGCTGTGAGCTGCTGAAAAATGCTCTTGCTCGGCTTTCCTGTCAAAATTTATGGAGCTTGATTTCCACCGTAACCCTCGACTAACTCCAAAATCACCTCTACTTCGATTTAGCTCAGCTTTCCTCCCAAAAATAATTTGAGAATTATTGCAGCTTGGTTCTCATCTAGGATCAGCGTATCGTTGCTAACACAATATTAAAAGCTGTTCTATTTGTATCCTGAAGACTCAAATTTTAGTTTATTTTTATTTTAAATTAATCTACAAATATCCTAAGAACTCCATTTTCAATTATAAAACTCTCTTTAATCAGTCTAAAAGCAAAAATAATATCTAGAAAGCAAATTGGGCGTTTCGAAGAACTTCTGTCATGGCTGGATTGTTCGTCACTTGTTTGTTTATGGCCCATATATTCGATACGAAATGCGGTTTGTCATGTCACGTATCCATTACTGATTGAATCTGTGATGGAATTTAGGCTCATTGGTATTATTAAAATTTCAGCAAATCTTTTTATATACCAGCAATCTCTCGTGATGAAAGGTCAAAGATGCAATTGCAATCAAATTAAGGATCGCATCAACAATACGTGAATGCCCTCAAGTATGACTATTTGGTTTTTTATGCAAGAAAACTCCATCTTCTAAAAAATATATTTTGTGAGCTTAGATGAGCCGATAAAATCCTGATTGTTCCAGGTTCTTACAATAAATACACGTGACATGATGTGCAGATCACAAAGTTACTACCATCACGCTACGCTAATTTATATGACTCTATGTTGTTCATGAGACTCGGGATTCATACAAGACACTGGTTCATGTCTGACGCGCATGACTGTTTAGCATACCTTTTTATATTGATTGTAAAAATGGTTTGTGAATTGTCGATAGATAATTTTACTCCAAGACTAATGAATTTTTTTTATTCTATTTATAGAAAATTTCCCGAAGGAAAAATGAAGAGTGTTTAATAATACAATGGGAAGGTTTCTGAAGTCAGTTTTGTTTATGTTCTAGGAGATAATTTTATTTAAAAAGAAAATATATGTGCTACTAAGGACGAAATTAATTTTTCCATATACATCTTGTCTTAAAAAATTCCACACTTAAGCTTGATTGAACCTCTTTGTTTACGACATTATTTTATAAATTGGAATTCAAGATTTCTTACCATGCATTACAACACATTATTTCCTGCACTGTAACTCCCCATATCTTGCAACACTTGCAGAATAGCGAGAAGAGAACGAGAGAATGAGAGGGGAGAACAGAATGAAAGAAAAGAAAGAAAAGAAAAGGGGAAAGAAAGACGATAACGAGAACCACAAAACCACTCACCATTTTCTCCCATAATAGCTAAGCAGCAACTACACTCTTTTTTTCTCCGGTGATAACAGTAACCGATGCATTCCTCCTTCTCCTTCAATAGCCATTTGAGTTACACTCTCACTTATTCTTTGGAAACCAGCAGCACCAACAACTACACTCTTTCTTTTTTTCTGACGATAGTAGCGGCAATAGCTATACTTCCTCTTCATCGGTAGCAACAACAACACTCTTTCTTTTCTGGCAATAACAACAAGAAGTGACATTCTCCCTTCATACTTCTTCACTTGGACTTGAAAAAAATATTTTTGCCATATTTAGAGATGTTTTTCTAATTTAATTTTTGAAGAAAAATCTTTTTGTTATTTAACATTAAAAAACAAATCAAGCATGTTTTTGCTATTTTAGTCCCATGTGTAAAACCAATTTGTTTTTTTATGTTTTTTTCGTCCGTTAAACTAAAAAATAATAATTCATACCTTTTATTTAAATGACTATTTTTGTTATTTATCTTATAAAATTACATCTTTATTTCAATTCCTTGTGCCTATCCTATTTGTTTTCTAGTTTTTTTTTTGTTATTTGATACCAAAACATCTCGCACAAATGATTGTCGTATAAGTAGACAATATTATCCAATTGACACAAACTTATTAAATTTGGTGTTGTGCATGACCCAAATTACGAGCTTCCCAAGTTTTTAATTAAACTTTTTTTATTATTAATTTCATCCTTCATTGATGTCTTGATTGTGAATTTTATATATATATATATATATATATATATATATATATATATATATATATTATGGGTTTATCACGTTCTCATGGAATTGAGTCACGAGCTTAATTATTTAACCTAAATTCACCCAAGTAAATCTATAATGCTATCATTTCAATATTTCAAATGGAATATTTTTTAATGTTATAATTTTAATATTTTTAAAACATATCATCCAATATATGTTAGGTTTTTAATTTAGGATTGATTTTATATTATAAAACATGTAAGGAATGCTTTTATTCTTTGTTCATAATAATAATAATTTAATTTTTTTTTAATATCTCATTATAACCTAAGACATAAGAAGGAATAAACTAAATTTTAAAAATTCATTAAATAAATATGTATTTTCGGTAAAAATATGATAACAAAGTATTTGTTTTATGAATACTATCTACCAGTCTAGTCTTCTGATAATACAGAAGTAAGATTGAGCTAAAAATAAATGTGATACAAAAATGTTTTTTCCTATAGATTTTTTGTTTTGATAAATTGAATTTGTTTATTTTTCCATTACATTTTGAGTAATTTTAAAATGTCTCATAAACTTTAGCGGCAAAATTGAAATTTACACTTGTTTGTGGTAACTTGTCATGATAAAAGTGGATGGAAGGATAGAAATTGGAGAAACCAATAAAAGTTATGAAGGCTAATAAAAAAAACAATGAAAAATATAGGAGTTGATCGAAACAAATCAAAAATTTTAGATAAAATAAGACAACATATAAATATAAAAGGTAAATTAAATTTTAAAAAATGCCATTTTCAAACATGAATATGATCGTCACATGGCTTCATAGGATCATGTTCATTTCTTCTATTATTTTAAAGATAATTTAAACAAGATTCTTGTTTTTTATTTCGAATAATCACATTTCCTTGTTTTTTTATAGAGAAAACTGGAAAATAAAATAAAAAACAATGGAGCTAGCATCAATTTCTCCCACCACTATCTTGATCAAGTGCAACTTGGTTGTTATTTCATAACTCAATTATTCCCATCATAGTTTAATAATACATTTAATTGGCACTGGCCGTCGTTTTCAGAGTGCACTAAAAGTTGGCAAAAAACAGATATGGAGGAAATTAAGGACACACTCTTGTCAATCTTGTTCTCTAAGCAAAGGATAAGAAAAAGAAACATACTTTAGTTTCGTGTTCTTCTTTAGCGATTATGATGGGATCTTTCCTTTAATCAATAGTTACTATTCATACTATTGTAGATTACAGCTTTAGTTTCCTCTCATGGATTGATTGCAGAGAAGACGAAGGAGAGAAGACGAGGCCTATTAAAATAAACCTTACAAAACCATTTAGGAGGTGAACAAGTGATCCGAGTTTGAAATTAAAAGGTTTGTTTTTCCTTTGGTTTTACGTTTGAGACTTGTAATTGCTAATATGATGATCGTCGCTAAAGACTTGCATGATTATTAATTTCAGAATTCATATGATTAGTTGAAATACGTGTAAACTAGCCTGAACACCCACGTTAATAAAAAAATATACTTACAAGTTGTTTTTCTACAAATTTGATATCCAAGCATGTAAGTTAAAAGAGATGCATGTCTTTATTATGTGGGACAAATATAAAGATAGATCACACAACCACCAATTTGAAGCTAAAAGAGATTCTTTAAGTAATGGCAAGGTGGTAGCTAGCACTTGCTTTTTCGTTCATTATTTTATTCTATAGTATGCCAATAAATCAAATTATTTGTCTCTAAATCCATGGTAACTTTGTTATTCTTAACATTTAAATTATAACTTCTTCATGAAGGTTTGTATTATTCCAACTTTTTAAAATTTAAAAAAAACAAATGTCATGTCAAATATTTAAATTGATTTTTTTTTTAATTTTATCAATGAAATAATAAATTGATTTATTTTTAATTTCATCATTCAGCCTGATTTATGATATGTTATTTGTTTCAATTTAATTCTCATTTTTTTTTAAAAATCATATTTTCTTAAATTGATTTCATCTTTCAATAAATCATTTTTTTGTCATCTAATTTATTTTTTTATTTTAATTTTGATCTTATTGTTTATTTTTTGTTTTTGAAATTGTTTTCCAATTTATTCTTCAACAATTGATTGGTTAGGGATTGGACTCATGGTTTTTTTCTTTGAAATAAAGTGTTTTTGGTTTAATAACTTAGTTCATGAATTTAAAAAGTTAATACGTATTAATATTCTTTTTTTGACTTTAATGTTCCATATTGGTTGCTTGTTTTAAAAAAAATAGCTTATGATTTGTTTTGTTTTATTTCTATCAAATTGGCTTAGTTTAACTTAATCTTTTTTATAGGGTTGCTTTTTAAATTTGTTTTTTTAATATTTTTTGATTTTGTCCTTCAAATGTTGGTTCCTTTTCAAATTAATTTTCTCATTTTGGTTTTTATTGGGTTATCCAATTAGCATGATTTGAGTCATAAGGTTTGGTCATCTTACCCGACTTTGATTTTTTTGAGATTATTTTTGTTTGTTTTCTTTTTCTACAAGTGGTTTATAAGAATTAGACTTTGTGATTTTTTTAATATTTTATGTCTATTAAGTTATCCACTCTTATTACCTAGATTATAGGTTTTTCATGCTAACTTGTGTTGAATTAGGGTCAATGTTATTTTTTGTATTTTGTATCCATTTTTTCCTTCCAAATTTAACTGATTAGGGATTTAGGTTCTTAGATAGATTAATCGTGAAAGAGGTTTTTAACATCTTTAAAATTTCAGTTATTATTTGACTTTCTTTAAAGTTAAATATTCTCATATAAATGTTTAATTTTAATTATATATGCCTCAACCTATAATCTTTTGGTATGTTATGATATTATTTTGTTTAATTTAAAGGTTTTTATATATCTTCTCTTTAAAGTTATAATTTATCTTTTAAAATTATTTTCTAATAAATGAATCGTTGATTTGTTTATAATAATTTATGTTATCTTACTTATACTCTATAAGATTGACATCAAATTATTCTAGTTGATTTTGTTTACATATACAGAAAGTTAGCATGGTGAATAAATATAGTGAATGAAGTTCTGTCTAAGGAATTTGGCTTTAACAGGACTGTTATGACCCCTCTAATCTTTCTTGTGAACTTACTTAGTGTAAGTATTATTCACATTATACTATTTTTATATATGGTACAATTCGCATATGAAATTATGATAATTAAATTAATCTCAATTATCAAAATAGGTCTTAATATAGTAACCCAAGAAAATAAATTATTGTGGGTTTTATCTTGTATAGAATAAATATTTTAATATAAAAAGTTGTTTTATTAGAAATTTTATTTTATTACTTGCTTATTGTGAATCTAAAATATTTATCTATAAATATTATTGAATTGTTGTAGATTATATCATGTTTTCTCCTCCTACTCAAGATTTGTTTGTGTGCATCGATGTTTCTTCATCAAGTAATACTTTAGTAGTGAATGTCCCACCATCATCTTATGTGGTGCATGGTGAGAAACCCAAAATATTCAAGGGATTGAACTTTATAATAAAAAATGTTCTATCTAACCACCTTGAACTTGGTAAAGTTCTTAATTGAGGAAGCATCAATATCATCAAAACATACTACTATGTGATTATGGATGCATACAATCATACTAATTTTATGTGTAAGAACTACATCTTGAATGAGTTGAAAAATACATTATATGAAATGTATAGTTCAATCAAGAGTGTTTTATGTGTGCGATTTTGTGATAATCTTCTTCTTGGGTTTGGAATCTTTATAGTGATGTCTGGAAACAACAATGAATTATATATCTTTATCAGTATAAAAAAAGATGAAATTGTCACCTAGTATATTAGTCACTAGAAACCATAATTGATCTCAGAATCTGGATAAGAGGAATAGTTATGTATACCCTAGTACACCTTATATAGATAAACTACATTGTTTATTTATTTAATATAAACATTGCCATGTTTTTCAATAGTTGTTAGGGTGGATTGACTTTATTCAATAGATAGAATAACTATTGACATGACAATAATTTAGTTTATATTAAATAGAGTGGATCTCACTTTATAAGTGAAACATAGTCATTCTAAAATCTAAATAATAAAAAAAAACAACTTTAATATTGAGAATATGTCTTACGTCTAAGTTCATAATCTTTGCTCTAAAAATATTTTATATGTATATCTTTTGAAATATAAAGAAGGATCATTTATTTATGAATAATATATCTTATGTATAAGTTCCTAATCTTGATTATTAAAAATGAGTTTTTTTTATATATTTTTGAAATATAAAGCCTAAAACATATAAAATAATAATAATAATAATAATAATAATAATAATAATAAAGTTCATTTATTTAATATTAGAAATACATCTTACATATAAGTTCATAATTTCAGATGTTAAAAGAAACAATTTTTTTTTTTGAAATACTGGCCAAGTTCATATGGCTTTAAAATAATAGTTATTAAATTCTATATGCTTGCAAAATAAAATGATTACTTTTGTGATTTCTTTAGTAGGCTAAATTATACAAATATATTTTATTTTTAAGAAACTTGGTCTTATTTATATAAGATAAAACAACGTCTTGTATTTTTTTTTTAAATTATGGAGAATAGCTTATATTTCTAATATTGGGTCGATATCTTATAATAAAGTGATTAGTTAGTAATCTGAGTACATTTATAGTTAATCGAAGTATGAATAATTGAAAGGCAATAAAAAAGGTACTCAAGTATTTGAGATACACCTTGGATTATAAATTATACCTTATTGGTAACCCAATAATACTAGAATGGTATATTGACGCTAATTGGATATCTAAAACTAAGGATTTAGAATTCATAAGTGAATATATCTTCATATTTTGTAGAGAAGTTGTTTAATAAAAATCATCAAAACAAACATATATCACTAGATCCGCGATGGAATTAGAGTTTATTTATATGTTAGTATTTGTGTCTATTGCGATAGTCAATCATCAGTTAGAAAGGCACATGATAGTATATATATATAAAATAAAAAGTCTAGATAAATATGTCATATACATAATATAATCAAACACTTGCTCTTAGATGAAATTATTTCTATTGACTATGAAAGTCAAATGAAAATATTATCGATTTGCTAATAAAAGGTTTAACAAAAGAGCTTATGTATAAGTTATTGAGGGGAATAAGCTTAAAGCCTTTAATAGATAAAAGTATGTAATGATGGTAACCATAAAAGTGTGAAATCAATTGGAGATCTCAAAATCTAAGCTCAATTGAAAAATTGAAGTCATATAACATTCTTGGTTGCATTAGATATTATTATTTCTTGCTTATTTTTATGATGAAATAAGTAATAGCTACAATGTGATAAAAGGTGAGCTCTTAATGATTTCTATATATTGTTATACAAAATGGCATATAGTATAATACTTTTAATGAAAGATATATTGTATGAGCAAGAAATATGATGGTTACTTTGAGAATTTCAATAAAAGTTCAATTATCTAATACTCATAAATCCAAGAGTTGTTTAGAGCTGAAATGAACACAACGATGAGAACTAAAGAAAATATCTATGCAGAACTATGTGAGCTTATTCTCTTAGTACACAAAAAGTTGAATAGTTTAAGATTTTGTATTCCCTATTTAGACGAGTAAATATGATAGTATATTAGTAAGAAAAGTACAAGACCAAAAGTCACATTTCAAGATGTTGTAGTCTACGAAATCATTATATCTTAAGAAATATTTAAGGGGGGCAAGTAAGAGTTTCTAACTAGAACTTTCTAGATTGTAGTTATTATTCTCACCTAATTTTTGTTGTTTTCTTCTCTCTTTTATGCTTTGATTTTCCTCCAAAAATTAGACCTTAGGTTCATCTTATTAAAAGATATCAAGTTACATAATCTTTGGTTCAAATATTTTATTTAGAAGTACATCTAAACCAATGTGGCATTGTTGAAATCTTGTGAGGTATATTGTAAACATCTTAGTTGCATAAATATGGAGCAATAATTTTTTTTTTTAAAAAAAGATCATTGACGACATAAAAACTTTATTCTTTTAAAGTGTTTAAACAAGTTAGTACATTTATTTATTTTAATTTAAGCATTGTTTTTATTATATGCATGCTATGAATTTTATTTGTTATTTATATGGAAAGTTTGACTATATACTTAATTTGCATGTTATATTATTATTTTTATATTAAAAGTATGTTTGTCTTTAATTATGCTTTTACATACTTATAGTTTTAAACATGTATGAAGTCTAGGTTTTTGTTGGACATCTTTTATTTAGAGTATCTTTATGATGATAAATTAAATATTTTTGTTCAGTAGTCTGACATATACATAACTATAAGCTTTGGTTTATATTTTTTACCAAGAAAATAAATAAATCTAGCCTCACAACATAGCATGATTTCACAGATCTAGTTTCTAAAGTAATTAATGATACATGAGGAAAGAATATGCGGTAGAACTTAATTTTTTCTTCCTTTTCTTTTAGGATTTTTAAACTTTTTCTATGTGTTTTTTTTATTTTTAGAAATGTTTTTCAAAAATACAATGTTTTTTTCAGAAATATTTTAAATCAAATAGTTTTTTTCCATATAATACAATATATTGTATTTTTAAATTAAACAATGTAAAATTTATAAATAAACTTCCAACAGCTATATGAATTCATCTTTATATATTTCAATAATATATTAAAAAACTATTCTTTAATTATCTATGTAAAATATAACATGTTTCAGACAATTTTCATGTGCTATGAGTGCTTTATCTTTTCTGTTTTTTTAAAGATAAATTGATTATGTGAATCACTTGTCACGATATCGTTTAAAGTTCATGTGCTAATAGGTTAGTGGAGAGGACACTGTTTAAAGCATGTCAATCCTAAAAAGGAAAAAGAAAAAACACCCAATTAAAAAGTTTTAATTATTTTTATTATATACATTGTAAAGCCTATTTAATTTACAAATGCAAATATTGCGCATTGATGAAGGAATTCGACTATAACATAAACATTTTTCATGGAATCCTAAGTATGATGAAATGATCAAGAGATTTTAGAATATTTTAATATTAGCTAAAAAGCATTTGGTTAATTGGTCATTGTGAAATTTAAAAGGGACAATTACATACTTTTGCTTTTATTATGAACAGTAAAATAAATATACTATCTTTATATTTAGAATTTTTTATAGTTGGTTGTACAAGGGTGTTTTTTTTCTTTCATTATATTAAAATAACTTAAATACCCTTAAAAAAATACAATTTTATCTAACTTACATTTAAGAGTAATTTGTTTTATTTAGATTTTTTTTTTATAATTATGAAGTTGGTAGATAAGTAGTTTTGTCACTTTAGAAACATAAATATTATTAAAAAAATAGGTACACTTGCATATCATCAGTGCTTCAAGCAACACGTGTAACGTCGCCCAATAACCAAACACAAACTTCAAGGGCAACATTTGAATTGTCTTGGCATCCCGGTGATATGTGTGATGAATTATACTTTAGTTTGGCACCAACAATGTTTTTTTCTTTTATCTCTCCACCTCAGTTTTCATGGTTGACCTGCATATTATCAAAATAGTCATTTAATTTTTTTTCTTTCATGTTTGTCCTTGTTTTTTCTATTAATATTTTTTATTACATATAATTTATTAAATTAATTTAATATTTACACATTCATACCACCATTCGTACTTGAAACAAATATTTATGAATATTCTTTTATTCACCAACCATTTTCATTCCTTTCAAATACCTATTACATCGATCTTAACCTAATAGTTTTGTTAATTCATTTTCACAGCCTTTATGTCATTCGTGACTCATCAATATCACTCTTCAAATCTTAACATGCATTATGCTCATTTTAGCCCACTAATATTATTTATCAGTCTCAAATAGACTTTATATCATTTTTGGCTCATTAATAATAGTAATTACTTGAAAATAATTATTATGACATCCCTAGATCATTTGTATAACTTATCAATTCAAAACAATTGATATTTACTTATTTCACAATATATTATGTCATCTTTGCCTCACTAAACACATCTTATTATTTCATTAAGCACCGGGTTAATTTTTTACTAATCAAGACCATTCAAATCTAGCATTCACTTAGTCATTTTCATACACTTAAGGCTAGTCATCCATATTGACAAATGCAAGGTGTGGACATTCATTCAATCATCGTATCAAACATTAGGTATGCATTTGAATCTATATCATCCTTAAATAGGAAAATGTATATTTATTAATTCTTCCAAAATATTTTGTATTAGGTCCATACAACCTAACTCAATTTACAATAACTCTTACCATTACACTCTTTCATTTTATCATCAAGACACATAATCTCTCACAACCTCCTCAAATTATTTTTCATGTTTATTTCTATACAACAAATATCAAAACTCCACACACAATCCAATTCAATAATTCTCATATAATTTGAACAAATTTCTTAACTTCTGAATTTGTAGTTCATACACCTAAACAAAATTCTACCTTGCTAACCATATCTTAGGCTTTTATATCAATTTCTAAACATTTAATATCACAAAATTAAACAAACTTCCATCTCTCCCAATTCTCTCACATAGCCATCCTTAAGGTGATCATTAACCTATAATTTCTATTCAAATGTTTTCCTTTAATTTGTTGTTGTTTTAACTATTGACATACATGTAACTCAATACCCATTAAAATAATTATTCCCACCAAAAATCACATAAGCCTTGGAATTTAAAATTTGAAGTTTTTATAATTCTTCATATAATTAAACTAAATCAAATTATTTTCATGCATCCTCATAATCCAAAAACAATAATAAATAGTCTAATTATGATTCTAGCACAAATATCACATAAACCTTAATTTCAAGAATTGAGGATTTTAATTATATATAAACAAAAACAACTAGAAGTTGAAATATATTGGTTAGGAACATCATACAAAGATCAAAAAACTTAGTAGAGTGTTTCTTGTAAAAATTCCCATGTTTTCCCACTCCTCTTCGATTCTTGCATTATTTCTCCCACTTACTTTATAAGCTTTAAAACTCTCCATTCTCTCTAGTTTTTCCTATCTCGGTTTGATATCTCTAGCAGAAATCACTCTTACTCACTCTATAAATCAATTTTCTTTTGGAAGATCAAGCGTTTGATTCAAAGAAGACTATAGAAAAACAAGCTTCCTTTACTCTTAATGGTTCGTGGCCCGAACAATGACAAAGAGGAGAAGTGTGGCCAAAATTACAGTATGCCATTAATGAGTCCTTGTTATATTTTATAAAAAAATTTAGAGCATCGACACTTCCACAAGGCTTTTCTAAACTCAAATTTACCTCATTTTTTTAAACCAAGATATCAAATAAACTTCTTGTCAAATTATAATTATATCCAACTATTATTATTATTTGCATAATTGTTTTCATTTCAATTTATATATAAAAATTATATAATTATTTTACCCAATTTAGAAATTTACATAATTCATCATCATTGGGATATCACTTGCGCATTGATTTGATAATTTATATTATCTAAATTTTAAGCTAATTTTATTGGGGATTTACACCTATAATCATAAAAATTTATCTTATAATTTATTATTTTTGAATTAGAGATTTCTGTATTTAACTGATTTACAATTTTAAATTGAGAGTTTACAACCACATGCATTTATATTTTAAATTCCAGCTATAGCTACATGTAATTTTTTAATTCTTAATAATAATAAAAAAAAAACGTTTACAATGCCAAGGCATTACTGTCTTACGGCCTTTTGGTTGGGCTAAATGTTGCCACAAATAGCGTTTACTAAAAAAACAACTAATGTAGTGGTTCCTCTACGTACGTACCCACTCTCTCCACCACTAGTGCTTATAAGTCGTATGACCCTCTGTTCCCATTATGAAAATTATCAGCAAGTTGCAGAGAGAGGTTGACCTGTTTTATTTTATTTTCATGTCGCACTATATATGGACACAAACCTAGTTCCTCTTTTATTAGCCTTTTTTCGTGTAACTCTCCAGCAATCCCATTAGCCTCCTCTCATGATCTTTACTCCAAAATCATCACATGATCGTTTTTTTTGCAGACGTCAACCGTTGCGCAAGAGATAGATGGGCAGCTTCACTGTAAAAAAAGAAGAAGAAAATGTTTAAATTCAATAGATCGAGGACCATTACTGTGATTTATCAGCACTGAGTTTTGTTTCAGACGAGGAGATTAAGGATGTTTCCTTCAAGAGAGAAACACAATATTGACTGCTGCAGTAAAAATCGATCCAAATATATCTGCTATCTTTGTTACTTATCAACGTAGGTGTGATGGAATCCACGAAGTTGTAAAGGCCATGACTGGTGTCTGATAAAGTAATGGCTTGTAAGTTGTATTCTGTGGAACTTATTCCCATATATCTTCTGATAAGAAATTAGGTTTAGGCCGAAGAATCATGCTTTTCCCTTTGCTAATGACAAGACCTAAACGATGAAATATTGAATTACTTTGATCGATCAAAGTAAGCTAGTGATAGATATTGTCCGCAAGGGAATATATATTATTGTGACCAGAAATTATAAAATAAATATTTAACTGATCTTTATATATTTTGTTTTTACTTCCCAGATGGCAAGCACGGTTTTGTCTTTATACAATAATGCAAAAAATTAACACAATCAAGGACTGTGACGTAGGATCAATGCTACTATGTTTTTGTTTATATATATATATATATATATATATATATATATAAACAAATCCCACTAGTATCTTAAGGTTTCACACAAAAAAAAGGTGATCCCCTACTATAAATTGTTATAATTTAGCCTTTCTGAAAAAAAACATGATGGCCCATTTGAAAAACAACTAATTTTACTCAAATAAACAACTCCATATAATTAACAATCAATCAATGGATATGAAACTCTCCTCAATTCGATCCCAAAACCTAATCTGAAGCAAAGCGAAACCAGCTGATAACATTATTCATGGTGGATTGAAAAACTATACCCATACAAGGATATGTAGACCTCCTTCTCCTCTAACGAACATCTATTATTTGTGAATATAAGAGGGGGGGGGGGGGGGGGGGGGGATTACATGGATCGCATTCTATAAAAGACATTGAATCTTTAAAAACCCTTGCCGAGCAAGTAACACTGGACAAAATTTGCATTCCATACAAGCTGCCGCTCTAAACAAACTAATCAAGTAATTAACTTACATGTCTACATCAAGATTGCATAGCGCATGCTGTCATTTACCATGAGATGATTCATCTCTGATAATTGCGCAAACTCACCAGTCACCCAGAGACCATCAGCACCATTGACCTGAGGCTGTGATGAGAAGCAGGAAAGAACTGAAAATGGTGCGAGAACAACTCTAAACACTGCAGAAAGGCCATTCCACCTTCGTGCTCTGTTCATATCACGAACAAGGATTGGAAATTCAGCTCCATTCATGCCTCCAAACATGCTCTCATCAGCTACTCGTGGGCTCTTCCCAATGTTCTGCACGTTGCTCCTCAATCTGGCCAGCTTGCGCCACATGATCTTATCGGTTCTTTGGATGCTTAGAATCCTTGTAGGAATATGTATGGTGTTTTAGATGTTCATAAGAAAAAAGATTTTGTGAAGAGAAGGATTGCAGGGTCAGCTTTAAGATGGCTTTTTGATAATGGCAGGTTGGTGGTGGTGTTGTTAGTGCTTGTGTTTATCACAAAGGGGAGGAGTGCCTTTTTAAGGGCCTTTCGCTTGTTTTTTTGTATTTTTCTTTTTTCTTTCCTATTTTGTGGGGTCTAGCTAGACAGGCCAACATGCTGACCGTAATTATTTACAAAAGATTTTCATTTTTAAAACTCCACAATTAGGTTTAGTTCTCAGGCGTGACCCCTCCATCAAATGCAGTAATAATAATAAATAAAAAAGGTAAACTTAAGAATTTACAAAAATATATAATAATTATTATATTTGAAAGTCTATACTTTTATATTATTTTCTTTCCAGATGTAAATAATTCGATCCATACTGTAAACAGGGTCATGATTAATGATTTCCTGCTTCTTAAGAAAGAAAAGTAAAATTTAATCCTTGTTTTTCGACTTGTGGGGATGGATTTAATTTATTTGCATGCTAATCCTCGTAAAAATAGGGTCATGAGTCAAATTTAATTGACTAGAAACATTAATATTCCTTGTGACAGTCCAATTCAAAGCCGTTTGTAAAAATAGGGTCATAAGTCAAGCTTTTTCAATTCAAAATCTAATATGATCCATACTCCAAAGAACTTAGGTTTAATTAATTCAATAAATCAATAACTCGGTGCTGGAATATTATATTAAAATTTTAAGCTTATAAAACCCTAATTTAATAAAGTAAAGTATAGATTTTTAATTGATAAACATAAGAAATTCAATTTGTTTTTTCCATTTCTACTTTCATTTAAGGTTTCTATTCTCTTGCATGATCTCCTCTTGTATTTATATCCGTTTTGCTTAGCTTGCGAGAGTGGTTTGTCAAACATAGATGATTAATTTTTCTAATTGCTCATGACATTATCACTTGATGCCTTGGTGATACACACACACAAAGTTACCGAAATTTTATTTTTTAGTTCCCCCTACTTCTAATTATTTCAAGCTTAGCTGCAATTGTAAGTTAGTCTCTACTTTTAATGATCGATTATGATTTTTTATTACCTATCTCAAAATATGCCGCGCCTCCTCTTCTTTTTTCTAAGTAGGGATTGAATTATTTTTCATTACAGTAACGATCCTGCCTAATTTGATCAATGAAGTTCAATCATAAAACTTGGATATAAATGTATGCAGCAGACAAGTTTTACAAACCCACCTACATACAATGCATCATTTAGGAGATGGGTCCCAAAATTGGATCCCATTTAAGAATCAATACCTGTTTGTGAATTGTGATGGTGATGGTGATGGAGACCCATGATTTCAAGACTTCCTCCATTTATCGTGCTTCCAACTTGCTATTAGCTTGCAACACACACACAGTCATTTAGGAGATGGGTTGCTTTTTGTTGTTCTTATCAAAAGCATTCAGAAATTATGTTATACAAGAAGTTCTATTTTATTGGAACGAGAATGTTTACGAGTACCTTAACTAATTTCAAGACTCTAATAATAACAACCAGTTAAAATCTCTAGTAATCTGACTAATATGAATTCTGAATTGGTTATCTTTGATAAACAAATCTAGAATCTGATCAGTAAAGCATACCCTGTACAGAAGCATTTTATAGTAAGATTCACTTCACTCCGCATAAAGAAAAACATTAAGTAGCTGAATTGACTTTGATCAGTTAATCTGATAGCAGCGTCATTAGAACCATGAATCACTATTTTCTACTATTAATATCTGATTTACCTCGTTACTGTATGTGTTCTTAAACCCACAGTTCATACCTTAGAAATAATTAATATAGAAGGTATTAAATTGAAGGGAAAAACTCTTGGATTTTTTATTTTGTTCCCTTGAAACGACTGTTCTATGCCAGCGCAGCAAATTGTATTAATAATAAAGGAAAAATTACAAAAAGTATTTTCATTTGAATTTCACTCTCCTTACTTTTATAAAATATTTTTTCTATTCCTGTAAATTACTTAATCAATAAGAATTTACATCATCAAAACTGTGTTTTGTTTGGATTTTTTATTTGAAAAATGAAATTCAAATCAAATTATGAAGATTTTCTTTATAATTTCATGAACTCGAATACTTTTATACAATCAATCAGAATGATTGACGTATATAAAAACTGAATTTAAAAATGCAATTAATCAAAAGGAAAACTCCTTTAAAAAAAGTCAATTTTGAAACTTCATTTTCATTTGTCTATATTATCTTCATGATCACATGTGCATCTTCTGTGGCCTGTAGGAATACACCAAAACACCATTGCAGTCCCGTCCTAGACAGAAAGCTATACTGCTAATTAATTATCTCAAAATACGCTATTATTGTATTGCCGATAATGCTTCGTGTTATGGTTTCACAGGCCAATGGAAGTCAAAGTCAACGTTCTTCACTTGCATGAGGTCAAGTCCAACTAAATTACCCTTTCTGGCTCGCCATAAGCTTTGGTGCTGGACCAGACGCGTTAGGCAAGCCTAACTGACGTGACAAAGTTCAAGTTTATTCTGCAATAATCTGATTCTAATCATCTTCCAACTGATAAACCCAGGCAATGCTAAAGATCTTGCCATGCCATATAGACCAGCTACTGTTTATTTTCAAATATTCATCCATGGAGAGCTTATAGAACCTTCCAATTAGGTTGTAAAGTATACTGAAATCGACTAGGTTAGATTTTCTTTTCTTTTCTATCGAGCCCAGTATGTGTTGACTGATCCATGATTTAGGACACCTGTATTGTAAGTGGCTAAGCTCTCGGATCTGAAATTCTCACCTATGTCGTTCCACCAGAAGAAACCACACTTGTATAGTAGTTTTTTCATCGTAAAGTTACTAAGATTGTCCCCAGATTAGTTCAACGACTGAGTCCCGCTTGCACATGGAGTCGCGTGAGCAAAAGAGAGTAAGTAAGAAGTGGTTGTTATGTGATGTCTGAATCTAAAATAAACAAGAAGAAATTGATTTTTCTGATGATTTGATTAAAAGAATTGAAGAGATCTAATAGAAATCTACATAAACTAGTTTGAAAAAACATAATACTTTAAGTTGTCTTGTCTTTACTATCTCTATCTCATAAAACAATAATCAAACATTATCTAGATAACTACCCAAGTAAAAATAAAGTTTTGCCGCCTGCTTGTACTATTCACATGTGACCCCCTCAGGCTATATTGGCTTACCCAAACACTAAAACATATATATATATATATATATATATATATATAGATATAGATATAGATATAGATATATATATATATATAAAGAGACAAAAAGAATAGGTGGGTAAAAGCGGTATTATTCCACCATCCTTCATGCATTGCTAACTGCTGAAGCCGCGGATGTTTCCATATCTGGCCCAATATAAAGTCTTGACAACTTTTATAAAATAAAAAGAAAGAGTGCACATGATGAGCCACTCATGCTGGAGCCCATATTAATAACCCATGATTCTAGCCTGCCGTACCCATAAAAGACGAGCAGAATTATTGAAAAGATTTCACTTTTCTTTTCCATGCTAAAAAAAAAAGAAAAGAAAAAGAAATCACCTGACATAAGGCAATTGAGCAATGCATATAACAATGTAGAATAATTGACGCATTTTAATCTGGTATGCCGACCTCTCTGTTAAACATGGTTCGTCAGGACTCACTTCTTGCTAATATGCATCTCACCCGAATGGCACAGAATGATTATCTTACACTGCGACTTTCCTTATCCAAATTCATCTCTACCCTGTAGATATCTCTGATCACAAAGAAAACAATAATGGTCAGACAGTGAAATAGATTCGTGTCCCTGCTCCAATGATGAGGTAGGGTAATTGTAATGGATTGCTGTTCATATGTGATTCCCCTCTGAAAAATTCAACCCATATGTATAATATATTTCTCCAAGGATTTCACAAAGCTGCCTGAACCAGAACAGTCTTTGCAACAACAGCAGGTGTCGATTGTACAAGGTTGTTCGGATAGTATATTACAGGACTGCAAATGAAGTCAATATTGCTCCACACCTACTTTACTAACTCATGGCAGCCCTACTTGGAGAAGTATCGGAGAAGAACTACCTGTCCAAACTTAATCCACGGCAATCACATGTTTTGGTTGATGGAAGACTTCATTGGTTGAGTCTCAGAGGCAGGTATCAGGTCGTTCGGAAGCTTGTCTCCTTCGACCTTGCAGATGAACCATTTCGAGAAGTTCCACAGCCTGCTGGCTGTGATAAGTTTTGCCGGCGTCAATCTCATTTAGTGAATATAGGAGGTTGTCTTTCTGCAATTGTTTATCATGGTTGTCTGAGACTTGAAATCTGAATTATGAAAGAATACGGGGTGAAGAAATCTTGGACGAAGGAATTCAACATCGGAAGTTACTTACCAAGAGGCTTGCAGCAAGATGTTGATCCATCCTTCAAATTTTCGAAGGTTTATAACAGCAGAATATATGCCAGAGTGTTGTGCCTTATGAAGAATATTGAGATCCTGTCAGAGTATAGACAAAGTGTTCTGGTTTCTTATGATCCCAGATGGGGAACGTTTAAGGAGATTAAGTTTCAGGGTTTGCCAAATTGGTTTGAAACTAATGTTCACATAGGTAGTCTCAAGTCAGTCGACAGTCTGATTGATGTGTGATCAAAATGTGTTTGCTTGTAGAACCCTATAATTACTACAAATTAGTAGTTGAAAAGGAAATTGTCTTTTATGTAGAAGTTAAGGAAACTTTGATAATTTACTTTCTTGATCCAAGATCAATTAATTTAGTAAAGTTGGATCTAGAAATATTTCAAATTACATTGCAATCTTGACAAATAATTTAGTAAAGTTGGATGGTCAACATTTATCTTGTTCATGCTTCTATATATAATTCTAGAGAAAAAATAGTTACTTGCTAGTTGCTACATCTAAATTCTTGGACTAAACTCAACCTTTAGAGCGAAGTAAGCCTAACCCAAAAATCCAACATCTCTCACCCACCCATGAAAGATTAGATCTATTTAATACATAATATTCTAAACTTACACAAGAATTTCAAACAAACAAACTTTACAACCTGAAGCATACAATGAAAGGATCTCCAATATGGAAACCTAATATAGGTCGTATTAGAGACATCAATCCTAAAATTAGTTACTTTTAAAAGTGTAGTGTTATACCCCAAGCTCTTTTATTTACACATGACTGTATATAAGAATCTCGTACTCAAATCATCCTTAAAATTACATGTATTCTAAATCATATCAAATTTATTCAAATGATATGATCTTGGTCGATGAATACAAATAATAGGTGTAAAACTGAAAAATACCTTTTCTTTCACTCTCATATTAATCAGATATGAATTAACTCTTTCCCCAATTGTATTCCTTTAAGTCAAATCATTTCATGACCATAGGATATATTCCTAAAATAGTGGTGATTTACGCGTCACCTCATGATACAATTAAAAGTCACAAAGGATAAGATATTAAGATCTTATATGTGATCTCCAAGACTCACATAATAAACTATCAAGGATCCATTTTTTATTCTTGTAATAGTCGTTAGCACATATAGTATGAAATACAGTTCTAATGGAGCATATTTTTTTCTTATCAAAAGACAAAGTGTATGACGTTCCTCTCCTCATTAGAAAACATATATTGTACGAGTCTTAGTCTTTTCACCAAATATAATATAGCCTTCAAACCATAAATTCTCAATTGCTCATTTTATTAATGACAAATAAATAATTTCATACGCGGTTTCAATTGTAATCGACACATGAATTGTGAGAATTTAATCATATCAATTCTTTTATTTAAAAAAATCATATTAGTATCAACCAAGGTAACTAATAAATTCAAATCCCTTAAAATGTCCAAATTATCTTATAAAGATACTTTTTTTTTTCCTTTTAGGATCAAGTTTTCTATATTTATTAGAGTTATTATAAACATAAGTTGCACACCTATTGATGCAAATAACCTAGATTAGATTTTTTGTTATTTCAAAGTTTATACAGGGTGAATGATATTTCAATTTAAAAGGCAAGCAATTGAGTATGTAGACAACAATTAACAATGTATCTCCTTAAAAGAAAATTGATAAGTTAGTATGCATCATCATTAACCTAACCATGTCTAATTGTTAGCTATCTAGCTATATCCTTTTCATCAGAAAAAAATATTAAACTATTTAGATAGATATTCACATCCTCAATCAGTTTTTAAAGCTTTAAGTTTTGTGTCTAGTTTATTTTCCACCGAATTGGTGTATTGAATGAAGCAATTTAGATGCCGTTTGGCAATGCGGTGCAAACTACGTTTTAAAGAAAACGCAGTTTGCACCCGTTTGGTAATTAGAAAACAACAATTTGAATTATGGTGGGACCCACCAAAATTACGTTCGAACCACCATTTATGAGAAGTAAAAATTTGATGCTTTTGGCTGCATTTTATTTTGGGTATTACCTGCATTTCTTGCATTTAACAGATGAAATGAACGCAGACATAATGAACGCAGACCATGGGAATTGTCTTCATCGTTGCTGTCGCGAGAGAGAGACCAGGGAAGAAACGAGAAATTATAGGGAAATTTACAGAAATTTTAGCAAAGAAAGACAAACAAAAAACAAGGAAATATCACACAAAAATCACACCATCATCCCTAATTTCCCTCGGCAACCAGCTCCTTCTCTCTCTTTCTCTCGGTTTGTAGGTGCTCTCTCTAAAATTAGCTATGTCAAGCTCTCTCTCTCTCCACCATTAGAGGCCACCCAACCACCCAAAATAATCCTTATCACCATTATGAACTTCCCCTACACACTAGCAATCTAATCACACTCTCCGGCGAGGCAACAGCCACGGTTGCAGCAGCTGCAACGTGAACCCCGTCACCTTTGGAGCCTCCTCTGGCCACCACAGACCACCATTTATGACGCCACCACAATAGGAGTCATCACCTCGACCTTCTTTACCTAACGATACTAACAGGTACATCTTTCGTCACACTCGAAAAATTGACTATTCATCATCTTCTTTGCCTCGTCTGCATACAATGTGATGTAATTCATGTCCAACTGTTCATGCAGGCCAGACGTGCGTGAAGTGGGTCGGGCTTTGTGCCCGGCCCAAATGCATAAGGGAGGTGGCTGGAGGCCCAACCCATGCACAGTGGGCTGTCAGTCCGGCCCATCAGGGCTGGACAATCAGCCCACTGATTTTTTTTGTTTTATTTTATTAAAAAATATAAAAATATAATTTTTTTTAAAAAAAACATAAAAAGGTGTTGTTTTCATGCATACGGTCAAATTCCAAGGTTTTCACATCGTATTTTTCATAAAAAAAATATGTTGCATTTTTCTCATGTTTTAAAACGAAAATTGGATATCGTAACTGGTTTTACTTCATTTTACTCGACAGCCTTGACGTTAGTTCGTGATGGAATATGAATTTAGTTCGTGATGAAATTGCAAGTAGTTTGATGGGAGAATAAAAACAAGCGTGTAATTTACTTGAATTATTAATTACTTTTTATTATTATGATAATTAAATCTACAATATTTTAAAAATATATATGTGTGTCTCCTTTAAAGTCATTTCACAAGTTGATAGCAATATGAAAAGCATGGTAACCGAACCCTCGAAACTGCTTTTCATTAAACCTCAAACTCAACCACAGTTTTAACCAAACACTTCAATTTTAGTTTTGAACCGCAGTTAAAACCACTTTTCATGAAACTGTTTTTTTTTTTCAATCTCAACCACAACAACAACAACAACAACAACAACTGTACCAAACAGGCTCTTAATGAATGAAATGGTATATTTTGTTCATGGTATAACCATTTGAAACAAGACTTCACATCACCATGAGTCAAAAAGTGAGTGAGGACTTGATGATCCTTTTGATTATCATGGCTGTAGTGTTTCGTTCTTAGCCATTGATTTGGCGGGGAAGGTCATGTAGCTATATTAGTTTTCTTTCCTTCTTTTAAAATAATAATAATAATAATAATAATAATGCTTTTATATATAATTATAGAGGAACTGTTTTAAATTCTTAAATTATGCTCAATATCTATAGCCGTCGGACCAGGTTTAACCCAAAAATTCAACATTTTACAGCAAAAATCTTTTCTTTTTCTCTGCACTTGTAAAAAATAAGTATCATGAAAACATAATCAAAAGACAAGGATCTTGATTAAATGACAGGAAACCATTCCTTTGCTCGGCCTTTTCTACAACTGTTGTACCACAGCACTACCCCTCTAACTCCTCGCCTTTCTTATTAGCGAGGAAACTAGGGCTACTCCTCCTTTAATTATGGGTGTTTACAGTAAATTTACTATTTTTTTAAAGCATTTGTTTTATTTAAAATGTATTAAATTAATTTTTTTGTTGACATCAACCCATTAAAAAAATCTAAAAATACTAACAAATTATTTTAACCAAAAAAAATCTTTTTTTTCTTTCTCGAAAACATTTTTAAAGTGATTACGAAACACCCCCTTCCTCCTCGATCTAAATTCCTTTGTACTTCTTGCTAATCTGCAAGGACTACAAATCTGCTTTTAAAAGATTTGAAAGGCTGAAAAGGAAATCTAATGAATTCTCTTTAATTGTGTTTTCGGCATTGCCTTTTCTTTTCTTTTCTCTGTTTGCCTTCCAATCAGATCACAAGGATCCAAAAGACAAAACTCAAAATACTAATCGCTTTTCGAGTAACAATGGTGGCAAGTAAGGCCTCGCGTTACTTTGCAAGGGTTAATTAATTAGTGTCTATCTGAGCCTTTGAGCTTTATGATTATAGACAACGTAAATAAAAACATTATGTTTTCATTTTCTCATACTATTTATGTAATTTTTCAATACATTCATGCCAAAATTATCGATTCATTATTTACTTATTTATTTATATTACAATGTGATTTTAAATTATGATAAACTTTTATTTAAAAAATAATATTTTTGATAAGAAAACATTTATGGCCCTCTATACTATGCCATGCATGCAGTGCAATTTTGTAGCTATGCAGGAGGATCCTTCGTTTGTAGCATCGGGAAATTTCTGAGAATTTGGAAGCAGAGAGGAGCATGTACGGTGTAAATAATGCATGCTTGTCCGAAAGATTCACCCCCACGTCAAGAATGAAATGTTTTATTTATTCATAAAGTTTAATAAATCCATGGAAAAAAAAAGATTTAGTGTCAAAACAAAGATTGTCAATTCTGTTCTTTTCCATCCAGAATGTTTCGTTTCAATTAAAAAAACAGAACAAACCGAAGTAAATTTTATCCTGTTCAGAATCTCGGCCCATTTTATTCCGGTCTCATTTCTCCCGTTCTGTTCTTGTCAAATAATATTTTTAAAATAATAAATAATTTTACAATATTAATTAGATAAAAATAAAATTAAAATTGTTGTGATGAGTTAGCCACTGCTTCGTAGAAATTTCCCCAGAACATGCTCGTGTGGCCTTGACATCAAACGGCTGCTTATTTATTTATATTTTAGACCTTCTTGTTAGACTACAATAAATAATTGTGAAGATAATAACTGGGCTCTGGCTAGTTCCCATGAGTCAGTCGTCTTCTACATTGTGCTTCATTTCGTCCTTTTGTACCACGAATATTCAAGAGTCAATATTGATTTTAAAAGCATTTATTTTATTAAAAATAATTTATTTTTAATATTCACGTATCAAAACGATCATAATTTCAAATTAAAAAAGACTTAAAATCCTGGAGGAGATATTTTAATCTCTTGCCCCCCCGCCCCCCCCAGAAAACTTTCACAAGGATGATTCCTGGCATCTCCTTAAACAAAATTTCTTGCAAGAACACGCACAAGAGCATCCAAGCTGTACCAGTGGAAAGAAAGAAAACTCTGTGTAGCGTATAGGACATTAAATTGTCAAGTCTTGTTCTTATTCAAACTCAATGTTGCAAGGTCACTATCAGTAGGGCCATCCATCCATAAACAAGAATAGGATTCTTAAGTTTTTCAATTTCTCTGCATCGTATCTTGGCCATGGATTCTTTTATGGACGGTGAAGATTGCTGAGTCAATGAATTTAGCTTTTCTCTGTAATAAACAAAAAAAAAAAAAACTCTTTTTTGCGTGGAGAATTATTCAATGGTGGCTCCCATTAAGAACACACCAATTTCCTTGTGGTTTACAACTCCATTCTTAAGAAAATTGATGATCTTATCAAAGTCCATCATCCACCATGTTTATATGCAACCCCAATTCTTCATCTTCAAGCCATCTTCTTTCGATCCAATAATAAACCTTTTCGCCAGTAGTGGTCAGTATGGAGTTGGATTGTGAAAAGCATAGCAAGAGAAGAAAAACCAAGGTTGAAGATGATCCACAAACAACTGGAATGGAACTCCTACCACGGGAGATTGCTCATGATATACTTTCAAGATTGCCCATCACTTCTTTGGTTCAATTCAAGTGTGTATGCCGAGCTTGGCGTGCCTTGCTGCAGGATCCTCAGCTTGTAAATTTATATTTGACTTTCTCAACTCTGGTCACCGATCAACCTTGCCTAATCCTTCACTGCGACTTTCCCATCAGAAATAATCTCTATTTTGTGGATTTGGCTGCTCACGAGGAAGAAAAGGAGAAGGTGAAAACAATCCGGGCACCTTTTTCCTCTGTGATGCCAGAATTTGAAGTGGTAGGCTCCTGTAATGGTTTACTGTGCCTGTCTGACTCCTTATTCAATGATTCTCTTTTTATCTACAATCCTTTCACAGGCCGCTATAAGGAGCTGCCAAAATCCTTTCAGTACCACGATCAAGAAGTGGTTTTTGGGTTTGGTTTCAATGCCAAGACTAAAGAATACAAGGTAATTAGAATCGTGTATTACAGGAATCGGCATGGTGGCTACCCTCGGTCACGTAGAGCCATTTATTCACTATCGGAAGTCCAGATTTTAACTCTAGGCTGCCCTGAGTGGCGAAGTCTAGGCAAGGTGTCATACCGGCTTGTTCGCCGGGCTTCAGGGGCCCTGGTCAATGGAAGGCTTCACTGGATTAGCCGCCCGTGCAGAAATAAGCCCGCCCGCCGGCTGGTCTCGTTCGACTTGACAGATGAGCAATTCCGAGAAGTCCCGAAACCGGACTGCGGTGGCCTAAATAGGTGCAACGATCTAGTGGTTCTGAGAGGTTGCCTCTCTGCTTCCGTTTATTGCAATTACAGAAGATTGGAGATCTGGGTCATGAAGGAGTACAATGTGAAAGAGTCTTGGGTTAAAGAATACAATATCGGGCCTTACCTGCCTAAGGGTTTGAAACAAAAACCGGTCCGGCCGCCGAAGATATGGAAGAATGATTCGAATGGAAGGGTTGTAGGAGCTCTATGTGTCTTGAAGAACGGTGAAATTCTGCTGGAGTACAAGAACAGAGCTCTGTTTTCTTATGACCCAGAGAATGGAAAGTTTAAGGACGTTGAGCTGAAAGGGGCACCGAATTGGTTTCAAACAGTAGTTCATGTGGGCAGCCTGAATTGGATCGACACTCCCAGTGATGCAGACAACCAAGGATCGGATTCTGCTTCTCCATGTGTGAGTTGATTACTCCTTGCACTGAAACAAAATCCTGTTTCTGTGTTAATTACTTGCTTCATCATCGGGTTATGATTTGACTAACAGATCTTACATGCATATATTGGGAGATAACAAATTCTGTTTGTGAATATATATGAATATTGGATCGATTACAACACAAACGAATATCCATTCAATTCCGAAGTTCAATTATTTGCTGTTTTGCCGGCCAAATCTCGCCGAGAAAAATTAGGAAAAAACAAAAACTTCAAGATGCCCTGCTAATTGTCTTGGCCTAACTTTGACGGGTTCAAACTAAGTAATATAATCATTGTTCATAAAGCTAGATCCGCCGAACAGTATTTCGTTTTTTCTTCTTCAATTGTTGATTCGAGATTATAAAAATAGTAGGAGGTTAGGCAAGAACAATGGCGCTCGGAACAGCCTCTTAATTATCAGCTGCCTAAAAAGAGGCACCAGCATTTCGCTAATTTTCAACAGACACCAACCCACCTTCAAGATAACATCTGCACATGAAAATCAAACCCATGCTTCTTCACCATTGGGTGTATGAGAAAGAAGAAGCCTTTATTGAAAAGTAGGTCACCAAAACACCTCTCTCCATAGCCCATGTTGAAAGATTCCCTTTGAATAGATTTCTTGGCTTGAAAAACTCCCAATGCAAACCTGTATTCTGCTTTGAGATTGACCTTTCTGCTTGTTCCGACCAATACCACCCTCGTATCCTATGCCTAACGCCTTTCTTTTCTTCTGCCTTTGCATGCTTTTCTTTTCTTTTCCCTTTCTCCAATCAAGCAACGATCCTCTTTCATTTTTTTTCTTTATCGACTGAAATTATACTTCAAATAAGACAGGTAGCAAAACTTTAGCAGTGGAAAATCCCCCCCACCAAGTGTAACTCTTTTTACATATTTCCTTGACTGGCGGCCCCCCTTTGGCTTCCAGGCGTGTGTGCTAAGCATGCATCACTGTTCCATGCTATCGATGAATGACAGCAATTTATCTCTTCTTTACGAACATGACTGGGACGTTTAATATATATATTTTTTTGGGTAGCCCTGAGCCCGATCAAAGAAGCAGATTAGAAGCAACGTTGACAGGAATATAGCACTGCAATGTTAGCTCTCAGGCCGGCTTGATCACACAACCAACGGATTCAGCTCTCACTTTCCATCCTAACTATGTCACCAGAAGTCACCGGGAACTTCTCTCTTTTTCTACTCATTCAAAATATGAATCAGTATGAACTCTTTCGTCCGTTGATCACCGTTCTTGATTTCTGCAACAGCTTTCTTCAAATAATTCTACGAGTAAATATTTATTTTCTTATTGTCCTTTTACAAAATCCTTAAGTTTGTTATTATTTTTCTTAAATAATGGTGATAATTTTGACCCTCTCTAAAACAATCTCTAATCTTAGCCCTTAAAAAAAATTCTAGCTCCTCCCTAGTGATATGCCTTCAGCTCTAATCATGTTTCTGTACGACTCTCATGCTACTGCATCATGTCCTCGTAAATTTTTAGCACCATGTTTCATGCAACATTATATATGTTAATCCGTTTTTTTTATACATAGCACAACTTGATACGAAACATCGAAGCCAAGCAGGGAGAACAACCATGTTGAAGAGTTGGGGGGGCATGGCCGCCAAACTTGGGAAAAAAGGCATTTTATTCCTAAATTTTTGAAAATTTTTAACTATACCCTTTAATTTAAAGTTCATTTTATATAGAAAATACAGGTTTTGCAATCCAAATACCATATATCATCCAATTGGCACCTCCAATCCTAAATTTCTGGTTCTCCCCCTGACAGGGTTCCAAGTATATAGCAGCACCATGAATCAGTGAACTCCATTTCTGTCAGCATTGGACCCAGTGAAAGCTACTTGAGAGCCAATCATGTGACAGACTAATGTTATTGACAGGGATATATAGAAAGAATATAAATTTCTTTATGATAATTAGCAAGGCAGATTGTTGGCTGAGAAAGAGAACAAAACTAGCATGGCAAAGGCAAAGCATGAACCTACTATTCTTGGCGATTGAAATTTATGAAGCTTGTGTGCCTTGCTCTAGTGTAAACAAGCAAAATTGCAGAGAGTTTTCTTCACCGGAGTATTGTCGAGACATACTCTTCGAGAAATAAGAGAAGATACTGTCGACATAACTTTCGTTTAGCCTTTTCAGTGCATGATGCTCTAACCCCGACCACCACGGTCTTTTCTTAGACGCTCTAACACTTGTTTTTCACCAACGAGAAGCTCTACCAATCCTTCCAAGTGAAAAAGGATAGATTAGGGGAACGAAAATAATAAACAAACAGGTTGAGGGGATCCCTTTACTTGCCCAGAAAATGTTCACATGCACTTTTCTATCAGACAAGATTCATTAGCTAATGGGAAAACACCAACCAAAAACAAAAGAGATGCTAAGCAAGCTGGCGTAACATAACACAAGCAGTGGTACAGCACCAATGTTTACATGCAATTGACAATGGCAGAACGGTAAATGGATTTTCATAAAATAAGTAAATGAAAAGAAGAGATTCATTATTACCATTTGCATAATCACGGCAATCATGATGGCCAACCCTCAAATCCGTTCTCCAAATACTGTTAAATCGAGTTGCCACATCTACAGCATCTAACTTCGAGGATCCAACAAACCAACATTTGCTTCTCGGTAGCTTTGACAGCTTCCGCACAAGAACAACTCCTGTAAAACAGGGTAGAGAACATCATATATAGAAAGCTGAGAGGACAACATAACTGTGACTCAATAAATAATAAAAGATTATTATTAACATCATAGATTAGTTTGTGCTATTGTTCACGGCAAGTATTCATATATCAGAAACATTACATCGCGAACTTTGTTCTCACTGATTTGGAAAGTAATGGAGCCATCTCGGCTGAGATAACCTTACAGTGGTTATATTGTTTTTTTCTCCTAAAAATATATCAAAATAATATTTAAAAAAAAAATTGATTTCGGCATATTAAAACGATTAATAAATAAATAAAATATATTTCAAAAATACTTTTAAAATACAAACACTCTTGCGAACAATAGCAACCTCACCTGGTACTGCTCTACCTGATATAACTGCAAGTGCAGTGTAGATATTTTCAGGATCTTTTGGCTGAAAATCAAAAACAGTAGCCTGCAATACAGATAATTGAACTTCAGTATTAGATTTCAGATTCTAAATATCAATGCAAACACTATGATAGCATTGCAGCAATCGCGTGCTGCATTGATTAGACATGAATAACGAGATTTTCGTTTCCTATGGATAACATGCATTTGCAATTCATGATAAACAATTATTTCTTTCTGGGTTTGACCTTGCTAGCTTAGAATTTGACAAAAACTTAAATATATTAATCTGAGGCACACTGGTAATTAACAATCTAACATCGAAAAAAAAACAGTTCCCATCATCTACAAGAAAGTTAAGATTTAATGAAACCAACCCAGATATGGGGGGAATGATTTTCAAGGCCTGGAAAACAGAGAAGTGGGAATGAACCAGAAAATCAAGAACCTGAGAATTTTGAGGAGGTGGTGAATTGGGTTTGATGATAACCACAAAGTGCTGCAAATCCCAGAGGTTGAGAGAGTAAGCAGTAGACATAAGCAGCTTAGCGGGTCCTTTCGTGGCTCTTAGTGGCGTTGCTGCCACATACACTTCATCTTTGCCTCTTGCTAGTACTGTAGCTTTAGCGAGCAAAGCAGCCATGTTTTTCTTCTGGAAATACAAGAACAGTTACCATTTACCGGTATTATTTTCCTTTCGGGACGTGATAGAATGACATACGGAATCATGACAGACGTGATAATGAATACGTGGCTAATAGAAGAAATAGGATTAAATTATTTATGGAGAATTTATAGAAATTTTGGACCTGATTGATATAAAGATTGAGTTTTTCCATTATTAATTTAGTCTATATATATTTCTTTTAAATAATAATTAGTTCAATATTGCATCTATGATTTTATTTACATTTAAACCGTATGCCAAGTTATGAATTTCTAATCAATTAAAAAAATAAGGGTTGTTTATTAGTTTTTATAAAATTAGCAGTGATTATAAAGAATTAACAATCAAGACTATTGAAAGACTATGTCCTGGATCTTTTAAATTAAATGAAATAAGTTATTATACACAAAAAAATAATGACCAAATTACTATTTACTTACCATCCTCTGTAAATTTGGAATTCTCTTAAGAAACACTTCAAAAATGTTTTTTTGAAAAAAAATATTTTTTTTTTGCTTTAAATTAAATATTTTTTTAGTATTTTTAGATCATTTTGATATGCTGATGTCAAGAATAATTTTTTAAAAAATAAAAACAATATTATTTTAATGAATTTCTAAATGAAACACATTGAAAAACAACCACAACTATATTCTTAAACACTTCCTAAGTAGTGAAGTAAGGTGTTACGAAAACATACTAATAGATAACATGTTAGAACCTATATGAAGTTTACCGAAAACACTCAAAGAATTTGGGTTTCTCCATGGTTGGTGTTTGAATGGGAAGTTAGATTACTATACTCAAATTTTATGAGCATTAATAAAATAAATTTTTTTGTTAGATTTAATGACTCTTTTATGCTTAAGCTACACATTGTAAGAGGAATGAAGCATTTGAGGTTGTGTTGTGTGTGTGTGCATGAAAAAAATGATTAAAGGTTCAAGAAAGGAATATGAGCTTCTACCCTTTATTTGATGGCTTATTGATGTTTATATAGATAGCTACAAGACACATTAACTTACTTGGAGATAAATCTAACAATTCATTGTTAAAGGAAGATTATGATATCATCATGGTTATCTCTAGGTGTAAGCATTTAATGAATGTACAATTTTCTATATAGTTGGTGATGAGTAAACCAGGTTTGACCGGGGAGTACTACACCTAAGAGATAGTAGTTGGACTCGATGGTATAAATTCTATTTCAAAGTGTAACAACCCAATTATTGAGACAAACATATTCATAATCATGAAAATCATAAAATTGATTTTTAAGTTATACTATAATTTCTATCAAAAAAATCCTAGTAGATTCTCCCTAAATAGTGAGCCCCTATGTTATCCATTAAGACTTGTTTCACATCTATTCACGTTCTTAATTTTATATCTAATCATCTTGGATCTCAAAACACATCAATTATACGCTTCACATCACATTTATCTATATGATAATACATAATAATAATTATGATAATTTTAAAGAAAAATAAAACCATTATATGCATGCAAAGTTTATAGGAACACAAATATAAAGAGGAACATTTAAATTCATACATCAATAATAATATATTTAATATCAACACTATATATTTAAGTGAAATATATTACAATCTCAAAACATTCATAATATACCTAGTATATATCAACAGAAATGGGATAAGGGAAAACATTTGGCATAAGTGAGATGGCCCTGAAAAGTACAATATTTAATTATAACATTTAAACAATTAATAATAACTAATATACTAAAAAAAATATTACTAAACCTTCTTTTCTTATATTTCTACTTGAAAATAAAACATATCATAAAATTATGCTCTTTTATTAACTTTTCATATTAACATCATCATACTATTAGATATTCATAACCTAGATAGTTTTTTTAATGTTGATATAAATTTCAAATTGATATCATTACCATCAAATGGTTTATCATTAAAATGTCAACAACAACTCACTAATATCATTAGCTACCATTTTTCAAGTTAACTAATCAAAGCACAATTTTTCAGGTTAACTAATAAAAAGTTTAAGGAACATGTAGATGTCAAGGTATATATATATATATATACCTTAACATCATTAACTTTCTCCATTTTTGGTAATAGCTGATTAAATTCACTTTCTTTATCCTTTGGGTGGTTATGTTGATGCTACGGAACCTTATTAGCATCATAAGTCTATTGTTGTGATTGATTAATCAAGTTTGAGTAAATATCTATATCAATGTAATATCATTAGCTTTTCAAGTCCTAGAAATGCTAATCAAGTCCTTAATGACACTTTAACTTATCATTTGGTAATGTTGATTTCAAATAACCCTTTAAAATCATTAGCCTCCATATAAGGAGAAACTAGTTAGGTTTTTCCCATCCATTTCTTTTTTTTTTCTTTTTCTTTTCCACTTGTTTAACAATTTTCCATAATAATACAAGAAACATGAGGAAGTAAATCGAACAATTTTATTGGTGCAAATATTTTTAAAAATATAGGAGTTAGACATATATTTGTTATGTGTGATCTCTTGACTTTTACTCTATTATTATATGGTCTAACTACCAAGATGTCCTTTGTCAATATAGGAATTATTATAATAATTACACACACACACACACACATATATAACATTTTCATTATGATATATTTTGCATAATAAATTATATATTTTTTCTCCCAAATGTTATATGAAAGAAACCTTTCTTTCTCATCATTTCCTTTTCTGTATGTGTGTGTATTCTATTTTTTCTATTGTAAGAATTTTTTTTGTTCCTTATTACAAGTTCAATAAAACAATTTAATGCAATCATACATATATTTCAACCATAATGCCAAACCAACTATTAATTAAGTTAATGATTTTTCTTCAATTTTATGCAAATTTCATCACTTATCCATACATTAAATACTTTAATAATACAATTAAACAGAACTTCCACAACATGAAATCAACAAAACTCCTTTTTTCTATTGTTGGTCGAAACATTTAGAAAAGAAACATAATCCCTTTTTGAAATTCCTTTTAATTTCATAATACCTTTTAGTCATTCACAATCAACACAATTTTTGAAGAAATTCTCCTCCCCTTGTTTACTAGTTAGTTGCCAACTTCCCTTGCAATTAAAAAGGGACGTTGACCATTTTATATATATGTTTTAACCCCTCTTAAATCCCATATTCCTCTTTTGATTATTTTCTTAATTTCCAAAAAAAAAAATATTACAATTATTTTGATTTTAATTTCTATTATTTCTCAAAGCTAACCTTCTTACTCTTTACTTTTCTTTCATAATCTATTACCATGAAACATTTTCATTATTATTATTATTATTAAGGGCTTACAAAAAGGAAGTGTGATTGATCCGTCAAAGAAGCAGAATGCGAGTCAAGGTCTAATATGAAAAAGGCATAAAGAAAATCTTGTAGGGAGATGAGGTTGATTGAGTCATGTCCCATAGAGAGGTGAGGTTAATCCACCAAAAAAAAGGATGCAAGGTTTGTGGTTGCTCCATAAAAGGAAGGACACAAGGTCAATCCATAAAAAATGGGGTCAAATGGTTTATCCTTTTGAAAGAGGACACACTACCAATTTCTGAATGCTTTGAGTTTGGGCATGTTTTGAGTCCAAACACCCATTTACTTGCTCATTGTCTCAAAGTGAGATCACTTAGTTTAAGATATAATGGTTTTCTCATATATAGGATTTGGGTGGACCGAGCCTATAAAGGTGGAAGTCACTAAGTTAAATTATTTAGTTATCTTGTTTAATTAGCTAAGACACCTTTTGAAGTGGTTAAAGAGCTATCTATAATAACTTCAAAACTTTGTTATAATAATAATTTTGTTCTATATGTTGTAGTTATATTATTCTTGGCATTGTGTAACTACACACTAAGGAGGAGAGTTGTCTTTATAGTTAGGCAAAGTGGGGAAGGTCTTTACACCCGAGAGAAGTTATACTTTGTGCTAGGATTGAAGAGTGTTTGTGTACAACTCACGGAAGCTACTTAGAGAGAATCTTATGACGAAGATTATATGGAGCCAATTTCATGGAGAGAGACACATGAATAGCCATATGGAGAGAATCTCATGATGAATATTATATGGAGAAATTTCATAGAGTAACAAGTGGAGAGCTACATTGGACAAAGATCATTGAAAAGGTGACCTATAAAACTTGGTCAAGTAAACTAATTGATGCTTAAGTTCGCACTAGTGTAGTAGGAAGAATAAATCTTTTAAGATTGTATTTGCAGAGAAAGATAATTAGAGGTTGAAGAAGGGAACGTGAGCTCCTTTACCTTATGGCCAATGAACAAATTTTATATGGCCACAAGCCAAACTAACTAGCCTGGAGATAAGGGTGATAGTTATAGTAAACTATTGAGTGAAAAGAATGACATCATGAAGGTCATCTCTTGATATAGATATGTCATAATCTCATTCCATTAGTTCTGGTAGGAGAACATTTGATGATTTAATGAATGTATGTTCTGTCCCCATAGTTTACAGTTTACAACAAGTAAATCCTTAATAAGCTAACTATTGAGTGCTCATTTTTTATCCTTGGAAATCTCTAATTAAGGAATTTATTTATTTTTACCTTCTTCCATACAGTCTATTACTCTTTGTCTATCAGGTAACATTTCAGAGAATTCAAATCATTTGTAGCTCTAGCTAACTAGGTTTCATGCCCTTCGATGATTTTAACCAATTTCAATTATTAATGATAGACCGGGTCTCTATTGTGCTTAAAAAAGAATGGCAAACCGAACCGGGTTCAGTTTGGAGTCGATGGCAAACCACATATACGTGAGATTCTCTCAGGACTAGAGCAGAATACGTGCTCCAATTATCAGACGAAGCATAGTACTAGTCATTTTATTATATACTACAACCATTATAAAATTCATCAACCCTACCTGGAACCAACAATAACATCCCACAAGGCATAGCTGACCCATAACATCCCCTGCGAAGCCCCATGCATTTCTGCTCCAAATCAAGGATCAAATGCTGCATGCTCTGTGGTTAGTTCACATTGGTGTGATCCAAGTGGGATATTTTCATAAGAAACCTAGAGACCCCATTAACACGACATCCTTATTAGACCACTAGCTAGAATAAGAACTCAGCGTTCGTGCTAGCTAGACATGCAAGATTCTACTCACACACAAGTACCCACTAGACAGACTGAAAACCTTTTTCTCAGAACCTCATCACTCAGACTTTTAGATTGGGGTTTCTGTTTCAACCTTCTCCACTGCTTCAGCAGGCTTCTCTTCTCCCTTGACTTCTTCTTCTTCTTCCTTTGGAGCTTCGACTGCAACTTCTGGTTCTGGTGTCTCTGTCTCAGGAGACTCGGTAGTCTCTTTAGCTTCTTCAACAACCGGCTCTGCCGGTACTTCCTCTGGAGACTCCTCTTTTGTCTCCTCAGCAACCGGCTCCGGTGTTTCCTTGGGTGTTTCCTCCTCAGTTTTCTCTACCGCCGCTGGTTCTTCAGCAAGAATCTTGGTCTCTTCTACCACCTCTTTAGTCTCAACCGCAGCTGGGGCATCAGGGGCCGGTGAAACGGCCTCTTCCGATGCTGCAGCTGTCTCTGCTTCTTCTTTTGGCTCTTCTGCTACTGCCTCTGGTGCTGCGGCGACAGCTTCCTCTTTGGCAGTCTCAATCTTGATTGGTTGTTCAGTTTTTTCCTCTGCAAATGCACTCTGCGCCGTCACAACCTGCAGGATAAACAGATGATTAAAGAAAGTTCACCAAAATGCTGATACTATCTTCTTTTTTTAAAAGAACTGTTACTTCAAGTGTCACAGTGATGACAGAAAAAGTTCACCAAAATGCTGATGGGGTTTTACCATTTGTTATACATTTAGAGAGAGATGAGGATAGGAGCTTTCAAATATGATCATCCAAGAAGTAAAGATCATAAAATCGATCAAGATTTTTCAAATTTTAACACTCGACATGTATCAAATGACTACGAATTAAGAATCATATAAGAAGACGACATCTGTTAAATAAGTTTGTCTGTCAGCAGGGACATCAATCGATTAACAGTGAATGAGTTACCTCAACAGTGGCCATTGGAACTGAAAGTAAATGGGATTCAAGTAAGAAGCAAAATAAATTATCACAGAAGAAGATGAGGAGAGATTGCTTTGAGTGATGAATGAGAGAGGGTTATATATATAGAGATGTGAGTGGCCTCAGGGTCACTCAATTGAGTGAGGGGGCTGCCATCTGAGGAATCTTGGGATACGACACCTCAGCCTCACTGAATTCAAAGGGGATTAGCATGTTTGGTAATGATGTAAAGGAAAGTTTTTGGAGATGGGGTTTTACTATTTTCCATGCCAACTTGCTTGTAAGCTTTTGATTGGAAAAGGCTAAAATAATGGAGGCCATTTTCATATCAGCCATCATCACCATCATCTTCTTTGGTTGTGTGTGCTTGTGTGCTTTGTGCAGTCGGTCACGTACGTGACCTAATTATCATCCTCTCATGTTCTCAACTTGCTATTCGTATTTCAATCTAATTTATTTTTTATTTTATTTTTTTGGCATCGATCTTACCAAGCTGTTTACCTCGGGTAATTGTGGCACCAACCTTTCAACTTCATGATGATGAAATTTGTCTTCTTGACAAGGAATTAGTCCATTAAAAATGTTGAGTTATATTTCATTAACATTTTGATTTATATGTAAACTTGAGAAAATAGATGTTTAGTAAAACTACATAAAAATATTTAATTTATATTTTATACTATTATCCATAATAACATAAACCATGATTGAAATATATCATATGTTTTTCATGTTAATGTCTCACGTCAACCCGAGTTGGTTACTATTAAAATAATTATGCTCGACAAATTTTATTAAATCATGCCTTTTTATTTTTATTAAATTTTTTTTTCTTGAATGACTTTTTTTTCTTTCTTTAAATGATAAAATCATCTTAAACTTTTTTTTTATACGATCAAGCATTTACAAACTAATCACTGTTTTTTATTTATTATTTCTATCAATTAGGAAGGGATTTTGTTTTCTCTTTTAATAATAAAAATATATACCATCAAATACATCAGAATTAACATGGATAGGAATTATTATGGACTTAGGCTCAAGGCGCGTCAACGATAACACTGCTATGATAATGGCAACATGTATAGGCAGTTTTGATAATAGAAACTTTCACGCGATGATTATTTATAAGCCAAAACTATGTGTAAATGCAAGGATGTGCATAATACACATATTGAAATTTGTGTTGTCTTCTTTGTTGAGTTTAATAAAGGTTGGGATAAATTTTCCATAACATGTGTTTGCATTTTGTTTTTGTTGTTTTGTGCTATTATTGTTGCTTATGATCTAAACAGATTTGGGAATAATCTTTTTGGGCGTGCGAAACACCACTGTATAGGAAACAAAATTATAACAAAAAAAATTAATCATATTATATATTATGTGTTTGAAATTATTTTGTAGAATATATTTGAAGTTAAAAAACATCTATTTAATGTTTTTAGGTAATATTTTTATATATTAATATCAAACTATTAAAAAACACTTGAAATTCAAAGATGTTTTTATAAAATCACATCACCAGGCAAGCAAATCAAACCGCCAGCTCAAGTGATGTGTTGAAATCAATAGAAATATATATTTTTTATTTTAACATATAAAATTTTGAATAAGTTATAGATCACTATCATTGTCTTTATAATACGTCCATCTAATTACTATTGTTTTTTAACCTTTTTCTAAAAAACATGAAGTTCGGCCAACGGGACTGCCTTGTGGAAGTTGAAGGGTCGCCTGCAGCCAATGGGTATAATTTACGTAAAAGAAACGGGTGAAACTATGACGTGGCACTTTAAGGTAGTCTACTCCCTCTAGCGTCTCTAAAGCTTGTGGACCCCACAGGATGGAAAGCAGAGACGGATTTTGACATTAGTGAACAAAGACTGGATTAGCTGAGTTGGAGGACGGCCATGTCTGCGGAGCTCCTACTTCATGATTACGTGTCAACAGTCTTTCTTTTAATTTTTTTTTCCCGACTGGTACAAGCCTTTGATAACTTGCCCTTTAAAATTTATAGTTTTTTATTTAGAAATCTTAAGCTGAAATCCTACAAATGATAGCCCTGTTTATTCAGTGTTTTATAAGTCTTTTTCAATTTTTTTTTTAAAAATTATTTTAAATTAAAATTTATTATTATTTTCAGAAAAATGTATTGTTATCAAAAATAATTTTAAAAAAATAAAAAATATATAATTTTAATGTATTTCTAAATAAAAATTACTTCTAAAAATAACCTTAATCATACTCCAAAATATTAGAACTAAAAACAAAAACTCACGAACGGCCATCGGAACTTCCGTTAAATGATGATAATAATAATAATAATCAAACTAAATTCTAAAAAACTAGTAAAGATTTTTCATTCAAAAATACCCATTCTACTTTTTTCTTTTCTACACTATTTCTAACTACTTATAATCAAATCAATATCACGGATGTGTTGTCCATGAAAGCAGCTTGATTGCATCAAAATTATTTATAATGCATGTCTTAGTAAACTCTCTTTTTGATGGACCAAAATGGATGTTATCTCACAATCTTAACCCATCATGGAGTTTATTTTTGTTAACTTTCATGAACGTAATGATGTGTGATCATGTGAACTCTTTCTGTAAAAATTGGAGATGAGCACCGAAAAATGATGATCCCATGAATTTAGAATAGTCATCGTAGATCCCCAAGTCATCGCTCCTAATTGAAAACTTCGTACGGTGGCAGGCACCAGCTGCTGCATCGATATCCAACTTGTCGTTTAGAATTGCAAGAACTCAACAGCTCTGCAAGGATCTGCCTTTTAGGTCTAGGTTCAGGTTTTGGGCGGTGGGCTGGCCTACCATACGTGGAGCCCTCAGGGACAGCATGCCAGTCGGATCATGCCACGTGTAGTGCACGTCACCGACCTCGTGGGGTGATGCTGTCACCAGATCATTATTGACGGGACAGGGTCATATGGATGCAAAAGAGGTGGGTCCGTGGAATGAAATTAGGGAGCTGTTCATGGACTGTGGGTGGGGGAAACCAGTCTTTTCTGGGTTCAGCAGTGGTGAATGACTGCTAGCTGGGCATTTAGGAAGCAACTTCCAGGTTTTGGTATTCTTGTGGGACTTGGGGTTAAAATCAATCGTAGTAACCTGGCACCATCTGCTGAACTTGTCTTGTGAGTTCAGGTCATTTGAGCTCATCATTGCGAGGTGATATACAAAAATATCATGGCATCATTTTGATACATGATTCCTCAAGTTTGGTGAAGAATAGAGTCATCAAATTCACTTGCAAAGTAAAAATCCGAGTTGTTTTTTTCGGGTGGATAAGAAAAAAAAACAATAAACACTAACCAGACAACATGTCGCATGGTTATCTAAATGGACTAGACGACACATCGTGTGGTAACTTCGTTTCTTTTCCTTTCATCTCCAAAAAGACGTCGATTTGTACTAGGAATTTGGTCAAAGTTATATTTGGTTTTTCAATGTTTAATTTTTTTAATTACACTTCATATTAAGCCGAAACTTTTAATTTGTTTTGATTTTCCTCTTGAAAAACTCAATGGCAACCTTCAATCTATGAGCTTTTTAATTGTAGTCTTTTGTATCATATTTATGCAATTGATCCTTAAACTTTGATTTTCTTTTAATTTCAACCTGATTTCACGTAATTAAATCTTTTTAACTCCACACCTTTTACAAAATGTTCTTCAGCCGTATATTTCTTCAATCTTGCCTCTAATTAAACCCAAAACATTGATTATCTTGCAATTTTGCCCCTAATTTCACCAATTGACTGGGTAAAAATGAAATTTGGTCTCTAAAAATTACAATTTTCTCAATTATACCTAAATTAGGCTCCAAAACTTACTTTTTTCAACAATTAAACCCCTAATAAAATTACTTTGACCAATTTAAAGAATAATTAATTTCTAACACTTAATTAAATCCTTCAATTGAACTCAAATTAATGCATAAACATAATTAAACTTTAATTTAGCTCATGATTAAATTAATTACACTATTAAAATCTTATTATGTTGATATGCTTAATTTTTATGCAAACTTGTCAACTAATTATTTATTTTGACCTTGAATATATGTTTCATCATTATTTAGCAAAGTATGGGCGCAATCGGGCTCCCGAATTCATTAAAAATATTATTTTTATTTTGACTAAATTTTGAGAATAACTCATAAATGAGTTATGATATTTGCATGTCTTTTTTCATCATTTTCCATAATATGTTTTTTTCTAGATTGAACACACGAAATGAAATCTTCCTTGGGTAGACAATTGATCTTCAATTTATAAGTTTTTTTTGTTATTAAAGGTGGATCTGGTAAGTGTGAGGACGAGGTTCATGTCTTTGAGCCCTAAAAAACCTAGTTTGCAACCATTTTCACATGATAACATTGTAACAACCCATTGATGGGTTATTCCCCAAAATAAAATAAAAATAACAAAACAAAAATAAAAAAGGATCTGTGTTGGTAGAAAAATCAAGGTGAAAATTTTGGACGAATTCGAGAGCTCGATCGTATCTCTATTGCCCAAAAATAAAGAAGATGCAAATTCAAGACTAAAATAATTTATTATTTGAAAAATCTGCATAAAATTAAGTCGGAAGGCATAATTATATTTTTTATAGGGCAATTTGATTTAATCATGGGTCAATTTAAAGTATATTATGGTTAAGAATTAATTTAGGGTCCAATTGAAGGATTTAATTAAGTGCAAGGACTTAATTATTTTTTAAATTAGTCAAATTATTTTTTAAGGCCTAAATTGATGAAAAATCAAGTTCTTGAGATTAATTCGGGTTTAGTTGAGAAGATTGGGTGAAATCAGGGGTGAAATTGAAGAAAATTGAGAGTTGAATGATCAATTGAGAATCAAATTGCATGAATTCAAAACCAAGGATCAAAGTAGAAATGATGCATAAATTTAAAGCTACTATTGAAATTTAACAGAGAAGTTGAATAGTCATTTCCAACTCTATATACGTCTTGTTCATTGAGATTTGCTTCTTCTGATCTTTTAATTGGCATCGATTATGGAAAACAAGATTTGAGGATATAAAAAATAGGAGGTGATGGAGTAAATTGTTACAGAATAATTATTACATGTATTTATCAATAAACAAAATAAATTTTGATTGAAAATAGAAAACATAATTAAATTACAGTGAATATTCTTGAGAGATAATTAAAGAAAAATTGCTATACATTTTATTTTAAAATAAAAGAGATAACAATAACAACAACAATAGTTATTGCTGCTTAAACGTAATAGCTATCATGCACTGTATTATAATGCCTGTTATATTAAGAATAGCTAATTTCTCTATGTTCCACCGCATATAGAATTGTATTTTTTTTAAGAGTGCGGAGATTTTTTTTAATATTATAAACCTAGGTAGGAATATAAATCTTTAATTTTTATCCAATGTGAGTTTTCTATAAAATATATAAAACCTAACTAGATGCGAGTTTATTTCTTTAATAAATTTAAACGAAATCAATATGATTTTTTAAAAAACAAAACTAATGGTAAACGATAAAATATGGAAAAAAAATTAAAACAAAAGAGAACATTGAGCAACGAAACCTTAGTAGATTTTGACTACAATATGAAAGATGAAAAGACTACAATACCCCCAAAACAAAGAGCAAAAGAGCAATTACACTGTCGTAAACCTTAGTAAAGTTTTCAAGAGGCGTGACGTGATGACAGAAGGGTTTTGATCTGCAAAACAGATCTCGAGTTTGAGTCAAGGCGTGCATCCCTTATAAAGTCTGGAACAATCATGGTTTTACTTACTTGTCTTAGCCTACAAAGTGTACTTTCTAAGGAATGAAATTTCTTCGCATCTAAAAAAATCCTTAGTAAACTGTTTGTATATGTACATTGAAACTCGACATGATATAGCCTTTTTTAAATAGAGTCTAAGAAATAAAATACACACTAGTTTTCGTTATAGAATTAAATTTATATGTACATTATTAATTGAATGAAATGGAATTAATTATTATCGATATGGTACTAACTTTCATTTAATTGTGCACTTACTAAATGCACACTTGATTTTTCATATTTGGGTGTGGTTCTAGGAGTTCTTCTATTTTAGCTTTTTGAATGTTTTCAATTAAAAAAACATATAATTTTTTTATGTAGTTTAAAAAACAATATAAATAACGATTTTAAACATGACTCGTGCATAATATAGAATGCAATTGACAAATTTCTAATACGTGCACATTTGTTAAACATAATGCTACTATGTATAAATGTATAAGTGGGAAAACACCTTAGAGCAACTGCAACCGAGAAGCTATATAAAGAGGCAAAGCTAAAATAATATATTTTTTGGCATTGTTTTGTTACTGTATATACTCCATCGGTAAGCCATTTCAATAGCTAAAAATGACTTTCTTATCTTCGGGTGCTATTTCTAGCACTTCAAATCAAAAAGCTAAAACATAAAATAAGTAAAATATTCATTACTTTCTCCTACCTTGCATCCTAAACTCAGCTCTGTGTGTGTGTGTCGGTGTAAGCTCCGTTGTTCGTCAATGATCTGCTTGCTTTGCCTCTGGGTACTGTCATGCAGCTCCTCACAAAATCAACAATGACGGGCTGCATAGCAAATCTTTATGGGAGCCTTGAAAAGCTGGATGGATCTTAATTTTGAAACCAATTATGACGACCCAAGTCACCAATCCAAATTTGTCTCATTTGAGGATGCCTTTGTTCTCCCTCTTGACTTGGTTGCAGACCAAGGGAGGGAGATTGGGGGGGTGGGGGGCTGCGCAAGCCAAGGGAGGGAGATGGGGGCTTTTATACTACTATTAATAATAATTAATAATAATAATAATAATAATAATAATAATAAAATAGGGTTTCTACGGGGGGTTATAATAATAATAATAATAATAATAATAGAGTAGGGTTTCCATGGGTTTTTTTATTATTATTATTATTATTATTATTATTAATTAGCAAAAAAAATAGTTATCATAAAAAAATAATTTTAAAAAAATTCTATTAATTTAAGACAATAAGTAACATTAATTAACTTCAAATACAACAACCATAAAAAAAAACCATACAATTACTTGAAAAACATACAATAAACAACTTAAATTTCAAATCTCAAATATTGAGGGTCTTTTAATTATATTTAAATTCATTTTTTTATTTAAATATAATTAAAAAAAATAAAAATTTTATTAATGGAGGGTTTTTCAAAAACAATTATTTAATTATATAACTTACTCTTATTAATTGCATAATTAAACTACATATTTTTTATGCAAATTCATTTAATATTAACTTTATTTAACCTTGAATTGGCATTGCCCTTAACACTTAGTCTTTCAAGGATGCAATTGAGTTTTTATTTTTGTCAAAGATCTAGATTGGTTCCCCATCTCTCATTTATGCATTTCTTCAGCTTTTTCTTGCTAACCAAATCACTTGCTCTCTTATATATATTGTTATTTTAAAAAAAGAAAATGATAGTCTTGGGGAAACCAAAATTTAGTTATACAGTTTCAAAAAGTTTGTAACTTCAATCAAGAACATATTATGAGAATCACCCAAAATAGTATCATATTAAGAATAACATGAATTTCACTAAATATATATTTCTTGATTAAAAATAGTCTCATAATCTAACAACTTAAAGATGCTACAAAAACATTTTTCTACTAGAAAGAATCGTAACTGTAATAGGATATCCCTAATGGATAATAATAATAATAATAATAATAATAATAATAATAATAATCCAATGAAGCCAAATTTATATAAAGGTTTTAATATTTATAAAAGGTCTAATAATAACTAAAAGATAAATAAAACAATAACCTAATTAATTTAAATTAGACTAAAGTTGTTTTTCATAATATGTGGACATGAGAAAACTCAACTCCATACGTATGGTTCTCTCTTGTTTTAATTAATTGAAATGTGTGCAATGTATCACTAGAAATCTATAAATGTTTAATTTCGGAATTACTAGAACACATTAAGATTTCTCTTGTAGCTCCGTTTATAACTAAAACAATAGTGAAAGATCAAATTTACAGTTTGAATCTCATTATTTCATTTTCTGTATTGTTTCAATGCCCATCAAGCCCTTATTAAACATGAATTAAATTAATTAAGCTTTTTTATTCATTATTTTATATCTTCTGTAATCTTCTTGTTTTGTTTAAGAAATCCATTGAAAATCTTTTTAAACCTTTTAGCCCTAAGTTTTTTTAACTAGATCAACTTTAACCATTAACGTAGGCTCATTAGGTAATCACTCTCTGTAAGGAGAAGCAAACTCAAGTTGAGCAGGAGTTGCTAATAACTGTTGTTTGTGTTTTTATATCTGAATATTTTACTGGTGTGTAATGCAATGGATATGATGTTTTTGAAATAAAATGGAGTGAAATTTTACACTTTCATCATCTTCATCAAATGCACAGTAGAAAACCAGTTATGGATGGAGATAAACTGGAAAAGTAACCAGTTATGGATGGAGATCAACTGGAAAAGTAACCAGTTATGCATGGAGACAAACGGGAGAAGTATGAAGAAAACTGTAACCGGAGATGATCCTTTGGAGATGTTGAAGAGAAAACTAAATTGTTTGGCGATATTGGAGTAGAGAACGTTCTGACGATATAAGAGAATTAGAGATGGAGAAAACTTTGGAGAAACTAAACTCGATCTGACCGATTTTGGGTGCTCGTTCCAAATGATGTTGACATATATTAAAATTTACTATTTATTAACAGTAGAAGTAACATATTATTGTGGATTGTAATAGTATAATTGCCATTTTTAACTTTCAATGCATCAAAATTTAACTCTTGAACTCGGGAGCATTTTAGACTTTTCCATAGGACCGGTTGATATTCTCTGATTGTTTGGGGGTATTTGAGACTTTCTCAGGTTTTTTTGCACAGTAAAACTATGTTTTTAGCCCTGCCAACACACAACAAACAATTGACTACCCACGTATGTTTTTTTGATTTTTTACACTGTTGTGAACAATAAAATAACCATATTACCCTCAAATACGACAAAAATCAAGACTTGTCGGTGGGGGTGTTTCTGGTATTTTAAAATTTTCTAAACATTACAAATATGGATATGCTCTCAGCAAAGACAATCAAAGAGTTGGTTGTAAGGGTGTTTAGATCATTTATGTTTTTCTAATTCTTTTTAATGCAAAAAATTGTTGTCGACGGTTTTCTTCCTTGCGCTCCTTCAATAGACGTGTGCGACGTCGTGTGGTTGTGAAAAATATCCATTCAGCGTCTCATCAGATTCGTCATCATGTCCTCTATCTATGGTGGTACGCATGTCGTCTTAAGATGGTCGAAAACATGATAGTGGTCTATGGATCATTTTTTCCTTTTTCTCTCTCTTACAACCTAAATTAAATCGAAGTCCTCTTGGTTTATGGTTTTTTCATTTCAGTCCTTGATCTTTTGATTGTTTTTTGTCCTTATTTATGTTATAGATGTTTTGATTTGATTCAATTTTGTCTTTCAATTGAAATTAATCATATATTTTGCTTTCATTTCAGTTCTTATTCTTTTAATTTTAGGTTTGGTTTTAAATCCCTTAATTTTTTTAGTATAGAAGTTTGCATTTTTTAAATTTTGCCCTTCGATTGAAATTGATCATATATATATTTTTTCACTTTGACCCTTATTCTTTTAATTTTTAGTTTTAATTTTTTGATCCTTCTCAAATAGTCCCTATTTTTTGTCCATATTTATATGTATATACTCTTAGTTTTAATTTTTAATTTTTATTAATTTCTCTTTTGCTAAGATTGAGTTTTTATTAAATTTAGTCCTTGAATTTTAATTTGTGCTAGTGATCATTTGAAAATTAATATTTTTTTCTTTTCTCCCTTTGTTCTTTTTTTTATTCCTCAAGTCAAAAGATTTTTTAAGCTAATAATATTTATTTTTGTTTATTTATTTATTTATTTATTTGCTCTTTTGTTGAAAATTTTAGGTTTTTTTATTTGTCAGGGTAATTTTTTTATTTCATTTATTTTTGCAATAATAATAATAATTTTAGTTATTTTTCTTGTTCGCTCTTTTGTTAAAGTTTGTGTTTTTTTATTCTTCGGGGTAATTTAATCATTTTTATTATTTTGGTAGTAATAGTTATAATAATTTTAGGTTTCTAATCATGGTAATAATAGTGACATTATTAATCATAATGATAATAACAATAGTAATTTATTATAATGGTTATAGTTCTTATGGTGTTAATAATTATGGCTCTAGTGATAATAATAACAATAACTCATAAAATAAATTGAAGAATATTAATATGACAAAAACAATTATAGTAATGATATTAATAATGATAATAATACTAATTATAATTTAAATGATATTAATAAAAATAATAGTGTTGGTTATCATAATGATTATTATCATAATAATAACAACGATAATAACAATAATGATGGTGGAGGTATAATATTGTCAATAATAATTAAAATATTGATTATTTTCAATAATGACTGTAATGACACTATAATAATTATGATAGTTTAACAATCATGATAATAACAATGAGAATAATAATCAAAACAATTCATTAGTCGATGTTATTTTTGTTAAGAATTGACTTTTATAGCTTTTCTATGTAGGATATTTCAGATTTAATATCATGTTAACAAAAAATATACAAAGTCGCACATAGAGAAAACAGGTGGAAAAATAGGGGCAAATGATCTACAATAAAAAAATATACGAGTTATTTGCCCTGCGTTTCGCCGCAGCCAAAACCAATTTTTTTATGTTAAAAAAATGTTAAGGGTGCTAAATGTTTTTATGATGTTATACCTCTAAGCAAAATAATCAACCTAAGCAGACTTTTTATGAGGTAATGTCAAAAGAACTAATTATAAGACATTTTTTGTGTTTAGCCTTAATGTTAAATAATATAATTTTAAAGAAATAAGGTAAAAAATTAAAGACAACATTGAACTACAAGATTTTTAACAAACACAACATCGAATGATAAATTATTAGTTCTTAATAATTAGTTTCAAACATTATATATTGAAAAGCTATAAAAATTAATTCTTAATAAAATCAACATCCAATAATAAATTATTTCACTTGATATTCTCAATGTTATTATTATGATTGAAAGAAAATAAAAAAAAATATTATTTGATTTGAAGAACAAATGAAAATAGTTTAAGGCCAAAATTAAAGGACAGAAGCAAAATTTGTATTATTACCATTATGAATATAATTATTATAATTGTTTGGATTATAATAAAATTTGTTTTTTAGCATTTTTTTTAATACTAATTTTAATTCATGCAATTTTAATAAATACAATAAAAAATTAAAAACAATATTGAGCCATAATTGTTTTTCAAATTATTAATCCGGGATATTAGATTTGAAATATTATATGTAGAGAAGTTGCAATACTTAATTCTTAATAAATACAACATCGAATGATAAATTACTTGAATTATTATTCTCATTGTTATTATTAGGAATGAAAGAAAACCAAAAACAATATTATCAGTTGTTGCGACGATGTTTTTTTCGCGCTTCATGCCCCGCATCCCTGGATTGGGGAGACAATAGAGCGCCGTGAAAATGGAGGTTGTGTTTTATAGTCATAAAAATTACGACTATAATTATTAGGAGTCGCCACCTAATATTACGGTCACTAGAAACCTATTGGTCTACGAGAGTCTGGGTAAGGGGACTTGTTGTGCAAGGGAAGAAGCATCACACCCAGTGTACTCTACCTAAGGTAAGTTGCATTGTTGTTTGATTGTTTTTTCCTAAGTCATTTTTTTATTGGTCTTTTTATAAGGTTCGACATAGATTTCTCTCCGTTAAAGAATCTCTACCTCATTGCGGGTTGAAAGACTAAAAAAAAAAAAATTTTTACACTGCATTTTAAAAATCCTATTTTTGACTATTTATGAGTTTACTTTACTATGTAATTTTACACCGCGATAGCTAAAATGAAATAATTGTTAAATTATTTTTGATATTATTTTTCAAATTCCAACGAATAATCATAAACCTGTTACGATATCCACTTTTTGTTTCAAAATATGACAAAGATGCAACATATTTTTTTACAAAAAATATGATGGGAAAAAGCTTGGAATCTGGCCGTATGAACGAAAACGACACATTTTTTGTTTTTTTTTTAAATGCAATTTTTTTTTAAAAAATAAAACAATAAATTCAGCTTAGGCCTGGCCCAGCCAAGTGGGCCAAAAGGCTCAACCCTGCTGGACTTGGGCTAGACGCGACCCAACAAACTAGGCTGGGACGAGACTAGGCCAGCCGAACAATCAAAGAACAAAAAAATAAGAAAACTGATTCACTTGAACAGTAACTTGGTGGCCAGCCGACCAGGACGACAGGCTTACCTGCTACTGCCGCCGGTAGAGGAGGCTGAGGTGGTTCTCCCTGTGATGGTGGTGTCAAAAATAGCGATCTATGGGGCCGGAGGAGCTATTAGAAGTGGACTAGTTCATGTTGGGGTTGCTGCTGCTTTGAGCTAGAGCTGCTGTCATTCATCACCGGAGTTGGGGAGGGGGAGCTGGACCTAATGGTGGAGCTACTAGCATGGAGAAGAGACCGACAATGCTGAGGGAGATGATGCAAGGTGGTCGGTCGGCTTCCTAGAGGAGAGAGAGAGACGTCGGTGCTGTAGAGAAAGAGAAAAATGTTGTGAAACTATAGGAGAAGAGAGAGATGATGGCCGATGTTGGTTCAACAAGAGGAAGGGGAGAGAGGGGTTGTTGTTGTCTTCGCTTCTGGTTGCCGCTGAAGAGGTGTCGCCAAAGTTGGGGAAGACAATGGGGTTGGTTCGTGGAGGGGGGTTATGTATATATGTGTTTTATTCTGCAAATTTTCCCTCTATTCTGGTTTTGCTCCCCGTGTCCCCTATAAATACCTTGCTCTCATTATTGTTTGTGTAAAAGCTCTCCCCTGTAATTTTTCCTCTCGTTTCCCCGATATTCTGCAAATTTTCTCCTCCCCTGTTCTTTTTTCTCTGTTTTTCACCCCTTTTTTTTGTTCGTGAATGTATGTATTTATAAGTAGGAGGCACCCGCTGTCCATTGCGTGCAGCGATGGGTTGCCTTTTCACCTGAACCTGCAATGGCATGCCTACACTGTTCACGTGACTGAATAGTGCAATCATGTCTATGATGATTTTGGGAGAGGGTGAAAATACAATTTGGTCCCTCAACATTTAATTGGTTCAATCGCCCCCCCAATTAGTTTTAAACTTTTAATTTTGCACAATTGTATCCCCGTCAAAATTTCAACAGCAACCTTAGATTTGCGCTTCTTTTTTATTTTGATCCTTGGTTTCTGATTTGCGCGATTTAACCCTCAATTAACCATTAGACTCTTAATTTTTTCAATTTAGACCCTGAATTTACATAGTTGGCTTGGAAAAATTCAAATCGGTCTCTGAATATTCCAATCTTCTCAATTGAACCCGAATTAAACTCAAGAACTTGATTTTTTCATTGAATAAGCCCTTAATAAAATTAATTTGACCAATTTAAAGTATAATTAAGTCCTTGCACTTAATTAAATCCTTCAATCAGACCCTAAATTAATTCGCAAACATAATTACACTTGAAATTAGTCGATGATTAAATCAAATTGACCCATAAAAATATAATTATGCCTTTCGACTTCATTTTTACACAGATTTATCCAATAATAAATTATTTTTGCCTTTCGACTTAAATCAATTCAGTCTCCAAAAATTCCAATCTTCTCAATTGAACTTGAATTAAGCTCAAAAACTTGTTTTTTCATCGATTAAGCCCTTACTAAAATTAATTCGATCAACTTAAAATATAATTAAGTCCTTGCACTTAATTAAATCCTTCAATTGGACCCTAATTTAATTCCATAACATAATTACACTTGAAATTGATCGACAATTAAATAAAATCAATTCATAAAAATACAATTATATCTTTCGACTTAATTTTTACACAGATTTATCCAATAATAAATTATTTTAGCCTTGTATTGTATTTTTCTCTATTTTTGGGGACAAAAGAGATACAATCGGACTCTAAAAAACAACCAAAATTTTCACATTGATTTTTCTACCAACACCGACCCCTTTTATTTTATTTTTGGGTAGATTTTGGGGAGTAACCCAAAAATTGGGTTGTGACATCTACATTGAAAAAAAAATCATATAAAGAACAAATGAAAATATTTTAATAAAAAAAATAAAAGACAAAAGCAAAATTAGTATTATTATCATTATGAGGACATTACTAGACAATGGAACACTATCGAAGTTAATGTGTTATTTTGTTTCCTATTTGCCTAAAGTTTTTTTCATTTATTTAGTCTTTTATATATTCATTTTATTATGGATAAGATGTTGAAAATAATGATAATGATTATTTTTAAAGTATTTTTTTCTTAAAAATATATTAGGCTAATTATAAATTTTGATATATGTTTAATATTAACACATTAAATATAAAAATGAACTAAGATTCTTTTTAATCTCAAATTCATTTCATCTTAGTGTTCTGAAATACTTTTAATATAATAATATCAAGAATAAATCTTAAAAAATAAAAAATATTTTAATTTCTTTTTAAATAAAAATTACGTTATACTAAAAATATATGAAGTCACATGTAGTCAAAACAGAACAAACAAAACTCAGGGATAACAAATTACTAACAATAGAACATTCACTATATGTACATAAGAGAGAGTTTCACTCTCATTTCATGCCACCAAAACTAAACTTGCTCTGTCCTTTAACGTCAACTACATTTAATATAGAGATAAATAGAAATAAAAATTAAAACATAAAACTAAGAGTACAGATACATAAATATAAAAAAAATAAGAACTATCGCATAAGGAACGAAAAATTAAAAGGATCGAGACTAAACAAAAAAAAAAGAATAAGGATTAAAATGCTAAACAAAAAATTGCATATGTTGAAACAAGGCAATAAAAAATTTCTCCTGCGGTAGAGCGCAGGGCAAATGGCTTGTTCATGCTAGTTTTGATCACCTTGAAATTTACTATTCATATATATAAATATTATGTGACACACTATTCATCAATGTATTTTTAATTAAAAATTAATGGAGATAATAAAAAAGGATTGGTAAAATAATACAGTGAATTCAATAATTTAGATATCTGAATCTTCTTGGTTTTTTAATGATAATGATAATTTTATACTGCTGATTTTATTGAAATCTACTAAACAGGTAAATTTATATCGATTTAAAATTCATATATTTTATAGAAAACTTGCACTTCACAGGAATTCTGCACAAATTTATTATTTTGCCCAAATTTATATTATAATAAATAAAATCTCATCCAATTAATATTTTTTTGCGTTGAAAAAATATGGTTCTGAAGACGTGGTTAAATGACTAGTATGTGTTTATATATATATTCTATCCATCTTTTTAAAAATATTAAACTTTTTTGTATTTTGTATAAAAAATCCATAATGAATACGAAATTCAAATGCGAACTATCCACACATACAAATTAATCATATCCATACAAGAATCAATAAAAGCATTACAAAAATTATACAAAGAAAAATATAAATTTTAGATTTAAAATTGACTTTGTACAAACATAAAAAATGACCTAGAACAAGGCAAAACAATGTTAGCATATGCTAATGTTTGATTCTTCTTCATCCTCGGTGGAGAGAGTTTTTCGGAGATTCCAGGTTCTGTTCTTCACAGTTTTCCACTCCCATGAAAGGGATCACTTCTTCATTGATATTGGCTAATGTATGGTCCGATCTTAATGGGATGGTATTGGTTGCCGGCTGCTTCTCTACTTGCTTTGCTGGGTTGTTTTACTGAGTTGGTGTGTGGTTGTTTCTTTGTTTGCTTTGATGGAACGATGTGAAAGATCTCCTCTCCATTGTTGTTAGCTGCTTTGCTTCTTGTTGTGGCTAGTTCTGTTTTGAGTTGTCTTGGTTTTTTGTTGTCCTTCTTCGAGTTGTTTTCTGGCAATCATCCTTTGCCTAGGTCTTGAGATTTGTAGTTTCTTCATGTAAATATTGTATTTTTTTTTAGTTCTTATTTTTTGCTTGTATCCTAGCCTCCCAACTTCCTAGTTGGATTGTGGGCGAATACTATGCTTCTTGTTTTGGCTTCTTCTTAGTTTGCTTCCCTTGTTTGGCCTCGGGAGTGTGTTCTCTTGAGGTGTCTGCTCTTTTTTAGGTTCTTTGATTTTGCTGTTCGCAGTTTGTTTTACTCTTTGATCTTTTATCCATACTTACATTTGATCCAAAAAAATGTTAGCACATGCTACTCTTGACAATTTAAGTTGTAGGTTTGGTGGTGCATGCTCTCACATGCTACTATTGACTTGCGAAAAACCCCATAAAAGTGTTGGGATTTTAAGAGGAAATTAAGGTTGTGACCTCAATCCCCAGACACGAAACCAGTCCATGCATTGCAAAGATTAATAATCCGATTATATAACATCAATGGATTGATTTAAAGATTAAAAGGTTTGTTTTCTTATCACCTATCAAGGATTAATATTTCACTTTTATTAAATAGTTTGTATTTTTTTACTGTGCTAGAAAGATTAATTTTATTTTGAAACGTAAAAGTAACATGAGAATTACTCGAGTCATCGAAGAGAAAAAAGAGAGGATGGGAAGTTAGTAAGTTCATGCATGGCATCATTAATTAACGAAAACAGGTAGGAGACAACCAATCACGATCCATTGACTCCTAATAAGTTTTTCTTTTCTTGTTAGATTGTTTGCATAAATAGTTAAATAAAGAGTCAAAAGTGACAGTTAAGATCATCCTCAATCTTAGGCTGAGACTGTGCATGCTCCATTAAAGTTCGTCGACCTACCATCTCCCAATAGATAAATAACACAGTGGTGACTTCCACCTTCTTAATTTCTGATATTTCGGATCACCACATGACCTTTTCTCAGCCACCTCAAATCAAAATACCCAATCTTTTCTGGCCGTTCAATCTCTCTCGAGCTGTCTCTAGTTGTTCTGAGATTCAACAACAATCCATCCGAACCAAAAGAAAAGAAGGGCGAGAAAAGCCAGGAGACAAGACAAACCTAGTTATTCTTTTTTGGTCTTTGCTGAGCTTTTGTTCGTGGACTGTGGGACTCTTGTTTGTCGATCTCGTTAGGGGGCCGTGTCTGCTCTCTTCATGAAAAAAAATATCTTTTGGCCTTTTCTTGCCTCCTTTTCTTCTCTTACACAGCAAAAATCAAGTGATAAATTTACTCTGCTCCCATTTTGGATTCTCTTCAATCTCTTTTCCTTCTTTCTATGATATAACAAATTCTTCCCAGTAATCTTTCTATCGTCGCTCTGTTTTTCTTGGGGGTGGGGGTGGGGTGGGTCAAAGTTTATAAATTTGGCTTGTTAGGTGTGCTGCTGGTCTTAAAGTTGATGTCTTTGGCTATTGGAGCTCCATCAAGTTCGAGAAACATGGGGTTTGATGACAACAACAACAACAAGGAAGGAGAAGAGAGTAGTGGAGTCTTGGAAACACGTGACGAGGATGGTGATGGTGGAGTGAGGATAGGAAGGAAGATGAGCGAGAGTGAGACCTCGAGGTATGCGACTGATCACGAAGAGGAAGAAGATGATGAGAACGGAACCAACATACTTGAGCTAGGCCCTCAATACACCCTCAAAGAACAGCTTGAAAAAGACAAGGTTAATTTGTTTTTTTGTTGCTGTTATTATTTTATGTTCCATTTTTAGTTATGAAAATCTATGTGTTAATTCATTTTTCATATATTGGTGCATATACGGATTTCGGAAGTTCAGGATGATGAGAGCTTGAGGAAATGGAAGGAACAGCTTCTTGGGAGCGTGGATTTGAACAACATTGGAGGTACATGTTGTCCTACTTTCTTTTTTCTTACCTTAAATACGACTTTGTTGGGTTTTAACTTCTGAAATTCTTTAAATATATCCTGGTTTGTGTTAATTTTTTCATTTCTATAATTAATTAATGTTACATGTTCACGCAGAGAACTTTGAATCCCTCTCCTTGTGCGTGTGCCGATCGAATTTTAAATAGAATTCTTTCCCTTTTTTTTATTTAATCCTCTAAATAATCATGTGTTTCTTCTCGTTATTGCAGAAACGCTTGAGCCAGATGTGAAATTTCTTAATCTGTCGATCCTCTCTCCAGGTAGACCTGACATTGTACTCTCTATTCCTGAGAATGGGAAGCCTAAAGGCTTATGGTTTACATTGAAAGAAGGCAGTCCCTATAGCTTGAAATTCTCCTTCCAAGTCTGTAATAACATTGTTTCTGGCCTCAAGTACACCAATACTGTTTGGAAAACTGGCGTCAAGGGTGAGTCATCTGCATCCTGACTCGTCCCAAAACTTGTGCTTCAATCACTAGAACTCATAACCAGTCTTTATTAACTCAGTGGACAGCACAAAAGAAATGCTGGGAACCTACAGTCCTCAGCCAGAGGCTTACACGCATGTCAATCCAGCCGAGACCACACCCTCGGGAATGTTTGCTAGAGGATCATACTCTGCAAGGTCCAAGGTTAGACTTTAATTTTGATTTTTTTAAGTTTTTTCTTTGAATACAATTTCAAAAAAGAAAAAGAAAAAGAAATCTTCATTCCATATTACAATATGACATCTCCCTTTTGCCCTAACCATCTCCGTTTCTTTGTTCCTGCTCAGTTTTTTGATGATGATAACAAACGTTACTTGGAGATCAACTACACCTTTGACATTCGAAAAGAGTGGGCTGCTACTTGAAGGATCGATCAACTCTAACATCATTTTTCCAGCAACCTTAATCTGCACACATCTGTCTTGCTCCATTATAATTCTTAAACTGTTATTAGTTCAAGTCTTCCCTGTTCTTCACGCCATGTTTAATTGCTGTCTCGAGTCCCATTAACCTCCTGTGATCATGTCTGTGGCAAGATAATCTCGCAGCAAGTACAGACGAAGAAAATGCAATCTTAAAGGACCTTTTAATTATTATTTTTTAAAAATTTACATTTGCAGATCAAATCGACAGTGAAGCACCCCGATTTCTTACGAGCAGGCTGAGCTCCATTCATGCAGCAGGTTGTACCTCAAGTTACTCGAGGTTGTATCAGTTAGGATTACTTACAAGACTGTTCTATGGTCCTGTAGATGATGGCTTTGGTTGTCAATATCGTGTTTATGTACAAAGTTTTCTGGAATTGCGAAAATTTTGTGCTTGCTTTAATGTTTGTAAACCTCCTCAATTATTTTTTAATAGAATCCTTGATTAAGAAAAATATTTTAAGAACTTCAATGCATGGTTGAGAATTTCTGAAATTGTTCTTATTTCTGAGCATCTTGGATGTCTTAAGTTTTTAAAAGAATAGTTTGTTTTGATTTTTTGAAAATTTATTTTATTGTAGAAATATTATTTTGTTTTCCTTAAATATTTTTGGATTTCATTTTTTGGAAGAAAAGGGTTTTTTATTTTTTTATTTTTTTGAAAATTACAATTATTATCCATCTTACAATTAATGCAATTTAAACTTACCTGATTGAATGGAATAAATTTTACAAACACCTTATAATAAGATTAGACTAATTTTTTTCTTAAGAACTTATTTGCCTAATTGATACAAACACATGGTCAATTTGAGAGGATTGTCCAACTTGCAAATTCTTTTATTTATGAAGGAACTATATATAATTTTTCGAGTTATATTGGTGGTAGCATAAGTTTTTATTGAAAATAAAAAATATTTCCAACATGATTTCTAGAAGAAAAGAATTGTGGAGGTTAACCCGGTATGATATTGTCAACTTTACAAGCTGAAAGACAACTCAAATAACCGATAAAAATATAGTTTAACTAAAAGTTCAAAATAATATATTTTTTAAAAAAATAAGACGACAACATATTTGATTTACGTTGATTTTGTTGGATTTTACTTGTATTAACTTAAGTTAACCTATCAAATCCTCAACTCATATTATGAGACACTGATAACCCTGTAGAAAGCAAGTAAAAAAATAATAAATATAATTTTTAATTAATTCAATATCAAATGATAAAATTGAAAACAAAATTTATTTAGAAAAATGATTGGAGTCAACCTGGATTGACATATCAAACCATAATCATAAAGACCATGCTAACCACATATAAAAAAAAAGTGAAACAGAATATAAAATCAAATTCTCACGCAGTCCAATATTAAAATATAAAGTTTAATAAAAAAACTTCAAACCCAGATTATAAAACTATAATAACTCCATGAAAATAAATCAAAATAAACTATAAAATTCAGTATTAAATCATAAGATTATAATAAAAAAACAACTTTTATTAGAGCATCAAACTATTAAAGGGAATGAAATTAAATAATTCTCCGATGCAAGGCTGGGTGGCAGCCATAGTAGGTTTAGGTATGGAAATTAACATTATTTTTCTCCTTGGAAGTTTCAGAATCTAGACCGACCTCTAGAAGGGCCACCAAATTCGTCAACAGCAACAAAAAAATGGAGCAATCGAGCTTGAAAGGGCCACTTTAGCTGCTGCTACACAGTTGAAAGTAACCTCCCATCCGACCTCTTCACTGGCTCCAGGTTGATAGAAGCCTTTCCCTGCATGTTAAGAATCCATCTTGGCCCAAGATTTTTCTTTTCTTTTTCTTTTTTGGTGGTGGTAATAATTGTTTTTACAGGAAAAATAGAGAGCTTGCTGGGAATGGCATGTAGCTTTTAAGCTACTCTTTCGAGCGTTAGATTAAGTTCTTATACCCTGATTGGGAATGTGTTGCAACCGGTGTTTGCCGAAAATTTGAATTTTTTTTTTATTTTAAATGAATATGTTTTGGTGTTTTTAGATAATTTTGATATGCTGATGTCAAAAATGATTTTTAAAAAATAAAAAAAATATCATTTTGATGTATTTCGGCATGAAAAACACTTTGAAAAGCTACCGCAATCGCACTCCCAAACAGTTCCTAGTCAGGTTGTTAACTGGGAAATTGAATTTAACTGTATAGATGGGTGAAATCAAAATATATACAAGGTCGTGATTTGTTTATGAACTTGTGAAGAGACCCTCCACCAAAAAACAATAATGTAATTTTATAATGCTAGACCTATTAGTTTAATTGCAATGATATGATTTATTAAAACAAAACCCATGTGAGAAAATCAAGGTCCAACCAACTAATTTGGTCGATCGGTCTTGATTTTGCCATAAGAGCAAGTCAATGTTGATTAAGAGTTATGATTTGTACACAATGTCCTCAAATCCCCATGACCTCACATGCCTCATGCTTTAATAAACACACAATTAATAATAAATCACCACTTGAGATTCTTCATTAATTTGTTTTTTTCTAAAAAAATAATAATATATATCCATCTTCGAATCAAAATCAGACTCGTAGTTGGAACATGTAGCAATGCTAAAATACACGGTAAGATAATGAATGTTTTTTAAAGTATTTTTTTATTTTATTTTTGATATCAGCCCATTAAAATAATTCAAAATAATTTTAAGCGGAAAAAAAAAGCACAAAAGAGGGTTATAAAGAAAATAAATGTTATTTTTTATTTCTTTATTTTGATAAGTATATTTATGTTCCTATGTAATTAACATATTTTTCCATATTACGGTATTATTATTTAAGAAAAGGAAAAGAAAATCTCTAAAGAAAAACAATGTGGGTTTGGTAATATGAAAGATGACTTTCACGTGATAAACATATTAAACAATAGTGGAGTTAATTCCTTCTCGATATATTGGTCAACTTACACACTAATCACAAATATGTGTCGGTGGAGAGTGATGGAAGAAACGATGTCGTTTCCCTCGTAAAAATTAAGATCCTTGAATTTTCAGGTTCACTGGTGGAATTTAGGGGTTGGTTAGCGAAATGCTGGGTGGCCAAAAAACCATGGCGGCCCCTCACTCTTGACCACCACCCTCGATAATCTCACACCCAAGCCATGCCCTACGATATTTTGATTCCTAAAAACCCTTTCGCTTTCGTTTCCATGTTCAGGAGTTCTTACTACATCCCGAAATGAAGAAGATTCCATCTATGAAGAAATCAAAATCCTTTAGAAGGCCAATTTATCATGAGATGATAAGTTGAGAGAGATTATGATAACGAAAAGGTAGAGTGCGCGGTGGGTGTCTCAAGAATTAAAATAAAAACGAGATGATACTTGATTAAGAAATGCCACCCATTTTTTTCTGATTTTCGTTACCTAGAAAAGATTTCCAAGAAAGCATGCTTTGTTTTGCCCTTCAAGGAAGAACCATCCAAGTTTGGGAAGTGAAAACAACATCTAATAAATAATAATAATAATAATAATAATAATAATAATAATAGAAAGCCTCCCCTGCCCAGTCCCCTCCTCGTGCCCTGACAATGTACAATTACCTTTACATTTAACTCTTGAACCATCACCAGCTGCTACCCACACCTTTATTTTTATTTTTATCTCCTTTTTCTGATTGAAATCCATCTTTATATAATAGTGTCAACACATTTCATTTTGCGTTGCAGCATTAGCGTTGGCACTTTGGCATCCCCTGACCAAAACCAGAACCATTCCATTTCTCTCTGAATTCTTGCTCGGGTCAGTGCACTTCTCCACTCTTTTTTTTATTTTTTTTCTTTTTTTTTTAAATATGCTAAGGGATTAGCTGATCTAGATCTGTTTCTTTGCTTTATGTTGAACTACATTGTGTGGTGGCTGTGGTTTTCTCTTCCCTTTCTTTTTTCCAACAGAAATTGTTTTGACTTGCTTTTACTAACTTCCAGTGACGGAAGAGAAAGGAAAGCAACAGATGTTGCACTGTTTCTCTCTTTTTTTTACCTTAAAAAGGACAAGCTGTATTGTACTTTGAATGGGATTTTGATCTTGGTTTTTGCAAGAACACTTGATCTTCTGGGGATTTAGCGAGTTGGGTATGGTATTTCATCCTTGTGATTCGTGCATGTTGTTTCTTTTCTACGGCATTTGCATTTTTTATGCCTTCAGTCATTGCTTCATTTCTCTGTCATTAGATTAGATCCTCTTCCTAGCCTTCTCAATTAAATTAATATACTATTTGTGCCTGGAAGAGAGGGTTGATTTTGCCACAGTAATTGTTTTGAAACTATCTTTAGATGAGTTGATAAAGATCTTGTCTTTTTTTTTTTTAGAAAAAAGAACATCAGTGATAGCCATGGTTTTCCATGGTCATTACAAAGATTTGGTGACTCGGATTGAGGATATGGGAATCTTACCTGTATTCTGAATTGTTGGTTTTGATTTCTCCAATTACTAATTAGCTAGTTTTTCTGTTCATAATGCGGATTTGCATTGGTTTGCCATCGATAGATTTGTCCTCATAAATTGAGATATAATCAATGATGGGATTTGGTTCTTGCAGGAATTTAGAGAAGATAAACCATGGAGTTTTCTGTGCTTATTGTGCTTAGCAGCGCACTGTTGTTTGCGTGCACTCCACTAGCATATGCTCAAAAAGTAGCTAGTCCTCCAGCACCAACCCCAACGCCATCCCCGGCACCAGCACCATTACCTCCTTATGTTAACCTCACTCTTTTACTCTCTGTTGCTGGCCCATTCCAGAACTTCCTTAACTACCTTGAATCCACTAAGGTAATTGACACCTTCCAAAACCAAGCCAACAACACTGATGAAGGCATTACCATCTTCGTACCAAAAGATGATGCCTTCAAAAATCTTAAGAAGCCTTCTTTGTCAAACCTAACTCAAGACCAGCTCAAGCAACTCATTCTTTTTCATGCCTTGCCGCATTATTACTCGTTGTCTGATTTCAAGAACCTTAGCCAAATGAGCCCTATTAGCACATTTGCTGGTGCAGGAGGATATGCTTTGAATTTCACAGATTCATCTGGGACCGTGCACCTTGATTCAGGATGGTCTAAAACTAAAGTTAGTAGTAGTGTGCATGCAACTGACCCTGTTGCAATTTATCAAGTTGACAAAGTCCTCCTTCCTGAGGCAATCTTTGGTACCGATATACCTCCAACCCCAGCTCCAGCACCAGCTCCTGAAACTAGCCCTACTGCAGATTCCCCGACATCTGGCGACACAACAGGGAGCGCTCCAGCAAACTCCCACCCAAATTCTTCTTTTAGGATCAATGGTGTAGGTATTTGGAGTCAATTGGTTTTAGTTATTGCAGGTGTGGTGGCCCTGTTCTTGTAAGACAGGATTTCATTGCTGTGTATTAATTTAAGAGAAGAGGGTATATCTGGATTGTCATTTGCTTTGATTTAAAACCATTTTTTTTATTATACATGTCATTTGATATATGTATGTGAACTTGAGAGTTTTATTTCTATTCAACTAGAGTACTCTTATCATTTTCTTGATTCTCATAGCTGTATTTGGAAGCAATTATTTTGTTTTATGATGTTGGAACATCATGACCCCAATTGTTTGTAAAAATGATGATGTTGAGAAATTTATGTAATTGTGATTTGGAAAATAATTGCTTGCCTGTAAATGCGTTGGAAATCTTGAAAACTTTCATGTGCTTTTCACCTACCCAGTTCTATATCATTGATTAATGTTGCTTTTTCCAGTTATCATCACTGCTTCACCTAGAATCCAAGGGGAAACAAAAACCACCATCTTAGCAATAACTCATGTTATATCCACCATCTTAGCAGATACCAGCCTAGTTACTGGGCTGAATTACTGATCTTCAGTTCTTCGTTTGATACTGAAACCCATCCACGAACAATTATTTTCCAAGGCATCGACCGTGAACAGAAATACCTCTGGCTTTCAAACAGGCAACGCTTAAATTTTCTAACATTGTCAAAACATGATGCCTGAATCTTTTTTATCCCTTTATTGTTTTTGGATGAGAATCATTATATACACCCTGTCAACAGTTAGACCACCCATTATGCCAACCACAACAAGAAAATTCAAGGGGTTGGCGAAAAAGCTAAAAGGAAAGGATAGCCTACCATGGCCATATCTATTTTATCACTTGTTCCAGTATCGAGGTTGCATACTCTACGTGATTATGATTACAAAAGACTCAATTCCAATTCATAGAACTGGCCTGCACGCACTGTTAGGGCAATCAGCTTTCTTTAACAAGAGGGATGCTCAATGAATATCAGAATTTTAACCATGTTATCTGAATCAGGTGTGAACTGAGATGATTTCTCCGAAAAGAAGAAGAAGAAACAGAAAGGGGACAAAGAGTTGAAGGGTATTTTAAATGATATACTTGCAGACTTGGATCAGATCTAACCTCTTCTCGTTTTTATGGAATGTTTGATCAGGAATAAAATCTACTTGTATTTCTACCATTAAACACTAATGATATATTCATTACAAATAAGTGAAGGGGCATAGCAAATTGGCCTATTAGCTCAGTTGGTTAGAGCGTCGTGCTAATAACGCGAAGGTCGCAGGTTCGAAACCTGCATGGGCCATTTTTCCTCTTTTAATATATATATATATATATATATATATATATATATATTTATTTATTTATTTATTTATTTATTTATATATAAAAAATGTAATGCGATGAAACCCGTGTTCAATACTTCAATCTACCAGTTATGGCCTTGTGAGAGAAACCCAGTAAGTTCAAGCAATACAATCATGAAAATTAAGTCCTTCAATTAGGAATTTCAAATCGAATCTCAAATTTCAATTAACTCAAATTAAATTTTACAATTAAGATAGCATTCCATTTCCATAATAAGGTTTGTCACTTCTTAACTAGATCATTTTTCTTACAGTTATAGATTTTATGTTAAGTTGGTCGTATGTTGTCATTTAGTTTTTAAGTATAGTTTTGTCACCTCTCGTGTTAGCCTATTTATGCATTTTCAAAATAATTCTTTTATTTTCTTGCGATTCTTTACAAGTTTTCCTAGTTTTCTTTTGTTATAATCCATTTTTTACTCCATTTCATTGGTTTTTTTTCTCTTGTATTTTTTATATAAATTTAGTAAGAGTAAATAATGGGGAAAAAAATCAGGGTATGAAATGATGATAATAATAATAATAATAATAAAGGATTATATATTATACGGGAAGATTACACAAATAAGAAAAGAGTAAAAAAAACTAACATAAAAAAAATTTAAAAAAAAGGAAAAGGAGTAAATGAACCATATAGTCGTAGTTCAAGAATGTTGACAATCAAATAATAAAAGTTATTAACGTACAACTCATTATTTTAAAATTAAAACACAAGAAACAAAAATTATTTACTATATGAAATTTTAGTTTCTTACATTGATATACACGAGTTTATTTTAGGACGAACCATTAATGTGTTTGACCTTCAAGATATAGATGAAATAAATAAAAAGTTTGAAAAAAAAAATACATTTTGAGATCACGTGGAATGGTGGCTTGAACTTACCCTCCTTGTTAGAGAAAAATATCATATTACTTTTTATTATTACCTTCATATCTTTATACTTTGAATACTTTATCGGTAATTTCTCAACCCATTTCATGGATGTGTTGACTATAGTATAAAAGATAAAAAGAAATCTATTAGTAAAGATTGGAATCAAATCAAATGACATATGAGAATACAAGACATTTTTCAAGTTTATTTAAATTGGTTATACTCCTTTAAAGTTATTTAAATTCTTATCATCATTCAAGCATAAATGTTTATTTTAGAACCAAACACATTTGCAAATGAAATAAGAAAAATGACTTCTACATATTAGAAGTTCTAAGCATCAATAATTATTATTTTTGAAATCAAAATTACTCTAAAATCTAAATACAAGTTAAATATTTTTATTTATACCCCCTAAAACTTCCTAAACAGGGCTGAAAATATAATAAATTATAAATCAACAAAATAATATTGACTTTTTTTCCAGATGAGAACAAATTGTCAGACACTGACTTAATGTATTAAAGGACAAGAAAAGGACATGGAAGTTTTAGAAGTGTAAACTAAACTAGAAAAGCTGGCTGACTCTCTACATGTGTCCTGAAGCCCAGTATTCTTGGGACCTCTCTCGCTCTACAGGAAAAAATAATTTCATCCTACTATTAGTCCCTGCGTCTTCGCGGGTTTTTACAGGCAGCACGCTTTTCTCTCCTTCTCATTCCATCATCAAATCATATCCTTTTTCTTTTTCAAAACATCACTTAACTCTCTCTTTCTCGTTCATCTTTCCACTACAAATTGCCACAAAAGAAGGACGTTATGATCAATCTCTGAGTTTTTCAGGTCATCGGTTCTTGCTTTCGTTTTCTTCGTCTTTTGGATTGTATGAAACTCCACTTCTTTGTCGGATTTGACCCTCCCATGCTGCAATAGATTTTACAGACATTCGCGATTCAATGACGTTTGATCAGATATCATATTCATGCATATCACCGTTATTGTTTCTCTTCCTTTTTTTTATGAATCAAAATAAGAAATTATTATTATTTAATTGCTTGAATGAATGAGTTTTGTTGTTACATAATTAATTAATGAATGCATGCATGCAGGGGGGCAATCAGGTTTAGCTTAATTAGCTTATTAATGAATTTGTGCAGCCCAGGAGGCAAAGATGTCGGGGTTTGTGGGTGTGCTTGTTTCTGATCCATGGCTTCAAAGCCAGTTCACTCAAGTCGAGTTACGCTCCCTCAAATCTAAGGTAACTAACTAACTCTCTCTTCTTTTCATTACGTTCTCCTTATTGTTAATATTCTACTGTCTTTTTTTTTTCTTCCTTTTTTTGGTTTTAGTTTGTGTCGACGAGGACTCAGTCCGGTCGTGTCACGGTGGGGGATTTGCCACCTATTTTTGTTAAATTGAGGGCCTTCACCGAGATGTTTGATGAGGATGGTATTAAGGCTATGTTGGGGGAGGCTGGTTTCAACATGGAAGAAGAACTCGACTTCGAATCCTTCCTTAAGGTCAATTAAAGCTTGTTTGCCTTAATTAGCTTTCAATTCTTTGATTAATTTCTCGTTTGAGGATTGGTTAAAATGCTTTTCTTGCTATCCCGGTGTTTAAATTCTAAGCTTTGACCTTGCTAAACTTCAATTGGCAGGCATACATAAATTTGCAAAGCCGAGCGACAAAAAAAACAGGTGGGAAGAAACTGAAAAGCTCTGTTTCCTTTCTCAAGGCAGCCACAACTACATTTCACCATAACATCAATGAGTCAGAGAAGGCTTCCTATGTGTCCCACATTAACAGATACTTGGCGGAAGATCGCTTCTTCAAGAAATATCTTCCATTAGATGCAGCAACAAATGACTTATTTGATCTTGTAAAAGATGGAGTTCTTCTTTGGTAGATGAGTCGCATCCGCTTGTCAGTAATTTTATTGCTGGACAATGTTTTGAATATCTGTTGATACTTTTTAATGATTCCTGCAGTAAGCTTATAAATGTGGCTGTTCCTGGGACCATAGATGAGCGAGCTATTAACACAAAAGGGACCCTTAATCCATGGGAAAGGAATGAGAACCACACCCTTTGCCTTAATTCTGCAAAGGCTATTGGCTGTACAGTCGTTAATATCGGCACACAGGACCTTATTGAAGCAAGAGTAAGTTGACCTGCTTAGCTATCCCCTGCAGTCTTGATATAGTTTTCTTTGTGGTTTCAGTTTTGCTCAATATTTCCAGTTTCTATTTTGCAGCCCCATCTGGTACTTGGATTGATTTCTCAAATCATTAAGGTATTCAACTTGAAATTTCGTCCACTGCATGTGTAAAATTCATTTTGTGAAGCAGGGTATAGAAACAATGATAATGGTGATGGTCTTGTTTAAATTAAAAGACTTGAAGATTTGGTGTCTATGCTTTTAACATGTCATCTTCCAATATGGTGGCAACTTTCAGATTCAGCTATTAGCAGATCTTAATCTTAAGAAAACTCCTCAACTTGTGGAATTGGTGGATGACAGCAAGGTCAGAAGTTGTCGTTTTCATTTACTTTCTTTCCATGTTTCGATTGTATGAGTGATGTTGAGTGAATCTGTTTATGCTTATCCCATACGTTTGCTTATTACCGAGTAGAAATTTGCAGGATGTGGAGGAGCTCTTGGGTTTGGCACCTGAAAAGGTTCTACTGAAATGGATGAATTTTCATCTGAAGAAAGCTGGCTACAGTAAACAGGTTACAAACTTCTCTTCTGATGTCAAGGTAAGCAAATTCAGCAATTTATTATTTATCCATGCCAAAATACTTCATGATCATATCTTATGCAATTGATGGTATTTTAATTTGGCACGAAAACTTTGGTTGAGTGGATTTCCCATGCACTTTTTAATCCATTGAGCATTAGAAGCAGATATTTGCGTTAACAAAATCAGTTTTTGTTGTGGATATTCTTCCATATAAATAAACTACTTCACTTGGGATTTTGTAAACTAAAACTTTCTGGTATTCTTGTTTTATCTCTTATTCTCCTCATAATTTTAAGTTTAACCCTTGAATTTGCAGGATGGAGAGGCCTATGCTTACCTTCTCAATGCTCTTGCCCCAGAACACAGTAGCCCTGCCTCCTTGGATACCAAGGATGCGAAAGAGAGGGCAAACATGGTTCTTGTGCAGGCAGAGAAACTGGATTGTAAAGGATATCTCACTTCTAAAGATATTGTTGAGGGATCACCGAATCTTAATCTTGCATTTGTGGCTCAAATATTCCAGCACAGGTACTTAGAAAAGACAGAATCTTGTGTGACATTTTTGCTGCGTTTCCTCTACCTTTTGATGCTCTTTGTCCCATTAGGTATCCATATTTGCTTCTAGAAGTTTAGTTTGTCATTAAAATATTTAAATTAGGTTATTGATCTCCCTGCTTCTACCAACCTTTTCTGGAGAACCATGGTTTGTTTAGGTTGCGAAATAAGATTTCTTTCAGTCCAGTCTGACCGTCGTCTGCTTCTTACCAATTACCATCGATATATTGTGGCTAATGGAATTTTCAATCTGCCAGCCTGCTTCTTGTTCATTCACATTGATTTTTCCATATTGCTAAAAGCTTCCTGTTTATTGCATTCCATGCAACTTGATTCTACTGAATTAGAAAGTCTTTTTGGTGCATTTGTGCAAACACTGGCTTTTTCTGTAAGCATGATTCTTCAAATTTGTGTCACCAGCACATGAATTTCTCTTGCAGAAATGGGCTATCTGCTGATACCAGTAAGATGTCCTTTGCTGAGATGATGACAGATGATGCACAAACTTCTCGAGAAGAGAGGTGCTTCCGACTGTGGATTAACAGTCTCGGAACTGCTACATATGTCAATAATGTTTTTGAGGATATCAGGAACGGGTGAGATTTCCGTTTCCTCCTCAATACAAAGCCTCATTGAACCTTCATTGATGTTTATGATTTGCACTGCAGATGGGTTCTTCTAGAAGTTCTCGACAAAGTTTCTCCTGGATCAGTTAATTGGAAGCTGGCATCTAAGCCTCCTATAAAGATGCCATTCAGAAAAGTTGAGAATTGCAACCAAGTAATACAGATAGGGAAGGACTTGTGCTTCTCCCTCGTGAATGTAGCTGGAAATGACATCGTCCAAGGAAATAAAAAGCTCATATTAGGTTATCTTGTTTAACTCAACCCACTGGCTTCTTCCTTCTTGATTGGTTATAGCTGATTAGACATCGGTGGTAGTTTACGTACTTCTCTAGCTTCGGCAACAATCTCTTCAACAATTTTATTTTCCCTTCCGTTTGATTTGACAACGTTTCTGTCCCAAGTCAGTTGTTTGTGACTGCTTTCAGTTTATAATTTTGCAAACACCTGACTCCTCCCTCTCTTTTCCCCACAGCCTATTTATGGCAACTAATGAGGTTTACGATGCTTCAACTCCTGAAAAACTTAAGATACCACTCCTCGCACTCCCGGGGTAAAGAGATTACAGATGCTGACATTCTAAAATGGGCAAACAACAAAGTGAAGAAAGCTGGTAGAACGTCTCGAATGGAGAGCTTCAAGGTAATCAAAGAAAATAATTGACCTTGTTTGGCAATATTGTTCAAAGTTCTACCGTAGGATTTACCTTTTTCTGTTTTGATGTTTTGCTTCTAGGATAAGAACCTTTCAAATGGAATTTTCTTCCTCGAGCTTCTCGGCGCGGTGGAGCCTAGAGTAGTCAACTGGACTGTGGTTACAAAAGGAGAAACCGGTAAATCACTGTCCTTTATCACTCCAATCTCAATATCTTTCTTATTTTCTTGAGGATCTTGGAGTTGCATGGCAATACCCAAACAAAAGGGGAACATGCCGAGCGCAAACCATTTTGGCCTCCTAAGCAGCACTGCACTGGAACTTGCGTGCCTAGTTTAGTTTGATACAATCGACACAAAGACCATCATGTCTCACTTCATCTTTTTTCTCACTCTGCAGACGAGGATAAGAAGTTGAATGCTACCTATATAATCAGTGTTGCCCGGAAGCTTGGGTGCTCCATTTTCTTGCTACCCGAGGACATTATAGAGGTGGGATCACTGTTCTGAGCATAGAACGAAAATATTTAGAATATTAAATGAAGTTCCGTGTCTTCATCCGATTTGTAACCGGTAGGTTACTTGCTCAGGTCTAGCTAGAAAGTTTGATACGAAAAGGGCCACCGTGAATTGGTTGCTTTTTAACTCATCAAGGCTGAGTCAGTCCCCGAGTCTTCTCCATGCACCACAAGTCTTATTTGCCATATTCTTTAGCCTTATCTTTTGACGACCTTACTTGATGTCTTTAATGAACTCTATGAGAGAAATACAAGGAAGTCTGTCAACGGATGGTACTGAGTTGGCCCCGACTGAGTTCAGCAGAACTGGATTTAACCAGAGTACAATATATTAGCTTGGCAGATCGTAACGATCAACTTTTCTTTTGTGTTTGTGAATCTGACAGGCGAACCAGAAGATGATCCTTACTTTGACAGCAAGCATAATGTACTGGAGCCTGCAGCAACCGGGTGACTCGGAGTCTTCTGCTGCCTACGACAGTGATGTTCCTGCTGCATCCCCTCCCGCGTCTGGAAATGGCGAGAAAGAGGAAGTTCTGGTTGGCGAGGTTTCTAATCTGACGGTGGATGATGCAGTTTCAGAAGCTACCGAGTCTACACATGTGGAGGAAAAAGATCCTGACATAAAATGACCTGAAAATGCTGCGGCATTTCCAAAGATAAGAATCGAAGGAAAAGACAGCAGCAGTTAGCAGATACGCTGTTTCTATGTCCAGAACAGACGGGAGAGTCTTCATAATCAATGTGCTCCTGAAGAACACAAGAAAATAAGAAATTAAAATGCATTCTTTAATTAGAGCCCGATGTTCTGACGCATATTCTTTAACACATTCGCCATGCTGAAATCATTGGGCTAAATATACGTTTTGCTCATGTATTATTTTTTATTGAATTTCTTCCTGTATAATTTTATATATATATATAGATTATACCTTTATATATAGGTTTCATTAAAAAATATTTTTCATTTGCCAATTAAGAGGCGTAATAGGAATTTTACATGTTCTTCTAGTACAATACAAAGGAATGTTGTTTTGCAGTATCTTGCTTTTCCTAGCCATAACATTGCTATTATTTCTATTTTTCCTACTCCAAGGTCACCATTAATGACAATGGTTTGAGAATTTTCAGCATTCGTTTAGTATCTTCACTAACAAAGGTGAAAATACAATAAGATTAAGAAATAGAAGGATCTGATGCACTTGTTAAAGATTTCAGTTCCTCAAACCTCTCTATATATTCCTCCATACTGCCTTCTTGCATTCATATTTTGAGTTCTTCCACTATGTCTTCTCTACTACCAAACATTTTGCACACATAGCCTTTGATAACTCATCCCAACTTATTATAACCTTTAAATCATATTTATATCTTGCCTTTCAAATAAAGAAATGCCACTTCAACCCAATGTTGTACAAGAATAATGTTGAGTTCAAAAAACAATATACCTTGTTAACCAACTTTTGGGATTTTCTCCCTGAAAACATGTAGGTCAATCCTTGAATGGGGTGGATTTTACCCATCTCTGTGATGTTCTTGGATACTTGTGTGTTCTCCACGAACATTGTTTCTAAATCCCATCACTGCTTCCTCTTCATTATTATGAGGGTGAACTTATTTCCTGTAGGTAGGTTATTCAAGTTCATTTGAAGCTATTTCTCTCATCCGTTTCTAGACTCTGAGTGGTTAGGAAGGACTGAAATTGACCTGCTGGTAGTTTGATCATTCCTCTCGTTTTGCTCCACCCATTGTTCTTGGCATTTATCTTGTTGATTCATTATGGAATCTCTAAATTCTTAATGGATGCTTTGCTGTTGTTCATTAAGTTTCCAACAATGCTCCTCTACATTTTTTAATTTATTATTTTCCATTATTTTGTTTGGATTTAAGTAAATGATTTACCTCCATGTAGGCTTTGATACCAATTGTTAGGTTGGATACCTAACAAGAAAGTAAAAGTAGAGTAAGAAAATAGATAAAAGTGAGGAGAAAAACAGTGAAGAGAACGAATTGTAATCTTATATTACTTGATCTTCACGCTATTGTCATTGCATCTTTTACGTTCCAACTCTTCCAGTTCTACGTCTCTGCTTATTTCCTTGTGCAGAATGTAGCATTGAAGTAGCGATAGCCACGGATTCGCAACAGAAAGTGGATTTTCTTCATCACTACCTTCTAGACTAACCTGATCTTTAGGTTTTAGAACGTGAATCAATCCTCAGGCCAATCTAAAAAGGGATTTTCAGGCTACTCGCAGGAAATTCATCTCTTGTTCTCAAGGAAGTTTATGGTCATGACCATCACTTGGCAACTTCAGATATGATTTTAAAAAAAAAACATTTTTAAATATGGCGCGCGAAGTGCAAATGCTCCCATGTATGTACCACCTGTGGCTTTGAAATGATTGCTCCTGCTAAAAGGCATCACCTAGTCTTTCTTTACAAATGGGTGTCATCCCTCACATTTTGGATTGAAGTTAACTGGCAGACAAACTATCCAACTTAAACCAATGGTCCAACTTCTCAAGCCACCAATTCGGAAATCAGAGAAGACTATGTTTCCCAGATCTTTCATGAAGTCAATTGTCTACTTTGAAAACAGAGTTTCATGCATGAATCATCTCAGGAACCTCCGGCCATTCAACTGAAATAAAGATTTACAAGTCATGTTCTGTACGGTACGTCTTTGGTTGCAAACTTGCTGTCATATATTTATTTATGCGTCGGGAAAAAAAAGAGTCTAAACATTACCTTCTCTTTTGCCACCTTTGTGAGAGGCCGTGCAAAGGAAATTACGCAAAACAAAATTCACACGAGGAATGTTCATGCTCGGGAATCCTGAATATCATCAATTACTGTTTCAGATTCTTTTTCTGCCACAAGCATGAGCATCTCCAGGCGCTTGTCAAAAAGTAATGCACTCTCATCTCTCTTGTCAAGCTCAGCTGCTTCAGCCTCGAGCCATTTCTCTCGCAAATCATCAAGGAGATTTCCTTGGTCTGTATTCTCGGCAGCTCCAGGAGCACTTGGAGCAGTTGTGCGGAGCGAGGAATCTCCAGATGGTGGAGGTACCGTTAAAAGCATTGCTCGGAAATCACGAGTGTTGGCAAATGTCTCAAAGTTACAGGCAATTGTATCCAGACAGTACTCCCTGATCTTAATGACACCATACCTACACAAGTAAATTCACCAGTTTACAACTTGATAGACACCATTTACTTCTAACTAGTAAATTTAGGCTAAACCAATAGGTCAATTTTATGGCCATCAGCTAACTGAATTCTAGCTCCCTCGGAAAAATCAGAAAAGCAGGACTTCAAATTAGTTGCTTAACCACCAAATTCCTGAATGATAGCATGACACAATCTGTTCAATGAGAAAGGTGGCTGACATTTAGATTCCCAAACCTGTTTTCAATGAGTCTCAACTCAACACAACCAGACACGTGATTGAAACAACACAAATATACACGCCTCAACACTTGAATAAATTGAACTTCAAATACATTCTGACCTAGAAATCAATTAAATACTTAAGAAATAAGTCAATAAACACGCATCTTACATGTCTGACAGTATCAGCCAATGGCACAATTCTGCTGGTGAGACCATTTCCAGTTGTGGCAACAGTGCATCAGCAACTGCACGCTTGAGAGGAAATAAGAGATATCTAGAAGCAGCATCAAACATTTCCTCTGCCTGCTCAAACAATAGAGTCAGTTTTTGATAATATCAAGTCAGGCACATGCCATTTAGAGGGACACATAACGTACCTGCCCTGGATTTATATCCTTTAAACCATCAGTATACCTGAACCAAAGAAAGAAAAATAAGTCCCATGGCAGTTGTGCTTAGCATTGCGAATAGCTAAGTGAATTACGTTGTTGCATATAATAATTCCAAGAATTAAAACAGTTGATTATGCAACACACATGGCAAGGAGAATGCTGGTTTTAAGCAACACATTTCAGACCACACCTAAGACTATTTCTAAATCTACAGAGCCCAGGGACCACTACTACAAGGAATAATTGGCACTACCCTCTAGACAATTTTAATTAGGCTTAGCCTTCTACAAGAAAAGAAAGCACTTACATATACTCCACCATTTTCTCAAATGCCTCCATGCTTAAATCTCGTTCTTCAAAACAAGGGACAGTATCACTAGGTAACCCCACTTTCCCTTCATGAAAGTCCTTCATATGGGACAGTCTTGCTCTAAAGTATTCTGACCTTGATGCCAAAACCACTTGATGGCAACGGAAAATCTTATTATCAACTCTTACACAAATATCAGCAAGATCATCTACACAATCATTCATATGCACTACACCAAAAGACGATACTAGCCTATCAACATCATTCTCTAGGTTTTGTAGCGTAGTGGACCTTGCCAAAGAGCTCTGAAGGATCTGGTGCATGGCAGCAGGAAGCCTGTCTTCCTCAGGAAGTGATAGGCCCTGTAAGATATAACGTTTCTGAGAGTTGTCTAGATCTCTCAGTGCTTTGTGCTCTGCATATTTTTGGTGAATCAATTCCTTCTCAAGAACCCTTTGTAAGGATTCACATTTGCATACTTTGCAGATTCTTACCAGATCTTCCATGTCATCTACAGCAATCTCCAGTCTGTCTGAATAAAAGAAGTGGATGAGACTGTAAAGAGCAGGATATGACAATTTTTCCCTTGCTAATCTCACTTCACTGCGGCCTCTCCAATCAGTTTCAAACTTTCTCTTAAAAAAAGATGACCGAGCACTTAATATGACTCTGTGAGCTTCAATAGGCCTACCTTGCACAAAAAATACGACATCTGGAGGGAAGTGATTGACATTGGATAGCCCACTGGATGGAGGTCCTACTCAACAATATCACATGTCGAGGGTCAAATCCATATTGTTCTCAGGAGAAAAAATGCACAACCATAATAATCTGACCAACAATCAAAAACTCACGAAGCAGCAAAATGCACAAATTCAAGATTATGGAAGTAGAATGTAATTACTTTGGAATATCCATTGTTTGTAAAATATATGCATAAGAAACAAAACCTTCACAAAAAGGTGAGAGACAATTATGAGCAATTCATGTTGGTTTTAGGAAGCTAATGCTCATCAGATCTTCTACTCCCAAAAAGTTACCTCAAGGAAGGCAGGTTTCATGATTGTTGATGAAAAGGCTAGTCCAGGAAACAGAAACACATCATCCAGGTTTAAATAAACCTTTACACGCTACACAAAGTCATCACAAACTGAAACATCAAAATACGCAGCCCCATTTCTCACAAATACACTAACCCTGACCTCTCCATTTCTATGCACAAGTCTCTTCAATTGATTCAGATTTTAAAGCATCATATCATTTGTGGAATTGATTTATCAGTCTCACCAGAATATCTGAACGTTTTGTGACTTTCAATTCTCTAACCCATCTCCCATGCATAAGATTCCATGAAAAATAAAGTTTAACTTTGTCTAAATCCACCATAACTAAAAATGATAGAATTAACTAAAAATGCTATTGATGAAGCACAAACACGAGGTCAAGGCATCCTCCCAAGAAATAATGCAGCTCAATTAACTAACGGGATAAAGCTTTCCATTCTGACCGAACATCTGCCAGAGAAACACCACTTAAGACGCATGAAGTGGAACGCAGTCTGATAAAGCAACAAAAAAAAAAAAAAGGCTAGTCCCAGTGAAACCATAACGATGCTAAAACGACTGTTTTATCCAAAAATCAAATGGAAAGACATTTGCTTAGGAAATGTTTGGATCACTCGAAAATGGGACTTGAATTCCAGTTCTACTTCCATGTAAAGCATATAAAATAATTTTCCAACGTGACGAACAATATTTCATTTCTTGCGAAATCTTCATCCACGCTAGTAGCAAACGAAACAACATTGCATATGGAAAGGAATAGAGCAAGAGGTACCTCTCCATTTCCATTTCCAACCAAAATGGCTCAAACAATTTGAATACAGAAAATTACTTGATAAATTCACCAAACGATGAACAAAAACAGTGATTTTCAAAATGAAAAGGGAAAAAATGAAATTAAGGCACCAACCTGAAACGTGATAAACAGCCTCGCTCTGCTCCAAATAAACCCTATTAGCCTCGCAGCTCAAAAAAGTATCTCTTAAGGCGGCCTGCAACGGTGCCAAAGGCGGCGGCCTCGCCTCAAAAGCCTTCAATAATTTCCTGACCTTCAAATTCAAAGCGGCATAGTGACACCTGTCGCCGTCGAAAGTGTGCTCGGAGCAAATAGCCCCACTCTCCAGCAACATGCGGGCGGCATCAAGGTGTCCGGCGAGGCAAGCGTAGTATAGGGCAACGGAATCCCACTGGTCCCGCGCGTTGACATTGACGCCTGATTCTAGCAAGTATTTGAGGCGTTCGACATCACCGGCACGGGAGGCTTGGAAAACGTCGCCGTTGGGGACTTTTTTAAGTGGGAGTGAGGAAGTGAAATCGGAAGGGTCAAGGTCTATCTCGTCCAGGTCCGGGTCGATTATCCATCCTGATGATGGGCGATTTGGGGGCATTAATTGGATGGATGGCTGGGGTTTTATCGGGCGTTTGATTGGATTGAGCGAGCGAGTTGAGGTGGGAAAGAGTGAACGGGAGGGAAATGTTTCGTTGGTTTTAAAGGAGGTTTTTTTGGTTTATCAATATATTCAAAAAGCATTTTTGAAAAACAATTGAAAATATTTTATAATAAATTTTTATTTTTATTTTAAATTAAAAAAATATATTTAGATCATTTTTATTTGCTGATATCAAAAATATTTTTTAAAAAAAATATTATTTTGATATATTTTTAAATAAAAAATACTATTAAAAACAAAATGAAGCACACTTCAAAACAATCACTTAAAAATGCTTAATTTTTTCGCTTCGATATGCTTTTATATAATTTTAAAATTATAAAGTATTATTTATATTTTTAGTATATATTTATATTATAAATTTTGAAAAAGTTAAACAAAATATTTTAATATATTCTGAATTAACAAATACTTTTAAAAAATATTGTGCAATATAATATCAAATAAATAGATTTTTGCTCTAATAATTACTATATGTGTGTGTATTATAGAATCCAAAATCCAATTAAATCAAATATCAAATGATAAAAATAAAATAAAATAAAATAAAATAAAACAATAAATGAACTAATGTGAATCTCTGAAATCTCGCTTAAATCCTCCACTAAAAAAAGATGAGAGTAAGAATAGCTTAGGTTATAAAATAAAACAATTTTTCACCCTCATTGTTGGTTAAATGACTTCTAATGGCAGCTCAAATCTAGTCATTTATTGTAACATGTCAGTCATTTTGTTTTCCAATTAACACCTGTTTTAATGAAGGCAAATCATCTAGCCATAATGAATCCTAATAGTTTTATACAAGATAAAAAAAAAAAAATCTTATGTGAAAAGTAAAACATCTTTTCATTCATCACTGTGAACATCAACATCAGCCAAAATATATGTAGGTATGACAAAATATCAACCTCAACACCATTGGATTAAACTAGATACTGAGAGCAAATACATACAAGTGTATTTCGATTTAGTTACGTGTTGAGTCCAAGTACATTTGGATTTGACATGATAATAAATCCAACATCTTTAGATTCATTTAGACGTAAAGCCCAGGTACATTTGGATTTAACAAGATGATAAATCCAGCATTATCGGGTTCAGCTATGTACTAAGCTCAAGTGTATTTTGATTTAATAGGATGATAAATCCAACACCCTTGAGTTCAGTTATATGTTGAGCTTAAGTACATGTAAATATGACACATCTAAGTCTACGTACATATTAATCTAGTGAAGTGTTAGATCCAAAATCCTTGAGTTCAAGTACGTGCTCAACCCTAGTACACGTGGGTATGGTAAAATTTCAAACCCAACATCCTTAGGTTCACCCCTTTGTAATAAACCCAAATGAATTAGAGTCTGATGAGATGTTAGACTCATCGTCTTTGGGTTTGTAATATTTTCAAACCCAATACATATAAAGTAGATAATTCTTTAAGCTTCATGTTGGGTCGCATAGATTTGTTCATTTATTCTCATTTATTTAACATAAAATGTTAAAATTCAAGAACAACCACCCCCTGCATCCTTAGGTCTTCAAATGACATCCATATTTCCATCAACAATAATAATATGTAAGAGATATTCATCCATCATTAATGTTGTTAGGTGAAAATAACATCCCAACCCCTCCATTCAAGTAACATGACTCGAGAGTATATATACCATTTGAACTATCTAGGTAAGAGGTCTATATTTTTCTCAATTCTCTATTTATACTTTTATTTTTACATAACTTTGATTATACATGACTAAGAACAAATATTTTTGAATCGAAGAGTTCTTAGATCTTCCCACAAGAAATCGTTTTACAAGTGTAGGATTTTCTATCACCAATCACTTCTTTTAACTCCATAGAAGAAAACATGAATATGTATGAACGTGTGTTTACTGTATACCCAAAGACTCATAAAACAAAACTACCATTCCTGAGTATATCATATTTTGAAACTTCATCCCAGCTCATCAGAAGTCCCGCTGACATCATATGAAATATAAACTTCATCCCAAATTTTATTTATTTTCTTGGTTTTACAGTCTTTTTATCTGTCTGGATCAGCTGATGCGAATGGCAAGCAGATAGAAGATTTGAATGTGAGCAGAGCAACTGATAAACTTACCTTGAGTCGGACACAAGAATCTGTGGTTTCGGGGAATAAAACAATTCCAAACTAGTTTTTGAATGCTCCGGATCAGAAATGAGAATTGCAGGGCGGTAAAAGGCCAGCAATGTCTGACATGCATTTTGATTCAAATGCTTGAGTCAAAACAAGCTCAAATTTACATTCAGCCACTTACAACATCCTTGGAAACAACAACACGCACACTTTACTGTCCTTCCATTTCAGAGATAAGGGGGAATTAATAAATATTATCCTCAGGGGAAACGAGCCCCTTCTAAGATGTGTTTATGATCACGGTGCTAAAAGTACTGCTATTTCTCATCATCCATTTTGATTGAGTTTAGCCTTCTCAATCTTTGATCAAGCTCTGCCATTACTGCTGGCTCCTGCTTTTTTCTTTCCTTTGATATAGTGTTAGTTGTCATGGAACCTATCTTATCAAATGCCACCTGCAAGATTTGGATAGGGGAAGTTTCAATGTGTACATTTTTTCTATGAATTGAGGGAAGTTACATTCAAAAAACACATTACAGAACAGAATAGGACAAGAAGACGGGAGTAGTTCCTTGCAAAAGGGGTTTAAGGACACCAAATGGAGGGAAAATGTGCAATGCAATAATCAATAGAAAGCAATTTTATGTGGGGGGGTGAGGCAGCAAATAAAATGTCTTACCGTCAATAATTCATCAGGATCAAAGAGGTGATGCGTTGTTTTCTGTAATATATTAATTACATCACCAACATGGTGAGTCAGAAGCAGCTCATCTTCCTTCATCTGCAATCACAAATCTCAACTTAATGTTTGTTTTTCTTAATAATGATGTATTAAGGAAAATTCTACTGCTTGTTTGTAGATTAAAACAGCTTAAATAAAGAGCCCACTGCAAAAGCAAAGCACTGGCACCTTGAATATAGCCAAAGCTACATGAAACAGAACCTTTGCTCCCTCATAGAAAAGTACATCCCACACCCGCAGAGTTGTCTGGGAAGTTGCAAGGCAAAGGAAAAATTGTTAGTCATCAATTAAAACATCAGGATCTTTCTACTCAGGAGAAAGTGTCTGGGAGAGAGAGAGAGAGAGGGTGTGAGAGGGGGAGCAGCAATCCAACCTCTGAAGGCAAGCTCTTTGAGAAGAGGCATAGGAACCATTCCGTGGCAACAAGGGAGACATCAAACTCTAGTTCTTCCAAATGAGTAGCTATTCTGCATTCCCCACAAATTTTAGCAAATTGACAACCATTAAAAAGCCAAACTAGCTAGGCCATCAAAAGGAAAATACCTTGGGCACTTTTTAACAAGCAAATCCTGGAAAACTCTTTGTTCAACGTGGCATCCTGACAAATTATTTGTGTAGCAGTCACTAACTAAGACATTCTCCAGAAGAACTGATAGCATCCAGAAAGCATCTTCCTCTGTTTTCATCACAAGCAACAGCAGTGCTGCAACATAATTTAAGCCCTGCTCCAAAGATAATTAGAGCACATTTTATGAAATTAGAATTTATTTAATTAAAAATTGAATAATGAATCTATGAAATTAAACCATGACCATTCAAAAACAAAAGTAGATGCCTAGCTGGTACACATCTACTAGCACCATTTTTTGCTTCCTTGGATGAATATTCCAGGATATGATAAATATGCTATGCAGACATGCATATTGAAGCAGTAATTCCAGCATGGGAATACAAATTGAGATTATTTCTAGATGACAAGGAAGCCATTAATGATTTACAAAATGGTAATGAAGAAGATTTGGGGCAAGATCAGACAATGAGATGATTAGGAAATAATAAGAACACAGATGAACATGATGATACACAAATGAAAGTATATCGAGAAAATAAGGAGTAAATGGTAAATCTCAGGATAATTGATCTAGAAGCTATGCTCATAGGAAAAAAGAAAGAAACGGAGACCAAGCATTTAGTACATCTAGAGGCTATCAGCTCGGTACAGTTAAAATATTTGAGCAAGGTGCAGACAGAATTTGACTATGACACGAGAATTCCAAATATAACTCTGCATTCATCTTGCCCTGTTGCCAAATCTATACAGAATAATTGCAGGCCAAGCTCATGCTGATGTGCTTCCAGAAGTAGAAAAATTATTGTAAGGGCATTATTATCAAGCAAACAAAGTGTGAAGGACGAAACATGGAAGAACTTTTGAATTACTTCATTTGACACTGAGTAATATCATTACTGTACCTATTTTAATAAAACAATGTCAGCCCCATAAGGAACCTACCTGACAATAGCCAACATCTGAATCACGGAAAGAATATCCGACAAGAACTCGTCGGAGTGTAGCATGGCCCTCTGGAGTGTCCAACCATGGATGACCCGGAAAGGTTCGTGGCAGGTCCTGCAAGCAAGAACAAATGAACACAGTGAAAAAAAATATATGATAAACAACACCTGTAATGTAAGGGATACTATTGGGAAATAGTACAATAATTTTGCTGCTGAGCGGACCAACATAAGCTTGAATAAATGGATAAATAGAATAAAGCGATGACTAAACCTCTTTCTATGGAAAATTTACCCCATCATTAATAACCGTACACGAGAACCAGCATAGTATATGTTGTTTGTCTCCAAGGCACACAGTTAGGTACTTTAATAAACACTCATCAAAAGTATTTTTTCATTCATTTGAATGATTCTTACTTCCCCCATTCAATGTGTTCAGACAGCAGAACAACATGTCTTCCACAAGAGAAATCAAAGAAGCAAATAAAGAAAGACTGTTTTGACTTTGATGAACATGGTAAGAATTCAGCCACCATATATATTGATCTGTCCGGATATATCTTGATCAATTTTCAGCAGGAACGACAGATTCTGAAAATTTGAGTTTGAAAATGGCAACAGAAAATAATGCTGAAATGAAAGATGGTATAGGTTTGTAATTTGAGATACTCATGGTCAGTTGATTTTTGCTAATGCAGCCTATTGTTACGCTGTTGCTAGTTCAAAAGTGATGAAGGCTTTAAGCTGGATGCGATTGCTTGAAGTGGTGAATGAGATTGTGCAAGGCTCTTGATCCTGGGAAATTTGAAGCCATTGTTAATGGTATTTTGCAGATGAGTAACTGTACAGATTCCTCTTCATTAAGCATGAGAGACGGAGTAATAATCACACCCTGCATGCTATTGCTAAACTGGTTTCTAGGTGCACTGCTATGTTTATTTGGACTAGTAATGTTCCACCTTGTGTATTTAGCATTAATTTTTGGAGGAACATCAGAATTACATGCACTCTTGACAGGTTTTGTTATGAATGATACGCTCTTATTCATTTTGACATTAGAAAAGAAAAAAAATAAAAAACAAATTAATAATGCTGAATCACACAATTAGATTTTCTTTAGGCACAAGACAGGAAAAAAAAATCATCAGATTCTATCAGAACATGAATCTAAAATTCTTTATCTTCAAATGCATCAACACTCTAGACAAAAACTTTCAACATTTGAAGAATTAGGATGCAAACACCTATCTTTTCGAAAGAAATCTGGTCTCCCAACAGAGCTCATCGCAAGTAAATCTAAATCGTCAGGCTTTAAGCAAGACAACAAAACAATTTCACATCATGGCCACAACCATCAATGCAATTCAAAATAAGCAAACGGATTCACGCATGATAGTAAAGTCAGGATAACCTACAAATCTAATATCATAATTTGACAATCAAAGCCACCAGAAAATTGTCCAGGCCCATCATCAAGGCAGCACAAAAACACCAAAGTACCAAACAACATAATTTACAATCAGAATAAACGAAGAAAACCAATCCAAATTATATCAAAACCAGCATTGGCATATTGCAACATAACAGAAATTAAGACTCACATGATCAATCTGCTTTGTAGCTGCAGTGACCTTCCCTTCAACGGCCTTGCTCAAATCACTGTAATAACTCTCAGGCACTGTAGACTTCTTCTTTGCCGCACCAGAGAGAGAAAACCAAACCTTGGGCCTAAGCACAGGGGGTATGCCCTTCCTTATTAACCTCTTCAAAGTAATTGCATTAGCCAGATTAGACAATTTGAGAGAAGATTTGAGTGCAATCCCTTCAGTTAATGAAGAAACCTGTGGCTGCAGATACCAATTCGCACCTTTGCTAGCCTCCAACGCCCACCAAACCCTCCCCTGTTGCCTCACCTTCTCTCTAACCTCATTCAATATATTAACATCATCCACATTGCCCTCCACAGTGAACCCATAAAGGTCTTGAAATTTTACCACTAAATTTGCCCTTCTTGAATGGATGCTTGGCCTCAATATATGTATTTGAGGTTGGAATTCTATGGCAAATTCTCTTTTGCTTTGTGTTTGATACATTTTTTTTTTTATTTCTTTGTTTGATAGATCAACAAGGCAAGGATAAAGAGAGAAGCGGTGGTAAAAGGAGAAGGCTCTTTTTTCTTATGATTTTATTAATCAAATGTGAAAAGGCCACAAGTCGCTTGGAAACATAAGAAACGGTCAATTTTGTACCTTAAATTGAATTGGCTTGGGATGAGTAGAGAATTGGACGACCACTTTCTCCTATAAGCTTACAACTGATTTAGAAGGAAAAAAAAAGCTTTAAACTTTCCATTTACTAGTTCAAAAGAAATAAATATTAAAACCCGAAGAGGGACCAGGAAAAACACAGGTTTTATTCAAACAGATTGAACAGACAAAACTCACAAGACAGATCTTCCTGGTAAGGAACATGCGGAGAGAAAGATAGGGATGATGGGTTGAAGAATCTGTTTGGTTTTCTTCCTATCTTTCCAGTTAAAAAAAATAAAGGAAGGATTTTTAAAACAAATGGGTAACAGAAAAAAACCCGATTTTTCAGGGTGATCAAAGCTTTAAGGAGAGAGAGAGAAAAACAGAGAGAGAAAGCATGAAATCAAGAAGGGCCTAACGGGAAAGAAAGGTGAACTCTGTCACTGAGGTGTGAGGTTGGAGAAGATATGGAAGTGTGATGATTTGATGAGGTAGCTGGATTTGGAAATTATTGAAGGGACGAAACTGCAACTGCTCGCTAGTTTTGGGGGTCTGATCTGTCATTTTGGACGAAAATACTCTTTTTGCTAGATCGTTACGAGAGTGGATAACAGGGGTGTTTGTAAGAGCTTTTTAAAAGTATTTTTGAAAAATTTTAATTTTTTTTATTTTAAATTAATTTGTTTGATATTTTTATATAGTTTTGATATGTTAATGTTAAAAATAATTTTAAAAAATAAAAAAAATATCATTTTAATATATTTTTAAATGAAAAGCACTTTAAAAAACAGCCGCAACTATACTACCACTAACTGTGGGTTAAAATTCGCAATACGAGGCTGGTAATTAGTTTCAATTACTAAAGTACCCTCTCAATAGATGTTGTTGCCTCACAAATCACAATAATTTCTTTTTCTATTTTCCTTTTGTGTGTGTGTGTGTGAATAGGCAGCTCAAGCAGATATTTTTCTCTTCTTTTCATTTTGTATGTTGCTTTCACAAACGTGTCGGAAATCAGGAAAAGTAATTTTTAAACACGCCTTAGAAGTGTGATTGTTTTTATGTTATTTTTTAAAAATTATTTTAGATTATTTTTATATGATAGTATTAGAAATAATAATTTAAAAAATAAAAAATAAATATAATTTTAAAAAAAAATACTTTTAAAAACACTGTGAAACATCTCTTTATACAAAATATATTTTTATAACACCCCTGTAGGAATTAAAAAAGTGGAAGAAAGGGCAATATCGCCATTATGTACATTCTGGACGCGTTATTGGTTATTGAAAATAAATAAATAGAGAGGGAGGTCGTGAGGCCCAGCCACGGCCACACAACACCAGCAATGATTATCTGAAGTTGCGGGCGAGCTGGCAAATTCTTAGACGAGAGTCCTCGCAAGTGAGAGACACTTTGCCAATATTTACACGTGCGAGCTTTGTCACGTGACAATATATCACTGGGTGGGTCCAAATCAAGACAAACGACAAGAGAAAGATTGGTGTCCTTGTCCTTGCTGTCTTGTCCGGTTTTTGGAGCCTTTCACGCGTGTGTTTTCCGAGTGATATTATTTTTCACCGGTGGTAATTATATTTTTAATGAACAGCAGGGATATTTATGTTGGTGTTATATTTATATTTCAGAAAATATAGATAATATTAATATTTATTTTTTAAAATGGCATGTTTAGATTTTATCCCTTTTTTGTAATTACTTCGTATCACCAACTTAATTTTGTTTTATGAGATCCTCCTTAAATATATTCCGTATTTTCAAATATTAATACCAATAACATGTATTTTTAAAAATTATAATATAAAAACTAAAACTATGAAAAATTAGTTTTTATATACTTCTTTTTTAGTATAATTTTAATAAAAATTGATTTATTCTTTGATAAAAATCTATAATGAACATGGGTGATAAACAATTTATAAAATTAGAATAATATAGAAAATATAATATTTTTTAATACAATGGGATTGCATATATATATATATATATAGGTAAAACACTATAGTAATATAGTTTTTTTTTAGTTTTTCTCACATTTTTTTTATTTTTTCCTTTTATGCTTAAAATTAATGATAAAATTCTTAACATTTTTTTAAGAAAAAAAACTCAAAAACAAAAATGAAAAATGAAAAAATCTTATTGTCAATCTTATTTTCACTTACTTTTCTTCTTCTTTTTTTTTTACTTTGTAGTTCTTTAAAAAAAATTAATTTAATTTTGATAAATTAATTTAATTTAACCAGAACATGTCCTTATTTCAATGTTTTTTTTAATATTATTTGATTTTTAAAAAAACTTAGACCACATTTTACGTAGTATTCAATTTTCTATTTAAAAGTATTAAATCGAATTTCTAAATGAAGTTTTTAATCTTATTAAATTAATTAAATCACATTCAAACAATTTGATTTGAATATTGAGCTAAACCATGAGCTAGTATACGCACTAGATGAGATTTAAAGAGTTTGTCGCCTGAAGTTTGTTTAATGTAAAATAATTTTAGTCGGAGGCTACTTGTCTAGCATGTCATCTACTCTAGCCCACGAACTCGTAATCGTGAGTTGACACGTGGAAACTTTTAGGGCCGGCTTATAACTAGGAAGTGGGCCAGTCTAGCACTGGGTCCCACTTGCGATGATCATCCAGGAAAGTGATCAATGGTCCTCCGACGAGAACGAAAACTGATAGGCTTGGTTTGCTTGCACTTCACCGCTAATTAATTAATGTATGAAAAAACCTCCTGCTTGAAGGCAAACGCACAGAGTATAGGGTTACAGTAACGTGGATAATTGTGAGCCGCTGATCATTAGTATGCTGAGATCAAGATCATCATCAATCTCAGAAAACCTTCTGAGCAATTCTTCTATTAATCTAGCCAGCTAGTTGTCGAGGACGAGCACTCATGATTTTCGGTGATTATTTTTGGAGATTATTTTTGGTGTTGACCTCTCCCAAGTGGCAAACAGCCATGCATGTTTCCATTTTCCCGCCGATCATGGCGGGAACCTGTTGACATGACCATTCTAAGCAGGTGCGTCCTTCTAATTAAAGAAGTGATTGGTTTCTTTTCCTGTTGAAATTAAAGATTTAATTTATTTTTTTATTTTAAATTAATTTTTTTATGTTTTTAGATCATTTTCATGTGCTGATATCAAAAATAATTTTTAAAAAATAAAAAATATCATTTTAATCTATTTATGAACAAAAAACACTTTCAAAAACAACGACAACCACATTTTCAAACATGCACTAAGATTTGAGACTAAATTCACCGGACATATATAGTATTAAATAATCATCTTACCTAAAAGTTTAAGTTATTAGATGAAGTTATATGATATGATTTATATTATTTTTTAATATATATTCTCAAGTGAATGTTTTTTGGGTTTAAAACTTGTATATAAACTTATATTATTTCGTGTTTTATTTTTATCAAATAGAACGAGAGTAAGAAGATTTAAACTCATAAATACTAATTCAGCAAATACAATAATAAAGAACTATCTAAATGAGATCCCAAATATTATCTATATTATAAACCTATAGCTTGAGCTAGGCATAATTGTCGTCACAACTAGAATACTGAGTCTTCGCTGGCGTCACTTATTAAGGTAGTAGTTGATCAACCACAGACTAATTACTAGGGTTTGGTGGGGGGGTTTCCTTCTTTTTTACAGCATATAAGATCAAATTTAAGATTTACTCATGAAGTTAAAAAGAAGGAATTCATGTTATTGGGATTATAATTCATTGACCTAGCTGGAGACGACATGCAGTGCCTGCTAGCATTCACTACTGCCGCATATCACTGATCATGGCAATGCTTGTAGAAGGGACCGTCAAGCTCTGCAGGGGAGAGAGAGAGAGAGGTTACTTTCTAGACCTAATTCGATGAATGACTGTCGTCGATCCCTTCTCGTTGATATTATTGTCACATGGTGCCATCGAATTTCTTTTCTTCTGTTGAAAGACAAGGCCACGTCCGTTTCAAGAGCAGTGTGGGTAAAACAAAGGAACCCCAAATAATCAATTAGCACTTCCCCAGGCATTGTTTCTTAGAATAATTGCATTCAAGTGAGGCTGCTGCTTCTTTTTTTAGAAGCTATGTGGAGATTATAAGGGTATGTTTGGGAGTGCGATTGCGGTAGTTTTTCAAAGTGTTTTTCATGTTGAAATACATCAAAATGATGTTTGTTTATTTTTTTAAAATTATTTTTGACATCAGCACACCAAAATGATCTAAAAACACCAAACCATATTCATTTAAAATGAAAAATAAAATTCAAATTTCGGCAAAATATCGATTGAAACGCACAGCACTAATAAAGAAAACGCTACAGGGGAACCGGAAACTTTACGTCAAGATCTGGGCGGATAAAAATGTTATCCATGCGTGTACGCAGAGTTCTTAGTTTGAAGTTAATTTGTGTATTTGAGGCAGATAACTTTTAAATTTTAAAGGGACCCTTTTGTAGAAAATCAACAAATATGTCTGTGAAAACCTCCGTGATGAGCTTTGATGATCCCAACAGCCTCATATTTAATATCTCAAAATAATTTATAGAGCTTTTTGATGCACAGAAAGAATCGGACGAAATTATTATTACTATATAGCTAAAACAACTCGGACTCGTGCACTGTGGACTGGACTTCTGTTGTTCGTGTGTTGGGCGAGTTTGTCCACCTTTTTTTTAACACAGATCTACTTTATGTATTTTTTATGGTGAAATTGACAAATAAGTAGCTTTGGCCGAGCGGTTGGCCACGCGCTACCAACATTGGCGCGCAGTTCGAACCGCTCGGACACCGATTTTGTTTTTTTTTTTTTTAAAGAACTGTTTTTTTTGTAATTTTTTTTTAATAACTGGTTGTTGTTTTTTCTTTTTACAAATCTGATTTGTTTTTTTTAAAGAACTGTTTTTTTTTAAAAAAAAAACAAATGTTTTTTTGTTAAAAACAAATGATTTTTTTTATAGCAGGTTGTTTTTTTTACTTTTTTACAAAAAAACAATATTTTTTGTTTTTAATAACTAAATTTTTTAAAAAAAAACAAAGGGGTTTTTTTGTTAAAAAAAAGTTTTTTTTTAATAACTGATTGTTATTTTTTTTTTTACAAATCTGATTTGTTTTTTTTTTAAAAAAAAGGTCGTTTTTGTTAAAAATAATAATTTTTTTTTACTAGCTGGTTGTTTTTTTTTTTCAAAAAACAAGAATTTTTTTTTTAATAACTGAGGTGTCCAGGCCAACTTACGTGCATTACGACTAATCTCCGGATCCACTTTTTTTTTTTTATTCCTATTTTGTTTTGCCACTTATACATTTTTTTTCTTAACCGAGATGTTTTTTTTAATAACTGAGGTGTCTAGGCCAACTTACGTGCATCACGACTAATCTCCGGATCCACTTTTTTTTGATTTTTTTATTCCTATTTTGTTTTGCCACTTATACATATTTTTTTTAACCAAGGTGTCCGGATTAGCTTAGGCGCACCACGACGGTTATTATTATTTTCTAGAATACCTAAAGGAGATCGCAATTCCAAAAAGTGATGAATATATATATTTTAAAGTGTTGATATGAAATAAATAGCAAAATATATAATTAGTCTAACATATTTATCAGAGAAAAAATCACAAATAGTTATTATCATTATTTTAAATGCACTAATATTAAATAAATAGCAAAATCTATAATTAGTCTAACATATTTATAAAGAAAAAAACTTATGAATAATTATTGTTATTATTTTCAATGCTTTATCTACAATAATTAGAAATTTCAACACCTAATAATATTTTTAAAAAAAATTTAACATGAATGAAAAAACAACAATAAATATTATTAGATTTTAAAAAATTATTTGACTTGAAAAATAAATAAAAAAGAAAAAAAAGAATGATAAGCCCAACCATTACGAAACACCCAACCGCCAACGAATGCCCAATTGACTACAAAAAATAAAGTTATTTATCTCTAATTGATATCATCGATTGTATTTTTTTCATCAACCGATTATATAATTGTCAAAACAATTAAGACACACTAAATAATCAATCAATTGCAGTTTTGCAATCTATGCATTAAATAAATCGACACAAAATAGCAATTAACCAAAAATAATCCATCTCTGATAGATTTTAGCGGTTGCAATTTTGCTATCAACTGGTTAAATCGTTCGTTGCTGTTAAAATAAACTCAATCATCAACAAGTTCGATACAAGAAAAAAATAATTCATATTTTATTCATTTTATTAATTGCAAATTTACGTCCTGCAATTAAAAAACTGTCAGAACAATCAAAACACGCCTACCAATTAATCAATTATAGTTTTTCAATATGCAAATTACATAAATCGATAAAATATCTAAGCAAGTTCACCCATTAATGAATTGACTATAAAATACAATCAACTCATCTTTAATAGATTTTATCGATTATAATTTTGAGAGTTGTCAACTAAATTATTATCCGAGCACTTAAACTGATAACAACAACCAACTAATTCAATACAGACAAAAAAAAATACAACAAAATATAACGATTACAATTTGCTATCTACCACCTGAATAATTCTTTGCAGGCTAAATAATTAATCAGTTTGCTACAGCAAAAAAGCCTAGCGCAATGCGCGGCTATATTATGATATTTGTTAGGTATCAACGCTTGAAAATATATATAAAAAATGAACTGAGTTTTTTTTAAATATCAAATTAATTTAATCTAAGTGTTTTGAAATACTTATAATATAATAATATAAAGAATAAATCTTAAAAAATAAAAATAAATAAAAATAAAAATCACTGTAAACTAAAAAAATATCATGTCACATATATATAAAATAAATGCAAAAAAACACAAAAATGTAAGATAAGTATTATATGTATGCTAGGATGAACAACTAAGTTGAGTGGTTAACGCGTTTGCTGCCGCACCACAAGAGCGAGAGTTTGAATCTCTCCGGCTGCTGATTTTTTAAACACTGATGAACAATGATTTTCACTTTTCATTACTGTTTGAATTTTTTTTTAGCTACGCTTCTTTTTTTTAAAAAAATCGGAGTATCCATGTGAGCTTACGCGCACCACGACTAATCTCCAGATCCACTTTTTTTTGTGCATTTTCCCCTGTTTTTTTCCTACTTATACATTTTTTTTCCATGATCGGGATGTTCGTGTTAGTTTATGCACCCCACAATTTTTTCTCTCATTACTGTTTAAAAATATGCTTTCCCCTTGCACTTTTTGTCTATAACTAGACTTTTTTTTTTATATAAACAAGGTGGCCGGGATAGCTTACACGTGCCATGACTAATCTTCGTACCTATTTTTTTTTAACATTTTTTTTCCAATTACACTTTCTTTTTTCATTTTTCTATAATTGGGGTGTCCTGGTTAACTTTTTTTTTAATATTTTTTTTCCTTTAATTGGCTCGTTAAAGCTATAGAAGAAGGCATGTGGATTTCTTTACTTTAGTGAAGTACGACCTCTAGACTTGAAATATTTGAGGAACTGAGAAACGCATGCCTCAAGTGACAACGCTTGAGGCCAACTTTTACCGCAATAACATAATAGAGTGGTGACCATAACATTACGTTTGATAGGGCAGCAGACCACTAAAAATCAAACGGAACAAATACTAAAATCCATTGAATCAGTCATTCCAACCCGAGTGGCGTAAAGCAGGATAAAAAAAAAGAACTTCCAAGGACATGTAGATAAGTTGTTAGAATGACGACTGCAGAATTTCTAACTGCTGTTTATTTCTGACCATTCAAATCAGCTTTCCATAATTCAACCAGGGCAATGCATCATCCTAGTTTTTGTCTATTTTAAAATTATGTCCTGCCACCTCCTCGGAGGTACAATTTTGTTCTCTAAATTTTGGCCTGACATAAAAAAAATAATTTTAATTTTTTATTTATAATTTAAAATTTATGTTTGATAGATATACAATTTATATTCAAGTAAAAGTATGCTTGATCAAAAAAATCGAAACATTGTTTTTTTTAGAAAATAGGGTGAAAATTAGAATTTATAAATTAAAATCTAAAAGACTTAACTTTTGATCGGAGAAAAATCTTGAATTAACTTTGGAATAAACTATTGATTAAAATGAAAAGTTTTTTTTTTATTAAAAATTAAAAACTAACTTCTATTATTTTGTAAAAATCATTTCAAAATGAAATTAGGGTGAGTTGGGGAGTAATATTGTTTTGTTTTTAGGTGCTTGTCAAAAGTTTTTGTCAAATTGATTATTTTTTTAGTATATCTTAATGATTTTAATAGATTGGTGTAAAAAATATAAAAAACATATTTTAATATATCCTCAAGTGAATAATACGCTACACCACAAAATCAAACATGCACTAAAAAGAAATTGAATTTTTATTGTGTTTATTTTTATTTTTTATTGGTTTTTTCTTTAATTTAGTCCCTTGCATTTTATTTCATTTAATTTTTATGTCAAATCCGGTCCTCTTTCTTTTGATTATTGTTTTATCATTATTTTTTAATTCAATTTAATTTTCAATTTCATCCCTCAACATTTAGTTTCAATTTTTATTGCCTTTTGTTTTGGAGCCTTTTTAATTGTATTTTTTTTAATTTCATTTATCAATATTTTATTGGTTTAGAATTTTGATTTGTTAGTTCTTAGGGTATGCATTCTTTGGGGGTTGGGCTTGGACCTATAATCAAAGTCATGGGTTTTGAAGATTAATTTGGGGTGACTTTGATCTTTCTTTTAGATTTGTTTTATAAAATTAACTTTATTTTTATTTCGTACTTCAATATTTAATTTATTATAAATTAATATTTACGTTTATCTCAGTACGTATCACAAACAGATCGCAAAATTGACATGAGAGGGATATTCACATTTTCAAATGGATGATTTAACGAATTTTGGCTGACTATTTCCTTGCTTTAATTGTTTGGGCATGCCATCTCTATTTATGATAATTAATTTCTTGATCCGTACGTGCATGGGAATTTTATATATCCTCACCCGCTCTAATTGGCTTAACTATGCCCTTCTAAGATGAGCAGCTAAACGATTTGATGGAATGGAAATGGTTTCCTGTATGCATAAGCCATTGCATGCATTTCTTGAACAAAAGGTGGAGAGATCTCTGATTTGCTATAGAAATTTCGAACATATGACCCGGCCCCCTTTCTTTTCTCTCAAAATCTTACAACCGCTGGCTTACTATTGCAGCTTTTTTCTTTTTACTTTGCAAGGAGCAAGAACATACATGTTGGCAGTTACCGGAAACAACATCGTACGTCTGTGAAAGGATCTGGGAGAGCCATAAGATGTTGCCGATAATAGGAAAGATTAGGGCAAAATTGAAGTTTAGTACATGATATAATAAGATAAGGACAGATGAAAAGATTGAAAGTAGTGATTTTGTGCTATGGGGATGATCTGCAGATGAAGTTCAGGGAATTAAAAATTATATAAATTTATCAGTAAGAATTCAAGAGCAGGATTTTGTTCATTGTTCGTTTATTTTCATTCTAATCGAGATTAATTTTTGAAAGATAAAATACTTAAGATTAATTGTTAATTCTTTAATTTTATATTTATTTCAAATAATTTAATATAATTGAATTCAATTATATATATAGTTTATCATTTTATTCTAAATATAAAAAATTTATCAATCGAATAGCCCATCACATTTTAAGTTGATCCTGCAATCGGCAGAAATTGTTTCCTCCCATTTCAGTGACAGGCCGATTCTTTTCAAGAGTATACATGTTTAATCAATCATCACTACCACACTGGCACACAGACATTATCACAAGCAATTAAGTTCAATGAATTGCGAATCCCTTGTTTAATTGTTTTCCCAAAGTATTTCCTTCGCGATTTATGTTGAGTATATGAGAAGTAATTAAACCTTATTGCAAACCTATATAGTTGGAAAGCATGCAATTACTTCCAGTAGGTTTGATCTGAGCAGAAATCCACAACTCTCGACAGAACAACAAAAACAAAAGGGAGTAATAAAACAGGATGTTATAAACAATTATAATCGTACAATCTACGTAAACCCAATGTCAAACAAGATTTGAAAAACCTACGTACAGTTAAGAAAATGATCCTGGCCAATTGGTAGGGCTTGAATCGCAAACTCCATGTTCAGGACCATAATCAGCAGCATCAGTAGTGCAGGATCCATCCAGATTTGGTGTAGCCTGACCCCGATAAACGCTAGCCTCTTCTGTTGCTTGACTTGCCAGAACCCCATCTGCCTCGTCATATCCACCACTTAAATAAGTTATCTTGAGACAGAAATCATCATCCTCTGCTGAGGCAGATTCCCCATCATTTTCAACGCCCTCAACCTCAATTGACCGCGAGCTCTTTGTAGGATTGAATGCATATACAATTGTTGCGGGTGCAACATTGCTCGTGGAAGTAATATCTGAATCATCAGCCATCAGATAGTTTTCAAGATCCTGCACATTCTCAAAAGAAAAGCACTCATAACGGTCGAATTCTGCCTTATTATCAAAGACCGGTTCAAGCTCCAAGTGCTGCTGCTGGTTTTCTACGGCCACATACAAACCCATAATCTGTTGCTGTTGATGATCTAATTCATCCATCCTAGCCTTTTGCAATATGGTTATTGTTGCATCATCAACAATTTCACAGTCAGCACCCCTCTTCCTCTGTTTAGTTGTTGCGGTAGTTGTGTTGAATTTCTTATTTGTGTTTGTTGTTGTTGTATTGTGCAGGTTATGTTTGCTGGATTTTGGGGAAACAGAGGAAGATATTTTCCAGAGAATTGAGAGAAGAGAGAATTCTGCAGAAGAAGGTAATTTGTATATATTGATTGCTTACAAATTGTTTGATGTTATGCCTCTTATATACCTTGAGGCAGAACACACACACACACTTTATACATGAGTTACATCTTCTCTGTTTAGCTTTACAATTAGTTACAACTAACAGTGTTAAACACACTCTTTACATGTTACATAACAGAATGCAACACACTCTTTACATGCTACATAACTCTTCTTCTGCACGTGAGCATTAAGCAAACTGGTATGCAACTTAACTTCCAACAGCCTCTCCTAAGTTGCTTACCGGTTTGACTCCAAGATTCAACCTTCAATCTGGATTTCTAGCCATTGAGATTGCTAACATATTATCACACAATAGAAATGTTGCTTCTGCTTGTGATTCCTCATTGAATTCATTTGAACCGTTCTTCTGCATGTCTATGTTGCATTCAACTCCCGAGCCACACTCTTCCTGCTCTTTGGTCTCTTCTTTTTTCGAGCATGTGTTTTCTGTTGTCTTTGTTACAGAAGTCTTTTGATTCGTAACCAACACTCTAGCATTCTCAAATTCACAAATTAACTTCTCTGGATTTGTAACAACTTGAGGAGAGATATAACCTCTGTCTATCTCCATTCCTTCTTTGACTTCAACTGTTGTCTCAAAGGAAGATGATGACTTAATTGATAAAACACCATCAGGCCCAACCTTGTCGATTGCATCAGCAATCATTGGCCAATGAGTTCATCATTTCCAGCAGAAATTGTCGCGACAACCTTAATGCCATCACGACCTTTAACATGTCTGGCCTTCTTCTCTAACTCTTCTACCAAGCCTTGCACAGTTTTATCAATTCCCTTTTTAATAGAAACTGGATTTGCACCAGATGTGACATTCAAAAATCCTAATTTGATTATTTCCCGGGCAAGAACTGATGCAGTTGTTGTTCCATCACCAGCAGAGTCATTGGTTTTACTCGCAACCTCTTTAATGAGTGTTGTGCCAGCATTTTCCATGGGATCAGGTAGCTCAATAGCTCGTGCAATTGTTACCCCATCATTAACCACCTTTGGACTTCCAAATTCATCTAAGACAACATTTCTACTCCTAGGACCAAGAGTAAGCTCAACAGCATCATCTTCATTTTGAATTGATTGGTATGGCATTCTTCACCTCTGCCTTCTTCTATGTCAGTAGGGGAAACCTTGTCCTTTATACTTGTTGCATGACAAGCATAAAATAAATTTGCAATGGACACTTCTTCCTCCTCCTGTGCACAATTTGCCAATTGCTTGTAATCTTTGCAATCATTTGTATTATGCCCAAACAGATTGCATCTTCCACATATAGGCTGATCTTTATACTTGCATATGCCAAAGTGGAATTTTTGACATACCGAACATTGAGGCTTTGTGTTTGTTTGATTACCTCCACTTTTATGATGTGAATTGTAACCATTGCTACTGTCTCCATTGTAACCACTGCTGCTGCCTTCATTTCTATTATTCCAGTTGCAATTTTGACTGGAATTGTACTGATTACTCACATTTCTTGCTTGAGACCAGCCTGTGTGTCTTTGCTCATGTCCCTGCCACCTTAAACTAGGTGATCTTCCCTGCATGAACCTGTTTGCAACACCTTGATTATGGTCAATTTTGAGACTACTGAATGCTTGTTCAGTTCTCGTAATTCTATCTTGTTCATCATGTAGGTTTTCTCTTTTTTCAAAGACCTTGACCGAGGCTATCACCTTTTCAACCTTCAGCTCATCAAGATCCCTAGTTTCTTCAATAATTGAAACTATGGATTGGTATCTTCTATTCAAGCTCATAAGAAGCTTCTGCACAATTCTGACCTCAGGAACATCTTCTCCTAGTGATTTTAGGCTGTTAATTGTTTCAAAAAACTTAGAAAGGTAGTGTTCTAAGCCTTCTCCTTCTGTCATTCTTAAGTACTCAAATTCTGCCCTTACTGCTTGTAGTTTTACAGCCCTCACTTTCTTATCTCCTCTATACTCTCTCTTAAGCACATTCCATGCTCCTTGTGCTGATTTTTCATTTTTGATTCTCGAAAACAACTCATCAGATATTGCTCCTTGGATGAGGCTCAATGCCTTGGTATTTTTTTATTCTGTTCTCTTTGGATACAACAGCCTTACCAACCTTTTTTCCTTTAGAACCAGCAGCCTCCTCAGATTCAGATTCATCTTCTTCTTTCTTTGATTCAATTGTCAAAATAGAGTTTGATTCCATGCCAAACTCAACTACATCCCATAGATCAAATGCTATGAGGATTGTCTCCATTTTTATTGACCAAAAGTCATAGTTCACACCATTGAACTGAGGTGTTCGTAAATCACCACTGTTCACCATTTTTCCTTCTTTTTTTTTCAGTTTGTATGATCACAAATTGTTTTACTCCCTACCTTGTTGATCAAACTAGCTCTGATACCATGTTGAATTTCTTATGTTTGTTTGTTGTTGTATTGTGCAGGTTATGTTTGCTGGATTTTGGGGAAACAGGGGAAGATATTTTCCAGAGAATTGAGAGAAGAGAGAATTCTGCAGAAGAAGGTAATTTGTATATATTGATTGGTTACAAATTGTTTGATGTTATGCCTCTTATATACCTTGAGGCAGAACACACACACACACTTTATACATGAGTTACATCTTCTCTGTTTAGCTTTACAATTAGTTACAACTAACAGTGTTAAACACACTCTTTACATGTTACATAACAGAATGCAACACACTCTTTACATGCTACATAACTCTTCTTCTGCACGTGAGCATTAAGCAAACTGGTATGTAACTTAACTTCCAACAGTTTGTACTGTCTTAGTGGAGTGGACTTCTTTCTTTCTCAATCGACACAAGACAGTTTGTTCAGAAAGTGATGGCAGGTTGTACTCATACATGAGCCAGGAGCCATTCTGGTCAGATTTCAGGTTTTTGTAAATGAAATGCTTTTTGATGACAAATACTTTATAGTCGGGATCGATGGAGAGACTGAGAGGATCTTTGAAATCTTGATGCCATGTGCCAGGCCCGCGACTAATTTTGCGCACAAAGGTCCTCCCTTTCTTGGTGAGTTGAGTGAAGAAGAAAAGGTCCTTGCCATGATGTTTGGGGAAGGATTCCCAGATTTGCCAAGGTTCTTTAGCTTGATCGCCAAAGATATGGGTATCTCTAATGAGAGTATAGATGGTGGTGAAGAGATTAGGGTTTGTGATTTTAGGATAGAGATAGAAACGAACCAGTTCTTCATCATTGGGACGGAAACGATAACCATGAGGTAGTTCAGGGGTCAGGGTTTCTGGGTTTGGTGGTACAAACTGTACCCTACTGCTATGTAACGACATAGCTGTCAGTTAAAATTAAAGAAAGGTACGAGGAATAACGAGGAGCAAATTTGCAGGAAATAAGGAAACTGTATTGATTGAGGGTTTGTGCTAGTGAGTTACTTACAGAAACATCGATCAAGGGAGAGAGACGAACTTTCTTTCTCGACGATCAAACACAGAGAGAACTACTTGTTTACTTTCTTTAAATTCTTTCCTTCTCGATGGTGGATCAAGAAAGAAATTGGTGGAAACAAGAGAAAAGATTGGAAAACCAAATTGGAAACACACTAAAAATCAAAGCGCGTAACTATAAGGCCATGTCTCCCACACCTATATATATATATATATATATATTTATGTCATTTCCTAGTAATCCGTTACTGACGAGGGAAAAGATGGCGAAGTGTCAGTGTACGGTATCGTACGAGGTAACGTGTCGCTAATGCACGTGCAAGGTATTGAGTGAGGTAGAGTTGTGAGTAAATATAGAAGAGAGACAAAAGCTTAACTTGATAATTAAGTGGGTTTGGATTGGATGACTTCTGAGTGCTTAGGGTTCGTGGGCTCTAGAAACTAGTTTGTGGGCCCTAGTAAAGAGGGACACTCTTTCTTTTTATGTGTTGCAAAAACGGGGTTAATTATGATTTGTTGATGATCAATGTGATTGTCTTCGATAGGGTTATGTATGGTGATGGTGTAAGAAGAAGAAGCCATTCTGAGTTTGATGTTGTGTTTGGTAGCGTCAACAATTCTCATTTTAGATTTCAAACATTCAGGAAAGTAAGTAAGAGTGGCTGGTTTCACTTCGAGTGTTACTCTTAATTCATAAATTTAGTTTTCTTCCAAGATATTGTTTCTCTTCATCTCATTCTCGCAATATTAAAGGCCGTGGCGAGTTTTTAGATTATTAATGTTGAAAATGTTGGTGGGAGAGGCCATTGGTGGTGGCTTGTAAACACTCAGAAGGGATAAAATACACTGTTTTATTTCAACAACAAAATTATACAAAGCATGAACAAACTGTCAAAACTCTCTCTTCTTCTCTCTAGTGTTTTCTCTCTAATGTCTCCCACTACCATTTCACCTTAACTAAGCTTCCTATTTATACACAAAATGAAAGCTTGATAAAATTGACTTTAAGGTTGGAAAGTTGCAGGCGGCTGCAGGCGGTGGTCGTGGATAGTGGCTGTCAGAGGCTTTAGTTGGTGGCCGTAGATGGTGGTCGTGGATAGTGGCTGTCAGAGGCTTTAATTGGCCGTAGATGGTGGATGTCGGTGGTTGCCTTTCTGGACTTTGTAGATTTGAGTTTATCCAACAAAAAAACTGCAGCCTATTTGGTTCTCCATTGTAATTATGGCATTGGGATGCCTATGCATGAATCGCAGGTAATTTATTGAATTCTGGGTTTGGTACGAGGAAGAGCCATGTTGTTGTTCTCCCACAAGGTGAGGGTTTTGTTTGTGATGTTATGGTTTGGTGAACAGGTAGATGAATTGAGGGTATTGTTTCGCAGCAGGGGACGTGGTCTAGTTAAAGTTGAACGAATTGCAAATTTGATCTTTCGGTGGTGTTTCGTTTTTGATTCATCAATATTTATTACAAGTGATTGCATTTTACTTCATTGCGTGAATGAAGCTCTTGCCAGGATGGTAACATTGGATTAAAGAAAGGGAATGGATTTTTACACTTGAACTTTTCAAGTGCTCGATAAAATGCCGAATTGAAATGGCGACTCTGTTCACGACGTTCTCTATTAAGGGATAAACAGTGAACAAGTCGTGTCTCCAAGTACAGGAATAGCCTTGAAATGCTCCTTCTCCAGTGCTGTGTAGGAGGAGGTAGAGGCATTCTACTTTCGTGTTTTTATTCAACAAGTTATCCACTGTCAGCTTTGAACACCCTGTGTTGTCGTCCGAACTTACATTAAGACTTGTGTAGATGAGAGTCTATGGTTCAAAAAACTTATGATAGCATCTACTGTGATACTTATTCTGAGTTTTCATCTGAAAAACTAGAATAATTGCAGTTGCCTTTTTGTTTCATCTTTATTTATAATCATTTTATGATAAAAAGTCTTTTTTATCATCCATACCCTTTGTAATATTAGCTATCTTTACATGTTAATTATACACATGCCCTCGTAGGCTGAGCAACTGAGGCGATGGCCATGTCTGGTTTCAGACATGTTTGTGGTCGCTTGAGGGACAAAGAGCACTGCATGCTGAAATAGAAAAAAGCAAGATGACTGAAACAGGAAAGAAAATTAATGTCTACAACCAATTTGCCTGTGCACAGAAGAGAGCTATTTGAATCTTTGAAAAGGAAAATCTTGGAGGGGGGCTGAGCACACTTTTCATTTTGCAGGTAAGATGTTGTGCATTTATAATATTTCTATCACAGTTCTTTTCCCTTCTCCTGGCTGATCTATTAATTGTAGCAGCAGAGTTTCTAATTAACAATCTAATAATAGGATACTTGTTATCGTATTTGATTTGTTTTTCTATTTAGATTACAACTTTAACTGATGCTTTATCATTTAGCAACCCTGATGGTAGAAGGATTCTAAAACGTAGTGGATGAGGTTATGAATAGAATGCAGTACTCCACTTTATATTTCACAGGCATTATGATCTGTCCTGTGTAAATGGATGGATTTCTGCTGCAGCCATGTGTAATATGGATGAGCTTCATCCTTGCAGTATAATCAAAATGCAATTGTTAGTTTAGCATTTGTAAGAAATCAATGGTTTTGGATCCTAGTAAAAACGTCGTCCTTGATGTTCCCGAGTTTGTTGCAGTGAAATCAAAATACATCTTTCCAAAAAAGAAATAAACAAATATTGAAAAAAGTGAACTCGTCCTTGAGTGTCCTAGATCCATCCACTAGCTGGGATGATAGTGGTTCTCCTAACTCACATTGATATTACAAACTTGCCCTCGAGTTGGAAGAGTTGGAGTGATGTTTTAGACTCATTCATGAGCGTTTCAGGCTTTTTTACAAGCTAAAACGATTAGGATGGTTATGAGATATAGGTGCATGTTATTATATATTATAAAAATTATTATATATATATATATATATATATATATATATATATATATAGTTACACGTGTCAAGATAAGATGCGTGAGTATAGGGAAGAGTGGCAACTGGAAACTGAACTAAAAACGAATGTTTAGATGAAGGGCTTAAAGCACAAAAAGAAACAGGGGAAAGCTAAAACATACAAGAACTCCCAATTCGAGCCCGACTCCATCATCAAAAAACTATAAAATCAAAAGCATCAGAGCTCTAGCTAAGAGAAAAGTAAAATAAACGATGGTAGAGAGCGATAGTGCATGAAATCAATGAATAACAATTATATAAATGCAATTACTAACAAACCTGGCTTAGCCCTGCTGAAGATAATGGGAGGTAAGGGGTAAGATAGTAAAACCATTGATTAAGCAGGGGGGCTAGAAAGTTGAATGTTAAGCATAAGTGTCCCTTAAATTTTTTTATTGACCATAATGGGTTGTTTGTGCTTTGAATATGGCAGGATATATATATATATATATATATATATATATATATATATATATATATATATATATATATATATATATATATTCATGCACATCAAACGAAACACGTCATCACGTTACATTTCAAAATAAATTATTAAATTTGGTAGTTTTCAAAGTAATATAAAATTTTCCCACTTCGTATCTTAGAAAAGGGAATCATTTTGTAATGTTAAATATTAAGATTATAATTTTGTTTAATCAAACTATAATATTCGAAGACATTCCTTGTCGTTGAGCATTCGAAGTCCCCTTACTTTTCCTGAGACCATACATAAATAAATAAATAAACAAATTACAAATAAAAAAAATGCATGAATTTATTTAAAAATTATTAATTAACAATAGGCTATAATTACTCTTAAATAGAAATTGACAATCGATCGGATGGGGATTGGAGATTTCTAGTTGCTAAGATAGTTTTATTTGAGTGAAAAATCCGAGTATTTTATTTTCTCCAACTTTAATCATATTTTTCAATATAGTCGTGAAAATAATAAAAAAAACCCTCATTTTATCTTTTTTTACTTGTGCAAATAGTTTTAATATACATCCAAATAATTTGGTAGTCAACAAGTAATTAGCCTCGGGCGTCATGCGAGCCTTAATTTGTGAAAATGGCCTATACACCCTACGCTCTCTACACCATACACACACACTCTAGCTACTTACCCATGTATTGTTGTGGTCAAAATCATATTTTTTTCAACATAAAAAAATATTAATTATATGAGATTTTTTATTATAATATAAATTTGAAAAAAATAATAAATCTATGCAGAATTTGTAAGTTTTTTTTATAAAATATATGAATTTTAAATCGATATAAATTTATATGTTTGGTAGGTTTCAATAAAATTAGTAACATAAAATTATCATCATCATTAAAAAACAAGAAGATTCGGATACCTGGATCATTGAATTCACTATATTAAGATTATTTTCTTTTATAATCAAATTTAAATTAAACACAAAAAAATATAAATTATGGAAACACCTGCAATAATCAAGTAAAAAAATTAGTAAGTGATTTTCTATCTACAAAAAGAAGAAAAATCATTGAAAATCCATTTCTACTTTACCGTCATCATCATGACTATAACAGTTAAAATTATTATCAATATTTTTGCCCAAATAATTAAAATCATTAAATTGCCCCAAACAATTAAAAAAAAGCAAAACATTTTTACATTTTTTTTTTACTAAAATCATCATTATTATTGCGCAAACAATAAAATCATAAAATCATTTGACCTGAAGAATAAATAAAAATAACATAAAACACACAAAAAAAACAAAGGGAAAAATGGAGAAATATTAATTTTAAAATGAACACTAATATAAATTAAAATTTTAGGATTGAACCAAATAAAAATAAAACCACAATAAATATAAAACGACAAAAAATAAAAACAAAAACTAAGAATATAGGTACATAAATACAGGTAAAAATAAACACTGTCAAAGAAAGACCAACAAAATAAAAGGAATTAATACCAAATAAAAAATTGAAAGAATAAGGGCCGAAACAAAAAATAAAATACATAATTAATTCCAATCGAAGGACAAAATTGAAACAAATAAAAACCTTGGACCGAAACAAATAAAAGCATTTAAAAAAAATTACAGTGTAATTTTGTTAAAAAATTAAAACAATAAGGATTGGAATTAAAAGTTGCATATATGACCAATTTCAATTAAAAAATAAAATTAAAACAAATTAAAATCTGCATACAGAAAAAAATTAAATGAACCAAAAATAAATCAAAATTAAAAGAATAAGGACTAGAATGAAAACCAACATATATAATCAGTTTCAATTGAATACACAATTGAAAGACATCAAAATTTTCATTGAAGAAATCTGAATAAAACTGAAATCAAAAGAACCGGAACTAAACTAAAATCATCAGAAACATGGAGGACTTACTTGTAATTTTTGGAGGCAGAAGAGAGAAAAAGGAGAAAAAACTAAAAATCATTCATCGACGATACACCGACCACCAGACACCGACATGTGCCGCATCGGGAGGCAAAAGACATAGTGGCGCCTTAGGTGACATGACAGACTGTCAGTTCCCACCACCAAGAGAGTCTGCACGCGCCACTTGATAGGCATGTGGGAGTGAAACACTATTGGCATGTCCGTATGACGCGCTTGCAGTGTTTTAGAAAAAAAATAGTAAATTACTTATATACCCCTAGACCCCAGCGATAACCGTGAAAAAATCGGGGGTGAAAGTACTGCACTACCCCGGCTCCAAGCTTCTTTTTTTCTTTTTCAGGGGTTATTTTTATAGTTTTACTATGCACAATTTTGTGAAAAAAACAAAAACACCCCTCACTGTTCCGCGTCTTTTTCTCAGCACCCAGGAGTAAAAAAATCAGAAATATCATCCATGTCTCTGAAAATGTAGAAAATGACTCCAGTCCAGGGTGTTAAATTTTTTTGGTCATGGAGTAAAATGGTAATTTTACTGTCACAATCCACAATAATTTATGTCCATGTGAACAATATAAAAATCCACACGGAAAAAGCCACGGCAAGTTTATTATTTCAAATATTTACGTAATTAATCTACATCCTGATCAAACAATATTTGATTGCCTATGTACTGGCATGACAGACAGCACATGCACTATTTAATATTTTCATGCCTGCCTTAACGAGACATCAATTGTAAAATCATTTTCTTTTTTCTTATGTTATATTTTGAATTCGAATTCAATTAAGAATAAAGAAACAACTCAAAGAGAAGAACCAGATATGTTTTTTTATAACAAAAACATAAGAAAACCCTGATGTTATTGCTGTTAATATATATATATATATATATATATTGTTCTTTTGCCCTTCCTTTAATATAAGAAATTGCCTTAAGAAATAGGTGTTTTGGAGGTTTGTTTTAGATATATATAATTGGATTTTTTCAACCCAAAAACTCTTAATAAAGGGTGGATGACAAGTCACCCTCCTCTTAAAAAGAAAAAGAAAAGTATGGATTAGACATCTGAATATTATAATTTTAAAGTCAAATTAGAGTTTCACCGACCACAGGGTATCTTCTCTTTGCTCCTCCTAATCTCTTCTCTTTCGGTTGTTTATTTATTTTTGTTTGCTTTTGAATCCGTGAGGATAGATTTATCATATTAAAACAAGTTTTATATAATTTAATTTAAAACTCATGTTAAATAATAATTTATTTTTTGAATTTTCTAGTAACTTGAATATTTTTTATATATATTAAAATAAAAGAACACCAATATTCAAGTTATTATCTAACAGTTTATTACTGTCAAGGAATTAATTTTGGTTGATTGTGTTGTATAAATTATTAAATTAATCATGGTGGGGGGTGAAGGTTCAAATTAAACCCTGAAACCGACACCACAGATGAGAAGTACCACATGTATTTAAATTCCGCTGTTGACACAACACCACACCTCACCACACCAAACAAGTATGTAGGACCATCGTCAACTAGTATAATGCTAAAATTATTGAAAATTATTCTATTTATTTAACAGAAAAATATAAAAATGAAAATAAATTGCAAATCAAGATCGATAAATCCCTTACATGGACATTATCCTTTGATTTCTTTTTTGCTGATAAGCAATATGATCCACGGTAGAGAAGTGATCAATTCATACATAGAATAGCAATATGATTTCTGAATTCAATAATCAAATTACTGTTTATATAAAGAAAATACTCCATCATTGATCATTTGATGACAAAAAAGGACTGCAAATTGCAGGGAAAAAAGAACATGCAAAGAAGACAGCCAAACCTTATTGATTTCATTGCCAGCAATCTGCCATATTGGAAATTCGAAGAGCAGTTTAAATGTATTTCTTTGTAACCCTAGCTATCTCTCTAGCTATCCCCATTCTCCATAATTTATGAACCATAACAAGAAAAACAAAAACAAAACCAAGAACATGAACATAAACAAGATAAAAAAGAACAAGTCAAATGCCTGGCTTTCCCATGTACGCCGCTAAGTTTATGATTTGTTTGCCTCGATGAATTCTTCTCCGAGACCAAACTTCCCAAAAGCAAACCCCATATGTATCTCTAATCCTTGTTTGGACCAAAGAAACTTGCAGGCAAATTCGAATGTATAGCATGCACGTATGATCTCTTGCCAGACAGTTCACGCTTCTTCTTCTTCTTCTTCTTCTTCTTCTTCTTCATCAGCCTGAGAGCCATTTTCATTTATCTCTCCGTGAGCTTGCTTCTGTAATCTCCAAGGCCAATCGAGAGAGATTGAGAGAAGTAATAGATAGCTAAACAAGACAAGTAAGGAGGAGTGGTGTGTCGTCGATCCTAGAACTTGAACACGCAACAAGAAGAGAAATATATAAAAAGGGAATGGGAAAGGAGAGGAAGGGTGTTCCCAAGAAGATGACGAGCGTTTCCCGTTAATGTTGTTTTCAAAGCTAGGGTTTTAATTTTCTTAAATGTGGGGCCGGGTAATTAACACCAGGCCCTTTTTGGTTTCACACGTTCGGGTGCTTCGCTTTGTCTTCCCTTCTAGCAGTCAATGACTTTACGTGTTTCTCAAAATCAAATGAATGGCCTAACCTAAATGAAGAGATCACCTTTTGGTTCCCTTAATTTTGTATTTCTTTTAATTTAATTTTACCTGGCCTTGATTTTGGGAGTCTGATCTGTGAGACCCTTGAAGGGATTGAATTTTATTATTCTAATAATCTTTATTATATATTTTGTTAAAGGGAAGGAAACAGCTGCAGAAAGTTCCTCTGTTTGCTGTTCTGAGGGGCTGCAACTCGATTACGCCGCATCTTATTCATGGCTGATGACTTGGGAACAAGAGAGAGGAAAGATGTTAGTAATTTTATCTGAAAATCAAAATTAATGAACTGATGATTCTGTGTTTTCTGAAGGAGAATTTGAAGAAAAGTTCTTGTTTTTCTCAGAAGGTTTCTTGAAAATATACTCCGTCCACCATTTCTATGAGTCGATCCCAGTTAAAAAAAAGGGCATCTTCTTCTTCTAACAAGGGTCACTTTCGTGTGATGCGGTACTCGGCGTACCAAACCCATAAACTCGAGCACATGGTTTTGTGATGGCACATTAACTCATTACGAGAGAATTGTCTACACCAGAATAATGCCGCGAGGACATTGCAATATGATGGTGATCAGACATATATGTCACTAAAAAAGAGTTATGTGATGATAGAGATTTTATGATGATAGAGTTTTTGTGAATTATATAGTAGATTTCGAGATCGAGTTAAAAAGTGCATTTCTTGTAAGAATCTAAGATATATAGAATTTTACTCACTTATCTTATCTCACAAAATATACTTTTCTGAGATTTCCTCGTATTGAAATAAATATCATTCGAGGTTCTTAGTAATATATATGGCCTTTTCTTTTCTTTTTTTAAAAAATACGGAAAGACAAGCGTGAAGCCTGGCAAAGTATATATATTGGAACCTATCTTTTTGTAAATATGAATATCATCTATCAAACTGTTATAATTTGCTTAAGTTGTGCAATCATTTGGTAGGTGATTTAGTGATAAGAACTTGAAATTAAATGATTTGTTTTCCTTGTGGTTTCATGTTCAAGCCTGTGACTGCTAACATAATGATTACTATAAACTTACATGGTGGTTAATTTCATGATCAGTAAGATTAATTAAGATACATACAAGCTAATCCAAATGCATTAAATAATATAAAAAAAAGTGTTGACTTGCATAGCAAAAGTTACACCCCCACCCCCTTTATGTAGTTACCTAAAGGTGAAAATTGCTTTACTTTCTGATGATTCCCCTTCCAATAGCCGGAAATCCTCAAGAAATATATACCCTAGGTAAGAATATGGACCCCCAGCCCGGCCCCATAGCTTTAAGCCATGGTAATTTCATTGGTTATTATGGTCACAATTTTTACAAGTGGGTCCTCATTTAGCTTTCCATCCACCCTACAGTTATACCTATTTGGCCATCATTTTAATTAATGCCTCACTCATTTAGTAGCTAGGGAAATTGCAAGCAATGATATGGCTTCATCAATGAAATTACATTTTTTATCTGAACTCATAAGATATAGTTTCTAGGAATGAAGTTTTCTCATGTAACAAAAATTGAAGCAAGAGTCATAATTAGCATCATCATTAGAGATTATATATATGTATATATGGAAAGAACGAAAGTGATAAAAATTGACCTTTTGTTTGAGACTGTAACATGACAACAGTGAAAGGTGGGGTGGTTGGTTTGGATGTCCGACAATGATTCCCAAGTTCCGAGCTGACAACACCAAAAAAAAAAAACAGTTGACCGGCATGGGCCGGTTAAGGAGGAGGAGCTCATGTGGGCTCCATTGCCAAAATTGACCTAATGAGGTGAGATTTGTCTTCCCCTCCGATTTGAAATTTTCTTGATGCGTAAGCCCTAGACTGTGGATAGTTGTTGAGGAGAATCTTGTCCTCGCCCAAGGCATCTCCTAAATCCCACAGGCTACAAGTCTGCTCTCTCCAAATTCAAGCATCCATCTTTTTTCTTTGTTTGAAAGTTTGATTAATATTTTAAAATTGCTAGCTATTGCTACCAAGGCACTCTTTTTATTTTGCAACTTGCCTTTCACAAAGTGCTTTCTTTTGTGTCCTGGCGTTTACAAATTCCTATCAACATCACACATGTTATAAAAAACACTTTGGCATATTTGTTGAGATGTTACCCTCCGATCGAAATTATGAATCAGGAAAAATTAAAAAAAAGAAAGAAATCAATGGTGTTTCCTTTATTGTTTATGTTTTAGTTTTTAACGGTTATCAAAAGTTGATTGTTCACCTTTGAAACGGGAAACCTTTTCAATGATAAAGTATACTCTAGACTCGTGTATATATATGACTTTTGCTATCCTTTTATTTTATTGTTTTTATTATAATAATATAAAATAAAATTGATATAGTTAGGCTTACAATAATAATAAATAAATGTGAGCAGTCCAGCATAGGGCTTGTCACAAATAGATTATATAGGTGATCTAACAAAAACATTTATGGAACAATGGAACAAGTCTAGATCTAATTGGGTCGCCCCAACTTGAATGACGACTCAAAAGGGATATGACTTTTGTTCTGACTATTCGATCACGCTTCATGTTTTTCAAGAGTTTTCCAGAGATTGTTTTTCTTAAGATAGGTTTTTTTTTTAATCCATCTCGGCTGCTTGTTCTGCTGCAGTAAAGGATGGATTATAGTAATTTAATATTTAACAGAAGACCAAGGCTATCATTGCATTGAAAAGTAAATGGTGGAAAATCTTAGGAACGACATCTATCTACAAAAAATTAAAAAATAAAAAAAAATCAAAAGACCCAAATCTCAAGGTAAAGGTAAATTATATTTTAGCTTCTTGTTTTATTTTCCGACATTAATCCTATAATTAACAAAATGCTCATTATTCTAGTTTTTCTTTCCAGCCAAAATGTCATTACTAGATACTTCAGTTTGTAATTATCTACTTATTATGAAATTAAATATTTTAGTGTTTTTTTAATGTAACAATGCACCTTCAAGTCGTAATTGTGTTTGTAATTTTAGCAACTATAATTACCAAGTAATCAATTAAGTTTTTTTTATTACGAGGAAATACTACCCTCTGAAAACGTATTTTATAGACCCAGATAAGTGAGTAAAATCCCGGTTATCTCGGACTCTTATAAGAGATGCATGCTCTGACTTGAACTCGAGACCTGCAAACGTAATCAATTAAGTTGCTAAATGATAAGATATATTATTGTGGAAAAATGTTTAGTAGCATGTAACTTCAAGACATTAAAATGTTCACCAAACATCAAACCTAGAAATTTGATCGCTACAGTGGTGATTTGTTATTGTAGCAATCGAGAGCCAAACAGCTCCACTGTTCATACACAAGAAACCCAAAAAATCCTAGAACAATAACCCATCAATCCCCATAAAAAACCCAAAAACTCCATCGATACCCATAGAAACAACACAGAAAAACCTAGAAACCCCTTCGTAAACATAGAGTGTGTTTGGCATGGCTGTTACTATTGTGGTTGAGGTTGAAAAAAAAACATTTTCATGAAAAATGCTTTAGTTGCAGTTCATAAATGAAATTGAACTGTTTGGTTAAAACTGTGATTGAGTTTGAGGTTTAATGAAAAACAGTTTCGAGTGTTTGGTTACCATGCTTTTCATATTGTTGTCAACTTGTGAAATTATTTTAAAGGACACACATATTTTTTTAAATATTGTAGATTTAATTATCATAATAATAAAATGTAATTAATAATTCAAGTAAATTACACACGTTTTTATTCTCCCATCAAACTACTTGCAATTCCATCACGGACTAAATCCATACGTCAAGGCCTCTACGATCCCTTGTTATTTGATCGATGAACAACATTTTGTAGAACAACATCAGGAATAATATCTGTGATCCATAAATAATGTTGTTTCAGGATCTCTATCTACATGTTGTAAAGATATAATTCCAAGGCAAAATTCAGTTGCAACTTTCTGATCCATAATCAATTGAAAAGCAACGGGGCTGAGGAGTAAAATGAAATTACAAACCTTTCCCTTTCATCAGGGTTGATCTCTATTTACACAATTTTTAATTTTTTTAAAATATGATGTTTAAAGTTTTTTTAAAAAACTTGAATTGGGTTTGTCCCAAACTAAATGGATCAGCCTAGCCAAGTTAAGCCAAAAGGCCCCAACTCTGTTGTACTTGGGTTGGGCTGACAGCAGGTCCAACCTAGCCCAAGAGTTAAAAAAAAAGAGCACAAAATGGTGCGTTGCAACTTTCGTTTTGAATTATTCACACAATTACTGTTCACCTAACACGTGAACAGTAATATGGACGATTGTGATGAGAGGGTCAACGACTGATATCAACAAGTAGAGGATGCCAAGGTAGTTCTTCCTGTGGTGGTGGTGTAGGAAATGGTTTTTTGTGGTGGCTGGTAGGAGCATCGAAAGGTTGCAGCTGGTGCTACTTATGCTGGGGCTTGCTACGACTGCTGGAGGTCACGACGGAGCTTGTGGCGTGGAGGAGAAGCTTCCAGTGATGAGGGGGATGGTGGTGGTGCCGAGAGCTGCCGATGACTATGGAGAGAGAGCATCAATGGTGATAGTAGAGAGAGATACCACCAGCTGTGTTGGGGAAGAAAAAGAGAGAGAGAGAGAAGGAGGCTTGGTTCGTTCAAAAAATTCCATACACTTATTGCCTTCCTTTGTGTTAATGCTCAGAAAAATTCTTGTGTGTTAATCCCATGCATGAATGTTGCGGCTGAGTTTTTTGAAAAAAGCATCTCACAGATGCTTTTCGTTACCTGCGGCTGAAATGTATTTTTAAGTGGGACCCACAGTTAAAAACTGGGATCTCATTTGATTAAAATCATGTTTGGCTATGCGGTGAGCCTCAACCTCAGGCCACCCCGCAAAGCCAAACACCCACATATTCATTATCAACATGGAAATTACTTATACTCAAGCACCTCAAATTGTAGTTAACCAGAACAACTCCCCTCTTCCAATTGGTATTACCTTTGATGAAATGAATTATTCCTTGTGGAGCCAACTCATGGAGATGAGAATACGTGCAAGAAATAAAGTTGGGTACATCACCGGAGACACGAAGAGACTAGACCCAGCTGACCCGAGAATGGAAGCTTGGATTACTGAAAACCACCGAGTCAAGAGCTGGTTGATTGACTTGATGAGCCCACCATTGATGCAACGGTTCATCAGGCTACCCATGACGAAGGAAATTTGGGAGGTGACAACAAAAACCTTTTACGATGGCTTAGACGAGACATAAATTTTTGAGTTAAATCAAAAATTGTCCTCCATCAAGCAAACATACAACCATTACCCATGTATTACAATGAATTGATCGTCCTTTTTCAAGAAATTGATCATCTGACACAGTCACGAGCTGACACCGTCGACGATGTCGTTCAACTTCACTCAGCCATGGCGAGGCTTTGAGTGCACATCTTCCTCAGTGGCCTGGACCCGGTGTTTGACCAGGTTCGTGGGGAGATCCTAAGGAAGGAGTCGAAGCTGGAGCTCGAGAATGCCTATGCCTATGTTCAACAAGAATACCAACAACATCAAGTGATAGGGGGAGGAGCAAAGGCCGACCAAAAGGTCAGTGATGGTGGAGGAGGGAGTCACCACCATTACAAGCCCATTTCTGAAGGGTCAGTGATGGTGGTTTACCAGAGCCGTATGCCATGCCCCTCGGGTCCCTGACAACCTAAATACCGAGGGGGGGAAATGGCTTTAAATGGTGAGAAAATTGGGGGACTTGTCTGTACTCATTGCGGAGAATTGGGCCACTCAAAGCAACGATGTTGTGAAATTATTGGTTCCCTAGACTGGCGGGATTTAAAAAAAAACCTCAAAAAAATATCGAAAAACCTATGGTAAATCTGACAGACGTGGAACAAGTACAACCCACAACAAATGTGGTCCACCAAGGTATCATTGAAATTTTTTTTGCACACTATTATTACTAAAAATAGTACGTGGATTATTGATATAAGTGCATCCAATAACATGACTAAAGATTCCGATAAATTAATCTGCCATAAACCCTCATGGTCAGCTATTTATAACGCTAACGACAGTACCTTCGTAGTTATAAGGGAAGGATCTATAATTTTGACTGACACTATAACCCTAGATATTATGCTTACTATTTCATCTTTTGCGTATAACCTCCTGTCGTTTAGTCAAGTTACTACTACTCTTGCGTGCACGGTAATATTTTGGATTTTGTTTTGTGTTTTTCAAGACATTCTAACCCGAAAGATTCTTGGTTATGGTGTTAGACGAGGCAACCTATATTATTTGGAGGTAACAGAAAAAGAGGGGTCAAAGCTGGGTCACACATATCAGGCCAGAAGTAAGGATCAAGCTCTTGCTCTCGTATGGTTGTGGCATCAATGACTCAGACATTTTTCCTTTGGGTACCTTAAAAAGTTACAACCACATTTATTTTCGAGTTTAAGTATTTTGGATTTTCAGTGTGAAATTTATGAACTGGCGAACAACCACCATATTTCCTATTAGCCGAGTTTGAATAAAAATGTAGAACCATTCACAGTCATTCATTCAGATGTTTGGGGTCCTGTAAAAGTTTCATATTTTTCTAATGCATGTTATTTTATTACATTTATTGATGAATATACTCGGGTGACTTGGATATCTCTTCTCTGAAATAAAAGTGAAGTCAGTGCAATTTTTCAGGAATTTCATAAAATGGTGACAACTCAATACCAACTTCCAATTTGTATATTGCAATTTAACAATGGTACAAAGTTTGTGAATCAGGTGTTAGGTACATTCTTGGGTCACCATGGAGTTCGACACCAAATTTCGTGCACTTATATTCCATAGCAGAATGGATTGACAAAATGAAAAAACCAACAGATTATGGAAGTGGTACGGACCTCCCTGTTTGGTATGAATATACCTAAATTCTATTGGAGTGAGGCAATGAAGTCAGTTGCCTACTTGATTAATCACACACCGTCTAGTGTGCTTAGTTTTCAAACTCCTCAACAGAAGATGAAATCCCTACTCTCTGTCCCTCATTTACCAAATCTTAAACCCAGAGTATTTGAATGTACTGTCTATTTTTACATACCTAAAATTTTACGGGGTAAACTTGATCCTTGCGCTAAAAGGTGTTTGACCTTGGATACCTCGTTTTACAAGTTGAAATCCTACTATTCAGGGGGAGTTTCTGGGACTTCTCTTCAGGGGGTGAGAACGACAACAATTTATTTGAATTAGAGAAAAACAAAGGATTACTTGAAAATTTCTCAGAGAAAACATGACAAAAAGATATGGTGCTACAGGATGGTATTAATTTAGAATTGAACATAGACCAGAGTGTTCTCAGCAATAACCCCCCTCAATCTTCAGAGTTGCCTACGTCTACACCATCAATCGAAGAATTAACCTAGAATGTTCTTCCTCAAGTAAACCTAAATCTTGTTCTTGATGAAACTAATGAAATTCCTGTCCTTGTAGAAAATACAGAAAACAAATATCCATAGAGGTCGAATAGAGGAGTCTCGATAAAACAATATGAACCTGATACAAAAACCAAGATGAAATACCCAATCAGTAATTATGTGTCTTCCTATAGGTTGTCAGAATCGTATGCATTCTCTATTAATCAATTATCCATTATATCTATTTCTAGTAATGTACAGGAGGCATTAGCAGATCCAAAATGGACAAGACAATGAACGAAGAAATGGAGGCACTACAAAAAAATAACACTTGAGATCTGTGTGTACTACCCAAAAGGAAGAAGATTGTTGGTTGCAGATGGGTGTTCACAGTCAAACTCAAAGCAAATGGTTGTATTGACAAGTACAAAGCAAGGTTGGTTGTGAAGGGGTATACACATAAATATAGAGTAGATTATCAATAGACTTTTGCCCCGGTGTCAAAAATCAATACTATTCACATTCTCATATCTCTAGCAGTGAATCGAGACTGGGTCTTGCAACAGTTTGATGTCAAGAATGCCTTCCTCAATGGAGACCTTGAAGAAGAAGTGTACATGGAGCTACCACCTGGAGCTAAACACAAGTCATTGACTGAAGTTTGCAAATTGAAGAAGGCATTATACGGTCTTAAACAGTCACCCCAGGCTTGGTTCGGAAGGTTCTCATTTACAATGAAGGAATTTGGCTATAAACAAAGCAACTCGGATCACACCTTATAATAACACTACAACAATTTCTGATATCCAAATTTGAAATGAAAGATCTCGAACAATTAAAGTATTTCTTAGGAATTGAGGTCTCGAGGTAAAAAACGGGGATATGTCTATCACAAAGAAAATATGTACTAGACTTGTTAACAGAAACTGGAATGTTGGCATGTAAGCCTGTTGACACACCTATGGAGATGAATCACAAGCTTGGGGAATCGGAAAACCAGATGCCCACGAATAAAGGGCATTATCAGCGATTAGTGGGGAGACTGATATATTTATCTCAAATAAGGCCAGAAATAGCCTATGCAGTGAGTGTGATGAGCCAATTCATGCACTCACCATGAGAAGAACACATGGAAGCAGTATATCGAATCTTAAGATACTTGAAGAGTGCACTAGGGAGAGGACTACTATTTTAAAAAAGGGAAGTTCATGAGATTAAAGGGTATACAGACTCAGACTGGGCAGGAAATCAGATTGATAGAAGATCGACATCAGGTTACTTTACTTTTATAGAAGGTAATCTCATCACATGGAGAAGTGAAAAGCAGAAAGTAGTCACTAGATCAAGTGTAGAGGCAGAATACCGAGGTATGGCTCATGGTGTGTGTGATTTACTATAGATTAAATAGGTATTACAGGACTTGAAAATTGATTATTGAACACCTATGGGTCTACATTGTGATAATAAGGTAGCTATCAAAATTGCATACAATCCTATGCAACATGATCGTACCAAACACGTTGAAGTCGATTGACACTTCATTAAGGAGAATCTTGATAGAAAAATTATACAATCACCGTTTGTTAGGTCTGAAGATCAACTAGTTGATATGCTCACAAAGGTCGTCTTAGGAAGGGTGTTTTATGAAACAATTAGCAAGGTGAGCATGATAAATATCCATGCACCACCTTGAGGGGGAGTGTTAAATAAATAGAGTTGTTATTCTTGTATTTAACTAGAAATAAGAATTGTTATAGTAAGTACAAAAAGATGGATTGTTTTATAGCTAGAATTACATTGTACATTTTCCTATTTAAATCCTATTGTAACAGCAATGAAATCAATTCAATATACAGAAATTATTCGAATTCAAATTCTTACAAACACCTTAAGGTAATTCTTACAAACAGTAATTATACAATTACCGTTTGTTAGGTCTGAAGATCAACTAGCTGATATGCTGACAAAAACAATCTTAGGAAGGGTGTTATATGACGCAATTAGCAAGTTGGGTATGATAAATATCTATGCACCAACTTGAGGGAGATTATTAAATAAATAGAGCTGTTATTCTTGTATTTAACTAGAAATAAGAATTGTTATAGTAAGTACAAAAGGATGGATTGTTTTATAACTAGAATTACATTGTACATTTTCCTATTTAAATTCTATTGTAACAGCAATGAAATCAATTCAATATACAGAAATTATTCGAATTTGAATCATTACAAACGCCTTAAGGTAATTGTAGAAATTGCCTTGCAGAAAAGCTTAATAGACATTAAGATATTTATAAAAAGTTCATGGTAATGATTTAAAGATTACTGTAGTACAAGGGGCTAATTTGGGTTTAACTAAAAGGGATTAGTATATATTAGCGTTTATTTATTTTTAAAATATTTTTTTATAATATGTAAAAAATTAAAAATATTAACATTAACGTATGCTAAGTTTTGTAAATTTATGTATTCCTATATTGTATTTTAGTATAGTGCCAACACTCTGTCGTGAAACAACTTTCAAAATTTATTCTTGATTTAAGTATATAATAATTAAAATAGATATTTATAAAAATAGCAATGATTAAATTTTTGTTAAAAACATATTTTTGTGGGGAAAAAAATGTATTTTATCATTCATGTAAATGGAGTCGGAGCTTAAAGAATGGATGGATCGTGAACTCCATATTGTGAATGGGGATGATGGCGTGGATGAGGGTGACTACATGCAATGGCGTTCTTTAACTGTTGCAGATCTAGGTTTAAGAGAAATGTCTTATTTAGCAAATTTGTTCTCATAAAAAGGATTGGATTGGCAGCAATTTGAGTCAATTTCAAAGATCAGGTTTATTGTTAAGGACTGTTTGAGGGACCAGATTGAAAATCCAGTCACGCCATCAGCACCCCCACAAATTGAACTAGAAAAGGTACTGGGAAACGCAGGAGAAAGGATGAGCCAATGGAATATAAAGCAAGTGAGGCTGACCAGCCTCAGTTTTATGGTGCAATTATCGTGGCTGTCAGTTAGACTTGCATCAGGCCGATGGCGAGGTTGGTCAGATAAAGTTAGCCAGGCAGATGATCATTTCGATCCTCGACATCTGATGGGGGTGATAGTGAAGAGCTACAAAACGTGGTTAATCAGGAATAATACTATCGGCAATTCTAGCGCTGGATCGGGGCGGCAAAACCCCCAGAAAAAAACTCTACAATGTAACTCTACACCTGCACGCAAATTTTAAGTTTTCCAGGATGGCTTTTTTAACAGAACTACTTCATGATCATGGACTCACTCTCACGATATTGTCTCTGTACTGTACCCTAGCAGGACTTATGTTGAAGGCATTAGCTTCATTCATATATTCTTATACCAGCTTTTTTGTTTTTGATTATATGGCATTTGTTTGCAATAGACTCTGCTTTACTCATCTTGGTTTTCATACATCTCAATCTATCTTTATTTTGCTACATCGGTTTGCCCCATAGGCCTGGGACTCCTGACTTTCTCTTGGATTTTCTACTTCCAAACAAGGTAATCCGGCGAAAGATCTTCAGTAGCTTACTAACATATTTTCTCTGCGAAGAGAAATTGACAGAACCAATGCAACCTGTAACATGTCCAAGTGGGTTCCTATTCCTGCTTAGAGATCTGTTTTGCAAGCCATACGGTTTTGCGCTCTGTGGCTTGGCCGGCAGTGTTTCTGCTCTCTTCGAAGGTTTCTGTAATTGAAGGCTCTTCTTCAACGAAAAAAGCTCTTGCTCAAGATTCTGGATTCTAAAGCTTGTGGACTCGTATTCTTTTCTAGAGAACTCGCATCTTTGTACTGCAATGTCTTTTTGCAGCAGGAAACTCAATGTTCGACCGCCTGGCTCTGCTCCATCCATGTACGGGCTGTCTGCTAGATATTGGCTTTTGGTGTTGGGGCATCTTGTGCTTGAAAGACTCCCAGAGAACTCTCCACTCTGTGCATACCTAAACGAGTCCGAGCATTCTTTGAAGGCTTGGTGCGTATTCAGTTGCTGTACAAAAAGAGCCTGGACAATCAAACGTAATGGCATCATCTCGTTTTGAACCGCGTCGATGCATGCCCACTGTGACAGTTTTTGGCAGTTGAGGTATTTGCAAACTGCCCCCTTTTCTTCTTGGGATATGTCTGGGTGTGCCTGGAGAAGTAAAAAGGACACTAACATAAGTGTGTGATTAATCGAAACCTGGCATTTAGTTTTCATTCGAGGCATGATGAGGTTTGTGACAGACTTACCTGCAGGAAAATGTTCATTGCTCTGTACAGCTGATCATGGCTCTGCCTGCAGGATATTGGTACAGTTTCAATGAGTTCCATGAATCGTTTAGGCCTGATTTTGGGATCAGAAGCTATATGGGAGAGAAATGTGTCCCATAGTTCTGCTACAATTGAGTTACCAGCTGAAGGAGTATTGTTTGTGTCCATTTTCAACGATACATTTGTTGAGAATATGCTCTCCATCGTAGCTAACTCCATGCTGGAACTATCCGAGTTGACTCCGCTGCTTGGAATGAGTAAATCTTCCACATGCGCAAAGTGTAGAAGAGATGCGATCTGATCCTGCAACTTCACCCTGCTGTCATTTCTCAAACCAATGCCAACGGATCTGGAAAGCAATGCAAAGTAAAATCCGACAGGAACCACTCTACTAGCCCTCTCTCGCATTGGTAGTAAATCGATGACGCCTTGTAGTATGGTTGAAACTTTATCATTGGCGTTGGCATCGCCGGTTCTCTCACCGGAGCTCTCCCAGTATTGTATCGTCTTCTTGGAGAGCACCCATTTGTTTGCATAGAAAACAATGATGGGGCTCACATATTTTTCCTTCATTCCTTGCCTCCTCAAGGATCCTATTATCCTTTTGAAGAATCCAAATGGTAGAGCAATGAGGTCCTTGATCCAAAGCTCCTGGCTCAGTATCTCCTTGACGGCTTCACAGCTCCAAGCTTGACCAGCCAATGCCTCCAGTGTTATAACTGGCTTGTCTCTTCTCCTCTCAGGGTCAAGAATCTCCATGCAAGCCATGAAGGCCAGGGATTCTATGCAGCGGCTAACAATGAGCAGCTCTTCAGACCATGGAATCAATGGTTGGCACCTTTGGAGAACGATCAAGGTATCATCCCAATTTTGCAAGACGACTTGGTTTAAATAGAGATCAAAACGCTCACAAAGATTGCCAGAGCAGAATTCTTCTGTCATTTCAAGGAACTCTGCTGCACATCGCAGGGCTGCTACATTAAAAGGGTCAATCAACGTGGAAGAGCCATACATGAATAAAGCAATCATCTCAAAGGTTTCTGGTCCTCCAGGGAAAGTCTGTGGCAGCTCGAGCTGAGTTGTTTCGATCAATCGTCTCTTAAAGTATCCACTCCTTGAAAATAAGGGGTTCTACATAAACCAGAAAGAATGAAACTCAAAAGGTATGCTTACTAAACCAGAAGATATCTGAGAATTTCTAATTATTATGTTCATCGTCACAAAATAAGGCATATTGTCTTACATATTCCGAAGAGAGCAGGCAGGCCTGCTCTCACTGGACGAAAGTTGTTAACACGGGTGGTTTTATATATTTTCAACCTTTTGTTATCACCGTAGGAAGCCATTAAAATCAAATAACTGGCTCAGAAAATCGAACTCTCTGGCCTTTATTTGTCTAATATCAGTAAATTAGCCTCCACAGAAGCGGAAGATAGCCTTTATATGGAATAAAAGAATCACATCGATCTTACCCTGTGAAGATGGAATGTTCTCTCTGCAACTCGAACACGAACAGAAACAGGCAAACCAGTTTCTTGACTCCTGAAACAAGACAAAACATTCATCAGCCTTTCAAAGACAACGGATGACCTATGATGCTGCTACCAGAAATTAAAACCCAAGGTCTAGCATTTCTTACCATGAAATGATCTTAATCTTTAACAGGGCGGCCACGCTAGGTGAAGAGAAAGGACTTGAGGCCGATGAACTATCTATGGGGCTTGCAGATTCCATTTGCATAGCTCATGAAAATGATTTCAAAGCTTAATATTACTGGTGGCGCGAACTACAGAAATGAATCTGGGCTGATGTTAACGCTCTCCTTCAATGCCCATAAATGGTTGAAACCCGTCTCAATATTCGAAGAAAAAAGTAGAATATGAGCTTCTAGAATCCAGCAACCAGAGGGGATTTTGGGATAAAAAGAGGTGGTTTGATCTGTGTGTCCACAGTACACTCGTGCATTATTTTTGTTTTTCCATCCTAGTCAAAAGTCAAATGCACACGAGTGAACAACTCAAATTCCAAAATTTAAGGCTTCAACAACGTTCCTCGAGTGCTGAGAAGTTGAATTCCAGTACTCCATACTCCATAGCATCGGCCAGTATATTATTATATATGGTGGAGTAACAAATCCTTTACGTATGCTTGCTTGGCAAGATTTTGTGTTTAAATCAACTCTCCGTCTTTGATCCTTGGCTTCTATTAATAATTATGGCTTAATTTAATTATCTCCATGCATGTTTTGCTTAACATTAATGGCAATAAACATCCTTTGGTGGGCCAAGAAAAAAAAATGGAAGCATGATGATGAGCTGTAATTAAGCTAAACAATATTATGACGTTGCTGTAGAATATATATATATATATAAGAGTGTGTTGGGAAGTAGAAAAGGGGAGATTGATGATATTTGGAAGTGAATAAACTATGGTCAATGGGAGAGATGAAGTGCGGGTGAAGTTTGTTTTGTTTACTTTTCATACCATTCTATGCTAACTCCCAAGACGGCACGGCTTCTGAAAATTCGGGTGCTTTGGATTTGCTTGCTTGCTTTCTACCGGTCAATCTCAATCCCCAAGTTACGATTTGACAAGGTGAATAATATATATACCAGTAACCCACTAGTCTAGTTTAACGAAAGATTATTATTATTATTATTATTATTATTATTATTATTATTATTAATGCAAATACACTTGGAGAAAGTGCTAGTGCATACATACTACAGGGAACGAATGTATGCTTGGATGCATACAGGCTCTACCTAAAGTATATATACGGGTAGAGTAATTGTTTTTTGCTTGAATACATGCATGCTGATCATTTTGGTATATGCATCGGTTGCTTCTTGCTGAAACAAGTTCTATGTACCAAATTGTCAGCTACCACGTGAAGCTCGGATCCTTGAATATCAAGCCATGAATTCTTGGCTAAATTCATCACAGGAAAGCTGACGAGAAATAGTGTTGAGAAAATACAATGAGATAGTATCAAAATTGGCAACATTAATGAGTTCGGCAATGTTTATGAAATTGTTAGTGTCAACAAAATCAGCAGCAGGGTTAATGATAAGTCTGAATGATGGAACAATCCAAGACTTGATGAAAAACACTACTAGCACAATTGGCAGCCTGCATTGCATTGGCATGTCCACGTGAGAAGCATCGTGCATGGGCATCAGCAACAATGTATGTCTAGCAATTCAGCAGCAGTAGCTTATTAACGCTAGGCTGATAAGTGTAAACTTTGGACAACGGACAATCCAAAGGCATGCGAACACACCTATTCCGTCAACATGTAAGTTGGCAAGATGGACAGTTGGTTTTTTGTGTGGCAAGCCAAGGGAGATACAGTTGTTAGGAGTACTTATCGGTAGTTTTTGTCAGTTACTATTTTGGGAGAAAACTGGCCAAATATGCTCCAGGTCTTAGGGAGACATTTTTGGTTATATTCTTGTGTGTTAGTACTCATTGTCTAGAATATTATATATGTGAGTAGCATGCAAGTTCTGTAAGCAGAACTGATGTGCATAGCATCCACATAAATAGACTTTTGTATACCATTTTAAGTTAATAAGAGGTTGGGATGAATTCCTGTAATTTCTTGTGTGCTTGTTGCTTTTCGGATTCGTGGTATATTCCGCTTGTTTACAATATTAGAAAGTAGGGGAACTCTTAAGTTTGTGAGACAAACTAGTTGTAGACAAACATAAGTGAATACATGAGTGAATCAGTAAGAGAAAAGGTTGAGTCTAGTAGAACTAGATTGCCGCGTGGGGTCAATTGGCCATGTGACAATCGTCCTCTTTTAGTTTAGACGAGCGATATGCCCGTGCGATGCGCTGAGTTTTTTTTTATCCATGTAGAAAATTGATTGATTTTATGTGTATTGTATTTTGTTATTTTAATATTTAATCAGTAAAATTATAATTGATAAAATCTATTAGAAACGGATTTTTTTTTCCCATCAAAAAGTGATTGAATGTCGCTATTGCTAAAACTCTTTTGATAAAATCTGTTAGAAATGTTTTTTTTTTGTATGTAGAAAACTGATTGTAAAATTTATTGCTTATATTATTATATTAAAAATATTTTAGAATAATAATAAATATGTCATTTATATATATATATATATATATGAAGGTGTAGATATTAAATAAATATCAAAATATATAATTATTCTCACATATTGATAAGGAAAAAAATATTACAAATAATCATTATCATTATTTTGAATGTCTAATCTATAATAATAAGAAGTTGTAAGACCTAACAATATTAACAGAAAAGCAACTAAAAAACTAAATAAATGATCAAATAAAAAATATTATTAGATTTTAAAAAATTATTTGAACGGAAGAATAAATAAAATAAAATCATTTTTGAAATGATCATGAACAGATATTAAAATGTAAATATTAAATAAAATAACCTTAATACCAGTGGAAATAATAGAAAGTGGTGAGACCATAATTATTGTTAGAGAAAAAAATTCCATATTTTTTTTTACTTTCATATTATTATATGTAGAACAATGATATTAATTTTGTTTTTTCAAAAAAACCTAGGTCATTTATATATATTAAAGTTCTAATATTAAATAAATACCAAATATATAATTAGTCTGATATATTTAAAAGAAAATAAAGCTCACAAATAATCATTATTATTATTTTGAATGTTTTATCTGTAATAATTACAAAATTCAATACCTAACAATATTAACAAAAAATAAATATTATTTTATTTAAAGAAATTACTTAATTTGAAGAATAAAAAAAAGAGAAATAATAACAAACATTATTTCGTTAAAATTTGGATATTAAATAGAAAAACTTAATGACATTGGAAATAAAGAGAAATTGAAAAGAAAAACTAAGAGCATATATATATATAAACATGGACAGAAATAGGAACTATGTAAGAAATATGTATAAAAAATAAAGGAACTAAAATAAAATCCAAGATTAAAAGTGTAAGGGATAAAAAAAAACATATGTAATAAATTTCATTTACAGGAAAAAACTGAAATAAATCCAAACATTGAAATTAAAGAAAAACAAAACCGGAAATCAAAAAAATTAGGACCGAAATGAAATTGAAATTTATAATTAATTTGCATAGAAGGATAAAATTGAAAGAAATCAAACTTTGATACTGAAAATATTAAGGATTTATAATAAATTTGCATAGAAGGATGAAATTGAAATCAATGAAAATTTTAATACCACAAATATTAAGGATTCCAAATCAATCCGCAAAATTAAAAGCATGAGGACCGAATTGCAACTACAATATATAATTAATTTCAATGGAAGGATGAAATTGAAACAAATCAAAACTTATATAATAGGAATAAGGGCCAGAAAAACAAATCCGAACGTTCAGGGACTGACATAAAATTTGACAAAAAGCAGCTGTGTTAACGTCATCTTGCATAGGTAGGAGAGAGAAATGGGAGGAAAATTTCAAACGACCATTAACACGTCTCCAGACACCACATAGTCACACGCGCCGCACCAGGTGGAAGAGAACATGCCTGAAAATCATTCTAGACGCCGGTTGGGCATTTTTGGACGCCGGAGTAAGCCGCACGAGCCGTCTGAAACACGTGTGAGCGCGGAAACGGACGGCGTGTTCGGCGACACGCCATCAGTAAACTGGCGTTAAAAAGAATAAAAAATTAGTTAATTATCGGCTCGCCCCTCCCTTCTAGACATGGTTTTTGTCCTTTTCGAGGGACAAAATAGTTATTACATTGTTCAATAAAATATTAAAAAAAAAACCTGTCAGCTGAACCGGACATAAAATATGCAATTACCGTGGAGGCCCTTGGCCCAGGCGGCTATTTTGTCATTTTCGAGGGGCAAATTCATTAACACATTGTTCATTGAAGAAGAAAAAAACTCACATATGCGCGCGAAGCACCGAAGCAAATATCCGGTCCATAGTCCATAGTGACAATGAGTCTTAATGAACGGTCAGGAAGCATTCTGTTTTAGCTTTCTTTGTAATTGTCGATGAGATTGATGATTCCAATGATGAAAGTTCATTCATCCTTGAAACCCATTTGCAGAATTTTAAAAATTGGTTTCCTTCTATTAGATTGCACAATGGAAAGAGCTGCTGGTTTATCTCTCCATCGATTCAATGTTCAAATATCTGCCACTAAGAGCAAGTCCAATGGTAATAGCCATTTTTAAGAGCCAAATTTGTAAAATGGCTCCATGAATAGTGTTTATATGGCTTTTTTGTTGATGTGTGCTCCAATGGCAAGAGCCATTTTGGAGAGCTATTTTTTTATATTATTTTAAATATAGTGCAATTATTTTGTATGTAGTTTAATTATGCAACTAATTATACAATTAATATGCGTAAGTTATATAATTAAATAATTGTTTTTGAAAAACTCTCAAACAATAAAATTATTTTTTAATTATATTTAAATTCAAAAAAATGAATTTAAATATAATTAAAAAAACCCACAATATTTGAAATTTGAAATTTAATCTACTTATTGTATGTTTTTTAAGTAACTCTATGTTTTTTTTATAGTTGTTGTATTTGAAATTAATTAATATTACTTATTGTCTTTCAGTATTAGAAAAACTAAAAAAAACAAAATGAACACATTAACAAATAATCAATAAGTTCAAACATAATTAATTAAAATACATTTTATTATAAATAATTCAATCAAATTAATTACAAATTAATACCCCTGTTTTTTTATGCTAACTATTATTATTATAATTAATAATAATTATTATATACTTAAAAAAAATTAACACACTAAACAATATATTTCAAGTAACCAATAAGTTTATACATATTTAATTAAAATACATTCCATTACAAATAATTAAATCAAATTAATTACAAATTAAAACTCCTATTTGCCATAATTTCAGATTTTCTATTTTGAAAATACGCTGCAGAAATTGGATCCAATGTAGAAGTATCCATCTTCATAATTTGATCTTCTTTCTCAATCCTATCCATTTCCTGTTTCTCTTGCTTTTGTTTAATCTTTAGAGCTTGATGCTCTAACATAGTTTTTCTGTCTTGTTTTTTTTCTCCCTCAATTTCAACTATAGTATCATTGAGTTGTTGTAAGAGATTTGTTACAGTTGTCTCCCCAACTTTCTCTTTTTCTTGTCTGCGTTTAAGTCGTTCCTTTGCAGCTTTCTGACCAATTGGTCTATTTTGATAAATAAATGCACCACTACCTTCTCCTAAACTAACAGAATCAGGGGTTGATGGAGTTGAAGAAGCTGGACTTGCATTTCCATGATTTTTTTGTTTCTTGTTTGACTTTTGATGAAGACTTGCACGCTCAAATTGCCATTTGAGTTCTTTTTTTAAGATAACCCAATAATGTTCTAGTTGAAATCGTTTGCCAACGACTGAAGCATACATTTGCCGAGCATCATTAATCTGGTAAAACAAATTCAATAAATAAAACTATGTTATATGATAAATATGTTAAACAAATAATTTAATATCGAAATGTTAAAAAAAAACAACATTACCCTTGATTCTTCAGTCGTTCCACTTTGTTGACGATTTTCAATTTGGGTAACAAAACCAACAAATTTTCCAACTTCTCTATTTATTTCTTGCCATCTACTTGAAATGCTTATTTGGGAACGATTATTCAAATTTCCTCCGTTCTCAACAAAGTAAGCATGTACTCGAGCCCAAAATTGTCTTGTTTGTTGATCAACTCTTGTAATTGGATCTTTGCTTGTATTTAACCATGCAGACACAAGTAAACAGTCTTCCTCTTGTGAGAAGTTTTTACTTCTTTGTGCTTTTTTAATTGGATGGACAATTAAATTAGAGTCTCTGGAGTCATAAGATTGTTGAGTAGGATCACTTGGTTGAGTTGCAATATCTTCATACTCACTTACAAGAAAGTTAGTGAATGAGTTTGGCAAATTTGAGTCCATCTAAACAAAAAAAAAAAATTGTGTTAGTTGATCTGTTTAAACAATATGATTTGGAAGAATAAGCTCTGTCATCGTGTTTGTCTCGTGAGAATAAATGATTTTGATTTCATCAATATTTTCATTCGCACCCAAGGTCCTTTTCTATGCTAAAGATTGGCTACTGGAGAGAACTTCTCTAATTAAGGATTTGCTTCAAATTAGCAAGAGCTCGATGAAGTCTATTTCAATGGCAAGCAACTGTAACTTTTATTAATTATCAAAACATAAGCAGTAATTAACAAATACTAATCAACACCGAATTAATTATCAATGTCCCTCTCTAATCTCCCTCCCTCTGCTATTCTTTCCTAGCTGAAAAAGATCTTTATAAGGGAAACACAAGAAAACACAGCTTTAACTCACGGAGAAACACCAAAGCCAAAGAAAATTATCGGTAAAAAGAAAGAAGAAATTGGGTCATAAGCAGAGAGAGAGAGAGGGATGGTAAAAGCCATGCACATCTTGCATTTGCAAACACTATTGGCATATTAATTCAAACCAGGAAAGGTGATTTCATAAGCAGATAACATCATCAACAACTCAGGATATAAAAACCAAGTGAATTTCCAGACAAAATAATAGTAACCATTGTTTAATATTAGATCTTCTCTTCTCTTTTCAGTTAATCTTAAATCTTGATCTGCAGTAAACTCTAGAGGACGAGATAGAATTTGAAGAGCTTGTGAAAGGAATACACTACTCTGTGATGGAAATAATAAAGAAACGAGAAGAAAAAGGTGAAGACTGGACAATTTAGCAGTTGCTATAAACAATTTCTATAGCACAAAAGCAGCTAGAAAGAATAGTATAGCACCATGTTTGAAGCAATTTCATGTTTTAGAAAAAATAGGCAACAACAACATAGTCAACAACAATCCACTCAAAAAAAAAGAAAAAAAAGAAAGAAATGCAGCCTGGTTATGGACTATCAAACACCGATCATCATCGTCAACAAAAACATAGGCAACAACATTTGATGGAAGATGATTTTTCTTGCTCACCATCAGTTTTACCCATTCCCAATTTTCAAAATTTAAACTATCCTTACCAGCCCCACTTGCACCACCAACAACAACAACATAAACACCCTCATCAGGTTTTATTGCAGCAACACCACCAGTTGTTTCAACTACAACAACAACGCCAAAGCCAAGTTCAAGTTGCACCTCAAAACCCATCGTTATTTTCTGTGAATTTCATGATCCAGACATGATTTAAACCACAAATGCTTGTTCATATTCCTAGAACACAAATTCTTCTATTTAATATCAAAATGCATACACACATGACAATCAATCAAGCAAAAACCCATATTAAAACCAAACCCATATCAAAACTCAAATCAAACAACATTTATTTTGCCTCTCAGATCAAGAAATAGAAAAAAGAAAAAGATTAGAAAACTTACCTTTTCGGGTGGAAGCAGTGGATTCTTGAGAGCAAGTCCAAGTTCGTGCTTTTTCTTAACTCTTGGGTCTACAAATCAGTCCCTTGAAGAAGATACTGGTTCGGGGTGATTTTTTCATTTTGACGAATAGTGATTCGGGGTGATTTATTGTTTCTGGTTTCTGAACAGTAGGATTTCAACGGTAACATTTATTTTTAGCTTTTCTTTTTCGAGCTGCTACATATAGCAACCCATCAACGGAACAGCTATTTTCCCTACGCAAATAGCTGTTCCGTTGGAGCGTTGGAAAATGAAAAAAAGAGCTAAAAGTACAAAATTTTGGATATAGCTCTTCATATACCTTCACCGTTGGACTTGCTCTAATGGCCCAAAAATGCTCTGCTAGCTATCTCAACGACAGGTTGAATGGAACCGTTCGAATTTTTTGGTCAGACACTCTGCAGACACTGTGTTCTCAAGATAATAAAAATAAGAAAATTTACTACAGATCATTCTTGGTACGTAGTTAGCACAACTGATTTACATTAAAAGCCAGTTACCAGAATGATTTAACCTATCTAAACTGATACCGCTACAATTGTTGCTTTCGATTCAACCTGCAACTACTTGGCTACATAAAACGTCGAGAAGAGAATGGAGAGATAGATACAGATAATTTGAAGCTCCACGTTCGGCCGAAACCCATGATTCAGACTGGAATTAATGGCTAGGTGAAGGCCAGTTCACCTGAAATGTCATCAAGAAGCTGTGGCTGGTACTGTTTCCTCGTCATTGACCCCAGAAAAGAAGGTGTCCTTCAGAAGATCGGAAGCTGAAGGTCTTGCTCTTGGCTCAGCTATACACTTCAATATAAAAGCCTTGACTTCAGGATCAGCCACCTTGTTCAAAGCTTGAGGCTTTACTCCAGATGTAACCTTCTTGTATATCTTGGCAACATTATCACATTCACTGTATGGTATCTCCATCGTCACCATTTCAAGCAAACACAATCCGAAAGAGTAAATGTCCACCATTTCAGTGTAATCTTCTTCATAGAGCTCCGGTGCCATAAACTCTGGGGTGCCTAATATCGAATGTGCAGTATGGCTTCTCCCCACTATTGTTGCAAACCCCAGATCCCCAATTTTCACCTGATACGCAGAATTTATACTAGTTTTAAAAAAGCCTAGCTTGCACACATCTAAATTAACTTGCACAGATAAGATATAACAAAGCTCAATAACCTCAACGAAAAGAATCCGAAACACAATTTAAAAAGGAAATTAATTACCTGACCACTGTTTCCATTGACGAATATGTTACTGCAATTCAAGTCTCTATGAATGACACAAGGATCGTGCGTATGAAGAAATTCCAACCCCTCAAGAACTTGCTTAGACCACTTCTTCAAAGCTTTCAAAGACACATGGCGATGTTTCTTTCTGTAATCCCTCAAATTTCCAGAAGTACAAACCTCAGTAATAAAATTGAGGGAACTATCCTCTTCATCCAGCCAAACACTATAGCAAACAATGATGTACTTGTTCTTCAATGTTCTGAGTAACTGAACCTCAGAGTAAAGCCTATTGATGAGCACAGGATCCTCTATAAAATTTCTTAACCGCACTTGGTTCCAAGCCACCTCTATTCCTTCGTGTTGATCGAATGCCCTGTATACCTTCTTCACTGCACCAGCACCTAGCAAATCATTGTACCGGCCGAACCGACCGGTCGGATCAACCTCCACGAAAGGCTCATCGTCTCTCTCAGATGTATTACTTCTTGCCGCCGGCATCTTCAAAGACCAGACCAATTAAATAATTAATAATCATTAAATCAAATCAAGGTTTGGGTGGAAACAGCAAATATAAAAGAACATGCATGAAATTGAATTGAGCAGGTGCTTGTGCTGCTGATGAGATAATACATGGAATGTGAGTAAGATTGGGTGACTCGGTGAGCGAGATTAGATAGAGTACCTTCCTAGAGTTCGTCGAGACAAGAATCAAACACGGAGTGAGGGAGGCGGGGAGGTACCGAGGAGAATGCTTCGGGTATTTATACTCGCCAAGCCGTTCACGCGGTGTCTCGGTTTTTCTTGTCAACGACGTCGTCTTGGACCCTTGATTCGATTTTCCAACGCCCCCAAACTATGACTTATTGACATGAGCAAATCGGCCACGTGTATAATAATAATAATAATAATTTAATTATATATATATAAAAAAGGAATCAAAATCCTCAAATGTTGGCCGATTTTCTGGCAACAGAAAGCTGGCAATGCGAACTATCCAGCGGCAAAGCAAATCAAACTGGTGGCGCGTATGACACCCGTGTTGTGATTTGTTTGACGCGTGAGAGCTTTGTAATCCGATGGGGTTGGAACATGGAACCGACCACGTTCACGGATCACCCGTGCCTGCCCTGGAACCGAAACATTGAATCTCACTATCCCTTTCTGTGACCTTCCTGCTACTTGATGTTGCTCGTCAACAAAATCGACCTAAAAATCTGTACTTTCTGGAAGAAGGACTGCATCTGGAGTGCCGCTGGTAACCAGGAATACAAAACGTGATCCTGCTGAACTGAACCTTGACATGACAATTGACTAGCCATTGTTCACCGGGAAAGTGCTTGCCGCCGGATCCCATGGTGACCGGTAAACCTTATTTCAAAGACAGGCTCCTGAGAATTTTATTAGCTTGTAAGCATTGAGCACTGCAGTGGATTAACGATGGAGTCATTTATCATCTGCAACCATGTTTGCTAAGCACTAACACTGGTGAGTGAAACTTGAATCATTGAAGCAGCCTCGTATTCTGAAAATCATATTAAGCAGCTCCTCTGGATTACTGTTTGGTTTCGAGGGGCTAAAAATACCATATTGCATTTCAGAATCACCTCTCAAATTGCCCGAACCTAAACTTGAAAAAATCAAAACGAGAATTTTTGGCCTCCATCGAAAAACAAAAGAACTAGAATAACTAAATTACATATTGAGATTGAGATTAGTACTAAACAAAAAATAATTACATGTGTTTGGTTAATATACTTTTTATATTGAGATTTGATTGTGACATTAATAAAAAAAAATGTTTTTTTTATATATATATATAGTTTGTTTTTGAATTATTGTAGATTTACAATTATAATTACGTAATGTAATGAATAATCCATGTATATAATTTTTTTTTATTGTCTCATCAAATTATTTTTATTTTCATCACATATAAAATCCACATGTGAAGGTCTCTGTGATCATTATCTATTTGAGTGAGCAACAATATCTAAAAAAAATCATCCGCAATAAAATTAAAATTATAATCATATTCAGCAAAAATCATATCACCTTATAATCCTTCTAATATAGTTATTTAGTGTCATTAAAGCTTATTTTTCTTATAGTCTTATCTTATTAGTGATAACCTTAAAATTAACCAAACTATATATAGTTGCAATAGCAAAAGATAAATCACTAATGAAATTTGGATGATTTTGATGTAATTTTTAACATGTATTTCTTGAGAAAGGTCAAGGTTAAAACATATATTAATGGAATTATGATCACTAGTGAAACTTGTTCATGTTTTGTTTAGTGTTGTAAAGTTTTGATGGAAAGTGAAAACGAGAGGAAAAAGTTTAGTCTTGGCTACTATAGTTGATAATGCTTTTTTGAAAGGTAAAGAATTGTTTCTTATGGCAATAGTAAATGAAAAAGTGAAAAGATTTGAGGATGTACAAAATGGTACTACTTATGTGTTAGAGTAATATAGGGATGTGATACCACTTGAATTGACAAAACATATCCTATTTAGAAGCAATGTTGACCATCTAACTGAGTTGCTATCAGGATCGAAGTCAATATCTCAACCCTTTTACTAAATATCCAATTTTATATTTTTTACTTCTAAGGGTAAATAAATCGTTCTACTGGGCAGAAAAATAGAAAGACTAATTTATCTTTGATGAACTTGATAATGACCATTGAACTTTAAGGAAAAGACTGTTACTCCCAAAACAGGTTAATGTATTTTGTTTGAGAAGGATAAAATGATCATTTTAGTGTTTAAATTCATAATGACATGTATCTTGGGCAATAATGTTTTACCGGCCTTTTTTAGTTTTGTTTTTAATGCTCTAAGATATAAAAAAAATCAATATTATTCTTCATTATCAAATAATAAGTAACAAAATCTAACAATGAGTACACATTTTCAATATTTTTATTTAGGGTTTAAGGTTTTATAAAGGATGGCTGAATAAAATATAACAAGAATAATTAAAAATAAAAAATAAACATGAAAAAAAATTATTTTTCACCATATAACAAAAAAATATAAAATAAAAGACAAATTCATTATGGACATAAAAATATTTTAGTATTCACACTTATAATATAATTACCTTTTCCTCTTCCAAAAACAATCAAATGTCTTGATTTTGGAGGTATTTAGGTATTTTTACAGGGCTCGTTAGTCATTAAAGAATTGATCAGGGGCATAAGTATCTTTTCTATTTTTTAAGCATAGTAAAATGACTTAGTTACTCTCTAAATAAAAAATTTCAAAACATTTACATAAGGGTATTTGCATTTTCATTTTTTTTAAAATAAAATCATACTCTTGAGGACCTTTTTGTCTTTACACTCAAGTTTCTCTATTATTACTAGGTTCATCAAGAACAATTTGGTCTTTTAATAAAAATTAATTATTATTTAAATGGCAAAGGCTGTTTGTGTCTAGAGGCGCCCAAGTATTTCGAGTGGTTGGTGTTGTGTCTCTTGATGGAAAAGAAATGTTTTTTTTATCATGTCTTTGGAAGTGTCATCATATCCTTTTTCCTAATGTGATGTTTGTCAGTGGTGATAGGCTTTTTATCTTTTCTCTCTCCTCCTTGAAAATTACAAGTTGGTCATCTTTGTCGTTGATATTTCAGTTCTTTTTATTTTTATTTTATTTATTTTCTTATTCTTAAATATTTTGTAAAGGTTTTGTTAATTTTTAATTTCATCTTTCAATTATAATTTATCATATATTATTTTTTATTTGATCCTTATTCTTTTGACTTTTAAGTGTTTTTCTTGACTCTTTTGTAAAAGTTTTATTAGTTTTTAATTTAATCATTCAATCTAAATTTATGGCATAATATTTTTTTTCAATTTGATCCTTGTTTTTTGTTTGTCCTTTTGCTAAAATTATTTTCTTTTCAATTTCACCCTCCAATAAAAATATTGTCGTTATCCTCTAATTTATTTTTTATCTTTATTTTTATCCCACTCTTTTAAATTTTTTTTATTGTTTTAGATATTTTTGTGATTTTTTTCAATTTTATTATTCAACATTTAATTTGTTAGGTATTGGCGTCATGATTTTTCCATGTATGGGTTCTTCTAGTCTAATAAACTAGGTCAAGGTTTGAAAAATAACAAGAGATGACATTATTATTATTTTTTTATTTCATCGTTCAACATTATTAAAAAAATATCTATATGTTTTTTTTTTCTATCGAGCTATCATGACCTTATGATTTTAAACACATGTTTGACAAGTTAACATGAGCTGCTTTTCTTTAAAGCTCATGTTACAAGTCTATCATGCCAACTCGTGATCTCATGACATAAGATGTATGTTTGACAAGTTAACCTAGACTAGCTCTTCGATTATTGCTCATGTTACTTGTCTATAATGTTAACTAAAGTTAACTCGAGTTGATTTTTTATTTATTTATTTATTTAAGTTTATCATTCTATATTTAATTAGCTAATAATTAAATATTATTGGTTTTCTGCTATTGGAAAAGGCTTTTTTTCCAAGTTATATTGTGTTCTCTTTTTTTTTAGAAAAATCTTTAGCTATCATCTTTTTTTCCATCTTATTTGATTAAAGTAAAATAAAATAATCTTTTCAGCTTATTTGTGCTCTCATTTTATTTTACTAAAATAAATCAATTTATTTGACAAGTCGGTTCGGTGTATTATTATCTTTCTTTATTAAACATGTCTGCAGCTCTAAATATTATTTTTTGTATGGAAAAAAACAAGCACGAACTCACAGTCGTTCAAACCCGCATCTAGTTTTATAACTTTTTGTTAAGGATAATACGAAAACTCCTTAAAAACCATGGAGTAAATATTGAAGAAAAAATAAGGATAGAAATGCAAGTCCGGAGAATCTATAAGGGTCAGAATGAAGTTTACACGTACTAAAAAAGTGAATTTATTAAAATATATATATAAAAAAAAATTTACCTAAAAATCAAACAATGAATTAATAAAAAAACAATATATAAAATCAACCAATGGTAACTTAAATAGACACGAACAAGAGCACAGATTCCTTTTTCTGCCGAGTAACACAGAATCCTTCTCCCTTGCTGTTCTCTACTACCCATGCTTGTGGCCTCTCTCCCTCTCTCTCTCTCTCTCTCTAGTAATCAGCCTGTCTGATTATTTATGATTATACTTTTCTTGGTTATCTAACCTTAAATTCTCCTAAATTTTTATCTCCGACTCACCCAATCACGAAAGGAAAACCTTAATTGAAACCTCGGTGGTCGCCGGTTGATTCCGGCATGATCTACGACCCTAATTGAGCTGGGAATCAAAATTCGAGGGTTTCGCGTGGGAGCGGGATCACCTGATCATCATCATCGTAAAATAAAATGAAGACTAGGTTATAATTTAGGTAATTTGTATTGCTAAAGTACTTGATAAATGGTTTACTTTAATTATCACTGTATTTATGGCTTTTTTTAAATAATTTTTACTTGAATTATTTGTGACTAGTTGGTGTTTTTCTTGCTAATTAATATTAATTTACTCTTTGATTGCTAATTTTTATAATTTTAAGTTTTCAGCTATAATTTCCTCTGTTGGGAAAAAGCAAGAAATTGAATTCTGGAGCCAAAAGCTGCTGCTGATGGTCTTAGCATGGTAAAATTATAAATTTGTACTGTGTACTGTCAATTTGATTTTTATTCTATTATCAGAATTGAAAGAATTAATTATTGGAGAAAAAGAAACTGATTAAATCAGGTTATCCCACTCCACCTAAAGAAAAAAAAAGAATTATTGGAGAAAAATAATTGATGTTTTGGATTATTTTTCTTGGCAACTTAACAAGGGATATATAGATGTTTTTTTTTCTTCTTTTTTTCTTGTGTTTCTTATGAATTATTGTTGGAATGTATTTATTTACCATGGAAGAAGAGTACAGGAACTATAAATTAGTAATATGTTTGAAAATGCTGTGTGAGTATCCGCAAAATAAATGGTTTCCGAATTGTGTATAGCTTTGAAGCATTTTAATCCGTCACGTTATATGTGAAAGGAATTATTTGTCTTGCTTGCTGGTTGATTGAATATGTGCATCATTTGGCTTGTTTACTGCAAAGGGAGTGTTGGAGTATCTCTGCACAAGATCGATGATTTGGTTGATGGGAGTGTTATTTTACAAATAAAATGTCGATACACATCCATTTGTGTATAGCATGTGAGTATGCTGTATCCTTTATTTCAAATATTCTAGAAACGCTTGAGTTCATTAGTGTGCGCGGTTTGGATAAAACATTCAAAATAAAACAACTAAAAGAACAATGGTTGAAGTGCTTGCTGTTGTTATTTTACTAGTGCTTGATACTGATACAAAATTTGAATGGATGTCATGCCTTGATTCTATATCAAGCATACATGATTTTGATTACCAGCCTTCTTTATATATTTAGATTTTCATAATGTTCCCATATCACTGTGAAGAACTTTAAAATATTTATTGTTTGAAATTTGAATTAGCTGGTCTCGATCGTCAATTTGCAAATTCTCGCTATCATTAAATTTATTTTGTTGCTTCCTCAGGTATGAACAACCACCAACATGTGTATTTCATTCAAGTCCACAGTTAATTGCAGTAATGGGATCTTGAATTAATCTCTTTGTTTCTTCTATAACTTCCCAAATTAAGATGGTTTCTTCAGAGGAAGTTCCAGATGAAGTTTCTCCCAAGGAGTTGCAGAAAAGACAGAGCCCAGATGATGGGACTGACACAACACCACAGACCCATAATGGTGGAGGTCATGATGCTTCACAACAAGAAGGAATCCCTGCTTCGAATGCCCCTGAGAAATCTTTGGAGAATACTGGGGGGCGTATATTGGAGTTAGACAAAGAAGGAAGTGTTTCTTCTATAACACCGCGGAATGTCTCACATACCCCTGGCAGTGATCTCCGTTCCTTGCAATCAGGTCAGGAAGGAAGGACTCCTATCATGCGGGAAAAAGTGTCAGAGGATGGATATCACTGGCGAAAATATGGGCAGAAACTTGTTAAAGGAAATGAATTTATACGGAGCTATTACAAATGTACACATCCAAGTTGTCAAGCGAAAAAGCAATTGGAATGTTCACAAGACGGGAAGCTTGCTGATATTGTTCACATTGGTGAGCATGAGCATCCCAAACCTCAACTTAAAGTCCCACAAGCTATTGGTTGTGTCCTGTCCGTTGTTGAAGAAAAACCTGATCATCTTTTAATGATTGGTGTTGAAGGTATCAGAGAAAAAATCACCATTTTGTCCATTTTTTTGCTCTTAACCAACAGAAGATTGTATTAATGTGTTCTTTTATTTGAGTGCTAATTGATAAATGCAGAAAGTCATGAACCTCATCCGATTGAGTCAACAAATACCTCTCAGATTTCTTCTGTTACTTCCAGTGAGGATGTGAAACATGTGCTATCAGAACCAAAAAGGACAAGGGATGAGGTTGATGTGGTTGATGATCAACGCTCAAAACAAAGGTAATTTAATAAATGGCTATAAATTTACTCTATTGTTTCAAGCATGAGCTAACACTTTTGTTTCAAATGAACAAAATAGGAAGAAAGGTAGCAGTAATGACAGGTCTACTCCTGTAGATATGCCAACTAGTGAGCCTCGTCTTGTTATTCAAACAAAAAGTGAGGTCGATATTGTCAGTGATGGGTATCGCTGGCGTAAATATGGGCAGAAATTGGTAAAAGGCAATCCAAATCCCAGGTAACTGTCAAATTTAATAAACTCAACAAGGTTAGACCTGGGTTTATACATTTTTAGTTTACATCTCGCCCCTCTGGCTATGAAGATATGTCAGGAGATGCCTCCTTATATTGGCAGCATATTGAATTGGTTGTTAGTCTGCATGTAGAGACAAAATATACCTAGGCTGTTTGAGTACATGCTGACTTTGTTCTTTCATCACATTGTGTAGGAGCTACTACAGGTGTTCAAGTCCTGGATGTCCAGTAAAGAAACATGTAGAGAGGGCATCTCATGACCCAAAATCGGTTGTAACCAGTTACGAGGGACAACATGATCACGATATGCCTCCTTCTAGGACTATTACTCAAAACACAACTGGTCTCAGCACTTGTACAACTACCATCCAGAATGACGAGTTGGGTACAAAATCAGGAGAAAGCAATGCCATTTCCCTTGAAGTGGTTGCGCTTAACAGCTCAGATTCCAACATCAAATTGGAGGAGAAACTGAGTTCTGAGTCAATAAATAAAAGGAAAGAAAGTAAATCTCGTGAGCAGCAGAATGGCAAGACAAATTCCGCGAAAGTAAGTGGTGCTGCTAACCTTGGTATTGTTGTCAATACCAATCCTGTGTCAGCTGGTAGATCAACTGAGCAACATGATGGCGACTCAAGAATTGATCCAAAAGAGAACAGTGCTGCTTGCGGTGTCCATAATATTACCCCAGGTCCAGAGAGTAATCCAAACGAACAGCACGTACTAAATTCAGAGCCTGTTCAAAGCTAATCGAAACAGATTGATTTTCAGCAGGGAGGAGGGAAACAACCTCCAGATGTATAAAAATTACTCCTATAGCTTAATTTATCATAAAATCTGTAGAGGTTCGCAGCAAGTATCTAGTATGCGACTTCTTTTTTTTTTTTTTGTTAACAGCGTCTTTCACCCGTTGTTTTGCTGATTAGATGTAAAACCATTTGAATTTGGTAAAGAAAAGATGTTCCCAAACTTTTACAATTCCGGGAACTGGTTTGGAATGTGCTGTATCTTGCCTTATTATATGGTCTCGAGTAGGCTTGTTTGTGACACTGAAGCATTGTACATCACTACATTTTAGTTCAGCCAGTCACCACTGTCCTTGCAAGAAGCGCTTATCTTCGAACTGTGAACTTGCTAATAGTTTTTGCAGTACCCGTTGTCAGCATGCTTAAATATTATTAGACTGATTCATATTGAAAAAAAAATCCGCAATTTCAGTAGGAAACCAGAATGGCCAGAGATCGGGAGGGAGAACCTTCAGAATCAGAATACCTGATGCTCCAAGAAAGTGAACATATTCTAACCGCAAAGCACCAGACTTGGGAGAAAAGCACCAGACTTGGTTCTCCCAATGCCAGGCAAATCAAAAAAAGTTCAAAGCATTGAGCAGCTGATTAAAAAAAAAAAACAGAACAAAAAAAAAAAAAGGAAACCCTTGAGGTTCTACCTCAGCTAGTTGCCTGCTTTCCTAAATGAGAGCGAAATAAGCATGCAGTTTTCACTTCCATGCACAAGATGCCACCAAATCTCTATTCATCCAACCAAGATAAAGAGCCCCATCTCTTTCTTGAAGCCTATATCTATCAGAATAGTTCTCTAGCAGTGTTTTGATGGTGGCATTAACCAAGGTGCTTAAGGGGTATGGAGTAAACCCAGCCATGGTGAATCGCGATCTCCACTTCCCAAGAAGCTCGTGTCTCTCCACCCTCTCCGTTCCCTCGCATGCTATTATGTTAACAACATCCCTTGCCAGGCAATGCTGTTCCACATTGATCCGTTCCTTATGGTCTCTTGGAAGGGTCACGTCAATGGATTCAAACATGGCCGTATAATAATTTAGTGTCTCGAGGAACCGTGGGAAGAATGCAGCAGTATTCGTGTTAGATTCCTGCTCAACAAGGGTGACCACCTTTGGAGACAAGCTTTTAACCAGCCTCAGCACCCGGTCCCGGTGATTCTGAGTGCTGACACTCTCATCAGGCATGTGGTGAAGTACAAAAGCAAAGTTCACTGCTAGAGCCTCCCCATGTCGAACACCAAGGCTTTCTATCTGAACCTCACAGCCAGACATGGAAGCGGCATGAAACTCAAATGGCACCTTAAATGACTCGGCAAGCTTAGATAACCTTTTCCCCACTATACTCAGCCCTCCTCCACGGGCATATGCTGATGTGGAATCATCAATACCTGTAATGCGGATGTGGGGTGGCCCCCCAGGCCTCGCTGCAAAGGCCTGGATTAGACTGATCCACTGGCTCCCCTGACCAATCTGGAAATCAATGATATGAACCCTGTTTTCATCTTTCATGGCTTCTGCAATGGCACCATTTGCAGACATGTACCCGAATTTGAAGTAGGCACAAACCTCGTAAAGAATGTGCATGTAAGACAGCATCTCGGCACTTGCTGGTTCTTTGCATCTTAAACCTTTGCAGATGGAACTCCCAGAGGAGGCCAGGCGTGCAACAAGCCCTTCCAACATGTATGCTCCCAATCTTTGAAGTGGTTCACCAGAAACTGAGACCATCTGGCGTAACTTGTCCATCAAGCACTGTGCCATTAACAGATCATTATCTGACACTGCTTTTGCGCAGGCAATAAGGACTTGTTTTAGGTCTCCTCTAGAAATCACGTCCATTATTTGTCTCCAGCTATCCATTTCCAGTGACTCGATGTTTGTCCCACTCTCAAGTGCATTTTCAATGCTGTCAAAAATATCAGAATCAGGCCCAAACATCACAGTTTCTAATTCTCTCAACTTGTGCCTGAAATCATGGGCATCGTCAGTTATGCAGGAGCCACTTATTGGAGAGCCAGTGGCATTGTCAGGGGAATGGAGTGGCTCAAGTGAATATGACTGAGATTCTTGCTGTGATATTGGGCTTCCATTCGGTGAGAAACTGACAGTTGACGGGGAGTTGTAAGCAGCATAGCTGCCATTTGCTGAAGATGACTCCAGCGTGCAGTATTGCTCAATGGAGTTTGGAATGGTGAAGGGGGTTCCTTGGGTGCTGCCACTGGAGTATATCTGGTGGTCTAAAGTTCGGAACTGAGGCTTGCAGTAGGCTTCAACTTCTTGCATCGGTTGATAGAGAAATCTGCTGGACATGCCCGAACCTCTGAGTTGTTTTGATGCTTGCATTGAATTATTAACCAGCCTGCCTGATCCCTTAAATAAAATTAGAAACAATCCAATAAATCTTTTCTTTCAAGATTCAGAACTTCACTGAACATCAGTCACCAAAATATGGAAATATATCAGAATGCTTTGGCTTTCATGGCAGAAGCCTTTGAATTGCTCTGATAGATCAGCTAAATGATCCTTGTGATAACACCAACGCAATCACACTGAAATCCTTTACCTATATTTCTGCAGGACACCCACTCAGCAGCAGAACACAAAGTACCAGCATCATCTGCAAAAGAAATGAAAATATTTATTAACTTGCGCATAAAAGAAAAAAAAATCACAATAAATCCAATGACAGCATCTGTACACAGGCATTAGTAAGACATCAGGAGGCAATTTCAGCTTCATAAGTTCCATACCCAAAGAAAACTATTCTCTCATCTTACAGAGACAAACACAATACATATCTACACCAGGTGGGAAATACAATGCATTAATATAAAAGAAAGTTTGCAAACCAGAGAACCAGTTGGTCAACAAAAAATGATGGTTCAAATGCTGAAGATACTTCATAGAAGCCTCCCAGATATGGAATGAATTTTATAAATTGGAACCTTCTCCTTCACGTTTCATTTGCTCTCGAAGCAGCATGTAATTTCCTTTTTTCTTTTTGCGGCAGAAAAAGGATTGACAAGGAAGCACGCCATCTTACCTATTTCAACATGACCTGTCCCATTTTTTTGGATTCAAACTAAACGCATGTAACAAGGCAAGACTTCACTGTTAGAAGTCATTCAAAGCAGACTGGAAAAGAAACCATGAGAAGCAAAACTCCAATTACAGTAGAGTCAAAAATAGTTTTTTTTTCCCAGAAGTTTTGCTCCACCTGTCAGAATACAGGTTTCTGTGACATATAAACCTTAATGAAAACAACAAGTAATATTGAAAGGTAGATGATATCAGATAGAGCAAAAGTAAATTCTGATTATTACAAACAATGTTTTTTCCAACCACCAGATCATCAAATTGCTTGAATGTAGGCTTGAAAGAAAAGGTTCGCTAAAAACATTCTCCATCCCAAGACAACACCAATATGAAATGCAGGTTAAGTAATCATGAAATTTCATTTCTTGAATTAAACACAATTTTTTAAGAAAACAAAGATATGAGACACTGCCATTTCAAAATGAGGGCACATTTCATGGTCAAGCTAACCCAGAATTTAAATTTTCAATAAATCAAAGCAACAAAATTTGTCTACTAAAGAAATTTAGAAACTTACAATGGAATCCCACCATCGAGAGATCCAACACCAAACCATTTTTAGTTTCATTATGTCGTCCATGGAAGCTCAGTCAATCCAAAAAGATAATAAATCTTAAATAACAAATAGTTTCATAAAATGGAAAAACAAAGGATTTCTAGGATGCAGGAGAAGGAGTTTTCATAATGGGCATCATTGTCACTTGCAAGAAACAAGATATATTGTTGAGACACCCACCTTGTTTTGAGGAATCTCCAAGTTCTTTTGGTGTTTCATTAAAAACCAGAAGTTTTTGATACAGAGAGTGCTGGACAAACAATAGAGAGCAGAGTTATCTTCTAAAGATCATTGCCAGACCAGAGTGTTGTTACTGTTATTACCATAACATTATATTATAATAAAATAATCGGAAAAAAAAACATTGGAGTCAGCAAGAGCCCTTTAATTATTCTAAAACTACATTTCTACCACTGATGTGTGAGAGAAGTCTTTTACTGTTAGTTTATTAGGGTCTGTTTGGAACAGCTGTTGTTGTAGCTTTTTAAAGTATTTTTCGTGCCAAAATATATCAAAATAATGTTTTTTTTTATTTTTTAAAAATTATTTTTGACATCAGCACATCAAAATAATCTAAAAACACCAAAACATATTCATTTAAAATGAAAAAAAAAATTGATTTTTTTGGAAATGCAGTTTCAAAAGTTGTCCCAAACAGCTTTAGGGCCTGTTTGGGACAGCTGTTGCTGTAACTTTTCAAAGTGTTTTTCGTGACAAAATATATCAAAATAATATTTTTTTTATTTTTTTTAAAATCATTTTTGACATCAGCACATCAAAATGATCTAAAAACACAAAAATATATTCATTTAAAATGAAAAAAAAATAATTTTTTTAAAAATACAGTTTAAAAAATTATCCCAAACAGTTTCTTAAATTTAGACTGTGCTTGAGACCACCCCGCAAGGTGGGTCAAATCGTTGATTTAGGATTTGGCCTCACCCAGGATAGTGTGCCATTGAGACAAGTGTTTATCATGGAGACAAGTGTTTTCCCATTCATAAAAAATTTAAAACTAGTTTTTAAAAATTGTATTAATTTTCAAAAACACATTTTAAAGATTTTCATAATGTTTTATACAAGTGTTCTATAGTTTTTCAAATAAAGAAAAGACATTAACAATATAAGCTTCTTTTTTTTTGGTAATGATCGGGGCTTTACGTTTTAAAATGAGGAGTGCAATATGAGGACATCCCAGGAGGTCACCCATCCTAATACTATTCTCGCCCAAGCACGTTTAACTGCGGAATTTTGATGGAATCTAGTGCATTAGTGCATAAGCTTTTCTTTTTATATATAGTGCAAGAGACTGATTTTTTAAAACTTTTATAGTTAGTGTCATATAATTAATATGCTTTCTTGGGTTGAGAATATAATTTCTTTAATGGAAGATCTTAATTTAAATAAAATAAAGGAATTATTAAATAAGTTAACGGATTAAATTTAATGAAGAAGTCTTTGTTTCCTAGCTAGTGGATGTTGACCGATGGACATCAACATTCCACCCCACAAGTAATTAAAGCATGAGAGGAGAGATTGTTTTTGGCCGATAAATTTTGAAAAATAAAATCTGTAATTATCATTATTCTTGTATTTTATTTTGTATAATCAACTGTTTAATTAGCCAATTCTTATGAATTAAAAAAAAAAAATGGAAATCAGAGGTCGTTTAGAGAGAGAGAGAGGAAAGAGAGGAAAGGGACCTAGTACCTACCTACACGTTAGCTAACGTTAAAGGCAAATAGATGACGTGGGAAGCAGTGCCTTACACTTCAGCTAGCTGACAACTTTTTTTATTATCTGTATAATATAAATAGGGTTAAAATAATTTAAAATAATGTTTTTTAAATCATCTTTATATAAAAAAAATCTAAAAATATATAAAAAATAATTTATAACTAATAGTCGGTCTTAAGATTTATCTTTGTTAAAATCAATTAATAAAAATAGTAGTTGTAATAAATCAAAAAGATAGTGCCGAGAAACTAATTATTACACGTAAAAAATATATTTTTTTCTATGTATAACTAAGAGATAAAAAATATATTTTTTAGAAGTATGTTTTTTGCTTTCAAATTTCATTGTGAACGGGTGTTTGGTACTGCATTTTAAAAAATATATTATTTTAAATAAAAAAATTAGATGTTTTTGTAAAAAATAATTTTTTAAAAAAGAAAAAATATATTTTAATGCGTTTTTTAATGAAAAATACTTTGAAAAACAATCACAATTACACTGTAAAATTCATGACTTGCCCTCTATATATTTCCACATACAATTATTTGTGGGAATAAAAAAAGCAAATGAAGAAGCACAACAACAAAAATAAATAAAGATCTCTTATCTGATTTCTATTGGAGATTAAAATACAAAAAAAAGATTAATATATTTACCTTCTGGAAGCAGACAGAAATCTTCGTCGTGTTCAAGTAGTTTTATCTGAGAAGTCTTCCTTTCTTCGGAATAAGTTAACCCCCTGATGTGATCATCAAAGTGATTCCCTTCTTAAAATATGTTTTACGGGAATCGGATGTGAAGAACAATCACAGGAAGAAGGCATAATTCAATGTCCCCTCCACAGTGAGGGCTGCTATTGGCCTCTCCTATCCTCCCCTCCCTCTCTCCATGCCCACTTGGATTTTGTGTTTATCTTTCTTGTGCCATGCGAAGACAGAGAACCAACAGTGTACAGAAAATTCAGACAGAATAAAATCATTATAATCCTCTACCCTGGTTGTAATTAACTACGCAGAGGTTTCAGATTGATTCGAGCCTTTCCATGTTTGTGTCTTTCATGTAAAACGATTTTTGTTTTGTTTTGTTTTATCAGAGCAATAATCTAACTTTCCATTGCTGAATTTAATAACTATACGAAGGGAAATGATATGCATGCTGGAGTCAATAGTTACATGTGGGGAACAAGGGTGTTCTTATCTAGTCACGCTCATTTGTTTTTACTTGAGCATGATCTTTCATTGCATGTTTCATTTGGAGAAGAGTTCGGTCGAGAAGAGCATGAAGTCATTCCTACAGGGAATGATTAATTAGTAGAGTGAATAAGCTCTTGTTTGGTAGTGCGTTGCAACCGATGTTTGTCGAAAATTTGAATTTTTGTTTTTCATTTTAAATGAATATATTTTGGTGTTTTTAGATCATTTTGATGTGCTGATGTCAAAAATGATTTTTTAAAAATAAAAAAACATTATTTTGATATATTTCGGCACGAAAAGCACTTTGAAAAACTACCGCAATCACACTTTCAAACAGGCTCTAAGTAAACTTTTCTTGCTGAGCATTTTCTCATTAAACGTTTAAGGATATGCTCTAAAGCAGGAGATGTGTTTGGCGATAAGATAAAACACAAATTAAGAATTAAGCCAGACTTTATGTTAAGGCACTACATCACCAGGAGTACACGAGCGAGATTCCAAGAAAGGCTGAAAGCGCAGCAACTTCTATCAACTTCGGTCGAGAAGAGCATGAAGTCATTCCTACAGGGAATGATTAATTAGTAGAGTGAATAAGCTCTTGTTTGGTAGTGCGTTGCAACCGATGTTTGTCGAAAATTTGAATTTTTGTTTTTCATTTTAAATGAATATATTTTGGTGTTTTTAGATCATTTTGATGTGCTGATGTCAAAAATGATTTTTTAAAAATAAAAAAACATTATTTTGATATATTTCGGCACGAAAAGCACTTTGAAAAACTACCGCAATCACACTTTCAAACAGGCTCTAAGTAAACTTTTCTTGCTGAGCATTTTCTCATTAAACGTTTAAGGATATGCTCTAAAGCAGGAGATGTGTTTGGCGCTAAGATAAAACACAAATTAAGAATTAAGCCAGACTTTATGTTAAGGCACTACATCACCAGGAGTACACGAGCGAGATTCCAAGAAAGGCTGAAAGCGCAGCAACTTCTATCACCAGGACTTCTGAAAAGTGCTTTTCATAGTGGGAGTGGCCCTATTGAAGGGTTGGAGTGTGATTACTCTCGTGTTTTCTTGTTTGCAGGTCTGTTTGGGAGTGTGATTGCGGTAGCTTTTCAAAGTGCTTTTCATGCTGAAATATATCAAAATAATGTTTTTTTATTTTTTAAAAATCATTTTTTGACATCAACACATCAAAATAATCTAAAAACACCAAAATATATTCATTTAAAATGAAAAAAAAATTAAATTTTCGGCAAACGCCGATTGCAACGCACTCCCAAACGGGGGCGCATCGTTCTACCTTGTCCTTTTATCGAATTAGAGTTGTCTCTGTGCATTTAATGATGCATGCAATGAAACTAGGTGTTATGTTTCTTATTTAGTGCTTGATTGAGAGTGTGGTTGTGATTGTTTTTGAAAATGCTTTTCATTTAGAAATACATTAAAATGATATATTTTTTTTAAATCATTTTGACATCATAACATGAAAACAAAAAAAAAAATATTAATTTAAAATAGAAAATAAAATAAAATTTAATTTTTTCAGGGACAATTTTGAAATACAATGAGAACAAGACGTTAGTACACACGAGTGAAAGACTATGAAGATATTGTTGCATATCTAAAACAACATCATTAAGCACTTTCATTTGATATACAATTTATTAGAGACTTGGAGTTAGAGTGCCTATGGTAAGAGATCAATTACACTCTCTTATGACCTGGAGTTTCTAAATTGTTAGCCATGAAAAGAACTTTTAATGATGAGGTGTGAAATTAAAATAAAGTAGCTTTTAATCAAGTCCTTGTAAATAGTGTTGCTAATGAAATTGTAAGAACTTCAAATTGATTTGAACCTTTCAACAATGGAGTCTTACACTAAAGTATCTAGCCTTGGATATCAGTTTTATCTCTAAACTAGGCATTCCCTACAAGATAATTAGTCTTTTATTAGAAGATGAGAACTTTCAGTGCTTAACTTATTAAATTGCAAAAAGGAAATAGCATGCAAGAAAGAGAAAATAAGTGTTTGTCCTTATATGCACTTGTGTTATCTAACTTTTAGGTTGTCTGGGAGTTGAGATCAAAGTTGTCAATATCATTTCGGTTGGTGTTTTGTTTTTCAATTAAAACAGAATGTTTCAGTTTCGGAATATTTTGGAGTGTCGTTTTGGGGTTGTATTGTTTATATATATATTAGTTCAAAAAAAATAGTTCAAATCCAAAAATAAAATTATTTAGAATTATACAATTTAATTTAAAAAAAGACATAATAAAATGATTTTTCTGAACAAAATTATGAATATGTATAATATTACGAGAATATCATCATCAATCTTGCAAAGCTATTATATTTTCTGATTGCACTGAAATTTTAACATAATATATATAAATATGTCAAGAGACTCCTCGTAAAATTTCATCCCAATCTAACGGTCGGATAAAAAGAGATATAATTGATATTGTAAATTATTTATTATTTTAAAAAAATACTATTTGATCGAAATAAAATGGATGGAACGAAACCGGAATATTTTGGCAGGTATTTGGCTGAAAAATCTGAAATGGGTCATAATTTAAATTGAAGTAAAAATGATGTCGTTTTGTCTTGTTTTTTAACTAGTATGAAACGTCTCGGCCGAAACAGAACGAAACAGACAACTATGGTTGAGGTGGTTGAGATATGAATATATTCTAGTGATAAGAACTAATTATTTCATGGAGAGTGAAGTGATGATGGAGAATATTTTCCTTTACAACGTAGATAACCTATGAAATGAAATGAAATGAAATGAGTTGCCATATCTTGTCATGTTATTGGTGGGAAGGGTTGGCAATCGTGGGAGATTTGTAAGAACTGCTGGTGTATTTTAATAAGACAAGTTGATAGGAGATAACCTTTGACGAGAAAGTAGTCAAGATAATAATAATGATAAAGGTAAGAACTGCAGTTGGTGTCTGTCAATTGTTACACTTCTTGAAAATGAATTCCGTCACCGAGCAGCTGGGAAGAGGTTGAGGAACAGAGCTGGGGAACAGGCTCAGGCCGTCTCTCTCTTTTGTTTTTTTTTAAATATCATCAAATTTTATTTCAGAAAAAATGTTGTTGTCAAAGAAAATTAACAGTGTTCGTTCTTGACAAATTCTGCAAAATCAATCAATTGACCGTTAAATCATCTGCGAATCTTTCTCTCTTTCTTTCTTTTCTTTGTATTTGGATTGGAACAACAAGATGAAAAAGGAAGAAAGCAGTAAAAAAGTCAAGGCTCAGGTGGGATTCCAAAACCCCGCACACGGTGTGCAGATAAAACTGCGCGCATGATACATGCGAATGACACTAAAAATCAAAATCCCAAATTTCTATGAAGCCATGGGACCAAACTAGAAGAACCAGACCATGATGAAACTTTGACTTCTGTGTGCAAACATCCCTCTCGTTCGGCCGACCAAATATATTATGGGTTTTGGGAGATGGAAAGCCATTTAATTTCTGCTCTTTTTACATCTGCGTCGACGCAGATTGGGTGCAGTTTCTGTAGAAGCTAAAAAATCCCTTCAATCGAGCCTCAGATTGACCCCACTATTCATTTTTCATATTGGGTCCCATGTGGGTCACTCGTTTACAAGAACTAGTTCTTGAAGGCCAGGCAGGCAATGATTTGAGCTCCTAATTCTGCAATAACTTTCACAAAACATTGGAGCCCGTCAGCAAATTAATGTGCATGAACCAGGGATTAATGACAAAGGACGAGCGATGAACTTGCACGATCAAGGGATGGCTATGGAACACATTCATAATCTGGGCCCTTGAACTCGATTCACTGTCGGCATGGCATGGAATGGCAAGGCAAATGCAATGAGTGTGTCAATTTTATTTTATTTTATTTCTTTTTGGTGGAGTTCATGGGTTCACACATGTCTAAAAACACATGCGTGGTTCATTTGTGAAGTGCACGTACGCACCCAATTCAATATATTTACCAGCAGCAGTACATCCTATGATTTATAGAATTGTCATGTTAGGGATTCAAAGTTAACCTAGACATCTTTCTTGGAACTTGTAAAGCTATTGTCGGGGAACTTGTTTATTTCTTTCGCTGGCATGCGTGCTTAAATCCCGAAGAAAATATAGCCCCGTAACACAAGTTGCAAACAATATTTATATATATACCTACTTTTTTTCCCTATCATTTTATTCAAGTAAAATGCCACTCAAGCACTGGTTATGATGATCAGAGATTAAGATTGTTTCGAACATGCTAAGTTGATAAGGGTCATTTAACCTAACAACCGATTGAATGTTGAACATATATTATCAAAGCTTAAATATGAGAATTTGTTCATTCATCTTGAACATGAAAACACTCTCAACCTAAGATTTCAAGAGTGGAATAATTACCATAAAGATTCATTGCGAGTAAGAAACAACTAATAATGTTTTCAAAGATGTGACGTGATGGTAGAGAGTTTGCAATTTACACAGCAAGTCTCGAGTTTAAGTCAGGACATATTTTTTATAAGAGGATAAAATAGTCTGGGTTTTACTTCACTCATCTGGAATTACAAAGTATGTTTTTTAGAGGTGAAATTTTCTAGCATCCAAAAAAAACTAATAATGTAATGTCCACGAGAATTCATTAATGATTTGATTTTGAAAAGATCAAAGTCTTTCCTTTTCTTTTGATTGTGTTCTCCTTCTAATCCCATATTAAAAGATAATCGTCCTTCTAACCCCATGTTAAAAGATAACCTGCCGTATTCCCACATAATCCATGAACTTGGAAATCATATGCATACAAAAAAGAAGAAGAAATACTACTAATAATAATAATCTTGGATGGTATATGATATAGATGTGGTGGCATTTATTATTCGAGCTTGGAGTGGATCTTGAGCCGGGGGACATTTCTGAATGTTTACCCTACCATTGTTAGGGAATTGCTGGACAAAATCACCTGGCATCATAGATTATGATCTTTTTTAATGAAATTGTCACTAGCTTCACCACCTGCCACACAATTTAAAGATGAAAAGGAAAAAAAAAAGAGAAAAAAAAGGGAAAAGCGTGCACGCCCTTCACATCACATCAAAAACCATCTGAGCTTTATTTATTTTCCTGTCCCTAATTTGTTTCCATAATTCTTTGGCACCACCTAAGAACTAAAAACTTTCCAGCATGTGGGGGGGGGGGGGATGGCATAACCATCTAGGAAACACAACTTTATTAATTAGGGTTTTCTTCATGCTGTACTATAGTTTTGTCTATTATTTTGTGTACAACACGTTTTATATCCTGTTTGACATTGTGTTTCAAAGATATTTTTGAAAAAAAATTAATTTTTTTATTTTAAATTTTTAGTTAAATATTTTTTGTGTTTTTAGATTATTTTCATATGCTGATATTAAAAATATTTTTAAAAATAAAATATATATTATTTCAATATATTTTTAAATTAAAAAAACTTTTAAAACTACTGAACAAACACTTAAGTTAAAGCTGAAGCCCTCGTGAAGTAAAGCGAAGGCTGGATTGTTTGAAGAAGTGGTGGGCAACTGTGGTGAGTGAGATTTGGGGAGTTAGGCTCCAAGTCCAGCCCAATATAAAAATAAAGAGGTAGATTCGATCAGATATTCCCAATCGATAATAGGCCCAATTCGTATTATCAATCCCGGCCCATAAGTCTTTTAGAGTGAGTGGTTGTCTATGGCGTCCTGTCCTGAAAGCAGAAACCCGGTGGTAGTTGGTTGGTGGTGTTATTATTGAGAGAGAGAGAGCGAGAGAGAGCGAGAGAGAAGCAAAGCATAAGGAAGTTGAAATCGAAGAAGAATGGATCCTTCTATGTGGCACAAAATAGCTGCTGTCTCCGGTACTTGCTGCTTCTCTGCCCCTTCAAATTTATATTTCCTGGTAGTATAATTTATGTGTTTATTGATTGGAAAACGCAAACAAACAGGGGTAGCAGCTGTCGGATTGGGATCCTATGGTGCTCATGTTTTCAAGCCCCAAAATCCCACTTACAAAGAGGTCTTTCACTTTTTTATTTTTAATTATTAGCACTAAATGATAGCAAGTAATTCTTGATTGTGATTGTGAAGGTATGGCAAACAGCGTCTTTATACCATTTGGTTCACACTGCAGCCCTTCTTGCTGCTCCTATGACCAAACGCCCCCAAATTGTGAGTTTCTTCCCACTTTGCCACCTTCTTTCTTCTTTCATTTCTTTTTTTTGGTACTTCTGAATTAACTTTGTTGTCTCAGTTTGGAGGCCTATTGACTGCTGGGATTATTGCTTTCTCTGGAACGTAAGTCATTATGTTTTCGTGTTTAACAGTATTCAAATGTAATTTTCTGCACAGTGTTTTTCTAATGCTAAAGCTGCTTTTGTTGTTATTTGGTGATGTGCGACTGAGAAATTCTTTTCTTTCTTTTCTTTCCTTCTTTTTTTTTTTTTTTTTTTTTTTTTTGGGGGGGGTTGTTATACTGAACCTCAGCTACCAAATAATTTATGGAGGTTTGCTTTAATCCAGATTATTCTTTCCTTGGTGTCTTGTTTTGAGCATCTTTTGCATTTGCAACCCACACCGTTGGATGAGATTAAAGTTTGAAAGAAGTTAATCTGGAATTATGTAGGTGTTATACTGTGGCCCTTCTTGAGGACAGAAAGTATTCTGCTTTGGCTCCTTTTGGTGGCTTTGCATTTATTGGTGCTTGGGCAAGCTTGCTTTTCTAAGGATAGACCTCTCTAAGATGGTGGTGAATCTTCATTTCTGCATCACAAGTATCATGCATCCATGCTTTAGGGTTTCAGCAGATACTGAAGGAACATTGTTTTAACAATCTATTCACTATCTTTGATGATGGTTCATATTTCATATCTCCTATGTATTATATATCATGTTACTTGTGAAATTACTGAATTGCTTCGTTGCAGTTTCTCAACCACTGGTCGGAGTCTAAGGGAACTTAAGTAAATGTATGTTACCATTTGTTGCTGATATTCTCTATCATGCAACGAGTATTCCTAATGGGGAAAAAATGTGAAATAGTTATTTGGCTGTGATGATTTCAATTTGTTATGTTCCATGAAAAAGATCTACGGCAGAGAAAAGGTATTGAAACTCTTCAGTGTATCCTTCAATTCGAGTCTCAAACTTTTCTGAAAGAGATTTGCAATTTACTTTTCTAATGGTATATCTCTACTCCAAAGATTCTTTCTTGGATAATCGTGAATTGGTGATTGTCCATAGAACATCATATATGCGACTTAACATAAAGTTTTCTTCCGAGATTGCTTGCTTCATGTTGCTGCATGATGAAAGCAATCTCATGTCTGGCTAGAAGAAGAAAGAATTTCAGTTCCAGAAACGGACGTTAGTGAAAGCAAATCTGTAGGAAGAAAATATGAAGTAGGAGGGAAACTAGGAAGGGACCTTTCCAAAGTATATTTTTAAGCTTATCTCATGTGAAAACCTGATTTAATTTCGAATGACAAAAGCTCGATGATGCTAAAACTTAAAGGAACAAAATATCTGGAACTGAAAAATCTCTATCCCTACTGAAATGCCGATCTTCATGGTTCTCATGACTTTGAATCAGGGATGGAACTCATACTGGCAAGAGCTATGACCTGCACGTCAGTTTTTTTTATAGAACAATGAGAATCATTTAACAGAGAAAGTATAGAAAATGATTTACAGCTGCTACTCTCACATGGCTTGCACTTGCCAGGCATGTGGAAATTAGATATTTACATAATCAACAAGTTGATAATTTGATATTTACATGATGCAAGATTCCTATGGTGGGGCCTCACAAAAAAAACATTAAACAGCAGCTTAGGAAGTGCTTACTTGGATCAAGTTCTGTAATGATAGCAGCTCCCTTGAAGTAGCAAGATCCACCCTTGTGCTTGAACTTCTGGAAGTAGTTGTTGAAGGCATAGGAAGCATGGTCTCTCACAGTATTCGGAAAATAGCAGGGCTGGTTCACCTGAATCTTACTGCAGTCTGCACCGCCTTTCCCACAAGCCCAGTCCAATGCTATCTGCAACTCGCCATCTGGGGTCTGCTCATCTGCTATGCACCATTGCTCTAATTCCCCATCTAATATTTTATTTCCAAAAAAATACACAAACAAGAACTTATGTGAGATATCAGCAGAACAACTGTTGTGATGGATGATGAAAAAACGATTTCTTACCTGATTTCTTAGGAGCTATGGACACGATAAGGAGGGCAAGCATTGTCCTTTTCCAAACGATCGACATATTTAACGGCAGAATAACCCTATCCAATGCAGAAATGGATCCACAGAAAGCTTGCTGGTTAGATCCATATATAGAGCACAAAAAGAATAGAAAAAAACTTTTACACCGAGTAATTGCATGGTAACTCGGTTGCTAGACCACTAAGTGGCAATCATGTGAGGTGGGGGGTGCGAGGAACAGCTTGCAAGTGCGTTCCACTCAAGCTGATTTACACCCCAGCCCAACAAGGAAAGTTTATGCTTCTGTTAAACTATATTATTACATTGAGTTGAAGGGATTCTTATGGTATAAAGCGAACTGCTACTTCTTTTAAAAAACAATTACCAGACAACAAGTTGACATAATTCAGATTATTCATGGCCATGGATTCTCCATCTGCAGGCATCCTATGTTCTACTCAGTGCAATATGAAAGGTGCCTTGCTTGTCCTATTCTTAGGTGTCCATGTGAGTGGCATATCTCACATGATTACAAGTGGGAAGTAATTGTGTACAAAGATACAATAGATTTAAATAACAAGGATACATCAGATTTAGTTTAACACTCCCCCCCAAAAAAGAATCTAGTTCACATCATAATATGGGCATGCATTAATGAATATAAATAAAAAATAAAATCAGAACAAGGATACATCAGGTTTAGTTTAACACTTTTGCCCCCCAGAAAAAGAATCTAGTTAACTTCATATTCACACCGTATACAATACATGTTACTATTTATGATACAACGATGAATGAAAGAGCTACAAACAGCTCCTACTTTACATATGACCAGAAGTTACAGCACCTCATTTTCATCTACATACCAAACCATAGGAACAATCAGAATGAATACAAATTCACACTTTAACAAGAAAAATCCTCATGGTAACTCCGGTTTCCTGTACACTCTGGGGCTTTTCCACATCGCCTGCTATTATTGTGGGGTTCCTTGGGAGGGAGAATATTTAGATAAAGGGAAAAATGCCATGATGCTGTACTCGACCCTAATCAGATGGCTCGTTCCACGATCTATCCTCTTTAGCTTGCGCGTGTTTTTACGCGCAAATCCATCGAGGATAGAAAGATGAATCGAACATCTCATTAGAGTTCAAAGAAAGCAGCATTGTGACATTTTATGAACTGCCTACAAGAATGGAGCATTTGGAAAGAAAAAAAATATTGAGAAGGGAATAGAATAATAGTAGCCAAAACGAGTATGTGCAGAAAAGCCACCAGCATCATTTGGCTATCGTCATCTTGGAGCAATCACAGAGTGGGAAATGGTGCCAACAACTGATCAAAGGCACCTGATTGCGCTCACCAGATCCATGCATTCTTGAACCCTTTAGTTTGTTGCAAGCTCGGATTCCTGGAAACAAATAACTATTCTTTACACATCCCCTGTTATATGAGAAATTGAACAATTAAAATTCACGAAATACAGTGATGACTCTGCTGTTGCTGACACTTTTAACATCTCTCAATTTTACAAAGAGCATTTCATAGTATCATATATGGGAAATTCAGTGCGAACAAGAATTTCAATAAGCTTAGACAATTTAAACAGCAGTGGGCATGGTTTGAAGAAATATCAACTGCATAACCTATTTTCACATTGAAGCATAGCACATCCCTTTGAGAAGAACTATGAAAGAAACATTCTTTAAAAGAAACAAAGAATAATGTGGTATGGACAAGATAGGTTTTCCGCAAACATGAAGGTCAGTTAAAGTAAGTCTATTTAAGAGTTTCGAAGCCTTATTTGAGGATATGGATGAAAAGTTTTTATTCATGAAGACATTGGGAATTTGATACAGATATGCATAGCCATTGGAAAACACTTACCATGATGCTAGAAATTACCAGAGGTGGAAAGATTAGAGGAATGTGGCATCGACCATTCTTTCCATGACCTCATAGCTGAGGCTTGTTGCCAGGTGGCCAACCAAATGCATAGGGTCAACCAAAATTCATGGATCAACCAGCCGGCTGAAGAGATGTAAGCAACTTCTAGCATGTCAATCCACTCTATCAACTAGACTAAAAAAACCGTGTCACAGCATTGTAAAGCTGCTCTTCTTCAAATGGCTTTGACACGTAATCATCCATCCCACACTTAAGACATTCTTCATTTGTTGCCTGAATCACATCAGCTGTCATTGCCAATATTGGTGTGTGCCAATATGCTACATTTCCGAGTAGCTCTGTTGATTCTTTCCCAGATGTAATTTGCTTATTAAACTGACTCTCCATAGACCGGATTTGACGGGTGGCTTCAAAGCTGTAATGATTAACGACTATGAATCAATTTTGGATGTAGGAATCCGTGACTGAACATTTGCAAGGAAAGAAAGAAAGTCAAAAAAACATAATTATTCTTTTAGAAAAGAGATTACCCGTCCATTTCTGGCATTTGGAAGTCCATGAAGCAAGCATCAAAACTGTGTGGTGGTTTAAGCTTTTCTAAAGCAGCCTTGCCACTCTCCACACAGGTAACAATTGCTCCATACTTTTTAAGAGCACCCTCAGCCACTCTCCTGTTTACCAAATTGTCATCCACAACCAAAATTTGTTTTCCTCTCAGTAAATTCTGAAGTGCTGGTGGTTTCTTCCTATTTACTTCACTCTTCTTACCACTTCCAAAGGCTTCTTGGAAGCAAGCAATTAACACACTTAACCGAAGAGGCTTCATCAGTACATTATCTACTAAACCAGAGGTTTTAAGCTCTAAGCGTTCATCAGAGCTGATTGTGGTAGCCAAGAGAAAAATCTTCGAAAGGTCTACCTGGATATCTTTCCCGTCATTTTTCTTGGGCATTTTCAGCAAACGATGGAAAGCAATGCCAGATTCCTTGTCCCAAGCATCTTTGTCGATAAGAACTATAGGCAAATCTGCTGGAATACTGTTAAAAGGAATCAAGCGCACATCAGAAAATCAAATTGAATATCATATGACAGTAAAGTTTTTTCTGATACTCATCAAGTAGTAACTTTCTCTCATAAATTTCCAATTTTTTTCACTCGTGAGGTGAGATGACAATGTTTGCAAGCAGCGATCACATGGAATGGCATTTGTGATAAAGAGTTTTTTTTCATGACAGTTTAGCAATAACCACATTCAAGCCAACCTCAAACTTTCCCACAACTATGCTACTAAAATCAAATGTACCTTGTGCAGTGACCACTTGATAGATATGCACATGCTGACTTCAGACTGGGAACTATATCTGCAGTTATTCCCAACCTCTGCAAGTGATATTTGTTGACCTCAGCTCGAACACTTCTTTCATCAATCACCAGGGCTCTCCCTCCAGGGACCTCCAAAACAGCTGCATCATAAGGCTGCCACTTTGTATCCAGAGAAGTTGATTCTCCTTTTCTGAAAGAAACAGTAAATGAAAAGGTACTGCCAATGCCACATTTACTAACAAACCCAATCTCCCCATCCATAAGATCCACCAGACATTTGCTAATGCTTAATCCTATTCCAGTTCCACCATAATTTCGTGAAGTGGAACTGTCAGCTTGCACAAAAGGCGTGAAAATACGGCTCTGTGCATCTTCTGGTATTCCCACTCCTGTATCCTCAACTGTAACTAGTAGTCTAATCATTTCAGGTTCAACCTTAGAATCTATGCAGCTTGACTTTGTAAATTTCTCCCAACTTTTCCATCGGTTGACAATAGGAAACCCACTCAATGAATCATAAACTATGCTTGATGTATCCTGAACCAGCTCCAGGCCTTGTTTAAGCACTGCATCCCTGACATCAAGAGGGCTTCTCACTTCATCAGCCAGATGCACCGAAACAAACACATGCCCTTTGTCACGTGTAAACTGAGTGTAACAGCGGAAAACATTAGTGAACCAAATTTGCACAACCAATAAGATGTTACATACAAATAAAAAAACTGCATATACAAGTGACGAATCATCAATCTGACACCATCAACAATTAGCTATGTATCATATCGCAATGACAGTTGTTTTAAACATTATTTTGAATATTGAACAAAAAAAATAATGTAGCCATAATTATATTTCTGAAACCAACCTTTATCGAATTTCCAACAAGATTTGTAATTATCTGCCGAAACCGTCCAGGGTCACCAATAACAACTTCGGGGAGCCGGTCAGAAACATAAACAGCCAACTTCTCTCACCCAAAAGAACAATCAGACACAAGTTTGAGTTAAAAATGATATGAATGCCGAGAAAAGAAGAAGAAAATGAGCAATTAAGAGAGTTGCTCTATCTGTACCTCGATCCCTTTTTCATTGGATTTTCCTGAAAATAGTGATAGAACGTTATCAAGAACAGAACGCAGATCAAAGGGAACTGCTTCCAATTCTAGCCGGCCTGATTCTATCTTAGCCTGATCTAAAACTTCATTTATCAGTGCAATTAGATCTTTTCCGCTGGTAAGAGCAGTGTTGGCATAGTCCATTTGGTTTACATCCAGATCAGTCTCCATCAGCATTTGCAGCATACCTAAAATATGTTGGAAGCAGCATTTAGATATTAAACTTGCCATATTGGCAGGATATGCTTTGTATAAACGACCCATTTCAAATTACCTAAAACACCATTCATTGGGGTCCTTATTTCATGGGAAACAGTTGCAAGAAACTGCAAGGATGAAAATACATCAGTTGCTAGAAGAATATAGAACTTTTCAAGTAATAGTATTTCAGATAGAAGATAAATAAAGATGCAAAGAGTAGAGGCCATATCTATAGGATAAAACCCATCAAATGGACCTGGAAATGTACCTGAGATTTTGCCACATCTGCAGCTTCAGCACGAGCTTTGAGCTCCATCATCTCACGGTAGTCCTCCTCAACTTTTGCAATCCTACTAATAGCTGCATGAAAGATGTGGCCTACAAGAAGAGTAATAACAAGGAGCCCAACTGATGCGTTTATTGCTGTCCAAGGTAAAGGAGGTTTATGCTTGAACCTGTACACAATGGGAATGAGGAGATAAGAGATCACTCATCTTTGTGATGTTCTAAACCTCGTCACTAAAAGAACTAACCTGCAATGCATTTCATGCTTCCGTAATGGATCACCAAAGTCAAGGCTACTGACATGCAAATGGCCAGTATCGGTAACATCAGTACCATACATGAGAATGGGAGCAGATGCATTAGTTGTATCATAAACATTCACGACAATTGTTTGCTTGCTGGAAAGCTGGTGCAGAAGCTTCTCCACTAGAGATGGTACATCATAAGATGCACCAAGATACCTTTATAAGAAGCAAGCCCAGATTAGAAGTTAAGTTCATCTCAAAGAAATGTGTCGTGTGACAATATTTGAAGACACCAGACCATGTGCAAGAAACTAAGAATATTTGGAGAAGAAAGAATTACCCAACAGTGGCTTCAATTCTTTGTTCTGGTGTAGCATCTGGAGGGAGGTCAGTATCATAGACAGCAAATGTGAGTACGACTCCCAGATGGTTTGATTTCAAAAGCTTGAAAGGAGATGTCAACACTCCCTTTCCAGATGCCCTTGCTCGCAAGATGTTCTCACGGTCTTCCTATATAAATATGAAAATTGTTGTCAACTCAAACTCCATAAAGGTACATGGAAGAAATGTTCTAATATAAATACTTTTTCTGAGTTCGTATCTCTTGATATATATGATAAAATTCAGTGTGCATCTCAATTATCAACTAGCAGATGCTCTTCATAATGACTAGTAATGATAGTTGTGCAGGATGAGCATGGTTTTGAATATAAAATGAAACCTATATTTTGTGCCATAATCCATATAATATTTTTCCTTTAAAAAAATGCTTAACGTACAAGCTAAAGAAACAAAAAAAGTATAACACTCATCTTCAACCATTTAATAGTTTTTAATATTAAAAATTAATGCAAGAGTCTAGATTCATTATTAACCAGGTGCTGGTATGGTTGAGATCAACTAATTTAAGAAAAGCAGCTTCATAGTTCCAAAATCACTAAAATTATAAGGATTCACCTAAATATGAATCAACAGCTCTAATCCAACCCTTGCTGCTTTCCTCAAAACTGAAGAAGAGTAAGCAATAGGTTCTATTCTTGGAACCATAAACTGGACATACTTAAAATTAAGTTATCATCCAAACAATACATAGAAGCCCTGATATATGGAAGGTTTGCAATAGGAAAATCAGATATCATAGCACATTTATTTAATTTTTTTAATCAAATCTTGAGAAGGGTATTTTTGGAACAAAAGCACTTCATTTGTCCTTCTTTAAAAGTCCGGATACTCGTGGAAAAAATAAAAACACAGGAAGTCAAATAGAACATGCACTATAATCATGCTTATCAGCAAGGGAAAAGAACTTGTTGGATAAAAACAAAACAGAATAACTGAAATGACAAAGCTATGTATTCTATATGGAAACACACCTTTCCAGACATCATGTCAATTGAGACAATATGAGAGACTGTTTCTTGAGAAAAAATCACAGGTGCATATTCATCCTGGATGGGCGCAGGATCCAATTTATCTGGAATACAGTCGTGGACTAGAGTCTGGTCCTCTGTTCCCATTTTCTTAATTGTCCATCCATGCTGCTCCTCAAACTGCCTCCTCTCTAAATGAGGAACTTTTAGAGCATAAGCAACACCACTAGTAAGTGGCCTCTCAAAATCTGTTCTCTTGGTATATTCACCAAATGTTTTCTGTGAAATAAAAGTGCGTTCAAGGTAAGCTCATTTTTCTTCTGGGCGTTGCATGCTACTTAGTCAAGTTCTTCAGTTAAAATCTTCAGTCCCTAAGCATAAGTTTGACATAAACATAGCATCTTGTCGTTGGAGAGGTTTTGCATGTTTTATATAATAACAGAAATGCAATTAGTACAAGTTTCATTCCCAATTATTTTTTATACGCATAATTCCTTGAGCAGATTAACAAATATAGAAACCAAATATCACCTGATCAATAGCAGAAGGATTTTTTCCATGGTGAAAGGTGGATACAAGGATAGCCAAGGCATGTACATGGTTCATGCTAACATTGAACTGGTCCTGCAACATTCGTGCCCGTTCATCACACATGTTGGCAAGAGTCTCTTCCCTCCTAGATATTATCTTTTCATGCATGTGCCAAAACAACCAAATAGATACAAGCACTCCAAGCAGAACAAATATTATAAGAAGCTTCTTCCTCCACTTGCCAGCACTTCTAGGAGGACTATGGGATAGTTGATGCTGATTCATCTGCAACAATTGTTGCTGCTGCTGAAGCACTGGCTCCCGCCGAGCTAGCTTCTGATTTTGCTTCCTCCAAAATTTTAAGTTATAACCGAATAGTATGCAGCTCACTATCATTCCAACAAGGACCCACCAGCATTCTTTTATCAAATCAAATGACAAAAGTTTACAATGATCTTCTGCACAGTCCACTTCCCTTCTCTGCAAAATATTATGACCACGGTCAAAATAGCCCAAGAGATAATAAAATACCTATGTAGCATCCATCACTCAAAGGTATAAGCCTTTGATTTCTCCAATCCATTTTCTTTGAGTAATGAAATAAATATTTCTCTTGCATCAGAGGCTAGTTTCCAGCTCTTTATACTTACTGTAGAAATTAATAAAGTTGAGTGCATGATCCTGGCAGTGCAGTTAGTAACTCAAACAGAAGACTGAAAACATGTCATGTAGAATAATTTCACCAAAGAACCTATGCCCAAGCTTCAAACTTGAAATAGATTGAAGAATCCATTAACAGAACCTCCAGCAGAGTTTTTTAACCACGTCTGGCAAATATTTTACATTGAAATTATTTTTATCTTCTTTTCATCTTTCACTTGTGGATATTCTGATGAGCCAATTACACTCTTCTGAACTATCTAACTTAGTGTATTCAAGACACTCAGCGAAAAATCAAAAACCCAAAATATATAAAATAACTTTTTTTACTGGATTTCCATACTGTTAGTGGTTTGATGCGATGTAGCATAGAATCCACAACATAACACAAAGAATAGCCTCTTGTTTATCCAATCAGTAGAGTCATATATATCTTTTCCCCTCTTTCATGTTTATTTATTTTTATTTTATTTTTTTTGGTGTTAGGAGTGCATGCAGTGTGTGAAAACTTGCTTAATATACTCAAAATGCACAAAAGCTCAGGACACTGAATATTGACAACAAGAATTTGGAAACTTTCAAGCAAGAGACATACATATACAACTACTTCAGCAACAAGGTTTTACCTTTCCAAAATCCTGTGAAATTAATGAAATTGTAGATTGTGAAACAAATGATGCAGACTCATCCGGCAATGATTGATCAAGCTTCCTGAATTCATTCTCATCTTGAACAGGGCATTTGCCATTAGACCCTCCATCTTCGGCGACCCATCTGATGTGCTGCTGAAATTCCAGCTTCTTCGAACATGGTACCTTCAGTGCACAGGCAATGCCATCATTTATTAGCATTTCCGGTCCTGGCTCCTTGGTACACTCAAGGGATGCTATCTGCAATACACAGGCCAGTGAAAAGAAGTTTGGAACCAAGCATTCTATTTCTGAAATGCAAGAGACTTCTCCAGCAACTTTTCCAAAAAGTATTCCTTCAATTTTTTCTGCTAATTTCACACTTAAAAAGATGTGTTTAAATGGCATTCGGTTTTCCTATCCCAGCATATGATAGCCATATATTTCCGTCCATGCATGAAAATGTACAAGCAAGATTCTTGATATCACCATGCATGTAATTTCTACAAATACTCGTATGTTCATCAAGTTAATCAAAGAAGAATAAATTTCAAATTAAATGATGAAAAGGAAATGAGCTTTTAGACTAACTAGCAGGAGCAATCAACAGCCAATAATTCTAGCACACGATTAAAACCAAAAACAAAAGTGTATATATATAGTTAAAGAGCTATAAACAAAGAACCTGATCTGAATCAGAGAACATAGAACCCAAAGAATGAAGCTGGTTCTTGCTGACATTGAAATGGCGAAGCAAGACCTGAGCCCCTTCTTCACACGAATCTGGACTCTGACCTTTCCTTCCCAATGACCCACTATCAAAGCTCAAGAGAAACCAAATGCTACCTATAGCAACAGCAACACCAAAAAACCAGAGAAGCAGAAACTTTCTCCTCCATTTCCTGGCAGAATAAGTTTCATGCAAAACCTCCTTTGACTTCCTCGGCTTGAAACTGTCTTGTGATGTGCCATTTGAACCAGAAAGCTTGCAATTAATAGACATTTTCACCAACTCCCACCTGGGTCTCTTCACAGAGAGCCTTGAAAACTTGACAAAAACCCCAGCTCCACCACCAGTACAACTCATCAAAATCAGCCCCTTTCCCCAATGACAGATTCAAACACTGTAAGAACCCACCTGGGAAAGCTCATCAAATCAATGCTTTATACTTTACAAAACAGAACCCACTTAGAAGGCAGGAACTAGAGCGCAAAATTTGCAAGGAAAAACAAAGTGGTCCACCTTCTTCGATCTATGATATATTCCACTTTATGGTTCAATACTAAGCTTCTTTTCTCCAAGAGAATTAAATCCAAATCACAACAGACACCTTTTTTTTCTTCTTTTTTGTTGTCTGAAAGAGAGAGAGAAGTTAAATGAAGAAACTAATCATGGCAAACAGGAAGCTGATGTAAAGCCCGGTTGTTGTTTAGGAAGCTGTAGTCTGTAAGGGAATCGTTTAATGAGGTATGAAGAAACATGGCTGCTTCCTTTCTTACATCTCTCTTTCTTTCTAGCTCTATGTATTACCACAAAAGTTAGTAGGAGCATCCATCCATCAATACACAAGAATGAAACAAAGAAACTACTTTTTCAAAAAAAAAATCTTCCCCGAGTGAAAAAAAAAGAAAAAACTGGTTGGTTTTTGTGTAAGCCCAACTGGAATCAATGATCAGAGAGTGGGGCCTCTCTCCCTCTCCCTATCTCTGTGCTCTCTCAAGTTCAGTTTGCTGGCCAGCATTTTGAAATTTAGGCTGGCTACATCATTATCTCATCATCTATGTGGGGAAAACTTGCAAGAATAATAAAAAAAAAAAAAAGCAATCAAACCCATTATTGAAAAAAAGAAATACATTATGCATTATTATAAAGAAATAATGTGCAGTAAGTTATTGGACAATCAAGGGTGGTTGCATTACCCCAATGGCAACTGTTATTTTCTTTATACTATTCTAGCCATTTTCTCCGTGTATTTTGAAATTGCAAAATAATTCTTGTTTTATACTGTGTTTATACTTGTATTTAGAAGTTCATCTTTTTATATGTTATTTCTATTCTCGAAAAACAATATACAAATTATAGTTTCTTAACCAAGATTTAGAAGGAAAAAAAAGTTAATAAGACTAGTGTAGAACCATGATATATATATATATATAAATAAATAAATATATTTAAATTTATAACTAAACCAAAATGCAGAGTCTATCATATAAATACAGAGTCTAATAAAAAAAAGACACTGTATTTTATTTGGTTTTGAAAATAAAATAAATAAATAAATAAGATACCGAGCTTTTGTTGGTAGAGAGGAGCTTAGGGGGTGTTGCTTTTGCTTTCTAGGAAGAGTTGAAAGTGTATTCTACAAGGAATATAGGGAAAAAAGGGTTTAATCAATGTCTTTAATACACCACTAGGGATAATTTATTATGAATTATATAATTAAATTCACTATTTTACCCCCAAATCATATACTATTTGTTTTGGTTGATGGGGTGATAGGATCTTTTGGTTTTAATGAAATATTTATATTGTATTTTAAATTTTGATCTTTATTTTTATGGGTTTTTTATTTGTTTTTTCTTTTTTTTATAAAAAAATTATTGATTTTTAATTTTACTATTCAATCCAAGTTTGTGTTGTGTTATTTTTTTTATTTCGGTCTTCATTCTTTTAAAAGAAAATGGTTGAAGTTATTTTTTTTTAAATCTAACCATTTAATCAGATCATTGTGTATTTTTTTTTCTTTTAATTTGATAGTTTTTTTCTTTATTTTTTTATTAAAAAAATATCTATTTTTAATTTAGCCCTCAAATTATAATTTTCATGTATTTTTTTAACTTAATCCTTACTCTTTTAATTTCTAGTTTTTCCTCTTTGCCATTTTAAAAAAGTTTTATTATTTTTTAATTTAATCATTCAATCCAAGTTTATGGTGTGTTATTATTATTTTAATTTAATGACCGGGTTTTAAAATTTTATTTTTTCAAAAATAAATTGATTATGCGGTTGTTGTTATTTTGTTCTATCAAGTTATTCTAATTTTATGACTTGAGTCATAAGTTTTGCAAGTTACCATGAATTGGTTCATCTTTGTTAGAAAAAAAATATATTGGTTCATCCTTTATCACCTAGATTTCATATCTTTTGCACTGATTTACGATTAACTCGGATTTTCTTATTAATTTTTTTAATCCAATTGTATGCCTCCAGGAAATTTTTTCCCATTGAATTGTTTTTTTTTTAAAAAAAACGTTGTTTATTCTATTTTTATCACCAAATTAAAATTAAATCGGTTTATCAAACTTGATTTCTTTTATCTTTTATCTTTTATCATCAAATTATTTTTTTATAGATAAAAATGTATACTCTCGGAGTAGTGCATGCCCATGACTAGAATAATCTATGCTCATATGTCCCCACATTTTTATATTCTATTCAACATTATATATATATATAACAATAGAGTAGAGAGCTACGCTATAACACACACACATATTTATAATTCTTGTTGATGTGTTTTTTTTTTAAATAATAATATTTTTTAAAATATAAAAATAATATATATACATGATTAAGATTGTTGTGAAACCGATTTTTTCATGTAAAGAAACAGGACTATATTAATAAAACTATGATTATTTTAATTTTTGCAAAACTAGAGATTAAAATGCAATTAAATATGGGGTAAATGAAATAAAAACAGAAAATACTTGGCTAATCAAACAATTTTTGTCTATAGTCAGACACTACCATGATAGAAAATTCCTAGAATTGGGGAAAACATTATTGATCCATGGTTGTTTATTAATTTTTATAATTGTCAACAGAAAATAAAATAAAATAAAAATAAAAATGGCCGCTTCCTCCGAGACCAACTTGGAGTTATGAGATTGTCTTTTTAACTAATAATAGTAGCTACTTGCTCTATTTATTCAGAGGGGAAAAACCCAGCTCATCTTATTCCTTCCTTCTCAATTTCATAAAAATAAATAATAATAATTCCAATAAAATATATTATAAGCTCTGGCCTCTTCTGTATCAGTGACTGGTTTTGGGTTATCGAGATCGATATTGATAGAAATACTAAATAATTTAGTGTTGTTATTATTATTATTTATATAATATATGATGGACACACCGGTGACAATATATGTCGGCTATATACCTTACCGCCATTAATTTAAAAAATCTATAGTTAAAGCGAAAGCATTAATCTAATAAACTTTAAATTATGCCATGATTAGTTTGACCATAATTGGAAAATATTTTTATATTAGAGATAATGAGGTATGATTTGCTTCAAACGACTGTGAGCACACCGATTGATGATGTCATTCAGAGGATATACATATATAGATATAACCGCGGGAGATTTATATAGTCATTAATTACAAGGTTTGTGGAATTAGTTGAGATACATGCAAGCTGACCCGCCACCCAAATTAATCACAAAAAAATAAAAGATATGATCAAAATAGTTTTCACATTAGTTAAGATAAAGAGCACTTTTTTTATTTAATTTGATGTATTTGAAATAATTTAATAAATTGTATTGGATGTTAATCCAAAAATTAAGAATAATCATTGAATGAAGTCTTCAAAGTTGAGGTCACAAATACATATAATTAATGGATGAATGTATAAATCAAACTTGTTAGTTGTTGTTCTAGCGTATTACCATATTCAACTCGCTTGTCTCCTGATGGCATGGCATGACGGTAAAAAAATTATAATATATTTTATAAGTCTCAGGTTTAAATCAGGATATGTTTATCTTATAAAAATATAGAATAACTGATGTTTTAATCGTTTAACTTGATGCCACAAAAAATACCTAAAAAGAATAAGATTTCACCGAATCTAAAAAAGATATTCAAGTCGCTTTAACTAGACTACATGTCAAATCCAAACACATGCAGGTCTTCATCTTGCTAGATTCAATCTATGAACATTGAGAAAAGGGTTTGTGTTTGCAAACTATTATTGAGACAAATATCCCTTTAATAATTTAAAAGTTATAACACAGATAATTAATATTAATATTAGTATTAGTATTTTTATTTTCCTTTCTTTTATATATATAAAAAAAGCAGTGATAAAATTAGTAATATCTCAATTTATCCACAACAATAAACAAGCAATTAATGATATGGATGAACATAAAAGGCACTCACATTTTAGCTTAAGAAATGTTGTGATGGTCCTTAATAATAATGCTATTTATTTACTTATTGGCCATCGCTTCTAGTGCTGTGATGGGAACTAGCAAAGTACATGTATTGGCAATAGCATTTTAGGCTCAATAATTAATCCATCCAGTTGGACTTGGACCCACCACAATGCTAATAATCTCTTATCCCCCCGATGACGATTTCATTACTAGGTGTTCGTTTGTATCATGTTTTAAAAATGTTTTTTTTTTTAAGAAATTTCATTTTTTGTTTTAATTTTTTATATATAATTTTAGATTATTTTTATAGGTTAATATTAAAAATATTTAAAAAAAATAAAAAAATATTATTTTAATTTATTTTTAAATAAAAATATATTTTAAAAAATAATCTCAGTCATATTTTTAAACTCTGGGACGTAATAACTCTTCTTCCACACTTTCTGACTTTAATGAAAATGATTATCTTCAAGTATATCTTCTTTCCTTTTCCAATATTGCCTTGCACTGCACATATCAATTTTATTTCATGGCAATGGATTTTATTTTATTTTATTTATTTATTTTTACGTTCTCTGTCCAAGAAAAAAAAAGATTATTTGAGCATGTTTAAAAATGTGGTTAAAATTGTTTATTAAAAAAATCTTTTTATTTATAAATACATCAAAATAATATTTTTTTTTTGGTATAAACCACGCGGTGTCCTGGACGCTGGCCCAGACTAATCCACGCTCGCACCGGGTCGGCCCATATAGGGGTAAAGTGCTCCCCAAGAGAGTGTCTCCATACACAAGGAGGGGTCGAACCCCTGACCTTGCTTAAGGGATGAGAGCGCCGAACCACTCACATCATGCCCTCTTGGGTTTTTTTTTAAAAAAAAATTATTTTTGATATTAACATATGAAAATAATCTAAAAACTCTAAAATCATTTAATTTAAAATACCAAATAAAAATAAAAAAATTTAATGTTTTTCAAAAACACAGCCCCTTGAAAAGGATGTGCAGGCATCCACCACGAGTAGACATGAGCTATATGATTAAGGAAGGAGGGAACACCAACGAGGGCGTGGGTCGACTGGTAGGGGGTCGTTCCAGCTTAACCAAGGTCTCGAGTTCGAGCCTTGGGTATGCAGCTGCTTTAAAACTCGCTTGGGAGAGCTTTGCCGCCCTTAAAGGTCTTACCCGGCTCGAATCCGGATTAGTCAGCAGTGACCGGAGTACCGGATGGTTTATACCCAAAAAAAAAAAAAGGAAGGAGGGAACGATGTTATCAATAAGAAGAGACTCCACCATGATGCTTCCTCTCGTTAGTTTTTTTTAATGTGATTAGACTAATAATTAAAAATATTAATTAACTATTTTCTAGCCCTTGCATGTGCCCGTCCCACCTGCCACAACCTTTCTCCTCATGCCAGCTTGTTTTTACTATACGGGCATCGAGTGCCACTTAAGAGAAGAGAATTTAATAATGTTAATTTTCCACTAATCACTATCATCTCCATTAATATATTTATATATATTTGGCTGCCATTTGCTAATCTTGTATTAGAGTATACTCTTGATGTTTATTTTAATTTATGGTCGGCATAAAATAGTAGTGTTTTTGTAAGGGTTATGAGATTTAATTTAATTTAATTTAATTTAATTTAATTTACTCTCCTCTCTCTCTCCAGGATGGTTATGCCGTCAAATAATTGCAATTTATATGTTTGTTCAGGTGGACCTTTCGGCGGAATTTTAATGTGGGGTTTTCTCAGGGCATTAATTTCCAAATACTATATCACTTGGTGGGCGTTGTCTTGAATTTTGATTGGACTAGAATCAACAAATAATAATAATAATAATAATAATAATAAAAAGCATAAATTTCATTAATTAATTGCCCATGTCCTGCTTTACATGCACGGAAACTATAATAATTATATGTTCCGTTTCTTTTTAATTTAGAGATTTTTAAAGATGTAAATTATCATCAATGATCATATGTGAGTAAATTGTATCTATTAAAAAAATGTTTGTAAACTTTTTTCCAATTGTTTTTTTTTCAAATTTAATGAGTTATTGTTTAAATTTGTAACTAAAAAAATAAAATAAGACTAGCATGTAAAAAACATGAAAACCACACGACCAATCTACTTGTAAAACATATGAAAACCAAGTCATCGATATTAAATTTATGCTAAAAGTTGTTTTAGCTCTACAATTCATTTAGTTCATTTTTCATTTTTCTAGATTTGAAAGAATAAATAGAACCTTTTTTTTTATGTGAGGAAACTTCATCTCTCGGAAGTGTATTTTATGGGTCCAGATGAGCGGGTAAAGTCTTGGTTGTTCCAGGTTCTTACAAGATTTTTGTCATCACGTCACACCTCTTGGAGACATAAATAGAACCCAACAAATAATGAAGAAAAAAGAATGTAGTTGGCTAGTCATATTTCAATTGCCAAGAAAAAAACAATAGCTCATTTTTCATTTTCTTTTCTCAAGAGAAAATTTCAATATAGATGTTGTTTCCCTGCATAGATTGACATCCGTTTATATTTTTATCCAGTTGAATTTTGTTTTTGAAAATGATTGTGGAGTGTTTTAGGGTTAGTAAGTAGTATTTTAAGGTTTATATTGTATTTAAAATGTATTTTCAAATAAGAAAATAATTAAAATTTAGATTTATAGAGTTCAAAACATGTATCTTGATTTTCACGTCACCCGATAACTAGATAAATTAGTCTGCGACGAGGTTACTTGCCCGTGCGCCGCGCTAAGCTTTTTTCTATGTAGGAAACTAATTGATTTTTTACTTGTTGTAATTGGTTACCTTAATATTTAATTAGTAAAATTGGAATAGATAAAATTTATTAGAAATGAGTTTTTTTTTTGCCTAAAAGGAACATTGTAATCGAAACACAGGGGAAGTGGTTCATATTTTAAGAAAAATAACATCCACTGATGAATGATTTTTATTATTATTGTTATTGTTATTATCATGATTGTTAAATCATCACAATTGTCATAACCCAATTTTTGTTTATTCCCTCAAATCTATCCAAAAATAAAATAAAATGGGGCTGGTGTCGGCAGAAAAATTAGGTGAAAATTTTGGATGTTTTCGAGAGCTCGATTGTACCTCTTTTGTGCCCAGAAATGAAGAAAAATACAGATTCAAGGATAAAGTAATTTATGATTGGATAAATCTATGTAAAAATTAAGTCAAGATATAATTATATTTTTATGGGTCATCTTGATTTAATCGTTGGCCAATTTAAAAGTGTAATTATGTTGAGAATTAATTTAGGGTCCAATTGAAGGGTTTAATTAAGTGCAAGGACTTAATTATACTTTAAATTGGTCAATTTAATTTTATTAAGGGCTTAATCGATGAAAAATCAAGTTCTTGAGCTTAATTTGGGTTCATTTGAGAAGATTGGAATTTTCGGAGACCGAATTGAATTTTTCCAAGCCAATCATGTGAAGTCAGGAGTCAATTTGAACAAATTGAGTTTAACAGTCAATTGAAGGTTAAATCGCATAAATCAGAAACCAAATACCAACATAAAAAAGGCACGCAAAGTTAAGGTTGATGTTAAAATTCTAACAGAGATGTAATTGCACAAAATTAAAAGTTCTAAACCAAATGGGGGTGCAATTAGAGTAATTGCAAATTGAGGGACCAAATCGAATTTTCACCTTCCCAAATCATTGAAAACCTATAAGTGTGTCTGCACTTTTCAGTCACCTGAACAGTGCAAGGCACGCCACTGTAGTTCAGGCGGCGACAACCCATTGCTGTACACAATGGACATTCAAAGGGTTGCCTCTTTTTTTCCTATAAATTGCATGCATGCACATACTGGACGGGGAGAAAAATTGGCAGAATAGGAAAAAAACCAACGAGGAAGAAGAAGAAACAACCTGTGACAATTTATATTTCTCCTCGGCACTAGCATAACCACCAGTGGCAACCACCGTCACCTTCCTCAGCATCAATAGAAGCAATGCCAACTCCCTCTCCCTTCTTTGTAGTGTCATCTTTCTCTCTCTCTCTCCCATTGACAGACGCCAGCTCTCTCTCTCTCTCTCTCTCTCCTTTCTCCCCAGTATCTCTATCTTCACTGGTAGCACCCCCGTCCGAAGAGCACCAGTAGCCTTCCCTTTGGAACTGGCGTCTCTATCTTCTCCAGCAGCGCCTACAACAGCCGAGCCTTCTTCTCCAACACAATTGTAACAACACCAGTAGCGGCAGCACAAAACCAGTCCCTTTCGACGCCTCCTTCAGCCATCACAGACCACCATTTCCGATGCCAGTACCACAGGAACAACCACCTCGGCTTCCTCTACCCAATAATAGTTATAGGTACGCCGTTCATCACCCTTCCAAAAACCCCAACGTTACTGTTCATCATCTTCTTTGTGCATGGGGGAGTGAATTAATTCACTCCCCCGTCCCATTGTTTTGCATGCATGCAAAATAATGGGTTGACTGGGCCGGGGGCAAGGCCGAGCCTAGCTATAAAAATGCTCGGGTAGTCTAGCCCCAAATGATGTGCCTCTCAGCTCATCAGGGCTGGGCAGCCAGCTCACAAAAAAAACTATAAAATACAAAATTTGTATAAAAAGAATATTTTAAAAAAAATGTGTTGTTTTCATACATACGACCAATACGCTAACATATTATGAACATTCCTTTCCAAAAAAAAGTATTCAGAGTTTAAAGAAAAATGTGTTTTAGCATGGATTTCGTAAACACACAAAAAAAATTGTTTTCTCGCATTTTTTGGATTTACAACATGTTTGTAAAATCCAAAGGGTATTGGCCAATATTTCAAAAATATCAAAATCTTATTTTTGGGGATTCATATTATTCACTGTTAATATTTGGGTAAAGAAATCCTAAAGAATTAATATCCAAAATATTAACGGGGATAATTCGTTATTATTTATTGTTAATATCTGGGTAAAGAAATCCTAAAGGCAAGGTTGTTAAAATCGCGAGTTGACTCGCAAAATCGTACGATTTTGCGAGTAACTCATCAAACCTTGTCAACTCGGGTAGAAAAATCGATTTTGGTCAAACTCATACAAAATCATAAAATAAGACCGGATCGGTCCGATTTTACGATCCTGAAGGTTATTAATTACAATCGGTCAAAATTTTATACTACCTTTAACCTTAAACCAGCACATTATATTTATAGACACAACTCCTTATTTGGATATCTATTTAGGTGATGTGGGATAACTTTCAAAAATTTAAAGCCACAAATTTTTCGGTGATTTCATAAACCACCGATGTGGGATAAAAACCTGTCAACTTCTCTTGCATCAAGCCATGAGGTGGCTACTGGCAAGCCTATTCCCGTAAATAATTCACTCTCATCACATCACCTTTATTAATCTTTAATTCCAGGAAACAATGAGAAGGTGCTTTGTATTTTGAAACCGTATGTATATATATATATATATATATATATATATATATATATATATATATGTATTATAAAAAAATAAAATTATTGCGTCAACTTTGATTTTATAAAAAATAAAAATTATATTTAGCTTTTTTGTTTTTTTATTTTTTTTCATATATAATTAATTAATTATATATGAACAATACAACCCCGAAACGGCACGCCAAAACGCTCCGAAACCAAAACGTTCCATACCAATAGAAAAAACAAAACGCCAACCGAAACCGAAATATTTATTTTAAATTTGTTAGTTTTTACCTAATGAAATTCTATGGACATAATTATTTTTGTAATGTATTTTTAAGTTATTTTGAATCATGTATGAACCTTAACTAATGAAGTTTTATGGCCATAATTATGTTATATTGTATTCAGAAATATTTTACTTACGATTTATGATTTTTCTACCTACACGATTTTAGCTGTGATTTTACGATTTTTGTACGGAAAATTTCAGGTATGATTTTACGATCCGAGTTTCCGAAGCCTCTTCCGTGTCATGTCAAAATTGCGATTTTGACAACCATGCCTAAAGGGGTTAATATCCAAAATATTAGCTGGGATAATTTGTTGTTATTCATCGTTAATATTTGGATAAAGAAACCTTAAAGTGGTAAATATCCAAAATATTTTTATAGGAATAATACGTCATCATCATTTAATCAGCATATCTTTGAAAGAAACCTTAATCATAATTGGGGACATTTCAATTTTTTACTCCATGATTTACGAGCCATAAAAGTATGAAATATTAAGGCAAAAATAAACTTTTAAAGCGCTTTGATTTTCCTTATATTTCCATCATTTTGTGTCCATTTCCTTGCGAACTCATCCTAGGAAAAATGATTAGATAACACCAATACCATAGCGATCATAAGGCAAACCAAAACACCAAGTAACTTACTTTAGGAAGGGCGTACTAGGGGTGCTAAAACTTTCCCTTTACGCAACTACTCCTTTGCTTTAGAATCTCTAAAAGACCAGTTTAGGTTTCCTAGTACCCATAATACTAGGTGACGACTCCCTTTTTTCACAAAATAAAAATAAAACCCCGACATGAATTCTCCGCTCACGGGGAGAGTCGTCGCACTCTCACGGAGGGTGCGACAACAATTATTGTAGTTATCATTAAAAATATTTTTATAAATAATTCATATTCTAATTATTATTGTTCATACTATTGATGAAACCATAATTATTGTTAGAAAAGGAAATTAAAATATATTTTTTATTTTATAAGATTTATTCCTCATTTTATTATATTAAAAGTATTTCAGAACACTGATATTATTATTATTATTATTATTATTATTATTATTATTATTTCAAACAAACCAGGTCATTTATATATATATATATATATATATATTAAAATGCTAATATTAAATAAATATCAAAATATATAATTAGTCTCACATATTTAAAAGGAAAAAAACTTACAAATAATCATTATGATTATTTTGAATGCCTTATATATAATAATTAGAAATTTCAACACCAAACAATATTACCAAAAAAAAATTAAAAAACAAAAAATAAATATTATTATATTTAAAAATTATTGACTTGAAGAATAAATAAAAATAATAAAAAAGAGAAAAAATAATAAATATCATTTTTCAAATGATCAACAACACAAATTAAAATTGAAACATTAAATCCGAAAAAAAACTCCTTAATAACAGTGGAAATAATAAAAATTGGAATCAATCACTAAGAGCATGTATATTTAAACATGGACAAAAATAGAAACTATATAAGAAATATATATAAAAAATAAAGAAATTAAATAAAATCCAAGATTAAAAGTATAAGGGTTGAAATGAAAAATACATAAATAATAAATTTCATTTAAAAGACAAAATTGAAACAAATCTAAACATTGATACTGAAAAAATTCAAGAATTTAAAACAAAACCGGAAATTAAAAGAATGAAGACCGAAATGAAACTGAAATATATAATTACTTTGCATGGAAGAATAAAATTGAAACAAATAAAAACTTTGATACCAAAAATATTAAGAATTTCAAACCAATCCGCAAATTAAAAGACTGAGGACTGAAATGAAATATCAATTTCAATTGAAGAACCAAATTGAAACAAATCAAAACTTATATAACTGAAATAAAGACCATACAAAACATTCAAAAGATCAAAGACTAAAATGAAATCACAATAAATAGCGGGGTTGACGTGTACTTGCGTAGGCAGAAGAGAGAGAAAGGAAAAAATTCAACCGACCACTGACACGTCTACGACCACCTTGGAACCCCACATGCCGCACCAGGAGAAAGAGAACATGACTGATAATCATTTTAGACACCGATTGAGCATTTTTGGACGTCAGAATACGCTGCATGTGCTGTCTGAAATCCATGTGAGCACAAAAATGGATGACGCATTCGGCGACGCACCAATAATAACTTGCCATAAAATATAATAAAAAATGGTAAATTACCACCACACCCTTACACCCAACTCTTGGATTTTATCTTATATGAGGTATTTGCGTATTTGGTCATTTAAAAAAAAGTGTGTAATGACCTTATTGTATCTTGGTCTTCACGTCACCCTAAATAACTATATAAATTAGTCTGCGATAGGTCGCTACATAAATTTAAAATTTAAAATTTCTCTTGGCAAATTTAGTAAGTGTTTGGCAACATTCAGACGAAACAGATTTACTTAAGTATTTTAGCCCCCCTAACCCTCAATTGCAGGGCATCTTTTGCAGATCTCCAGCATTAAGCAGTAAATGTACTTATTATTTTAAGTGATTAATCAATTGGTTTTAATAATAAAATATAAGAAGTAAATTATAATTCCTTGCAGTCCAGTGAAGAATACAGAGGTGGGTCCCGGCACACGGGAGAATACGATCATCAACCAGTCGCAGCCTGCGGGTGATCAGGTAGCCAGCCAGCAAAGGTCGCGCTCATCTGTGGCTGGCAGAAGATGAAAACATGGGGTTTCGAGCGTGCTGTACAGCTAGCCGCCCAATCACCTACCGATTCTTTGCTCCCAAACAAGTTCTCCAGTCGCTGTCTTCTGTTCTCGACCTCGAGAGGATTTGATCGATGTCTTCACAGATCTGATGAAGCATTCTAACAGGAAGACGTGCCTGCCATTAATCTTCTCTTCTTTTCAAGAGGGCGACACTCTCTTTTGTAATCAGGGAAAAAAAGAGAGAGAGAAACTCGAGATCCCATGAATATCCAATCAGATAATCTTCGCAGATGTTGCTTTCAGGTCAAGAATACAAACAAGTTCCATGGATATGAGGTTTGATTTCGTATCCTCTTTTGTCCTTCTCCTAAGAACTTCATATAGAAATCCATGTCGTGATGTGGCTGAGCATGGAGCAGGGTAGTTTCATAACAAGGACTTGTAAACCTACAGATGGTCCCGACTCATTTTTGGATCAATATTGATTTTATAGTCACTTCAATCCAATAGACCGTGACCGGAGAATCAGCCTGTGCACATGCTTACATACAGTTCTCAACCATAATCTTTATCATATGACAATGGTGAAGATAGCAGTGTAATAAGCTTCTGTGTTTCGAGAATTTCTATAATCAAGTGTGTCCATATTTATTTATTTATTTATTATTTAGAAAAAATGGATGCATGGACTTTCAAAGCTATGACATTCAAGTAGATCATGAAAATGTGGCAGGCATGGCATGAACTTTTCTTGCTTAGGTGTTGAGATGATACCATTTTTTATATGACCAATTTTTTTTTTTTTTTTTGTACTTGATTGTTATAATTTTGAGAGTCCACGCATCCATTTAAAAAATAAGTAAATACTGACACCCTAGATTATAAAATTTCTCAAAAAAACACAATATCTTCCCTATTTGATGGGAGTGTTCGATTTAAAATTAATTTTTTTTTGATGATTTTAGATCATTTTAATGTGTTAAAGTTAAAAATATTTTTAAAAAATATTATTTTAATATATTTATGAATAAAAAGCGAAATATTTTGACTTGTATCTTGCCGAGCTCCTTGAAAGGGAAGGGGCCTCGGTTCATTTCACTGCCAAATAGCTCAATTTGTCAAAAAAACATGTTCTCTGCTTGATTAGGTCTGTTCGTGAACAAAGCAAGAATTGCCACTCCAAACGGATGTTTTGAACTCAAGGAGACGGTGCCACAGCTAGAGACGGAATCAGCCGTGCCATTGCATTCAACGCGGTTGATTCTTCTGTCGAACCACCACAGCTCAACGTCCTTAATTCGGAGTCCAATTCTGTGAGCACCTACAGATACAAAATCTTCATCAGCCCACGCGTGAAGAGGACCCCTGCACGGCTTTGAACCTAAAAGATGTAGCCTGGTTGAAGTACAAGCACGGCGGATAATGCATGAAAAATACAAGCAAATAGCAGCTACGCCGTGGATTTTTCAAGCAACTCCTCCGGTGAGAAAGTAGAGTAACCAAGCAGACCATCTTGCTCGTAGCAAATCCTCCTGTCAGATGTGCAGTATTGCATGGATATCTCTTGCAATTGTAAGAACCTGGTAAGCTATCAGTCCAAGCTGCACGATCAGAGATGTAAACGGAGCCTTCCACCATGCATGCACAAAAACTACATATTTATGCAGCAACGTAAAAGCAACTTACAGCCTGAATCAGCACTACCGATTCGCAAAATTACAAAGTTGAAACCAGTCCAAATAGCATTTCACTCGCGCTTGTTCAGCAAGAGAGTGGCATTTCTTAAAAACTTAATCAAACTTTACTAAATAACTTAGCACAAGGCCTTTTTGCTCAGGGATTTGACCTGAAATGGTGGCGCTCGTTTGGCTGTGGTTCTGTCTTTGGGGGGACATTGTAGCCGTGAAGAATTTCATGGATTTTGGAATATGCCAGAACCTGTGAAGGGTCAGCCCCACCACTGCTTTGCGATGCACGTGAACTCTCCTGCAGCTTAATCTTCTCAAACAGATACTGCTTCTCTGCCTCCGCTTCACTTAAACGAAGCTTGAGGTAACTGCTAGCATATTCTTCCTCTGATTTGTCTGTCTTAGCAAGCCCAATTCTCTGCAGCCTCTCAGCCTCTCGCTTTGCCTCGTTGGCCTTGAGCTGGAACATGTCAGCCTCTGCCTGCTTAAGCCTCACAATTCTCTCAAGCTCTTCAATCTGTAGCTTCTTTTCTTGCCTGTCTAGCTCTAGATCTGCCACTTCCTTGGCCTTCTCCTCCAGCTCACGGTCACATGCCTCGAGAGCCATGCGTGCTTTCTTAAACATTCTCATCTTCTCGTCAGCCACCATCTCCATCTTCCTCATGGCCTCCTGCACCACTTCAGCAATTCGGTTGCATGCCTCCTGCGGGGCTATCAGCCTCCCACCCTCCCCATTTTCAAGGCTCTTTGGAGAGTCCACCTCAAGCTCTTCATATAAGGGGACAGAAGAAAAGAACAAGTAGTTTTATTTCATGTAGCAGATTTCTACTGAATTTCAAAAATAATGAATTCAATAATTCAGTTAATCAGTGCTTGGGTTCAGTATGAACTTGCAAAGGTTCTGTTCAAAGTGAGATACTGTTATCATGTCTACATATGGCATGCTTTGCTTACAAGACTAGCGGAGTCAGAACACAGTAATACCCCTATACTCATGAAACTCTCTGCTTCTGCAATAAAATAATCACTATCATATTTAAGAAAGAAAACCATCTCTGCCTCTGCATATATGGAAACATTCTTTTCATAGATACTTAATGAGAATAAGAAAGAAAACTATCTCCGCCTCTGCAAATATGGAAACATTCTTTTCATGGATACGTAATGAGAATAAGAAAGATATTGCAGGGAAGCATGTATAAAAAGTATATATTTGCAGGGTATTGCAGTGTTCTGACTCCACTAGTCATGTAAGCGAGCATGCCATATATACTTAATGAGAATAAGAAAGATATTGCAGGGAAGCATGTATAAAAAATACATATCATACACACATAACCACATGAAAAAACACCAACTGTTGAAATACGCCTACTAGTTATAATAATCCTGGGCACACACACACATATATTAACTACAAATTTCCTTCTTTAACTAAAATACTCTCAAACTTAATTTTTTTTAAAACCCTACTTTATTTAAAGAAAAATCATGCTCTCTTTTAAACAAAGAAAGAAAACTCGCGTCTCCTTATATGCTATCATGTAAATGCCAAGGTTTTATCTCTTCTTACTATAATCATTATACAATACATATCTTAAGAGAAACTATTTGTAATCCATTAGCTTTTTAACATACTTTTAATCATGGTGGTTTAATTTTCTATCAATATATTTTGGCTTTAAGATCACCAAGTATGGATGTGGTAGTTGAGCACCTTAAGAACCTCAATAGACACATTTAAAGATGAAAGATTTGCAATCCTTTGGTAATTTCTTCCAGAATTCGGGATTAAAAAGCTTAGATTCAGTTGTTTTCGCATAATGTTAAATCATTTTGATTGGTCCACATGTAAATTGTAAGAGGAATTTTTATTTTAATTCTTCTTTGATTGGTCTAGATATAAAATTATATTTCTTTTTTAATGATCTCATCTAAACTAGCTCACATTAAACGATTAAAAAAAAAACTTCCACGCTTACTCCTTACGTTTTAAATTTGTCATTTTTCTGTACATAAAAAAATGTCATTATTGGTTTGCCAAAAAAGAACTTTCATCATCCTACAATAAAATAAGTAAATAAAAATTGTGTTTTACTATTTTTTCTCTAAGGATGGTATTCTACTATCCTTATGAACTAAGGATTCCATTCAGTAAATTATACCTTTACATAACCTTTTTTTTTAATCTTGATTTACCTGACGTTATTTTTTTCTTATCTTGGAATTCTACTCACTAGGCACTGTTTCTTATACATTGCTAGGATTCCAATTCATTACACACACATAAAATGCGGTAAATATTTAGATAACAATAAAGATATTGGAGCAGCTTATGCACTGCTTCAAGCAGCCAGTGACGGCAATGCAAACCAACACCTCAGATCAAATATTCTTCCAATACTGAAGGAGAGACAGCTATGTTATTTAATACTTAGCGTAATACGTACCTTGGAAGAACATCAAAATCACTCTGCAAGCTGTTGACTCCACAAGTCCACCCTTCATTTTCTCAATAAGTTCATCGCACTTCCAACACAGTTTCCTCCCTCTAGTGTCTTCACTTCCTCGGAAGATTCTACTAACATAATCAAGTTCCCTTGTAAGGGCCTCTCGTTCCCATGCTGGTGCACAGTGTTGGAAAACATCTTTCACCCAACCCAAGAGCTCAGATGTTCGATTGCAGGCTCGGCAACGGAAAAGCATTTCAGTTGGGCCAGCTCCACTCTTAACAGATGAGCCCATACAAATTTGCCCATCACGAATAGCACAATCCGTGTGGGTCCAATGAGAACACAAATCGCAACCAATCCAACGGCAAGTGTTCACTTCAAAATCAAACTTGTTACAGATCACACACATGCAGAGATTGCAGAAACCGCTCCTGTTGGTACATATTTCACAGGTACAGTCATCAGCTGGAAGCTGGTTTTGGCATGCTATATTTCTGCATCTCTTGAACACAAAGACCTCAATCAGGGAAGTTTGGGAAAGACTTATACTTGGATGCAAAAAAGCCTGAATTCCAGTGTTTATTGAAACGAGTATTTCAAGTTGTACTCGGTGTGCTCTAATCAATGTCTTTGCTGTCAAATCAGATCTATTCTGAACAAGCCTCTGCAAAATCGAAAATTCCTCTCTGTGCTGTGAACCACCACTCCCTTCAAGGATAGCCCGGAGACCATTTTTTAGCTCATCAAGAAAATCATCAGGTAGGTGATGCATCTTTTCAGAAATCACATCAACTCGTTCCCTAGCTATGTCACGAAGAAATATCTTATCTGCACCTGAGACACGGCGAATGACAGACTGTTCAGGGCAATCATTCTCCACCTTGCCATTCTCCATCTTCTTTGTCATCATGGCATCAGCAGTGGGCCAAGTTTCTCGTGAACTAGCACTTTCAGTGGGTGATTCACGAATATTATCAGAGTTAGATCTCAGTTCCTGTGCATCAGGAGACAGCCGAGGATCAGAAGAAACCAGGGACAGAGATGTTTGTAGTCCAGCTGCACGCGGTTGCTGTCGTGGAGGAAGCATTTTTGATGAAGGGTGGTGATGAATGTTAGAACCAGATGATGTGCCCATCAATTAGTTGTTTCTTCCTATCAATTTCACAAGGAACTATAACACATCATCAATCCATCACCACCTACTTTTATTATCACTATCATTAGAATTCAAGCTATGGAAATGTGTGGGGAAAAAAATACAGAGAAGCACGACACAACTAGGAACACCTCCATTAAAAAAAAAAAAAATCTTCAGGAAAAATTCTGCAATAAAAATTCGATGTTGTCTCAAAAAAGGTTTTTCAGTCCAGTAAATTATTGATCAAAATTATATGTAATAACCCCTTCTTTTTACATGAACGTTTTTGTTGCTTGCTTAGAATTAACCATGATTTCCAGAGGATATTCATATATATAAAAGCATAATTGATGAAAATTGAACACAATCACATGGAGAGACTATATCCGCTACTACTCAGCTATAACAGACGAAAGCAACACACACACCACTTTATTTATTAAAAAAAAAAATCAGCATCATTAATAAATCAGACTAATTAAGAAAAAAAGTAAGATTCTGAAAAAGAAATTACCAAATCTGTAACAAGCAAACCGTAGATTCTGGCAAAGAAAGTGATCCGTTTAATTACTAAGGCTACCAAAGTCAAACATAAAGTTTCCAAATCTCACCTCTCCAAAACCTTTCCTAAGATGATTTTATTTTGACAATCTTATCAGTTAACTAAAAAAATTCTCTATCTATTTATTTATCACTTATAATAATAATAATAATAAATCAAAACATTTCTTCTGGTTTTTTCTATCTGTTATCTCAGCAGCCAAACAGAAGCTAATAAAAAGAAAGACAGCATGAGAGAGAGAGTACTGACCTGAAGAAACGAGGCCAAATGGATCGACGGAGGAAGAGATGAAGGAAACAATCGTCGATCAATATGGATTACAAGAGAGCAGAGAGATCATTGAATCAACATTTTTACCATTTTGTCCTCCAGTGTTGAGGCTTGACTAGAGATGACAGGAACAAATCGACGATTTTACCTAGGGACAGTATGAGAGAGAAAATCGTAAACGAAAGAAAATGGGTAGGGGCTAAGTCGGTGTTTTAATTTTTTGTTGACCGGCTTTGCATGCTTGCTATTGTCATTGGCGCATTGACTAGCTTTTTAGACGCGGCGGCTATGGGGTATGACTAGCTAATAGATTAATCATTAATGTTTAAACAAATAATTTCTAATAGAAAGAAAATTACTATACATAGCTAAAACAGCTCGGACTCGCGCCCTGTGGACTGGACTTTTATCGTCCGTGCATCGCGCGAGTTTGTTACCTTTTTTTTTTTACATAAGTCTTCTTTGCGCGAGTTCGTACACCTTTTTGTTTTTTTTTATACAGGTCTTCTTTATGTATTTTTTATGGTGAAATTGACAAACAAGAAGCTTTGGCCGAGCGGTTGGCCGCGCGCTGCCAACACAGGCGCGCGCGAGTTCGAACCGCTCGGCCACCAATCTGATTTCCTTTTTTTTTTATAGAACTGTTTTTTTTTTTAAATTGTTTTTTTTTAATAACTGGTTTTGTTTTTTCTTTTTACAAATCTTATTTGTTTTTTTTTTAAGAACTGTTTTTTTTTAAAAAGTTTTTTTGTTAAAAACAAATGATTTTGTTTTTTAACGGGTTGTTGTTTTTATTTTTTTACAAAAAACAATATATTTTTTTTAATAACTAATTTTTTTTTTTAAAAAAAAGGGTTTTTTTGTTAAAAAAACAAGATTTTTTTTAAATAACTGATTGTTTTTTTTTCTTTCCAAATTTGTTTTTTTAAAGAACTTTTTTTTTTAAAAAAAGGGGTTTTTTGCTAAAAAAAAAGGTTTTTGTTTTTAATAACTGATTGTTGTTTTTTTTCTTTTCTAAATCTTTTTTTTAAGAACTTTTTTTTATATATATAGCTAAAACAGCTCGGATTCGCGCACTATGGACTGGACTTCTGTCGTCCGTGCGTCACGCGAGTTCGTCCATCCTTTTTTTTTTTACACAGGTCTTCTTTATGTATTTTTATTTTTTATGGTGAAATTGACAAACAAGAAGCTTTGACCGAGCGGTTGGCCGCGCGCTGCCACCACAGGCGCGCGCGAGTTTGAACCGCTCGGGCACCAATCTGATTTCCTTTTGTTTTTTTTTTTACATAACTGTTTTTTTTTTTGTAAAAAAAAATTCTTTTAAAAAAAATTGTTTTTTTTAATAGCTGGTTTTGTTTTTTCTTTTTACAAATCTTATTTTTTTTTTTTAAGAACTGTTTTTTTTTTTAAAAAAAAAAATTTGTTAAAAACAAATGATTTTGTTTTTTTAACGGGTTGTTGTTTTTATTTTTTTACAAAAAACAATATTTTTTTTAATAACTAAATTTTTTTTAAAAAAAAGGGGTTTTTTTGTTAAAAAAACAAGGTTTTTTTTTTAAATAACTGATTGTTTTTTTTCTTTCCAAATTTGTTTTTTTAAAGAACTTTTTTTTTTAAAAAAAGGGGTTTTTTTTGCTAAACAAAAGGTTTTTGTTTTTAATAACTGATTGTTTTTTTTTTTATAAATCTGTTTTTTTTTTAAGAACTTTGTTTTTTAAAAAAAGGATTTTTTTGTTAAAAAAATGTTTTTTTTACTAGCTGGTTGTTTTTTTTTTTTTTACAAAAAACAAGAATTTTTTTTTTAATAACTAAGGTGTCCAGGCCAACTTACATGCACCACGACTAATCTCCGGATCCACTTTTTTTTGATTTTTTTATTCCTATTTTGTTTTGCCACTTATATATTTTTTTTCTTAACCGAGGTGTCCGGGTCAGGTTACGCTCACCACGACGATTATTATTATTTTCTAGAATACCTAAAGGCGATCGCAGTTCCAAAAAGTGATGAATATATATATTTTAAGGTGTTGATATGAAATAAATAGTAAAATATATAATTAGTCTAACATATTTATCAGAGAAAAAATCACAAATAGTTATTATCATTATTTTAAATGTACTAATATTAAATAAATAGCAAAATCTATAATTAGTGTAACATATTTATAAAGAAAAAAACTTACGAATAATTATTGTCATTATTTTCAATGTCTTATCTACAATAATTAGAAATTTCAACACCTAATAATATTTAAAAAAAATTAAAATGAATGAAAAAAACAACAATAAATATTATTAGATTTTAAAAAATTATTTGACTTGAAAAATAAATAAAAAAGAAAAAAGAGAATGATAAGCCCAACCATTACGAAACACCCAACCGCCAACGAATGCCCAATTGACTACAAAAAATAAAGTTATTCATCTCTAATTTATATCATCGATTGTATTTTTTTCATCAACCGATTATATAATTGTCAAAACAATTAAGACACACCAAATAATCAATCAATTGCAGTTTTGCAATCTATGAATTAAATAAATCGACACAAAATAGCAATCAACCAGAAATAATCCATCTCTGATAGATTTTAGCGGTTGCAATTTTGCTATCAACTGGTTAAATCGTTCGTTGCTGTTAAAATAAACCCAATCATCAACAAGTTCGATACAAGAAAAAAATAATTCATATTTTATTCATTTTATTAATTGCAAATTTACGTCCACCAATTAAATAACTGTCAGAACAATCAAAACACGCCTACCAATTAATCAATTATAGTTTTTCAATATGCAAATTACATAAATTGATAAAATATCTAAGCAAGTTCACCCATTAATGAATTGGCTATAAAATACAATTCACTCATCTTTAATAGATTTTATTGATTATAATTTTGAGAGTTGTCAACTAAATTATTATCCGAGCACTTAAACTGATAACAACAACCAACTAATTCAATACAGAAAAAAAAATATAACAAAATTTAACAATTACAATTTGTTATCTACCAACTAAATAAATATTTGCAGGCTAAATAATTAATCAGTTTGCTACATCAAAAAAACCTAGCGCAACGCGCGGCTATATTCTGATATTTGTTAGGTATCAACGCCTGAAAATATATATAAAAAAATGAACTGAGTTTTTTTAAAATCTCAAATTAATTTAATCTAAGTGTTTTGAAATACTTTTAATATAATAATATAAAGAATAAATCTTAAAAAATAAAAAAAATAAAAATCACTGTAAACTAAAAAAATATCATGTCACATATATATAAAATAAATGCCAAAAAAACACAAAAATATAAGATAAGTAATATATGGATGATAGGATGAACAACTAAGTCGAGTGCTTAACGCGTTTGCTGCCGCACCACAAGAGCGAGAGTTTGAATCTCTCCGGCTGCTGATGTTTTTAAACACTGATGAACAATGATTTTCACTTTTCATTGCTGTTTGAATTTTTTTTTTAGCTACGCTTCTTTTTTTTAAAAAATCGGAGTATCCATGTAAGCTTACACACACCACGACTAATCTCCAGATCCACTTTTTTTTTGTTCATTTTTCCCCTGTTTTTTTCCTACTTATACATTTTTTTTCCATGACCGGGATGTTCATGTTAGTTTATGCGCCCCGCAATTTTTTCTCTCATTACTGTTTAAAAATATGCTTTCCCCTTGCATTTTTTGTCTATAACTAGACTTCCTTTTTTTTTATTAAACAAGGTGGTCGGGACAGCTTACACGCACCATGACTAATCTTCGTGCCCATCTTTTTTTAACATTTTTTTCCCCTTTTTTTTTCCAATTACACTTTCTTTTTTCATTATTCTATAACCAGGGTATCCTGGTTAGCTTTTTTTTTTAATATTTTTTTCATTGAGTTTCTTTTTTTGTGTTTTTTAACCAAAATTTCCGTGACAACTTACGTGCACCATAGCTAATCTCTGAATCCATTTTTTAAACATTTTTTCCACTGATTTTTCCCCACATATACGTTTTTTTATAATTGTGATGCCTGGAACAACTTACACGCTCCGTGAATAATCCCCAAACCCATCTTTTTGGATTTTTTCCTGTATTTTTCGCACTTATAATTTTTTTTTTATAAACAGGATGTCCGGGTCAGCTTACGGGAACTACTACTATTATTTCATAAAATAGCTAAAGGAGATTGCAATTTCAAACAGTAATGAACAATTATTTCAATTGTGATTTTCGTTGTTCATTACCATTTCAAAAAAAATTCCTTTTTTTATATTTCTTACATAATTCTTATTTCTGTCCATATATATACATGCTCTCCAATTAAAAAATATACGAACCACTTCCCATTTCAATGGCACTATTCCTTTTAGGCTGAGGAAAAATTTATTTGTTACATATTTTATCTATTATAATGTTACTAATTAAATATTTAAACAACTAATTACAACATGTAAAAAATCAATTAGTTTTCTACATGAAAAAACCCTAGCGCAATGCGCGGGCAAACATACTAATTATACCACGCAAAAAACTCATTCCTAACATATTTTTATCTGTTGCAAGTTTAGTAATTTAAACATTGACATAACTAATTATAGCATGCAAAAAATATAAGTTTCTTTCTCGAAAAAAAAATTTCAATACTTTATTTATAATGTGTCAAATTGAATATTACTGGGAAAAATATGCAACTCATTAAAAAAAAATTACCTACATTATCTACGATTAAGAAATATACGACCCACTTTGCATTTCGATTATAAAGATTTTATCAATTATAATTTTACTAATTAAATATTAAAATAGCAAAATACAATACATATAAAAACAATCAATTTTCTACATAGATAAAAAAGCCCCGGTGCAACGCGCGGGCATTAAGCTAGTTAAATCTAAATGAAAACTTTCAAATTTTTTCCAAGGTAAAAAATAAATTTTATCTTTTAAGATTTTAATCTTCTCAATTAAATTAAATCAAATTAAACTTATAAACTTATTTTTTTATCAATTAAATTCATAATAAAATTTATTTGATATATTTAAAGTATAATTAAATACTTTCACTAAATAATTTTTTTTATTTGTACTAAAGTTTATCCTTAAACATAATTAAACTCTTATTTTATCCCATTATTAAATCATATTATCTTATTAAAAATTTTAATTATGTTACTGGACTTGATTTTTATGTAAATTTGTCCAATAATAATTTATTTTGACATTGAATTTGCATTGTTTTTTGATCTTTAGCACACCTGGGTATGATCGACCTTTCAACTTTGTCTAAAACTCCTAACTTTATTTTCCCACCATGTTAGCCCCTTTGCTATTATTATTTATTTTTATTATTTTTATTTGGAAGGAAAAAGAGAATTTGGGGGAATAATTCATAAATAAGTTATGACATTGACCATTAATAAATTTTGAATTAAGTTGACATTTGAAAGAAAATCCCACCCTTCTGGAACATAGGATTCAAACAAAAAAACAAACAAAGAGGGGTGAAATTTTGTTTGGTTCTTGTTATGAATTGAGTTGATTGTGTGAATAAATAAATAAATAAATTAGGATGATGTCGGTTCAATTTAGAAAAAAAAATTATATGTCTAATTGTTGGGAAAACTAAACATGCCTTAGAATTAAATATTTGAATAAATTATATGTGGATAAAAAATATTGAACTTTTTAATATTTTAATTCAAAGATGTTAAACTGATATGTATCATAATGGTAGGTATATCATGTTGAACTTGTAATCATGTTTTAAAAAAATATGCATATTTATATTTAGCAATCCTATGTTAATTTATGTACCCGTATTGAATTTTATATTATTTAAGATAAGATCCTAAAAATGATCATATTCCAAAATTTAAATTCCATTGATCATTTAATGAAGCAAACTATATAAGCTCACGTGTAAATTATCTCTTAGTCACATTGTTCAGATTTTATTAAATATTACATGTATGATATTCTTGAGTTGTGTTAATGAGATAAAGGTTCATGATGATTGGAATTGACCATGTCATTGATTAATGAGATAAAAAAAAATATATTTGTTGATAACTTTGTAAGCACCTAATATAAGAAAATCTTTGTTGAAATTTTAGTATCTGTTTGAGAGTGTGGTTGAAGTTGCTTTTCAAAGTGCTTTTCGTTTATAAAAATATCATAATGATATATTTTTTTATTTTAAAAAAATTATTTTTGATATCAGCACATCAAAATGATCTAAGAACATCAAATTTTTTAATTTAAAATAAAGAATAATTTTTTTCAGAAACACTTTTGAAACAATTTGAAAAAATATGTTATCAGATATTGAAAAAGTTAGGACGTGTATCTTGGTTAGCGTGTGCATTGTATGTGCTAGATTGTGGGAAGATATTGTTGTGTATGGTCTCTTCTCGCAATTATCCACCACCATCATCGGATGCGTTAGAACTATCATGATGAGACCTCTTTGGTAGTAGGGTTTGTGTTTATAGAGGTGCAATGGTGATGCTCTGATGACCTCTCTTTTCCCCCCACCTTTTTTCTCTCCCATCTCTTTGGAAATCATATTTTTCTAACAAAGTTAAAAGGTTTTCTTTTTTTGGTATCAGATTTGGTGTGTATATATATATATATATTTAAAAAAATGATTTTATTTTTTAATTGTGTTCCTTATCATTTTGATTCATTTAACTCTCATATTAAGTTTGAAAATCATTATTTTGATTGCTATTTGTTTTATTTTGGATCATTTTCTTAATTGATTTTTATTTTTAATTCCTTCCCTTGGCATATTGTTTATTTTTATTTTTATATCAAATTTGATCTTTATTCTTTTGATTGATATTTTTAATTTATTTTTTTTCTATTTTATCTATCACCATTTGGTTAATTGAGAATTTAGCTCATGGTTCTTTTTGGATTTTCCTTCCATGGATTGATCTTGTCCCCATGACATGTGTTATGGGTTTGGAAGATTAGTTTGAGTTGATGTTGGTCTTTGTTTAGGCCACTTTTTAAAATTAATATTTTTTTTATCCTTCAACATTGAGTTTGTTCAAGATTAAGTTTTGTTGTTCTATTCATTCCTCTCTATGGACTTATCTCAATCTCATTCCCTAACTCATAGTTTTGTCAAGTTACCCGAATGACTCAATTTATTTTATGTTATTTATTTTTCAATTTCATCATTCAACATCGTGGTTTTATTCAATTTACTTTATATAAGTTATTATGTTCTCACGACTAGGTTGTAGATTTGGCTAATTGACTCAAAATGAGTTTTTAGTTCTTTTTTTTTAAACTGATTTTTTTCCAATATCATCATTAAATATTTGACTCGATAGGAGTTAAGCTCCAAATTTTTTTCTATAGAATTATCTTACTCTCATTTAATATTTTTGTATTAAACAAGATCATGTACACCTTTTAAGAATATTGGAGGAATATCTTTCCATGGTATTGACAATTGGCCATTTTCTTCAATTAATTATTGATTTGTTTTTGGTTTAGTTGAATTTATTTTGTCACTCCTATATTTTTAATCATATTAGTGATTTAATCGAGTTTATTGAGCCTAGTTGAGTCAATTACGCGAGTCTCCTATTTATTTCCTTTACTTCTTTAAAGACACTAGCATCGCTTGATCATTTTTTTATGTTAGAAAAAAAAATCATCTAGCTCATAGCATAACACAAGCCACCATTCTAGTAATTTGATAAGTGCGTGTTTTGCTTTATTGTAGCTTTTGTGGTTTCAATTTGAAAAAAGTAGGATTAAAAAAAATCACATGTAGTTGTTTAGTTTGATAAAACATGTGTTTGGTTAAAATATTTTTTGAATAGAAAGCAATTTATAGGTGTTTGGATAAAATTATTGTTTAAAGTAGTGTTGATAATAAAATGACATGTAGTAATTTCATTGTTCCCTTTAAGATTAATGGTTCCCTTTAAGCCCCCGTTTGGGAGTGCGTTGCAACCGGTGTTTGCCGAAAATTTGATTTTTTTTTCATTTTAAATAAATCTGTTTTGATATTTTTAGATCATTTTGATGTGCTGATGTCAAAAATAATTTTTAAAAAATAAAAAAACATCATTTTGATGTATTTCAACATGAAAAACATTTTGAAAAGCTACCGCAATCGCACTCCCAAACAGACTCTAAGAGGAAGAAACATTAGAAATTGTTGAGTTGAGAGTGTGGTCTTCTTGTTTTTTCAAGTATGGTCGGGTTGGACATTAAAATTCTCAACGTCAACAAAAAAGGAATAAAAAGTTTGATGTTGTGAGGGAAATCACATGGAACCAACAGGGTGACAATTTTTAACGTTACCAAACACTCTTATGTTGTTTACCCAAAACATCAAACAGGCACTTAAATGGACGCTTTTGCTTAGGATGTCAATTTAATCCTATCAACCCGATTGGACTTGGAAAATTTATCAAGTTCCATCTCTTAACTCTTTTTTTTTTTCATACCTAAGAATATTGAACCAGCTTTGGTCTCTAGCCATGACTAATCAATCAGTTCCCTGATTAAGAGGTCTGCCATCCACTGCATCAAACCAATCTTAAAAGTGCAAAGCATAAACTCGAACAAGACAAGATAATCATTTAACTACAAACATTTAGAAGCATTCAGGCAACATCAGTCCAGCTCAGTCTTGCACAATTTCCCTCTGCCATTTATGAACCAAACCTTAATAATCCCCCTCCTAGATAAATATCGCACGCATATGAAACATGGAAATGAAGGAACCCTTCTCACTTCTGCCCATCAGCTTCAACCGGCTCAATCAACTCTGCTTCTAATGTTTCTGGGATCTTCGGTCGAGAAGATACAGGATGCTGAACCTCAGGAGGAGCTGACCATTTCCCTGATAGCGCCATACCCATCATCTCATAAATCTTCCCACCCAGCTGCGCTGGATCCTCAGGCTGCATGGATTAAAATCCAGGTCAGAGAACAACCGAAAACTATAGTTCAAATGCAAGGCTCGTGGAGAAATGTGTCAAAACTGTTAGGGTCTCCTTGACTGCTTGAACAGGTAAAATAATTAAATATGTAGTTCCATAGGCCACACCAACATGAACAGCTCCAAATGAGACAACAGCAAGGTTGAATGTAATTTTTTAGATATATATAATTAAGAAAACAACAAATATGCTAACCGTATATCCACTGGAAACCAAAGCTGCATCGTAAAGGAGATCTACAGCTCTTAGGGCATCTTCATCATCTTGGTTGCTCCTGCATGCAGCCTGCAGAGAATAAAAGGGGGGGAAAGTAAGCACGAGACTGGAGTTGCTATGAGACTCAAATGAAAAACAGAGAGAGATGGATGGGAATGTCCTTGTACAGTTAAATTCTTAATTATCTCATGTTCAGGATTGATCTCAAACACCCTCCTGCCCCTCATGAACTCCAGGCTAGACATATCACCAACCGTTTGTGACTTCATCAGCCTACAGTCAAATAAGATTTATAGGTTAAACAAGTATGCAGGGGAGGGGTGGGGGTGCTTGACATACATCACCGGGAGCATTTTACCTCTCCATGTTTGCAGACCAACCAAATTTCCCAGACACAAGCACGCAGGGTGATGAGCTCAAGCGATTTGATATTTGTACACTGGCAACTTTGTCACCCAAGCGCTTCTTAATCCAATCACAAGTTTGGCCAAACTCCTGCTTCATGATCTTTTCTTTCTCCTCGTTCTTGTCGCCTGAAAAAGTCAAATCACTTCAATCTACATCCAAGTTGAAACCAATAAGCAACAATGGGCTGAATATAAGTTCTCTTCAACTTTCCGCACAGCTATTCCAAGTTGATATCACAATTGAGAAAGCCTGAGTAAAATTAAGATCAAAGCTAACTACTAGCCAAACCTTCATAGAACTGTATGATTAAGGTAATTATCACAATCAAATCTTAAAGACTTTCTTCAGATTGTCACTCCAACACAAGATATCTATTCCAATAGAAATAAAGCCTACAATAGAAGAATAAATATAACAAACAACCATGCCTTATCTCAAAAACGAACCTAAATCCAAGTCTTCCTTGGTGATGTCAACAAAATTTTTCTCCTTGTATGATTTCAGGTTCTGGATGGCAACTTCATCAATGGGATCAACCAAGAACAGCACCTATAGAAATAACACCAAAAGAGAAATCATATGATTGTTTATGATATATCTCACAGAACATCAACTAAAATGTTGCAGAATTATATTTTTCAAGTCAGATACATACTTCAAGATCCTTCTCAAGAATTCTCTCTAAGAAAGGCGTGTTCCTAGCACTGGTTATGCTGTCAGAAGCTATGAAGTAGATATCCTTCTGCTCAGGTTTCATGTTTTCCACATACTCATCCAAGCTAATCATATCCTCCTCACTCTGGGAAGAAAAAAATCGTAGTAGTGGTGCAATACGCTTGTGGTTTTCACGATCCTCGATGCAGCCCAATTTTAAGTGTTTGCCAAAGTTATCCCAGAACTTCTCATAATCCTACAAATAAAAGAAGCAAGATGGTTATTTAAAAAAATATAAAAGCACTCAAGCAAGAGATATCATTGAAGATGGAAAACGAAACAGGTAATTCATGACGGCTTCCCAATAAAAAAACCTTATAATCCACAGAATTAGAGATAAAGAGAAGGAAGGCATCAGAAATACCAAGAGAATTTGTGAAACAAAATTCAATGGAGGACAAAACATAAAGGCTTCCCAAAAAAACAACCAGAGATAACAAAAACCCATAGACATGAGCTTTCATTGAAGATGTAAAAGGAAACAGGTAATTTCATTAGAAATAGCATACTTCTCTATTCTCACTCATGGAAATGCCCAAAATCATGTCAAATGCCTTTCGAACCAAGCGTTTCCTCATAATCCGCACCTTCAAGAATGCCAGACAAAAGAAAATTAAAATGAGTCAAGAGTAAATTAATTCTACAACCTCAAGGTTTTGGAAAAACAAATAAATGTTAAAAGTACATACAATGCGACTTTCTTGAAGAATCTCACGGGAAACATTGAGGGGGAGGTCATTAGAGTCCACAACACCTTTCACAAAGCTGAGATATCGTGGGAACTAATCAAGCAAAACATAAAGAGTGAGCCAGCATAAAATATGAAGAATGAGTATGCCAAAGTTTCCATATAGTACAAATCTGTTTAGAAGGTGGGAGTTTAAGGAAGGGAAGGATGACATTCTCTTACCAGTTCTCCATCAAAATCATCTGAAATGAAGACCCTTTTTACATAGAGCCTGATATTTTTTGTTTTGGGATTGACTATGTCATCCTTTCCTGTGGCAGCAATGGCTGGCACATAAAGTATGGACCTGAACTCCACCTCACCCTGCAAGAGCAACTTTCACCAGCTTAGCAAGGAATGAAAAGAGGCAAATGAGAAAAGAATCCAGTTAAGACTTCAGCGTTCAACATTTAGAGAACAATAAAAAATTGCACAGGGGACATAACACATGCATTTTTCCTTGCCCAACAAGTTTAAGTTACCAATTTTTCATTGGCTTTTGATAACTATCACCCAATTTTAGAAGAGCATATATCCAATGAGATCTCATGTATTTTAATTGTAGAAAAGAATATAATCATTATCATATCCAGAATGATAATTGTTGTTACCTCAGTTGTGAAATGAGAAGAGGCTAATGGCTCCAAGTATTCATTAAAGGTTTTCTTGTAAAACTCGTTGTATTCTTCTGTAGAAACCTCTTTCGGGTTGCGAAGCTGCACATGTCGGGAGAATTTATCAAACCTTTTCCTATATGTTAGCATTTAATCAACATCCAAAAATACCATTCTTTACCCACCCATATTGGTTGGGTCTCATTAGAAAGTTCCCAGTCCCAGTATTTCTCAACAACAGTTTTTGTTTTCTTCTTCTTCTGTCACAAGAAACAGCAAATGAATAATAAAAATAATCAGCAACAAGCTACTGGATTAAATTTTGAAGAACCATGAAATGATAACAAAGCCATGCTTCATACCTCAGTGGTATCATCTTGTTCATCCTTTTTGGCTTCAGCTGGATCCTCGTCAACCTCAACCTGCAACAGAACAAGAAATAATAGATAAATGTGTAGCATTTTTCAAGTGTTAAGAGATTTATTCATAATCCATCAGAAGATTGCTACAAGCGTTGAGTATTCATGACAATGGAAAATTTAAGTAACTGAGAAAACTGACCTCTTTAGTGTATCCTTTCTCCTGCCAAGTGTATATTGGAAATGAAACAAACTGTGAGTAGTTTTTGACAAGCTTCTGGATCCGCTCTGGATGCGCAAAGCCTTTGTCATCACGCTGAAGTAGGGAGAACAAATAAAAAAACATGGTGAGTTTCCAATCTATTCAGGAAAGAGGAAACAAGCTGCTTGAGAAAAAAAGGCTAGACCTTAAGATACAGTGTAAGGCGAGTTCCTCTAGGAATGAGATTTTCTGGGTCAGTGTCCTCTCTTATAGTATATGAGCTTGCATTGGCCTCTCCTTCCCATACATATTGTTTATCAGATCGTGGGCTTTTTGTTGAGACAACAACCTTTCAACAATGAGAGGTTTATTAGTGAAAACTAGTAAACTCTATATTGACGTGGATAAGATAACGAACATAAAAAAATGTCCAAACTTTACATTAAGTTCATACCCGATCTGCCACGAGAAAAGCTGAATAAAATCCCACACCAAATTGCCCAATTAAATTGTTGTCAGCACCAGCATCCTTACTATCCTGTTAAGTAAATATGAATTCTTTAATCACTCAAGCAATCCAGCAAAAAACTTGCAATAGAAAACTCAATACAGCTTAAAGAAAATATTATACCTTCAATGCCTTCAAAAACTTTGCAGTTCCACTCTGCGCGATAGTTCCAAGACAATCAATAAGTTCTTGACGAGTCATACCAATGCCACTATCACTACAAGAAACAACCATATGTTGGAATAGTTGAATTGGAAGGAAAAATCAATAATCAACAGTTGATGAAGATCAGAAAGCTTACATGATATTTATAATTCCATTATCTTTATCGGTTTGAATACGAATGTCAAGATCAGGAGCATCCTTCAAAAGCTCAGAGTCAGTGACACTAAGAAATCGCAGCTTGTCCAGGGCATCACTCGCATTACTGTCAATATAAATTCATAAAGTACAAAATTCAAGCAACAGCATATAAATTTCCAAAAGCAAAGAAAATAAGACTAATGAATCTATTGACAGGTTGCATCCATTGTTATATAAGCTTCCTAATAGAGAAATGCTTGAATCAATATACCCTCTCTTGCTTTCCAGGCAAATATAAATATGCACCAGTGCATCAAAGTACTAAGAAAAAGAAAGAAATGAAAAAACAACGTGCCTGATAAGCTCCCGAAGAAACACCTCTTTGTTGCTGTATAGACTATTCACAATGAGGTCCATAAGGCGACTAACCTGCCATCAAGTATTAAAAAGAGAGAGACATCATTAAAACCATATTCAGCTCCGGTTCCTTAAATACAAAAATGAAATTTCCCCAAAATCTCCATTAAAGTACCTCAGCTTGATACTCATATTTTTCACCCACAGATGGAGGGGATGATGACGAATCAGATTCTGCAGCCGTAGACTCGTAACGAGTACCCAAAAAAAAGGTATGCCTCAAGTTCAACTGCTTGGTTTTATTTGGTATCTCTCTCCCAGCGGTTAACACCGAGTACCATCTGAATTTGGCCTCACCGTCGATAACCTGCCCATGACTCATAAATAAATATTCCACATCTGACCACAGTACCTTATAGATAAATTTGCTATAAACATAAATTGTGTTTAAGGTTAACTGTACAACTTTATTTTCCTTTGCACCCATTCTTTGCTATAAATACGAGGAAATTGCATTAACAATATTAAGAATTTATTTAATTAAAACAATTGGTCATTAGACTGGATGCTAAAAATATCTCAAGCAGAACCAATAATCAACCAAGAAAAGAAAATAAAAAGAAATCAAGCCAGTGTAAAAATGAGAAGAGTTTTTTTATAAGAGCGTACAGAATCGGAGAATGGGACAGCAGTGGCGGCGCCTCCGTAACGAGAGACAGAGCCAGTGGAGCGGAGGATAGAGGAGACGGAACGCCTCGATAGCTTGTGCATCGTTTCGTTCACAGAAGGAAGATATTGGACGGAAAGCGACCACAAAAAGAGCGAGAGAGAGTAAATGGGCACTGTTTCTAGCGAGTCCCAGACTTATGAGTTATGAATTGGCGATCAGTAGGGTTTTTCATGGGGTTTTAGGAAGTTTCTGGAGAACGGTCCTTTTTTAATAAAAACACAAATTAAAAATATCAGTGCAAGATAAGAAAATTTAATATGTAAATTTTTTCAGATTTTTATATATAAAAATTATAAATATAAATTAAAATATTTATGCAGATAACCATTTAAATAAATCATCAACTATTATGTAAGAAATAAAATAATAGTAATAATAAATAGTAATTAAAAATTAGAATATTAATATCAAATTAAGATATCTAATATCACAATATTGATTATTTACAGGTTGTATTTAATAAATTAATTTATGAAAATTAATTTATAATAGAAAATAAAATGATACACATAAAATTTGTTGAATAAAAAATATATTATGCAAGATTGCATATATTAAAAATATATTTATATAAAATATATAAAAATTATAGATGAATCACACTTACCTCTAAAACATTAAACACACTTAATATAATTAAAAAATAATCTTTGTTCAACAAAGGCTAAAAAACCGAAAAAACCAAAGAAACTATATTCATTAAAAAATAATTTTAAAAATTATATAATAAAACATATATAATAAAGCAATTGATATAATAAAAATAAAATAAGTAAAGGAATGAAGCAAAGAGCTATTGAGTCTGGTAAGTTAGGACTCATGCATGACCCAATCAAGAAAAGGCCCGCGTGTGGGGGTTTTTTATTTTATTTTTTATGTTTGATGAGCGATAACGTGTCATCTACCCTACTTGTTTAGAATAAACAGCAGCTGGTATATCTTTTGTTAATCCTAGAATCGAGCAATTGGTGTGACTAAAAGAGTAGGGTTATTTTGTATAAAAACTCATTTTCACTCTATTTTTTTTAATCTAAAATACCTAGAAAACAATCTAGGAACCATGTTAAACTAATCCATGAACTCAAAAAACACTAAAAAGGCCAAATCCTAAAACTAAAAATCTTCCTAAGCCTAGATTTCTTTCTTGGGTATTTTCAAGATGAAAAAAACATAAAAACAACCCCCCTCATCATATAGAACCATTTATCAAAACAATCGACTATTTTGGTGATTTAAATCTTTCCCTACAAAAACTCTCTCTCTAAACTAGAATTCAATAACCTGCTCCCTCACTTCCATAAAAAAAGAGGGAAATGAAATTTAGTATCAAAATGTATTTTTTCAAATATATATATATATATATATATAATATATATAAAAGTTGATCACCTAATAGCTTTAAAAGATGGGAAGTGAAAATAAACTTTCAAACAAATTTTAAACTTATGATCTATTTTACTTGTTTTTTTATCACTTCAATCAGCCTTTCGCATCGAAAAATATATGAAATTGGGCCTCAAAAGAACTCAATTGTACAAAAAGATCGAGTACCAAATTGAAATTTTTGAAGGAAAAAAACCCATTATTACAACCTATAGTGAAATGTGAGAAGGTGAACAATAAAGTAACTATTGTAAAAAAGTCACAAGGTGTATATGTTCTTATAATTTGGTTATTTCTAATAATAATAAAAAAGACCATAGTTTTTTTTTTGTTTTTTTACACATGCTCCATATGGTTTTAACAAAATGGGTCGGTTTTCATATAATATCATCTTAAAACCTAATTTTTATAATTATTTACTAATTTATATGTTTGTGCTAAGTTGCATTTTTATATATTTTTTTAATGTAATAAAAATGTTCAAGTTATAAAGAACTATTTAACATTGTTATTAGATTCAGTTTGATAGGTTATTCTTGAAACCTCATGATCTAAGTTCTTAACTGACCTAGGTTTAAAATTAAATTATATAGGAGTTGCCCTAATATGACCTAGCCTACTTGACCAGTCCAAAACATAACATAATTGATCAATAAAAAAGTCTAAGGTCGAGATTGAAAAGAAAAATGATGAAATTGACAAAAAAAAAAAACTTATAACCCAACTTTTTGCCTAGTCTTGGTTTAAAATCAAACATTGTAGGAGTTTTCTTAGCGTGAACTAGTCAACTTGGCTAGCCAAAAGGAATTTGATCGGACGGTAAAAACATTTTAGGGTGAAATTGATAGAACATAAGAACTCTTAGAATCAACTTCTTACCTAACCTAAGTATAAAATTAAACTATGTGGAAGTTGGCCTGTTATGATCCGGTCAACTTAATTAAAAAACAACTTAAACAATTGTTAAAAAAATCTGATGATAAAAGTAAGGGGAAAAAAGCAAAATTAATAAATAAAAAAAGAAGGAATGAAAAAGAAAAGAAAAAGTAGCATCTTTACTATTAATATGAATATTAAAACAAGTGCATTACACCTAGTTGTTTTATTGAAGAGAATTAAGAGACCTTGACTACATAACAAACACAACTTTTCATATCTTTTGGATAATTTTTTATATTTGACAACCTTAACTATTATTATTGGTTAACATTTTAAGTTAAATTAAATATATAAAAAAAACTAATTCTTCTAAGAAAGTTATTTTTCATTAAGACTCTTATTACTATTCATTATAGTAGTATAACTATGAAATTACTTTTGAACAAAATCACCTTTAAATTAGGCATTAAAAGTAAGATAATCTTTTCACCATACCATAATTGTCTTTTACAGATTGTATGATATGAAATTGGTAATTTCATCTTTTTTATCTACTACTAATATGTGTGAATTTAGGGGGTTGAAATAAACTAAATTAGGGGCCAAATTAAAGAAATTAAAAGTTTATTGGTTAATTAATGATTAAAATACAAAAATTCAAAACAAAAAAAGGGTGTCCAACTTAGAGGGTGGCAATTGAGTATGACGAGGGTGGAATTGAAAAAAAATGAAAGTTTAGAGACACTTTAAAGGGGCAATTAGAAGAGATTAGAATTTTAGAGACTCAATTTAAAATTGTCAAACCCTAAATTAAAAATTCTAATCGTATCTAGACAACATATCGTTCATATTGGAAAAAAGAGTTTGAATAACATGTTCAGTCTCTGATTTTGGCAGTTTTGTTTGATTAAGTTGACAATTTCAAACACATGAATGTGAAGCTAAACCTCTAAATTGAGAAAAAATTAGACCCAAATAAAAGGTGTGCATCTTCTCTACCAATTTATAGTGGTTCCATGTGACAATGATATCAGAATTACACCAATAAAGCCTCAAAAGTAGGCCACTTATTCAACTTTGATAGTGAAATCACTTAATAAAAAATATCGTGCTCTTTGTTTTTTTCACACTCAAAGACACTTCAAGGGTTTCCTATCAAGGGTCTACAATACATCCATCAAGATCAAGAGGCCAGAAATACATTTTAAACCTGCTAAAACCCTAAACAAGTCCATATACATACTCCCTAAACATGTAAAGAAAGAGGAGAATGAACTTCAAAAAAACAAAAACAAAAAAAGAAAATAGATGTTATAGGTATTTCTCTAACCCAAAAGCAAGCTCCTGTGCCCTACTTCAATTGTTTTTATTTATTTTGTTCTACATTTTTGTTTACAAGCATTAAAAAGAGGTTTGAAATACTTAAAAATTAATGTTGCATTCATCTTTTTGTTGTTGTGTTTTACATTTAATATTGTTATTTTGAAGGGGGGAGGGGGGTGTTTCATGTTTTTTTTTTATGTATATAAATATTGTTTTAAGTTTTTTTTGTTATCTGTATACAATATTCTTTTAGTTTGTATTTTGACCTAATTTATGTTTGCTAATGCAAAGATCATCACTAGCATATTTGAGCTTGTTCATGCATAAAACAAATTCAGAAAACCAATTTTAAATCTATGTTACATGGGATATATAAGTTGTGTTAAGTTGTTATTGTTTGGATTTGATACTAGAAACTTGATTTTAGTGTTTTGATGGGTTTTATTAGTTTTTTTATTCAAATGTGTTTGTATATGTTAGTGTGACCCATTGGGACTAAAAATAATGTTTTAGGAGCCAAAAATGTCAGCTTTTGAGGTTTGACAATGGCTAGCATTATAGGCATTATTGGGTTTTGGTTGGGTAATGTTCTGTGTGTTATTGTAAAGAATATTGTCTTAACTCTATAATTTGGACCAATTTTGGTCCATTTCTATGCCTAAATCTCTTCCTTATGCATGATAATTAAATAATCTATTGTTTATTTTCATCAATAATATATTTTAATAGGTTTTAGGTCTAGTTTTTCTTTTGAGTTTAGGATATGTTCTTTAGGTTCTTCATGTTCTTCCTAAGAACATTGCCCTATTATGTGTTTTGGACCATTTCTTGGACAATTTTGGACCAATTTTGGTCCATTTCTATGCCTAAATCTCATCCTTATGCATGATAATTAAATAATCTATTGTTTATTTTCATCAATAATATATTTTAATAGGTTTTAGGTCTAGTTTTTCTTTTGAGTTTAGGATATGTTCTTTAGGTTCTTCATGTTCTTCCTAAGAACATTGCCTTATTATGTGTTTTGGACCATTTCTTGGCCATATCTTTGTCAATAATACTTCATCATACATTATTATTTAGTAATGTAGTGATTATTAGCATCATTAACGTGTTTACAATAGGTTTTAATCCTTAAGTTTTGGTTTTGAACTGAAACCCGTTTCGATAAAATCATTTATTTAAAATGAAAAATGACATGATTGGATGTTATATTCTTTTTCCTTGCATGACTCCCAACTTGTATGTGCTTTTGTTTTAACCAAATATGGTTTGGTTGTAAATTAACGTTGTTGGGTTCATTCAATATCATGGGTGTCTTCTTCATGTCCTGTATTTTTATACGTTTTGATTTGTTTTGTTGAAGGTTTTTTAGTTTTTCTTTTATGTTTGTAGGTGTTTAATATGTTTTCTGCCTTGGTTTTGTTTTTGGACTAACCGAGTTTTTGATCCGATTTATGGATAAACCAATTTTTTTGGGTCTACCTAGCCTGGTCAACCCAGTCGGTTTGGGTCAAATTTCTTGGGTCATAAGACTTATACTGTATTTGATTTTTCCATTTTTATTGTTAAGGGTCTTTTCTTTTAAAGGATTTTTTTGCAAACATCCTTTTAATGTTTCTTTTTTGGCTAGTCTTATTACAAAAAATAGGTTTCACCAAATAAAGTCAAATCACCAATTTTTGGGTCATAAGACTTATACCTTATTTGAGTTTTTCATTTTTATTGTTAAGGGTCTTTTCTTTTAAAGGATTTTTTTTGCAAACATCCTTTTAATGTTTATTTTTTGGTTAGTCTTATTACAAAAAATAGGGTTTACCAAATAAAGTCTAAAACATACAAAAAAAAAATATAACAAGTTCTTTTTTTCTTGCATATGTCCATAAATTCTAAAATTTATTTGAGCATCATTTGTTTTTTTTTAAAAAACTTTTTTAAATTTTTTTTGGCATGCTTTAAAAAAATATATATTGCAAGAATTTTACAACAAGGTTATAAAATTTCAAGAATTGGCCTATATTTTATAAAATGTTATAAAAACCTAAATGGGGTCAATATTCAAAATATTATTAGGGATAATAATTTTATTATTCACTTTAATATAAGGATAAAAACCTACATGAGTTTAATATCCAAAATATTATTGTGAATAATACAACTCATTCACTTTTAATATAAAGATAAAAAAAACATAGAGAATTTATCTAAAATATTATTTACAATGACAAAATAACAAAACATCCAATTTTTTTCTTCTAAAAGAAGTCTTAATAATAATTGAAGATATTTCACTTTTTCAAATCGAGTTTTTTGTTTAGAAAACTAAGGTTTGCTTATTATAGCAAACCCGTCATGGTAAAAAAAAAAACAGACATAATCAGATCACAACAAACACAAAAAAACAAACAATGCAACTTATCTCATAGAAGGCATACTATAAGCGCCAATACATTTCCTTTATGCAACAAGTCCTTGCACAATAACAATAACAAAACATCCAAAAAAAATTCTAAAAGAAGTCTCAATGATAATTGAGGATATTTCACCTTTTCAAATCGAGTTGTTTGTTTAGAAAACTAAGGTTTGCTTATTATAGCAAATCGGTCATGGTAAGAAAAATAAAAAAACAGACATAATCAAATCACAGCAAACACAAAAAACAAACAATGCAATTTATCTCATAGAAGGCATACTAGAGACGCTAATACATTGCCTTTATGCAACAAGTCCTTGCACTCTTTAGGGCGTGTTTGGTATTACTTTTGCTTTTATGGTTGAAGTTTTAAAAAAGCAATTTCATAAAAAGCACTTTAGCTGCGGTTCAAAATAAGTTTTGAAGTGTTTGGTTAAAACTGCTTTTGAGTTTCAGATTAATGAAAAAGAATTTCATGTGTTTGGTTACTAAGCTTTTCATATTGCTTTTAACTTATGAAATTACTTTAAAAGGTATATATATATATATAATTTTTTTAAATATTGTTAAATTTAATAATTATAATAATATAATGTAATTAATAATTCATGAAAAAACATATATATTTTTTTATTCTCCCATCAAACTATTTACAATTTCATCACGAACAGATACTTCCCTTCCATCAGGACTGATCTGTATCTACATATTTTTTTATTTTTTTTGAAAATATATATTAAAAAAACAGGCTGGGCCGAGAGCAGGCCTACCAAATTGGGTCTAAGCCAAACTCTACTGGACTTGGGCTGGGCTGAGTGCAGGCCCAACCCAAGTCCAGCTGCAAAACTGAAGACGTGAAACGGTGCGCTACACAATTCACGTCTTCTTCACGTGATAGTGCAGTGCTACTGTGCACGTGAATTAATTCAAGTGCACAGTAGCTTCCGACCGACCATGATGATAGCTTTAACGGCCAATGCCGATGGGTAGAGGAGTTTGAGTGGTTATTTCTGTCGTGGTGGCGTCAAAAATGGTGGCCTGTGGTGGCCGGACGGAGCTTTGGAAGCTGGCAGCTCACAGTGCTGCTAATTGCTGCTGACTTTACTGCTTCGCCAGAGGCCACGACTTGTCTGCTGGCGTGGAGGGGAGGTTGCCAGTGACGATAAAGGTGGTGCTAGGTGGTCTGAGATGGCGATCAGAGCTGCTAACCGAGAGGGAGAAAGAGAGGTGGTTCTTGTTTTTTTAGAGAGAGAGACAAAGGGGAGAGGGTTCATGTTTATTGAAACCATCTGCTTCAAAACAGCGAGAGCAAAAGTAATGAGAAGTTAGCTAGGAGGGTTCGCGATCAAGGGAAGTCTGCTTGATAAGAAGGTGCGTGATCTTTGCCATTTTTGATAAGAAGCAGTTACTGTAGTTGCTTAATGCAGTAAAATGAAACACAATAAAAGCATAAATTTTTTGCTTATTAAGAAAAGCAGTTTCGGTGAAATTTTGTTGTGGGACCCACACCAATTTAATATGCGTTTTGCTTTACCAAATGATACAAAACTGATTATGGTTTGAACCTCCGGTGCAACAGCGTTACCAAACGCCTTCTTAATCTCATAAAAAAACCAATATATTCGGGTTTTCTTAATGAACCTAAGTCAAACAACTAGTTGGTGACTCTATTGACCCTCTCACATCACGCCTCAACGTACAACAACTTTGTAGTATAAAGTTCCCCAAAGTGTAACAAAAATGGTTCTCTTTGTTTGCCTCAACCATTATGATCATATTATATCTTGAAAACTCATCGATGAATGAATAAATGGTACTTGTTATGACAATATTAATTAAGACATTTATATAGGGCAACAACAAATCATCTTCTAGGTTTGCTTTATTTTTAAAATATTTAAGAAAAAAAGGTAAAGATAAAAAACAATAACTTTTAAAAGGGAAAAAAACAAGTCAACCCAAACAACTTTCTAAACTTAGTCTAATATCTAAAACTCACAACTCATGAAATCCTTGGACTAGGTTCATTCAAGAAGCTTAATTCTCTACCAATTTAATTCTAAAAAATAAAATCATGAAAAAATACCAATTTAAAAAAAAAATTGAAGAAAAAAAAAGATAGCAATAAAAACAATGAGGATCAAATTTAAAAGAAATTAACCCATGAAGGATGAAATTGTAAGAAAAAACTAAAAAATAATCTCAAACAAAATAAATAGAAATCAAAAGAATAATGGCCAAATTAGAAAGATAAAAAAGGGTTAAAATTAAAAAACGAATGTAATTTTATAGCTTATATGAAATAGTAATAAAAAAATAAGGATCAGATATGAAATATTAAAGATTAAAAAACAGTGAAATTGAAAAATATTTGTAATTTTATGGCTTATTCAAAATAAATAAAAAATTATAGTCATAAGGACAAGGACCAAAAATGAGAAGGAGAAATCAATTACAAGGGCTGATATGATTTTTTAAAGGACTAGAGTGAAATTCAAGGTGGAGATAGAGAGAGAAAGGAAAAAAACGATCACCAATGTCAAACCCAGTGTGCATTAAGGGCACGAGATGCCTCTTTGGTCTGAATATCAAAATTTAAGAACTTTCTCATTCCTAGATATATATTGGTGACTTTTTCTATTCTTTTTTAAACCTCAATATTGGAAAATAAACAAAATGAGCTTTTGAACTAAGACATAAAAATTCCAAATTAAAAAGACCAAAAATAAACTTAAAAAATCTTAGAAGATATTTTTATTTTCAAAAAAGCATTGGATGAAAAGTAGTTTAAAAGAAAAGAAAAACCTCGTTTTATTCTCCATTTATAATCTTGATCCTATATTTTATCTACTTTTTAAAATAATACAAACCAATTCTTTTCCACATAATTAAGCACCAATCTTGTGTTATTATATTTTTAAAAAAAATATTGTGATTACTTTATGTAAAATAAATCATAACAAATCATGAAACTCAATTACTGATAAACACAATGTTGAAGAGTAAAATTAATTAAAAAAATAAAAAAGACAAATCAATGTATGAATCTATAGTAATTTATCTCTTAATCTACAATAAAACCAAGAGCTCATTTATATTTAACTAGTTATTTGACTCGCGTTTCGTGAGGTTCAAATATTTTCTCTTTCTAAAAAAAAAATATAGATTTTTATGATGTTTTTTTTTCGTATGTAAAAAATTACTAAGTAAAATCTAAAACGTTTATGGTTACATCTAATTAAATGGACTGTGAACTATTTATGAAATAAAATTTATCATGCTTGATCCCCACCTAACCATAGTTAATCAGTCAAATTTATGACCCGAGTTATCGACTCAATGGGGTCCAATATTTTTTTTAATCTATAAAATCAAGAATCAACAAAATATCAAAGTGATTGAAAAAAAATCAAACCAAAACAAATTACTACAAAACTTGGGATTTAGATCTACAATTTCAGGCAATCTTAAAGAAAAAAACACTTCGTATAAACGTTTTTCAATAAAAAAACACATTGACACCAAAATTACTTGTTATCATGGCTGAAATGGTCTCAATTGAGAGTTTCTTTTTCTACACTAGAATCCAGCCGGTTTTGATCTCATTTCTCAAATTAGGAACCAAAAATAAAAAAAATTAAAGTTTTGAACCAAAATAGAGTTTTATAAATTTTTAGGGACTAAAAACTTTCTAATTTTAGAAGCTGAAGTGCCAAAATGCATGTTATACCCCAAATTTAGAAAAAAAACAATTTTTTCAGTCTTTGAATCTTACCACTGTTCATGGCTAACATCTTATCAAGTAACCCGAGCCAAGACACGGGCATATTTGCTAGTTGGAAAACTACTAAATGACACGACAGAGACCGAGGGGAAACTGTCATGCTAAAATTATGTCAAATGATGTCTTGATGACAAGAAGTAGCATTTCTCACCTGAAACATCATATTCCCAATGGAGCTTTGCGCTTTAACACATGATGAACACATCACAAGCTTCCAATAAAACCAACCCACCAAGCAACTAATCAAGGACTGGTCTGAGAAACAAGAACCAGACCAAGCTGCCCGTCATGCCCCATTAAATATTTACAGCCCCACTCCTCTTTTCATGGTATCAAAAACGAAATAAGGATTATCCTGAATCAAGCTTGAATATCTCTTTGAATACGACTTTCAGGTTAGTGATTCCATGCCAGCAAGTTTTTCAGAAGAAGGCCTCTGTTTTTTTGGAAATATTTTGCCATGTAAATTTCTATCTTTAATGCCAATAAGCTTGTAAGGTTATTCTCTCGATAAGTTTCAAGCTCCAACCTCTCTGTTTTACCGATATGACACACACACACCCTGGAATGACTAACTCCAAGGAATTTTCCATAACATGCAGTGATATTATATAGTTGGATCAGAGTTTGGCATGATATGTTCAGGACTATATATATATATATATATATATATATAATTAAAATGGATCGGACTGAGTATATCAACAAACATTAATTACATTACTCTTCCATCCTCTTACAGCCAAAAAGGTTGCTACAGATAAAGCAACAGACTACACACACACATATATAGATAATGACAGTGAAGGAAAGGTGTACTAGAGATGAAGAGAGGTATCAACGTCAGAATTTTCAAAATTCCTTGATGAAGATGAGGATGATGAGTTCCCAGTACTGTGGGGCCACAAGCTTGATGGAGTACTCTTCATAGCTCGAAAATCCGGGTGCTTATTATTGCTCTGAGAGTTGAGTCCAAGGGAGAGTAGTGAATCTTGAGGAGTTGATGGTCTATTCGGAAGGATAACCTGATCGGGCTGGAAGGTGAGCTTGGAGGCAGGCTCATCAAAATGCACGGCTGAAGCAACCCTTTGATCAGACTCTGATGACGCGAACAGCTTGAGAATTTCTTTCTCCTGTCTCTTCTCCCTAATTCTCTGCAATTCCCTGAACCTTTCTTGCAGAAGAGCTATGGAGGAGTTAACCATAGCGGCATCACCATTTTGCCTGCCCATCGGAGAGGGACCCTTATTGTCCTGAAGGGTTTTGCTGGGTGAGAATATATAGGAGAAAGCTGTTTGCCATTTTGCGGTAATTTACGCAAAACTCTGGGTATTTTAATCAATTTAACTGATTCTGGACGATGTGATACAGCGGAGAATCGGCTAGTGTGCAGCAAAATCCAAGAAGCATAATGTCAAGGCCTGGCTTAGAGAGGGGCTGAGTTGGTGGAGGTGAAGGCAAAAGCACTTTTTGAGGGGGGATAGGTTTGAGAGATAGAAGCCAAAATGATATTGGAGATTAGCTTTTGGAAGGGTGTTTTCATGGGAATATTTGATTAGGTAATGCTGTGTCGGCTTGCCTTTTAAAACTGGCGAGAAGATGGTTCATTTCTTGGCTCTTTTTTGGAGGGTTGTGGCTACTTTTATTTGTTTTTCAACCCTCTCCCTCTGCCTCTGCTCTTTTGTTTTTTAATGGAGTTCAGTCTTCGGGGTGTGTGCAAAAGGACATTGATCAGAAGGAATATTTTTGGAGTAGGATGTTTTTTTCTGATCACACCCTCTTGCCTCGATGAAAGAGAAAAAGGAGACCTAATGAATCCTGTAAAAATCCATCAAAATTTTATTCCGAGAAAAAAACTCAGTTGATCCAAACAAATACCATCTATTTCCGTTGAATGGTGTTTGTTTTATGCCCGGGAAGAGAAGACCTGCCAGGCCAGGAGCCAGATGAGTGCAGCCATTCCGACCCATCAACTCTGCCATTTCCGGATCCAATCCCTCTCCTTCATCGCTAATTCTCAAATCACCAGATGCCAGGCTTGTATAGTGCTGTGATTTTTACGGGAAAAGATTGGCTACTGTGAGCTGCTGCTGCACATATCAGTACAACGGTTCGCTAGAAGACATGGATTTCTTGGTTTGTTATGCTTAGACGCATGATTGACGTCCTATAGTTTCAACCATTGCCATGGAATGGAGCCGCTCCTCTCAATATTTATAAAGAACTTTTATGGATGGGTTCCACCAGGTGAATTTGCAGAGAATAGCATCGATGTTGGCGCCCCTCTGTTTCGTTGAATTATTTCGATTGTTATGCTTATTCTCTGCTTGATTTTTGCTCACTGTTTTCCACCATTTTTTTTTATTAATTTACGTGTCCAGTCAACTTATGTGTATTTTAATTAATATCACAAGCTCTAATATTAATGATTATATAAAATTCTAATAATCATCATTTGCAGTTGCACAAAGGCAAATTGGGATTCTAATTTCTAAAGTTTTTTTTTTGTTTTTTCATATCTATAATATTTTTTTTTGAATTAAAGTCTCATTTTGTACCTCACACATGTAAAAAAGAATTATCTCATTTCTCTTAAATGTATTATCTTTGAATGAGAAATAATAATAATACAATTTCAAGGTCATTTCTTTCTTTTAGTCTCTCTATTTTTCTTAGTTAACTTAAAGTTCTATTATTATAATCATTTCATTTGTTGTTTTTGAGATTTTTTTAACTAAAATTTAATATTTATCTTTGAACCAGAATGATAAAAATAATAATTTACTGCCCTACTTAAATAAAATAAAATTTAATCAATAAAATAATCAAAGTATGAAAACTAAAATTAACTATATATAAAACTTGAGAGGTCAAATAAAGAAAAGAAAGAAGAATAAAAGGTTGGCACAATAATCAAAACAATAAAGAGAGAAAAGTCATATGGACCTATATGCCCTTTAACTATTTGAGTTACATAACATTTACATTCGAGTAACATAACAAAATCTTCTCTCTCATCTAGATCATGAATAGAAAGAGGTCCCTTATAGGTCAAAGTAACTATTTAAAAAATATTGTCCAATACAAAAAATACTCAAGCAATGATTTTATCATTAACCCATTTCATATATCAATAAACATGTATTATCATTCTAAGAAGATGAGTGTTACCATCAAGCATGGTTGGGCTAACATTCCCATCTCATTACCACTCTCACATCAAATAATAAGTGGGTATATTAAATGACCATCCAATCTATAAATGGTTTAAGACCCTAAACCTTTATATTAATAAAATTATGAGAAGTGGCCTAAACCTTGTGAAAGATCCAAACACCTTAAAATGCATACTTCATTTTATTTATTTATTAGAGGAATCTTGAATTGATTAGAACATTGAAGTATTCTCTTCTTAAAAAGAGGAAATTATTTTAAACATATGCTTTCATACTTTAAAATACCTACACAATCAAATTATCTAATGCCCTTCAACCTTTAAATAGTTTGAAACTCGTTAATAAGCCTAAACTTGAGTTTTACAGTCAAACTATCAGGCAAGTAATCAATAAAACATAAAATAGTAAGATTAAGGAAACCCCCTAGAGATTATGGGCTTTACAAAGCTAGCAAAGTATTAAGATGTTGAATATACATTTCTAGATTTATTAGTTACTGAAATCACAAGCACATGTAAAATAAGTCTTTTTTAGGCTTAGAGGACTCTCTAATGCTAGATTGAGTAAACCTATTAATGTAATCAAGCCTTATAGGTTATTTAGTATTAATGTTCATAAAAATATAATGAACAAGATGATAAGAGAATGCTATAAAGTATAAAATGAGAATTATCATTACCTCGTGATTCGTAAAGATTTGTATAACCATGAGTTATGCTAACCTGTATAAAAATAAGGTTAAGGTGGGGAAAATATTTTAACACCTAATTTAATGATAATAATTTCAAGTAATAGCCCCTAATGAGTGATGGTGCACTATTGAGTGGAAAAAAATTGTTATATGAGCCATCCATTAAGTAGAAAATCCCTAATATAATTTTATAGGTGTAATCATAACATAAAAAATAAGAAAATTTAATAATAAATACCAAATATATAAAGGGTAAATGGAAATATTTGTGGTTGGATGACTCTTGTTTGGGTGAACTCATAGTTAGACTTCTTCCTTTAAGTGAATTTGTCATATTTCTTAATTGTGTTGCCTTATTAAGCATTATGGAGACTTTAGACCCATTTTAGAGACTATTGAATTATAGGTTAATTGGTTTAAATAATCTTCTTAGAGCTTATACTACCAATCCTAAGTTTAAAAGAGCATTTTGGCATCCATCATGCTAGTTCTCAAAGAGCTGTGATTTACATTCAGGTTATAGGCCCTCATATTCATTCCATTACCCATTAGCTTTAGACTTGGGCCATGGTTTATGCTATATTTCTCGGGCTTAATATTTTAGGTTTAAATCTTGACCCATCAATTTTTCCCAATCTTTATGATAAACTTAAAAAGTCTTTATTCACTACATTTCTCATCTACCTGCAAGTAACAAGGATCATATACTGTAAATATAATTTTTTACAGATTCATTTGTCTTATTTCATTGCTCAAGTTCAATTATGACTATGTACACAAGAAGTCCAAAGCTAGTACATGGACAAAAATAAGATGAAAGGTTGGTGACTTTTAAAACTTATACTAGTTATTATAGGGTTGCTACGTGTCCTCCTAATGAAACATGTGGATGGATATAATTGGTCTCATTAATAAGCCATAAGATTATACAAGGCCATTAATAGGTATTCAATTGTCATTTTTCTATCCTGAATTATTTTAGTTTTTACTTCCTTATTAAAAGGTGATTTTTGGTGGCTAATTTTTCCATTAAAACCCTATATTTGATCAAAACTTTTATTAAATCATCATGACTATGTGCATCTTTATTTTTTGGACATTATGAAGGTATTTTAATGAATTTTTAATATTAAACATATATTTTTTAGAGAACTAGTTATAATGATGGTGGTTAGTTCTAATATTGTTAGAATTTAGAAAGCAAAACTTGTATAAGGTCACTGGCTTTTCTTAAACTTAAAAAATTCTAAGTATGGTAAATCATATAACCTTTTTTCATGTCTAACTGCACATATACTTTTCCACTTTAGGGATTGTACATAGTTTGTTCCATTACTATAATTTTTATGCTAGTTAGTTATATCTTAATATATAACCCATCTTAACTGCTTTTGATCACTATATGAAACAATGAATAAAATAACTAGCTCTAGCTCTATTTAAATATTGTTACCAATTATCTAGTTGCAAAGATAAGACCTAAAAGATTATTTGGTTTTATATAATCACTCATTAAGAAAAGAGTTCCATTAGGTGAATGTTTTATTTTTTTAACATGAAATGATGAAAGAAATATTGATTGTTCATGATGTATAATTTAACAATCCTTAGATGTTTGATTTTTTTAGAGGACCTTAATTATCCTTTATAATATTAAGCTAACATTGATAAATGCAAAGTGGTTATTGATGCTTACTAAAAGAGAATGCTATGAGTATGTACTTATAAATTTATCATTTTACTTATAACATGCTTTTGAATTTAAATTTGAGTTTGTGTTTTGAAACTTTACTTCTTTTATCGGTGCAGATACATTTAAGTTAAAAGTAAAACTTGAAAGAAAATTGTTTCTTTTTCCTAAAAAAATTATTACTCTTCTTTAGAAGAAAGAAGTAGAATAGGCAAATCAGATGATGGATTTTGGTAGAGCTATAACTAAAATGGCACACTAGTGTTGAAAAAGGAAAAATGGATTATATTAGTGGTAAAAATGTTACCCCCACCCCTTCAATAATCTAAGGTGATGGAAACCTTACCAAAATGACATGCCAACTATATAATAAAAGGTTAGGGGGCCTATAATTCCCTATAAACCAAGGCTAACTAAAAAAAAAAAGATCGAGCTTGGTTTACCCTAATAGGGAGAGCTCTATTATTTTAGAATAAAAGACATGAGAATTATAAATGTGTTATAAATGTATAATCGAATTCTCTATAGACGATGTCATTGACAACTACCTTAAAAAATAATCTTTTTCTAAAGATTATATAAATTGAGATGTTGAAAATTGACTAATGGAAACTCACTTTAGATAACACCCTCGAAACTTTTTTTCTTCTGTATGCACCTTTAAGTCACCATCTTCTAAATGAAATAAATTTAAACCCTATATTTTCCTTTTCTATGGCATTTTTTAGACTTGTCTCTTTTACATTATACTTTTAGAATTATTCCATTTTGAGTGAACCTTTAAGCCCTAGTTCTCACCTTTTAGATAATGTGTCTTTAAGCCTTGTGTATTTCTTTTCTAGTGTGTCTTTGAGACCTTACATTCTAGATAATGGGTCCTTGACATCTATCTCATCATTTTGAGTATATTTTTAAGCCTTTACCTTCCAAGTAACATGTCTTTATCTTCTAACTATACCTTTGAGCCCTCACCGTTCCGATAACATGCCTTTTAGCCTTATATATTTTACATAGTGCTTTTGACATTATTTTCTTCCCATTGCACATTTGAGCCCTCATCTTTCATGTAGTATACTTTTTAGCTCTTATCTCTTCCGAATAATGATTTTGACACCATCAACTTTTAAGTGTGTTGTAGACTTATACTGTAAGATACTATCCTGATATTAAATATACTTGTTTTTTTAAGAGATTTCAAGGAAAATACAAAAAAAAAACTTCTTTATTAAAAATATATAAAAACAAATTATTCTTGGGTCCCTCACATGTTTCTTTTAAAAACCTTTTCATTTAATATTTGAGTTATACACTTATGTTGTAAGATGTTGAATTAATATTAAAAAATTCTTTCCTTTAAAATTCTAAAAAAAAACAATATAAAATTTTTAACAAATTTATAATTTGAATATATATATATATATATAATTTTTTTTTATTTTTGTGCATACAACCATAATTTAAAATTACCATGCATATTTTATATAAACAAATATATAAATAGCATTTTATCATAATTTGAAAATAAAAAAACCATTATTATAACAAGTTTGTGATCATCCATTAGGATTTGACTAAAATTAAAAATACTTTTTTTGGGGCTTTAGAATAATTAGATTTTAACTTGATAAGATAAAAATATTCTTATTTAGGAGGCTTTTTCTTAAATCTTTAACAATTTCTTTTAGGTTTTAGAATGATTAGATTTTAGATCAATAAGATAAGGATATCCTTATTTAGAAGAATATTTTTTGAACCTTTGACAAACCAATAAATAGAAGCATGACCTTAGAAAAAAAACAATCAACAATGCAACTTGTTATAGGTAAGATGCATCGACAGTGATATGTCCTCCCCATGCAAAATTAATCCTCTTATCTAGACTCTTATAAATCATTAAGTTTTTTAGTGACCATAATATTAGATGACGATTTTTTAACCTTGTTAATCATATTTTTATGATTAATTTCTAACACATTCAAAACTCTCTCGGTAACCCCTTCCATTAATTATGATATTGGGCCTTGGCTTATATTATGTGTTTTGGACCTGATATTTAAGGTGTAAATCTTGTACCCATCACACTACATCTTTATTGGTGAGCCATTTTAGAAATTTCCAATAAATAATTCTAAAAAAGGGTGCAAATATGAAAAAAGAACAAAATACTATATAAAACTATTGATTTTGTTTTAGAAAACATTAATTGATTTTAGTATAACGCTACAAGTTAAAATTATTAAACCTGACCTAACTCATGAATCAATCTAGAAAGTGATTCATGAGTTCACTCCGGTCAATTCAAAACAATATTTTTTTTCAAGATTCATTTTACAAATTAAAATTATATTTTTTTGATTTTTTTTTATATTTAAAATCAATTCAAGTTAGGTCTCGATCGAGAGTGACCTAATAAACATATAGTTGAAGAAAGTTGTGTAAATAACTTCATGAATATTATTAGTATATAATAAAGTTTCAAGATTCCAATTACAAAGACATCTGTAAAGCTAATGAATTGAGATCATAATCTCTGCGTAATCCCAATCGTTTCTAAAAAAAACCCATCATTCTTCTAGTTCTTAAATGCCATAGATATATTAACAAAACTCTAAAAGAGTATGCTCCTTCCGTTGCACACCCATATCCAGTGGCACATGGGTTATTATTTTACATTAAATTAATTATAACAAAACTCTAAAAGAGTATGCTCCTTCCGCTGCACACCCATATCCAGTGGCACATGGGTTATTATTTTACATTAAATTAATTATATTTTGAGTTTCATGGTTTGTTTCAGTGAATTTGATATGTTTAAAAATATCTCAACATCTTAATTTTGCTAAAAATGGTTGAAAATTTTATTTTCCAAAAAGTTAAAAATGTTGGAACTGAAATTAAGAGAGAAAAATGTCTGCCCTTTTAGGCATTTTTGTCCCTTAAAGAAAAAGAATGAAGAAATTAGACGTGAAATTCAAAGAAAGAAAACAGGAAAACTAAAGGAAAAGAAGAATGGGTCACCATTAGAGTTACAACATCCACACACATTGATATGTTTAGCATTGTGTTTTTTTTTTTAATTAAAAATTATTTTTATATGTTAATATCAAAAATAATTTTAAAAAAATATTATTTTAATATATTTATGAATGAAAAACACTTTTAAAAATTAACACTCCCAGACAATCACATTATTTTAGAAGGAAATCCTTTCTCATACGATTCCAATTGTATACGTTACATGCACCTGATATTGTTTTCTCTTCATTCAATTTAGCCTTTGATTATCTAATAACGCTTCAATTCAATTTCGAATTGCATCTCACCTTGGCTCAATAAAAACCCCATTAGTTTTTACACACCAAGTGTCAACTATGTTTCTCCCACTAGAAATAATTTTCCTACTTAATTTTGTGTGTTTTTAGACCAATTTAGGGTTGTTTTATAATTAGAAATTGTTTTCATGTGATTATACAGGTGTTTTAAAATTAAAATAGGTTGAAGAATAACTTTGTTTTTGAGTTAAAATATCACAACTAGATTTTTCTTTTATCCTCTAATGGTTGAAATCTAGGAACACAAATAATATCATCTTCTTCTTTTTTGCGAGAAACCCAACTCACCAAAAAATACATATTATGGGTCTAGATGAATGAATCAAACCCTGATTATCCTAAATTTTTATAAAAGGTATATATATTGACTCGAATTCTAGATCTGTTATTCAAATTAAAAACTCTTTGTCATCAAGTCATGCTTGTGACAAAAAAATGAAATCATCTTCTACAAAAACAGCACACCTACTGTATGATATTTAGAAAAACAATTTGGTGGATGACACCAAGCCTGCCTCCTGGCCTCTTTTTACCCTTTTTTCCATTCAATTTAAATGAAAGTTTATTAAAATAAACTAGTTTCAGTTCCACTGCTAGAAAAAAAAAGTACTGGCGGAGTCCATAACAAGTAGTTTTCAAGTAATATCGATCGCAATCTAAAAGGAAAACATCCATGTCTCTTCATTTTCCAGGAACGAAGTTAGTGGCGTAAGCCCAAGCATTGTTGGCCACTGGATCGGCAAGGTGATCGGAAAGATTCTCTACAGGTCCCTTTCCTGTGACAATGGCCTGAACGAAGAATCCAAACATTGAGAACATTGCCAGGCGGCCGTTCTTGAGCTCCTTCACCTTCAACTCTGCAAATGCATCAGGATCATCAGCGAGGCCAAGTGGGTCAAAGGCACCTCCAGGATAGATGGGGTCAAGTCCTTCGCCAAGTGGTCCTCCACCCACTCTGTACCCTTCGACGAATCCCATGAGCACAACCTGGGAAGCCCAGATTGCGAGGATGCTCTAATCTTGAGAATTCACCGGTCAGGTATGATGGGGTTTGCTCAGAGAATGGACCCAAGTACTTCGGGCGGTCTGGGCCATACCTGTTTTATGATCACAGCCATATTGGTCAACCATTTATTGCAATTAAATGAACCTAAAATGCACATTTTATAACAAGGTGTAAAATTTATTGGTGAGCATCTTCCTAAAGTCCCCTTTCTCCGGACTGAGGATTTCCTGGACGAAGTTTCCCTCCAAATGATAGATCCATAAAGATAAATTATCAGAGTTGAGAGATCATGCTTTTGGTAGTCGCTTTTCTCAGCATTCACTTGCAATTACTTTCCACCATTGAAATAAATCCTTCTTGATGAACAACGTCCTAAAAGTATATAAGCTAGCAAGCTATAGAAGACGAGAAATCAGAAACAAAAGACAGCTTCAAGAAATTAAGAATGACTTGGGTGTAATTCTTTCTCTCTCTTTCGAAGCTAAGAATACTTAAAAGAAGATTTCAAAGATGTGCAGTTATTGATTTGTAAAAACTAGTAAAATTGATATTAATTACTAGATATATGGAGACCAGAAACATTACCATATGCTTTGTGGAGCACTTTTGACAGTCCTGCGCATGGTAATCCGACCACCACCAGAGGAACCAACCTTACGGACAAGCTCATTTGACTGCTTCAAAGCGGTCTGGCCAGCAAACGCAGATTGTTGGATTGCCGAGGTTGCCATTATTCAAAGCGGTCTGAGTAGGGTATACGATGATCAAAGCAGAGATACGAAAGTTAAATAAGCAACGAGAAGATGTTTTGGATTAGGATATCTACACGTCACTAGTTTCCTATTGGTTACAGGAGTGGATGTGAATTACTATGTTGATTGTTTTGAAGAGGATGTAGGCTACTCTTTTGCCATGTGGGATTGAAGAACCTTGTTGACTGGATGATTCTGAGAGTAAAATACAAGTCACATGTCAAGCTAGCTACACAATTAACTTAAAGGAAAACGACTGACCAATTTAATAAGAGAAAAAAAAGTACGTGAAATGGATGAAAAATATCTTTAAGATTCTTCACTTTATAATTCAAAGATTGCAGATCTTGTTTTCAAGTTATTTGATAGATGGAGTCATCAATCTAGCAATTAGAGTAAATATTTCATTATAATCAATAATATTTTTTATTATAATTTTTTACCTCTAACTTTGTCTTATACCTCTTTGCTTCTCCTTTAGCATTTTTTTTTCTTTGTATATTTACTTGACACATATTGAGTGTTTTTTCTTTCAGTCAGGAATCAATTTCTGCGTGTTGTTTTTCTCAATTGATATAATCTCCTCATCCATAACAATTCTCCACTTTTCATTCTTTATTGCATCTTCAAACACTACAGGATCATTTGTATTGAAGTGATAATATAGTGTTACATCATCATCGACAAAATTAGTTCTCTCATATGAATCATTACTTATCACCTTTTTTGATGGACTTGGTGGGTTTTCACCACTTGAGCTTTTACTAGAAGAAGAAGATAAAGGTAAAGTTAAGCTCATTAGTGATTTTTGAGGTGTAATCATATGATTTTTTTTATCATTTATATGCACATAATCAATGCTTCTAAATACCAACTAAGTAGCACTTGATTTTCTTCCATTTCATGCCTCTTGTGGTGTCATACAATTCAAGCCTTCACAAGACATCTATTTGATAAGTAAACAATACAATCTACAACTTTAGTCTAAAAATCCTTTGACATGTTCTTGGTTTTAAAGAGATTTTTCACTATGTTAACGATGTTTTTATCTTTTCTTTTCACCATGTCATTTGGTTGTGGGATCTGGACACTGTTAGGAGTATTTCTATATCATGATCTTTACAAAAATCATCAGAACAAAATTCACCCTTATTTATTTGTCCTATGTGGTTTTATAGTATAACCATTTTTTAACTTATTAAAAAAATTAAATACATTAGACTTTTCTTTTCAGAACCATACCCATTTTTTGTTTTACTATAATCACTAATCAAAAAATAGAAAATATAAACTTTTACCAAATAAACATGGTTGAATAGGAACATATACATATGCATGTATCTTTTATAGGGGTTAACTTGCTCTTAATGTAGGCTCATTTGAAAAGCTTTTAGGAATTGTTTTCCCACTAAATATTCTTCATATAATTTATTTAGATGTTCAGTGGATGGAGAACCCTTCAACATATATTTTAGGGTTTACATCTGCAACCTTCTTCACTTATTAAACCTATTATATTTTTTTCTTACAATTTTTATGTTGTCATTGTTCTACTTAGCTTATATGTGTATTAGTTGGTATTAGATCCCAACAATCCTAAGTTTATATTGCTTTTTGTGTACTCTAATTTCACGGATAATTGTTTGTTATGTGCTACTAAAAAACCATGGTAGAAAAAGATCATAGAGTAAGGCATGACTAAGATAGGGATGAGAAGGCCCTCTTTCAATAAAAGAACATCTAGGAGCTCATCATGGAGGACATGTAGAGGCAAATAGAAAAACTATATTGTAGGTTAGAAAAGAAAGAGCTACGAGAACAGAACCACAACTAGGATAACGACCATGGATTTATAGCCAATACTAAAAACTAGAGGCACGATAGAGGAGAATAAAACCAATCCTCATTTCAAAAACACCAAACAAAATTCATGCATACAACCAAATCTTAAAGGATTTTCATTCATATTTTCTATAAAAAAAAATTATATTTTTATCATGTTTTAAAATACAAAAAATAAATATTGTAATTGATCTATGATTATCCATTAGGATTTAGCCAAAATACCAAAAATCGGGTTGGGCCTGACCCAAATAAATGGGTCGGCCTAGCCAAGTTGGGCAAAAGGCCCAACCCTGCTAGACTTGGGCTGGTTCGAGAGCAGCCCAGCCCAAGTGTTAAGACTATTTTAAAACGCAAAACGGTGCGTTTGGTTTTAAAAAAAAACACAAAACGGTGTGTTTTGCCTTTCGTTTTTGTTTTGCATTATTCGACCATGTTATTGTTCATCGACTGTGACGAGAGGGTCAACGGCCGGTACCAAAGGGTAGAAGAGGCCGAGGTGGTTCTCCCTGTCATGATGGCGTCGAAAATGGTACTGTGTGGTGGCCGGTATGAGCCTCGGAAGGTTGCAACTCTGCAGCTGTTGCTGGTTTACTCTCTCTGTTGACGATCATATTCTCAATACATGATCGAGTAGTGTTGTACACGATGGAAGAAACAGGATCCTAGATCTTGTGAGGCCTTGAATAACCAGGAATCTTGGTTTCTACGGAGCATTACCTGCAAAATCAGTAGCAGACAAGACAACAGTCATCGTCTCCCTCATTATTTGTTTGTTCGTGTTCTTTGGAAGCATTTTCCAGCCTCCAAAGGAGAAAGAAAGGGCTTGTTCTTATTGCTCCTCTTTACATTTCAAATGAAGATAGCTTGAGGTTACGGCGATCTGATCCAATTCGCAGATGGGAATTTAAACCCCGGTGAAATCTGTGTGAAAATGCCTAGACTATTGCATGGCTCGATACGTCTGCGTTCGTTTTGAAAAGCATCGAAAAGATGCTTTTCAAAATGCGTTGCAACCGCAGGTATTTAGGTGGGACCCATCGGGGAAAAAAAGTTGCCCGTTTGGTAATACCTGCGATTGGGGCCGTGGTTCAACGCAACCGCACGTTGAACCGCCGCCCCAAACACCCATTTAGACACAAAACTAGGTGAATTGATATAGCCCCTCAAATATCGTCCTAAATATGCATGTAGACACATGCTTGGAAAGCTTCACAAACAAGAGCAAATGACAGAAATTAAGCTCTCCAAGTTTCAAAACATTCCATGCACACAGTAATTTAAAATGACAGATCCTGGCGCAAATGCTTAGAACCGCATGTGTCTACCATGGAAAAGCTTGCCAGGTAAATCATCTGATTCTTCATCGTGGGAAGTTCTGCGTGCAATCCCACTCTTAACAGCCTTTTTCTATCACTATCTTCAGAACTATGCCATATAGAGAAACATTGCCTGCAAACACGACAAGCTTCTCTCAGGTGGTTCAACTCCACCAAAGCCGACAGCTTTTTTCTGGTTCTGCCATATTCTGGCTTTCTCTGTCAATTATACAATCCATGCGCCATCATTTATAGAAGGAAGGAAGGAAGCATCTAGAACCTTGATAGGTCCCAGAAATTTAAGGATAATTTGTAACATAAGTATTTCTCTTAGGGTGAGAAACAAACCACAATTTACTGAATAATTCTCTGCTGCATTCTTCATTCTTGTTTGCTTTAAATAAGCAACACACACGTACACTTATGCAGTAGTTCTTTAGGGAATTTAATACATGTAACTGAAATGCATAATGAAAGAAATAACTTGCAGTAAAAGAACTATAACTGAAATACATAATAAGGAAATTAATCATGCAGTAACACATGACAGTAACGACTCCCACTTCTGTTGATGTCCTCTGTAACGTCTCTTGCTCCTTCTCTGCTCATTAATGTGATGTCCACTATCCCAAATACTTAGGATTTGGCTTTATGGTCCTTGTTGATCGTGGTCTCGTAACAATACTCCCCTCCCCCAGTGGACACTTGTCCCCAAGGTCCACTTCTGGAAACTGGTCACGTAAAGTTTGTGCAGCCTCCTAAGTAGCATCTTCCATAGGCATTCGTTTCCATTGGACTAAACATTCCTCCTTGAAGGTGTTGCCCTGTTTGATCCAGCGTGTGTCCAGAATTGACTGTGGTTCTAAAATGACTGAGCCACCATCAGATACTGGTGGAAGGTCCTGTGATGATACTGAATTGTTGCCCACAAATTTTTTAAGTAGGGAGACGTGGAACACAGGATGAATGCGCGCTCCTTCAGGTAGCTGCAGCTTGTAAGCTACTGCTCCAATTTTTTCCAAAACGGCGTAAGGACCATAGAAACGGCTAGCAAGTTTCTGATGAGCACGTTTGAAAACAGAAAGCTGACGGTAAGGTTGTAGCTTGAGGAAAACCATATCACCGATTTCGAATTGAACATCCCTGCGTTTGAGATCTGCTGTTTGCTTCATCTGATTACGAGATTGCTCCAAATTGGCCTTGAGATGACGAGGCAATTCATCACGCGACAAGAGGTGTTGATCGACCTCATGTACTGAGGCAAAACCTGCTGGGTATGGGGTAAGAGACGGAGGTGGACGGCCATACAAGGCTTGGAATGGTGACATGCCTGTTGAGGCGTGGAACGAGGTGTTGTACCACAGCTCTGCCCATGGAATGTAAGAGCTCCACTTGCGTGGCCATTGATGAACAAAACAGCGTAAATATTGTTCAACACAGCGATTGATCACTTCGGTTTGGCCATCGGTCTGTGGGTGGTAGGCGGAGCTGAACTGGAGTTTCGTGCCTGATAATTTAAAAAATTCACGCCAAAAATGACTAATAAAAATAGGATCCCTGTCGCTAATGATTGATTTGGGAATGCCATGTAATTTGATAACTCCCTCAATGAATTTTTCAGCCACGATCTTAGCAGTGAACGGATGAGTGAGGGGTAAAAAATGGGCAAATTTGCTTAACCTGTCAACCACAACCAGAATGGTGTCCTTGCCATAAGAAGAAGGCAAGCCTTCAATGAAATCAAGAGTGATGTCATCCCAAACTTGACAAGGGATGGGCAACGGTTGAAGGAGACCTGCTGGGGAGAGAGTCTCATGCTTCATTTTCTGACATACTTCACAACGAGCAACATGTTCCTTGACAGCCCGATACATCTTAGGCCAATAAAATTGTTGCGCTAAGCGTTTAAAAGTCCGTAGCACTCCGGAGTGCCCCCCAATTTTTGTATCATGAGCCTCCTGTATGAGTTTAGCTCGCAGCTCCTCCTGGGATGAAATTACTACCCTCCCTTTGAACAGGATTAAACCTTGTCGATTTGAGTAGTGGCCGTCTGGTTGTGCTTCGATTTTCTGCTCAACTGATTGTATATAGGGGTCTCCTTTATATGCACCTGCAATTTCTTTCCACAAAGACACAATTGGTGTATGCAATTGTTGAAGGGTCAGGCATTGAGGCGCATTACCGTGAGGCATGCGGGACAGTGCATCTGCCGCGACGTTTTCCTTGCCTGGACGGTAAATAATTTCATAATCATACCCCATTAATTTGGCGACCCATTGTTGCTGTTCTGGAGTGGATATTCGCTGTTCTAGAAAGTACTTCAAGCTGCGTTGGTCGGTTAGGATGAAAAATTTCCTTCCCAGCAGATACGGTCGCCATAAGCGTATAGCCTCTATAATAGCAAGCATCTCCTTGGCATATGTTGACCATGATTTCTTTTGTACTCCTAAAGCCCGACTCATAAACGCAATTGGTTTGTTTTGCTGTGATAATACAGCTCCAATTCCGTCCCCAGATGCATCAGTTTCAACGGTGAATGAATCATTGAAATTAGGCATGGCCAATGTGGGAGTGGTGGTCATTGCTTTCTTCAGGTTCATGAATGCTTCTTCAGCATCATCGCTCCACCCAAAATTATTCTTTTTGAGCAGGTTGGTAAGAGCCCGCGCGATAATGCCATAATTTTGCACGAACTTCCTGTAATAACCTGTTAAGCCTAAAAAACCACGCAATTCAAAAATGTTAGTAGGACGAGGCCATGCAAGCATGGCTGTAATTTTTTTGTCATCCACCATAACCCCTTGAGGCGTAATAATATGCCCCAAATACTCCAACTCTTGTTGCCCAAAAACACATTTGCTGATTTTGGCAAAAAATTGATGTTGCCGCAAGATTTCCAAGGTCCTTCCCACATGAGTCAAATGATCATTCCAATTAGTACTGTATACGAGAATATCATCGAAGAAAACTAAGATGAATTTTCGTAGACATGGTTGGAAAATTGAGTTCATAATAGCTTGGAAAGTTGAAGGCGCATTGCAAAGACCGAAAGGCATCACAAGATATTCATAATGACCATTATGAGTGCGAAAAGCTGTTTTTGATATATCGGTAGGATGAACTCTTACTTGATGATAGCCAGCCCGGAGATCCAATTTGGTAAAATATGATGCTCCATATAATTCCTCCAGCATATCGTCCACCGTTGGAATAGGAAATCGATCTTTGATAGTGACCAAATTAAGTGCGCGATAGTCCGTGCAAAACCGCCAACTTCCATCTTTTTTTCTTACCAATAATACTGGTGAAGAGAACGGGCTGGTGCTTGGGCGAATGAGTCCACAATTCAGCATTTCCTGAACTTGCTTCTCGATTTCATCTTTTTTAAAGTGAGCATACCGGTAGGGACGAACATTCACCGGTTCTGTTCCCTCCTTAAGTGTAATTCGATGATCCACCTCTCGTGTAGGTGGTAGACATGATGGTTCCTGAAACACATCATCATACTGTTGAATTATCTGCATCAATTCTTGCGATTTCTCCCCCTCAGCTGCCTGCTGTTCTATTCCTCCCGCAGATGACATGAGGCTCACCGCAAACATGGCATGGTCCCTACGGTAGTCTTTGGAAATCTCATGTAAAGTTGATTCCCGAATGGTTTGCTCCTTTATTCCTTGTAGCTTTCGAAGTTGATTTTCCCACATAAATTCCATGGTTGACTGCCTCCAATTACACACTACCGATCCAAGCATCTCGAGCCATTGAACGCCCAATACCAGATCTAGTCCCGACAATGGCAGTGAAAAAAGGGTGAGATGAAACTCAGTTCCCTGTAAATTCACTGATACCTCATCAAATCGGCCTTGGCACTTCAATTGTTCGCCATTTGCAACTCGCACAGTAAAGGTTTTTGTTGGTATCACGGGCAGCCGCAGCATGCATGCTAGATGTTCGCTGATGAAATTATGTGTTGATCCACTGTCGATCAACACCATAATTTTTATGGATCCCATTACTGCCTTCATACGCATGGTACGAGGAGCGTTCCATCCTGTCAAGGCATGAAGTGTGATTTCAGGTTGAAATTCGTCTTCCAGTGCTGCAGTATGGGTTTCGTGAGTCATCTCCAGTGCTTGCAGGTCACCCTGATTTGTCTCTCGCCTGTCCCCCATCTGTCCTTCAAGCAGCAACAATTGGGGTTTTTGGCATCGATGTCCTGCAGTGAATCGCTCATTGCAGTTGAAACAGAGGCCCTGTGCTCTCCTCTTCTGCATTTCGTCCCATGACAGACGCTTGATTGGCCCCTGGTTAGCAGGAACCACACGGTTGGCGGATGGAAGGTTTAATGGGGGTATGTGTTGATGGCAGTCTCAAGAATCTCTTCTGCCGTGTGAGCTGGTCATCCCTCATTTTTGCCAAATTGATGACATCTTTTAGTGATTGGGGTTTAAACATGCGAATCCCATCTGCAATTTCAGTCTTCAGACCTCCCATGAATGTCCCCACCAATGCCTTTTGTGTCCATCCCGTCACCTTGTTTCCCAGCCTCTCAAACTCACGTTGATAGTCCCTCAACGTCCCAATTTGTTTGATTCGTGACAATGCCTCATCAAAATCTTCACATGTTGAGGGCCCGAAACGTGCCCACAACTCTTCTTGAAATCTTTCCCACGAAGCCACCTGTCCTTCTATTTGTAGGATTTTGTGTAACCATTGCCACCACTGGTTGGCCTCACCCTCCAAGTGATACGCAGCCATGGTCACCTTCTGGTTTTCTGCAGTTGATTGATATTCAAAATATTGTTCCACACGATTGAACCATTCAGTGGGATCATCCCCTGAAAATCATGGAAAATCCAATTTGGCTGTCTTGGATGAGACGATTTGTCGGCCACCGTGGTTGCCTTCATGTTGATGGTTGCCGTGATTGGCATTCATCTGATCTGTCAGCAGTGTATTTGAGAGTCGATTGAGAGTTTCCTCCAAATGGTGAAGTTTGTCATTCATCCCCATCTCCATTCGATGTAGCCCTTCCTGAACTGAATTCAATTCTGACTCCAAGTGCTCAATTCTCTCTTTGTTAGTTCCCATTTATCCCAGCTCTGATACCACTGATAGGTCCCAGAAATTTAAGGATAATTTGTAACACAAGTATTTCTCTTAGGGTGAGAAACAAACCACAATTTACTGAATAATTCTCTGCTGCATTCTTCATTCTTGTTTGCTTTAAATAAGCAACACACACGTACACTTATGCAGTAGTTCTTTAGGGAATTTAATACATGTAACTGAAATGCATAATGAAAGAAATAACTTGCAGTAAAAGAACTATAACTGAAATACATAATAAGGAAATTAATCATGCAGTAACACATGACAGTAACGACTCCCACTTCTGTTGATGTCCTCTGTAACGTCTCTTGCTCCTTCTCTGCTCATTAATGTGATGTCCACTATCCCAAATACTTAGGATTTGGCTTTATGGTCCTTGTTGATCGTGGTCTCGTAACAAACCTTTTCTGCATCACAAGGTAGGTCAAACTGATAAAGACATGTAGAGTTCCTAAAATAATGAGACACTCTTGCTGCTCCATCGCCAGAAGAATTGGTGTTGAGCCTTGAGGATATTGCATAGCTGGAACTGCTAACACGATCGGCAATTTATTTTTTACATTTAATCATCGCTTTTCTTTTTTTATTGTCTTGTTAAATTAACCAAGGTTATTGGATAAGACAAATCAATTGCCTTACTCTTAAATTTCTTTTGTTTCTTTAAAAGAATATTATGCCTTGAATATTTATTTTACATGAAAAAATAAAAATTAATCCGGTCCACGGATTAACGCAGCCCCTACCTAGTTGGAACATGCTGGCCAGCTGCAATGGAGAAGCAAGCAGAGAGTGAAATGAATCGGATCCCATTGAATTAATTGCAGACATTGAGTGTTGCCCCTGCCTGTTTGGGGTGCTCTTCTAACTCATCAGAAGATAACAGACTGCTAACAGGAGCAGGTCCGGCTTTCATTCCACCGGATAAAGAGTCTGTTTCTGTCTGTTTCTGCAAATGATCCAAGAGAGGCACCGTCTCCTTGTCCATTCCACCGGATAAAGATGCATCACCACCTGCGAATTAACATTATGCAAGTGTAAAAAAAAATGATAATACCAGTAACGTATGCATGCTATGCTGAAAAATAATATAAATTATATTTAGGGCACTTACTTAATCATTAAAGTTTTTAGGTGACATGGTTCCTTAACATGATATCACAATCTTGTTAATCCAGTAATCACGAGTTCGAATCTTACCATCCCAATTCTATTTGATAAAAATCAAGTACAAAATAGTACAAGTCTCTGCAAATTTCAAGACCAAAAAATTTCACTTGAAGAGATGTATATAGCTTTAAAAAACCCACGTTTTGGTTAGAGTTCCAAATAAAAAAGGGACAGTAGTCGCAGTACTAAAACTGAGTTTGGAAGGGAACTGGAACCTGGGGAGTGCTTCTCTACTCTGGTCTCTGTTTTTCTCTTCTTTTTTTTGTGCATCATATCATCATTATCAGAATTTTTAAATAAAATGCAACTCGGATTGAGTAGGATTTAAGGAAAGTCTATCCTTTTATATAAAATGCAACTTCAGTAATGATCATAACTAGTGAGGCCAAGCCTCTTGAGCTTTGAACATTAAGGCTGTTCTTTAGGGTTGCTGCCGAACCACACACCTCGGAGACGGTACATGTATTTTTATACCAATCAAAAAATATTTTTGAAAAAAAAAAATTATTTTAAATTAAGAAAATTTAGTGTTTTGCATGCATGGAACTGGCAAAAAAAAGTCTAAGCTCTGTAATGTTTTGTAGGCATCCACCCTGGTCCGAGTTAGCATTTAATTTTTATAGTACAAAAATGGAAATGCATGCGAGATCACACAATCCTTTTATCTCCACGCCATCCTCCTTTTATCTGAAAGGACTCTCACCAGCACTAGTATCAGAGCCAAAACTTAGAATCATCATATATATAATATGAGATAATGTAGAGAGATACACCATGAAAAAAGGGATTTCTTTCTTCCCATTAAAGAGTTTCCAAAATTACACACGAGCAAGCGAACAACAAAAACATAGGGCGAGCTGCCAGTAACCTGAAAATCCAAAGGGGAAATAAAAGCTATAACATTTCTATAGATACTGTTGAGGTGTGAATTTCTTCACAACTGATCCATATTACAGTGGTTTCTTTGATGCGACACTCATCATTGTATTCAGCTCCAGAGATCAAACGGAAAATACAACTACAAATCAACAGAAATATATATATATATATGTAAGGGCTTGTATGTGAAAGGAAATTCTCCAGTGAAGAATTTTTAGCAATGCCTTGCCACATTCCAGACAAAAGTTGGGTACACTACTTTCTGTTCCCTAAACAAAAACAAAAGCTACAAATACATACATATAACATCTTGCTTCATGGTTCCAGCTTCAAGGAAACAACTCGTGACTGTCTGTTGTGCTTTGCAACCTTGACAAAGATCGCAGAGAGGCAAGACGGAACCCACCATGGCCGGCGAACCTTTTGCTCTCCTTTTAGGCAAGCCACTGGAATGCATTTGGTGTCAGTAACAAGCACCTTAATCTAATCACAATTCAGAGGGCAATGGAAGAAAAAGACAATTGTCTACCTGACCATATTCCAAAAGTCTATTGCTCAAGAAGACCTAACTTGGCTCAATTAAGTCTCAATCGCAATTATTTACAAGTTAAGAGTCAATTGATATTCATCTAAGTTCAATTTAGTTAAAATGATTGGGTGGATGGAATGAATGGATGCCATAATATTTATTCTAAAAGTACATCCATTACTTGGTTGGGCTAAGTATGTAGAAAACATACACGAGCTAACAGGGCACAGATATGATTGTATGGAGAAAATAGCACCATGATGTGTAATTTTCATATGCAACAATAATCAAAGATGTGAAACACATCAGATGAATGAGCATGCCAATTTTATTTCAAAAGTACATCCATTCCACAGTTTAGGCTATGTCTGACAAGGAAATGAAATCAAAATCAAAGTATTAGGGTCTCATTATGTGGTTTAATGAAGCACCACAAATAGCACGTGTTTTCAATTGCTTATTTTTCAACATATTAGAAAACATGAGATGCATGAAGTGTGAACCACTAGCCAATTTCCCAGAGATACCCCATTGAAGTGAAAGAATCCCGACTTCAGTGAAACCTATCTTTTTGTTCAACATGGAAAAGGGGCAAAATCCATTTGAAACCTTTCATATCATTCACCTTCCCTTCATTCAAGCACAAGAATAGTTATGTTTTTTTTTTAAAACAAGGCTTCTAAAGTAGATATGGAACCATCGAACCACCTATTACATTTTTTTATTTATTTTAACGGGTGAGATCCATTTTCCACAAAGGATGGTGTGGCAAATATGCAATGACAGGCAATGAAATTTTGCTACAGCTTTTCTGATCTTAGGTTGCTTAAAAGTATAACAGAAATTTAATCCATTCACTCCTTTAAGTTATAAGCATAAAACAAAGTTATTGGATGTTGAAGATGACCATGTCATCATGATGCAGAAATCCTTGAAAGAAATCCCATATTTTAACCAAAATGCAATGGGAGCATAAGAACAAAATCAGGTTTCTATTGAATCACCAAAGAGCAAGATATATAGAAGTTCTCAAGCAGTGGGTTAACTTTTCAATGACATGGCAACTAGGATACAACTGCACATGTCAGCATGTGCATGTGGAAAGTGTGTGTATGTCTGCACTCGGCACATGAGTGTTTTGGAGACAGAGGGAGAACCTTTTATTCGTCTGAGCTCCTTACACAGTGTGATGAAGTCTCCCCACTTCATGTGGCACCGCCTTATAAACCGTAGAATCTGTTCTGTTGTGAACATGGACATGCCTTCCAGATATTCTCCATTCACACCATTATCTTTAAAAATTTGGCGGTAGCCACCAAGATTTATTTCTTCTAACCACAAACCAACATCCTAGAAAACAAAACAAGAGGCACACAAGATACATGTCATTCAAAGTGGCATAAAGAACAGATACAAGTCAAGAAAACTTATGTAAAATTGTGGATTTCTTGTTAGTTGTAGATGGATGAAAACAGTTACCAACAAAATAAAATACATCACCACTCAGTTTCTTTCACAAAAATTCACATGTGAGAAAGGAAACAAAAAATCACTGTCACCTTTACATTGTCCAAAGGATGGTTGATTATCCCAAAAAAAACGTTAGATCTATTTGAAGTGAGGTACTTCTAGATTGAGTTTCATCTATTTGCAGCAGGATTAGTCAAAAGCCTGTGCTCATTTCCAAACCATTTCATGAACTTATTTACAATTGGCGATTAACCTGACCTGACTAGTGAAGTTACTGATTGATGACTGGTAACTTGAGAAGCATGCATTTTCATACGAATAAGATCACTTGTACCTATATCTCCTCATGCTAAACCAAGTTTGCACTTTGGCTTGAAACTAATGACTAAAGAATACTGTTGTTTTGACTAAAAACCACAAATGCATGGAGAATATGTAGAACTAAGAATTCTTCATTTCCAGTACACATGATTTTGCAACAAACTCCAATGTTTAGTGCTCAACTTTCCATGCATGATGTACAATCTACTAAAGTGCCCAAATTGGAGTATTTCAGCCTCTAAATTTCAGAATAAAATCGAAGCCACATGATTGCAAATAGGTATCCCATGGCTAGCAAATGAGTAAATGATTTATAGAACAACCATTCTACAGAGGCATCATAAAGATTCACACATTAATTAAAAAAAAATGAAGATTGAACAATTCAACCATACTTGCTCAACAAAAAGCTCTCTCTCCAAGAGAATGTTTTAACAAACTGAAAATTTTGAAAAACAGAAAATTCAGTACTTCATACAAAAAACAAGATAACTGGGAAGAAAGCTGATCACAAACACTCCATCAGGAGTCCCATGAGTGGGGCCAAGTGAATTGAGTTGGTATTACTATTCTATAAGGGAAAGCATAGAAAATTATCTTCAATTCAACCCAGCCAAAAAACCCATGTTGACTTTATCACTAAAAACTAAATTGGATTTAAATTCAATTTATTTGTCAAAATGGTTGGAAATGAAGAATTAAAAGAAACTCGGCTTACAATAGAAAACCTAAACCGCTTGATGTCAGAGTGAAGCAAAATTCTAGCATAGAATCCTTGTGAATTGCACTTGCACATAGCAGACTGATATAATAAAGGTGCCTCAAATTCATTGCTAGTTCATATAATTATAGATTTGACTGATGAGTATTTCTTTCTTGATTCGTTTTCATTTGGTTTCGAATAGCAAAAGGAGATTGAAACTTGGAAGGCGACACACCTGTTGCTCCAATTGACTAACTCCATCAAGAAAAAAGAAATCAAAACCCAATTTCATTTTTCACAAACCAAATCCTAACCCCACTAAAAAACGCAGACGAAAAATATATATAAAAAAAACCTGCACAAACAATCATCACAATCACGGATTTCCATCACGATCAAAATCACTGAAATTAGAAGCTGTGAGTATAATAATAATAATATCTGAGCAGTAATCGCAATTAAGAGAGTAGTGACAGGATCTAACACAAGATCCAATAAAATCTAACTAATTAAAAAGGAAAAGAGTAAAGGAGAATTATACCTCAACAGTCCAAATGAAGAAATCAAGAGGCTCAGGAGGCCTTTCTTTGCTCATTTCCTTAACAATTTAGCAAACATTCACAGCCGAACACACCCCTATTTTCACTCCAAATCCCCAAAACCTCTGTTTTTGATTCCCTGGAAAAGAAAAGAAAATGATTTTTCTTTTTCTTTTTTGGAAACACAAAGCTGAGAGTAAGCGAGTGATGAATCGATAATCAAGACCTCAATTTTTCTTTTTCATTTCCTTTATTTAAAAAACAGTTTATTTTGTTTCCCCTTCTTGTTTTCTATGGAAACAAACAGAGAGAGAGAGAGTCTTTGTGTGGAATTTTTTTTCACGTTTGAGATCTAGGAAAACATTTCTCTCTCTTTTTTTTTTGAGGAGAGAGAAAGGTTGCATAATTTGTTTTTTTTTTAATTTAACAAACACTGCACATACAATAATCAATATTAGTGGAGCTGATCGGTCCGGGTCCGGGTTGGTTCGTTTTCGTTACCTTCTCTTCTCTAGCGAGTTCGGTGGTGCTTCTTTTTCTTTTTTTCTTTTCTGGGTGCCATAAATGAAGAAGCAGCAGCGGCAGCATCATAAAATAAAATATTTTTATTTTTTATATTATATTAAAAAATAAAGATTTTAGATTATTTTTATGTGCTGCTTGTTAGAGAATAATATAATATATTCTGGGGTCTCAACTAATAGCTTAAGTTTTAAGGTGAGATGGTTTCTTAACATGGTATCAGAATCTTGTTGACCCAACGGTCACGAGTTCGAATCTCACCACCCCCATTCTATTTGATAAAAATCAAGCACAAGATAGAGTGGGCATGTGTACAAGTTTCAAGCTCAAAAAGCTTTCACTTGAGAGAGTACGTTAGAGAATAAAATAAATCATATTTTGTGGTCTCATCTAACAGTTTAACCTTTTAGGTGAGATAGTTCCTTAACATGGCATCAGATCCTTATAGACCCAACGGTCACGAGTTCGAATCTCACCACCCTCATTCTATTTAATAAAACTCAAGCACAAGCTAATACGGGTCTGTACAAGTTTCAAGCCCAAAAGGCTTTCACTTGAGAGGAGTGTTAAAGAATAATACAACATATTCTAGGGTCTCAACTAATAGCTTAAACTTTTAGATGAGATGATTTCTTAACACTGCTGATATAAAAAATAATTTTAAAAAAATAAAAAAATATTATTTTAATATATTTTTGAATGAATATATTTTTAAAAACAACATCAACCATACTTCTAAACAGAGTGATTGCAACTACTGGAGTATTATATATTACATGAAAATATTTATAAATCTTTTTTTTCTCTTAGCTTTAACATGCATGGTATCCAATATTCCATGATAATTAATTAGAATTTTAAATTATATAAAATTTAAAAAATCAAGTGTCCCCTTCCACCTCAAAAGAGACCTCTTTTCAAGATAAGATGTATATATTTTAAAGTCAAATTCAAAGTAGGGAAACACCTTTTAAAAAAATATAATCATATAAGATGTATAGGTCTGCATTATCAAGACTGGAGTGAGTGGAGAGAAAAAAATAATCCCTTCATTTGCCATTTTGGTAGGTTGTTGTTTTAATAATATTTTTCATTTAAAAATATTGAATTTAATTTTTTTTATAATTTTAATGTGCTGACATGAAAATGATATCATTTATAAATTATGATCTCGTTAATTTATAAATTATTAAATTTATCTTAATTGCAAGGATTGTCTTGAAAAATTTAAAAGAAAATGAAGAAACTTTTTGTCTACTCAGCATTTTTTAATTGCGGCTTAAAATTAGAGGTATTATTTTACATTTAATGAAGTGTATTTCACTTTAATTTATATATTTTAAAATATTAATTAGGAAAATATGATTTTTCTTCTCGCTGCTATACTAAATATCAGGGTGATTATTTTCGATTCAGTTTAGTTTTTATCTATAAAACAATAAAATCAAAATTATGGAGAAAAAAAATCAAAATCGGTTACGGTTACGGTTACGATTACAGTTATGGTTACGGTTTGGTTTTTTATGAAAAAAAATAGTTTTTGATTTTTTGAAGTTTTATTTTATTTTACATTAACCAAGTTTTTCTCTTCTTCCATTTCACTAAAATGGAATTAAACCAAAAAAAAATGAACCGGACTAGAAAAATTAAAAATATATATATATATATAATATTTTTTTTAATTTGAACCAATTTTAGCATTAAAAAACCAGAACTAAACCATAAATTTTGAAAATATTCTGATCAATTTAATTAGTTTTTTTAATTACACCTAAATACAAAGAAAGTAGCCGTCTTCCACCACTCTAGCTGTCATCCCTCCGTTGGATACTACACCCAAGGGATTCTAGGGCTCAGATCGATGCCATACTCTTCATACTCTTTATCAGATATTTGAATTCATCTAAAAAATCATTTTAAAAAAAACAATTCCCAAAGTTTTTTATTATTATTATTATTATTACTACGACAAACTTCATCTCCAAGTAACGTTGTTTGAAGGTAGTAGCCATTAGCCTGCTTCACTGTTTTATGACATAATATATATATATATATATATATATATATAATTATATTTGGCTAATGGAAATTCAGAACTAACTATTACACTAACGAGTTGAAACCAGAATAATTGACAGGGACAGGGATGTCCAATTTGGTCGCACTTGGGCCAACGTTGTCATGATGGTGGGCATACAGGTTGAAGATTATGATGTTACAAGTGGATCCCATGATATTCTCTTGGATCATAGTCCAATTAGATTGTAACACAGATGCAATTCAAATTTAACTGTTTTACTTATTGAAATTTTTATAGGTAATATGATGTATTTTCATTGGATAATTGTTTTTCTAACAACCATATGGACAAAAACTATTATCTAAAAAAACTTTTATTGATTTTGCATGTGAAATGAATGGCACGAAATTCCTATTGTGTGTGGTATCAGAACCTAGGAAACATCAGTTCTAGTTATGTGCACTAAAATGTTAACATTCACGTAAAACACTCGGACATCACATGTTCAATATAATCCACTCATATTGCTTTTGAGATGTATGGCGACCTAAATTCCTTCCAGATTGTCACATTCTTCCGATTTGGAAGCTCTATTACTCTCGCATACATACATACATACATACATACATACATACATACATACATACATACATACATACATACATACATACATATGTATGTATGTATGTGTATATTTGTACCTCATGCCAGAAATCATGCAATTTATACAGTACAAATAAATTATTTGTTAGTAAATAAAAAACATAAAATTATGGTATATAAAAAAATAAAAATTATCAACGTCACCAAAATTACCTAGTTGTAGCGTAATTCTCCCACACTCTTCTCGCAACATTTTCACTAGCATCCTCCCAATCAAATTTTTCCCTAGATTAAAAATTTAGAAAAGAGAATTTTCATTAATTCAATAAAATAAATAGATTGACATAATAATAAAAAAAATTAAGTTCATAATAACCTTAAACCTTGTAAACTGTTTATCGACTTGCGGTCTCCATTCAAGATTTTTGGAGATTTGGCTACATTCCATCAACGATTTAAAGATTGTTGTTATTTCTCTCACGATTATTATATTTATAAACTTGAAATTTTATTCGCGAAATGAAATTATCTTTTAAACAAACTTAATCGTGAGAAGAAAAAAATTTACATTGAAAGGCATCCTTCCATTGCGCTGAGTACTTGTGGGTAATTAGATTTCACTCTAAAGGGAGAACCCCTTGACCTTGCAGCATCGCACTCGACGATCTTGCGTCGTGAGTCGATGCATGTGCCTTAGGTGTCTGTTTGTCAGAGGCAGCTAAAAACTTGCGGTCCTTGGAATTACTGCTATGAGAACTAACAAAAATTTCTTACGAAGTTGTCAATATTTCTTTTATAAGTGAGAACAAAATTACTTACAAAAATTTGGTTAATTGTATAAAGAAAATAGTGTATAAGAGATTAAATAACTAGAGGCATCCTTCGATAAATAATAATAATAATAATAATAATAATAATAATAAGTGAAGGCAAATTCATTATAGTCATATACACATTTTCTATTCACAAATACATTGAAATGATATTTTTTATTTTGGTCATTTTAATAATTGTACGAGGTATTTATTCTAAAAATTATATTTTTTATTCAATTAAGTTGTTAACTCTGATAACCACATATAAATGTATAAGAAATGTTATGCTTTTTAGATGGCGTGTGTGATACTTACCAATGATCGAACAAGCCCTTTTTTCACTTAATTGGATGTGTCACAACATTATCTTCCACTACGTGCAGCGTGTGTGGTCATAGGTGTGGTGGTTTGTCGTCGGTATATCTTTATTTTTCTTCATTCATATATTCTCTCTCCTCCTAGAAAAATGCAAGTGTCCTTTTTTTTATTTGCGTTTTCAATTTCAATCTCTATTCTTTTGAATCATGACATTCTTTTTCACCTTCTTACATAAGTTTTATTTTTTTTAATTTAGTCATTCAATTCCAATTTCACAAATTTTATTTTTTCTCATTCAGCCTTTATTGTTTTGATTTCTATTTTTTTTCCTTGGTCATTTTGCAAACATTTTTTTTTTGTTTTCAAGCTAGTCCTCAATTCTAATTTGTCATATATAACATTTTTCAATTTTTTTCTTCTTCTTTTAATTTTTAATTTTTTTCTTTGCCTTTTTGTCAATATATATTTGATTTTCAATTTCATCTTTCAATCCGAGTTTTTTTTGTTTAATTTAGTCCTTATAATTTTAAATTCTTTTGTTTTGTGTTATTTCTTTCCTTTTGATCTAATCCTCCAATCAAATATTTGTTCATGCCTTCTAATTTATTTATTTTTGTATTGTTAACCACATTCTATTAATTGTTATATTTTACTGTAAACTCTTTCATGTAATTGAATTTATTACATTTCATCATTTGGTTTATTTAGAGTTTCACTTTTTTTTGTTTTCTCATTTATTACTCCTTTTATTTTGACTCGTATCATAAGTTTTTAAGGTTATCTATAGTATAGCTTTCAAATTTGACCCTAGAGTCAACCTGCGATAAGACATGGGTCAAGTGGGTTGGCCCGAGTCAAATTGTTTGACCTAGGTCAATCTTTTTTATATAAACATATAAGAATAATATCATTTTAAAATACACAAGATCAAAGGGTTTTTAATAGGTTTGTCTATAGCTAATTAGGTTACAAGTCAATATTTTTTGACAAGATCAAACCACATCAATTCTTTGTTTTTTGTTGGAACCCAACCTAGCCTAAGCCCTATATCATCCAAGTCACAAGTCAAACTAACAAGTCGGGTTGGGATTTTAAAACTTCATTTGTTAGGCCAAGTCGGGTTGGGATTTTAAAAGTTCATTTGTTAGGCCATCTTAATCGTATTACTAGGGTCAAAGGCTTTGAGAGTTAACTTGAGTTTACTCTCATCTTATTACTTAACTTACATGTTTATCAATTTATCTAAAGAGTTTGTTTTTAAACTGTTTGAAGAATAAAATATTTTAATTAAAAAAAGTCAAGGTCAATTCACTCTCACCTACATACAAATTATTATTCACCGTAATAGTATAATTATCATTTTATTCTTGTAATAAAAAAATCAATGAACTTGTTATTGAGGATAATATTGTCTTTTTCTTTTATAAACCATTAGTCATCATGAGATTGATTAGTGACAATTTGGTTATTTTACTTTTTAAAATGCACAATAAAATGACTATATTACTCTAAAAAACAAGGCAGGGAGGAAGGTTGAACGAGTTCAAATGAGATTTTTTTGTTTTAAATCCACAAGATAAAGATTGTTTTACCTTTAAAACATAAGTTGTTAAAATTACATCTACAAAATTTGTCATATTTTCATTTATATTATATATATATATATATAGAGAGAGAGAGAGAGAGAGAGAATTGATGGGGTGATATGATATTTTGATTAATATAAATATTATTGACACGAGCAACATTGTCCCCCATCCATATATCGCCCCAAAATGTTATTGACAATTTTACCATGCTTTTTTTGTTTGTAATAGGTGTGTACATGGTGGTTTGGTGGTTGACTTCTAATGAACATTCTTCTTCATCTCCCTATTTTCTCACTCTTATCCTTACCAAAACATAAAAGTGTCATTTAATTTTTTTTAATTTGATATTTATTCTTTTGATTTTTGTTTGTTTATATTTTTTTATTGATTTTTTTTTAATTTTGCTCCTCATGATTTGGTTTTATTTAATTTTTATATCAAATTTGGTTCTTATTATTTTTATTTGTTTTTTTTATCATTTTCCTAATTGAATTTTATTTTTAATTTTATCCCTCAACATTTGATTTGAATTTATTTTTATATTAAATTCAGTTATCATTCTTTTAATTATTATATATTTTGTTGTGGATCTTTTATTATTATTACCTTTTCAATTTCTTCCCTCAATATTTTAATAATGTAGAATCTAGCTTTCATTATGTTTTATAATTTTCCTTTCATAGGGTTAATCTTAGGCTTATGACCAGAGTCATAGGTTTCGAAGGTTAAAATTTTTTGAATTTGATCTTTATTTCTCATTTTTTATAATTTTTTTTTTTCAATCTCATCCTTCAATATTTTACTTTTGTGGAAATTGGTCTTCATACTTTTTTTTCTATAGGGTTATCTTAATCTTGTGTTAATGGTCATAACATTAACACGTTAACTCGAGTCATCTCATATCATTTTTTAGCCTTTTAATATTGGGTTGTTTTATAATGAAGCTTGATGGTTTTATTCAATATATTTTTTAAGGGTTTATCCCAATATCATGATCAAGTTAAAATTTAGCATGCTAACCTCAATGGGTTTGAATCATGTTTTTCTTACCATTCTTACATTGTCGATTTATTTAATGTCGTTACATTTTTTATTCATGTTATTTAAATTAGTTGAGCTTATTAAACTCAATGATGTTAATGACTCAAGTCTCAAAAACTTTTTATTATATATATATATATATATATATATATATATAAGTACACGCATCGTCTTAACCTTATTTTTTATAAATGCTTGTGTCTTGGTGTAGCATAAAGTCCTATTTAATTGATATATTATATATTTGTAGGTAGTGTTTGATATGCTAGACAAAGATGAACTATATTAGATAATTGTTTTGTGAAGTTGTTTGACACACCTATTGAAAGTATGAAAATCAAATTTTGTCTTGTCTAGGCCTATTCCAACAGAGAAAGTTTTGTCCCACTAAAAAAGGTAAGACATGTTTGTCTAATTCTCTATGTCATGGTTATTATTTATGAAATGATTATACATCCCTTAATATTAAATCTATTTTTTTAAAGGATGAAAACAAGATAAAGAAAAATCAATGGGTTTTTAAAAGGTTTTGCCAGCGCTGCACGTCATCTCAATTTTTCTAGGTCATTTCAGATTATTCCTATCTCTATTTTTTTTCTTAAACCTAAACCTCTATTATTGTCCTATAAATTTGATTGACGAGTGGTGACTCGACTTAAGGATCAACTAGGGACAAGGCTTAGGTCATAAGTTTAGAGAGTTAACCTAAGTTTTTCTAGATTAACACGAGAATAAAAATTATTATTATTATTATTATTATTATTATTATAGTCTTAAAATTCGACTTGAGGATTGACTTGGGACAAGGCTTGGGTCGCGAGTCAGGAAGGTTAACTAAGGTTAAGTTAGGTCATCATAAGAATAAAAGTGATTATTATTATAATTTAAAATTCAACTTGATGGTCAACCCATGGCAAGGTCTAGGTTACAATTAAGCATGGTTAACCGTAGTTGGTTTGGGTCAACTTGATAAAAATGATTAATATCATAATTTTAAAACTCAGCTTAGGAGTCGACCTTAAACAAGGTCTACATCCCAGGTTGGGAAGGTCAACTCAGGTTGACCCGAGTCAAGATAGAGGAAAAAAAAATTATTATCATAGTCTTAAAACCTAACTTTGAGATTAATTTGAGGCAAGACTCAAGTCACGAGTCGGGAGGGTCAACCTGAGTTGCCAATGTTTTTTAAAGAATCAAAACAAGCTAGTTTTGACCCCAAAAAAATCAATGAATTTTTTACCTGGGTTTTATCCCAGGTTGATCGGGTTGCAAGTCAACTCGAGTTTTTAATCGAGTCAAGTCTAATAAATCCTTCCTCAATATTTTCTCAAACCTAAATCGGTTTAGGCCATGGGTGTGTTGGGTCCCAGGTCGACCCTGTAAGTTTGTCTGAGTTTTATAACTAGGGTTATTATAATATGATTAATTTCAGCACTAAAAAAAAATATGTAATTAGTTTTTTTTTAAAATGTAAGTTTGAGAATAATACATGTAAAGACTTTTTTATATTTTATTTTGACCGTATATTTAAATATATTTTTTTAGATTTAGAAAACAATAAATGTTATAATCTACTCTTCAAACATGGTTTTTTTAGTCATTATGATATAATGTTCAATCTTATCTCATTTTTATTAAACAAATTAAGATAATTTGTGAAATCTAACCTGGTCCAATGCATATTAAGAAACTGTTTGACATTGTGTTGCTGTTATGGTTGAGGTTGAAAAAAATAGTTTTATGAAAAGTGCTTTTAGTTGCGGTTCATATATGAAATTTAAGTGTTTGCTTAAAACTGTAGTCAAGTTCGAGTTTAATGAAAAACAATTTTGTTTGTTTGGTTACCATGTTTTCATATTGCTATCAAATTGATCATTTCACTTGGTTTTGAAGGATTAATCCAAGGTCAAATTAATAATTATCTAACGAATGTATAAAAATTAAGTTTAATAACTTAATTAGATTTTTAATAAATCAATTTATATTAACTAAAGTTATGGCCCTATAAAACCAAAAACACTATCCAATATTATTATGAAAGCTCGCATATTTTTTTTTTATCTCTGAGACAAGACATCCAACTAAATTGATATTAATTTAACTAAAATTCCAACCCCAAATTATTGCATTAATAGTTTTGTTTTCCAGTCGGGAACCTCCTCTACCCCATCTTCGGACTGAGAGCAACAATATCCATCAACTGCTGCATCCCTTTTCCATTACTCTAGAAATTTCTCTTGATTCAACATTGGTTTTAGCTGAGAATCCATAACTCCTCTAATTCAGCAGCAACAACTCTTGGAAACTCAGTGGAGATGAGGGTGAGGAGAGACGGGTGTGGTGGTCGAATTTGAGGGTAAGTGGCTGAGGAGAAGGGTTGTGGTGTGGTTGCCCCGTGCAAGGAAGGTTGAGGGAGAGTGTTGGTTCCGTGAGGGAGAGAGGGAGAAGCATTGTGGTGTGGCTCGGATCTATGGTGGTTCAATGAGGGAGAGAGGGAGAAGCCCCGGTGACTGTTGGGTCCGTGAGGGCTAGAGAGAGATGCATTGGTGATTGTTGTGTTCAGGACCGTGAGGGAGAAGAACTGGTGACTGATGGTGTTGAGCGAGAAGGTGTGCCGCAGCTGCAGCATCCCTCAGATGCTTTTGCATATGCGGTTGGAACGCTGATTTAGCACCTGTTTGGCTGTCCGGTGCAACCCGTTTTTTGCCAAATTTCAATTTTTTTTTTTTTTTGCATTTTAAATGAAATTTTTTTTGTGTGTTTATATCATTTTGATGTGCTGATATCAAAAATGATTTTTAAAAAATAAAAAAACATCATTTTGATGTATTTCGGCACGAAAAGTACTTTGAAAAGCTACCGCAACCGCTCTCCCAAACAGGCGCTTAATGGTTAGAACGCTGTAAAAAATTAGGGTTCCATTTGGTAATTATTGTGTTTGGTGCTGCGGTTCAACGCAACCATAGGTTGAACTGCGACACCAAACACCCACTAAACATAAGATATAAGGTGTTCACGATGATGTAACATCCTTCTTGAACAGTTGAACCAAGACGGGACTGGTGGTTGAGGGCGGTCATACAAGCACAGGTGCTCCACGTGTACAATACCGTCAACGTGATCCTCCTTGGACCATTTCTATAATGTTGACTTAACCACTCTAATTTCTTATATACTTGATTTGTTTATCATTTTAGGTTTCGTATATTTTAAAATAAACCTAGAAAATTTGTTTGCTTTTGTTTTTTTTTCTTTTAAAAATATAAAAAAGCAATAATAAATTGTCTAAAAATATAAAAAAATTAATTACTCTTTCATATTTAACACGCATATGATCACCACATGTCTGTATTATTTGATCATTACTATTTTTTAATTATTTTCCTTTCCTTTTTTATATTTAATTTTATTTATTATATTATACTCAAGTATAATCATATCACCAAGAATGTATCTATCTTCTTCACTGTTTGCTCAAAACGAAAAGGTTTTTTTTTATTCAGTGCTCGTAGTTTTAACAAAGAATCGTAAAGAAAGTTTTTTATACGTACTTAATTTAAGAAATATGATACTACAATGTTAATTAAAAACAAGATAAAAAGTAATTGCATTATGTCAATATAATTAAATGGCAGTATCATATATGACAATGATGGTAATTTATAGAATAATAAAAGTAATGAAAAATATTATAATAGTTTATTTTTTTATAATTATGATTTTATTAATAAATAATGGAGGTTATAGTGATTTTGATATGATGAATGTGGTTGTACCGATTTGATAATAGCAAAGACAATCATAACATGTTTGCAAATGTTATGGATATAATAGTGATAGTAATGGTATGCATGAGTTTTTTTAGAAGAAATATATGTTTGTTTAGTTAATTTTATATTTATATTATTATATTTTCTAGTTTTTTATTATTTAAAAAGTTAATAGTTATAGTGTTTTTGATCTTTGAATGTTTTAATCTGTAACAAACCTATTACTATTCACTCTTGACTATATTAATTGGTATTAGAACTCAATACTTCTTTGTGGTTTTGATTATAAAGGTCATGAAAGTCATGTATTAGAACTCAAAGATTCCGTATGATTAATATATTGTTGAATAACCATAGTTGGAAAAGGTTGCATTACTATATGTGTTCATTTGGGAAATTATCATCTTTTTCTCAAGGGAAAACCTTATTATGCGATTCACAATAGAGCGAGCTGTATAAAGATATTGTATTAGGGATCCACCATTAGGTGGGCCCTTACAAAGGTGTTAGGGATCCATAATGGGTTAAACTATACGTAAAAGGATGTTCGTGGTGGATGATGATTTTTTTTTCGAGGTCAGAATTCAAGGACCTTTTTGTCACTTCCAAAACGAACACATATAGTAATCCTTATTATGGGATCCACAATGGAGCGAGCTAGATAAAGGTGTTGTGTTAAGGATCCACCATTAGGTGGGCCCTTCACAAAGATGTTAGGGATCCCCAATGGGTTAAACTATACATGAAAGGATGTTTGTGGTGGATGATAATTTTTTTATCGAGGTCTGAATTCAGGGATGAGTTTCTTTTAGTCTAGGAAGATTGGTACATGGGTTTTTTTTAGGACAACGGACATTTTTCATAATTAATTTTATATTTTCCTATTATATATTATTATGATTTCCTAGCATTTTTTCAATTTTAATAGAATTATTTTCTTAGTTTATTTTTTCTATTAAATATTACTATGATTTTATATTTTTCTATATAAATGGCTGTAATAGCCTTTTGGTAGGTGTAGACATTAATAAATAAATAAATATTTTAATTTCCTCCTATAGTTATGATGTACTTGGTATTTAAGTGTTTTAACATGTAACAAATTTGTTATCATTCTCCCATGATTGCATTAGAAGGTGATGTGATGATAGTGGAGAAGTAAAATAAAAGTGATAGTTATAATAATCATGGTGGCAGCGACGGTGATAATGAGGTGATATTGATGGTCTAATGATAGTCGTAATGGTATGGTAATATTAACATTAGGAATACGATAAAAACAAAAAACAAAAATCTTAAGAACTTATTCTATTTTTTAAATTTATTTTTAGAAAACAGATAAATGAAATAGTGGAATTAAAAATGTTTTTATTAAAAAAAAAGTAAGATGAAGTGATAATAATTGATTTATTAATTAAGATGAAGTGATAATAATTGATTTATTAATAAATAATATTTTACTCTAGAAAATCCTCAGATCATATATATTAAAATGGGTTTATACATGCATATTGCAAGTCATATTAAAAAAAATTAAATGTAAATAAGATTGTCCAAGCTACATAGATCTCTTTAATATTATCAATACAGTTAGTTTAGTGGATCAAATCTAAAAACTCTTGAAATGATTTCTTGGTTAGCTTAAGTTTCAAATTAGATCGTACGAGGATTTTTTAACGTGACCTAGTAATCTTAGGCTCGGTTTTACATCGCGTTTTAAAATTGTTTTAAAAACAGATTGAATTTTTATTTTTATTTTTATTTTTTTATTTTAAATTATATTTTTTGGTGTTTTTAGATCATTTTCATGTGCTGATATCAAAATTAATTTTTAAAAAATAAAAAACATCATTTTGATATATTTTTAAACGAAAAGCACTTTAAAAAACAACCGCAATCACACTTCCAAACAGGCACTTACTTGGTCCAAAGATAGCCTAGAGAATTGAAAAAAACACTTAAATAATTTTTTTTTAAATAACATCTTTTTTTTAGTAATGACATATTGGATCAACCTAGTCTTCATGATATAACCCGTCAAATCCGCAAATAAAGTTATGAATTCTACTAAGTTCAATAATTTTTTAAAAAACAATTATATTTTTACTTACTTATATGATAATAAAAAAAATGCTTGCAAAATCAAGCATCAAACCAAATGCTATAATGTTTATTTGAAATTGCAATGACCCCATAAAACAAATTGAAACAAATCATGAAGATCAATTAAAAATCAATCAAATATTTAATGATAATATTAAAAAAAATCATTAAAAACCCAATATTAAAGGATACAATATTGTGATGTTTATTTAAGAATGCAATAACCCCATAAAAACAAACCAAATAAAATCAATCCTATATTAAATTATATGATTAAATTAAAAAAAATCAATAAAAACATAATTTTAAATAAAAAAATTTAATAAAAAAAAAAACACTCAAAAAAAATAGTGCAGACAAGCATACCTGCATTACCCAACATGCCAGGGAGTTTTCCCAAAGCTTAATTGCACGAGCCTGGTCTTGTTTATTTTAAAAAATAATTGAAAAAAGTTGGACGATATGCCATCATCCCCTATGTGTGTGTGTGTATAATGATCCAAATTTAGAAGTAATTATTTAGCCAAGACCTCTAAGAATTTGAATCCTAGTTAGTTTATTTTATTTATTTTTACATAGATAACGTGCGGCTATGGCGCTCCGGTCATGTTGATGGTGATCTCTATCCATCATCGGTTTATCCAGATGCTAGATGATTGAACATGAGAGCTTGCTACCACAAAATTGCAATTTTATGCCATGTTCATGTGCCCTGGTAGAACAAGAAAGTTAGGCCTTGTTTACTGTCATAAAACAGTTTCCATCTCTAGCTGCTCATAACAAAGCCACACTGGAAGAAAAAAAATCGACTCAATGAGCTGGCTTTGGGTGCAGATAAGAAGATAAGGTTTCAGAAGGGTAGGATTTTTTTGCAGATTTTTCAACGGAAATATTTGGATCGCGAATCGCATTTTACATATCGACGTTCAAAAAGCATCATTTCTATGCTTATTTTCAGACGGCGTTCAGAACACAAATTAGCATGAGACCCATCATTTGTAACTGTGTTTGGTACAAAACCAAACAGCAAATTGTGATGCGATCTGGCAATCGCAGATCGCACCACAATGCCAAACATGCACTCAATGAGCAGGCAAAATACCATTTAGTAAGTGGTAAGAGCTTGAAATTAAAATGTTTATTACTAATATGATGATTGCTGAAAACTTATATAGTCATTAATTTTAAAATCCGTACAATTAGTTAAAACATACGTAAACTGATCCAGATACCCACATTAATAATAATAAAAAAAATACTTGAATCAAAAAAAATCTCAAGCTCCGAATAATTTAGGGTACCACCTTTTGATTGGACTAGCTAATAATTCGATTCACCTAACAATCATAGAAGACACCCCCCTCTTCCTCTGATTTTAGATTCTCAGTTCATGCAGACATACAAACACTTACAAGGAGTTGGTGAAAAAGCTTAAACGAGTCAGTAGGACCCTGCTAAAAATTGCCATCCAAAATAATTACTCTACGGAATTCAAGAAAACCACAAAGCTTCCACAGGCCAATCCTTCCAAGGAGGTATGACAAGCAAATCAAATTGATCTATAATCCACACCCCAACCAAGTACCCGCAATAAGTTTCCATGGCCCATTGTTTCGCACATTTCTGCCTCTTGGCTTTCAAATATTTAAAAGTTCAGAAGCACAACTAAACTCAGTCACCAGCAATGGAGAATAGAAGGTACCCAACTTCATCAATGACCTGAAATTCTATGCTCTGCCAGTCTACTCAAATAGATAATTGGTACCAAAAAAAATGAAAATCCAGCTATACATAATTCAACATCACAAGCCATGCACAAAAAATGAATTGGTTTCTTAGAATACGCACTCCCAAAATTATTTGCTTGAAGGATTATGAGGAACCATAAACACTGGCTGAAATTTCATACTTCAAGAAACCAAGCAGTATTTAGCAGGCAAACTCTGCTCCTAGTATGAACATATCAAATTATATTTTGAAGTTCCTTTGAGGGAGATGCCTTTTTAGAAATTTCCGCACAAAACAAAACGCAGATGATACTACCACGCTTTTTTCTCTCACAATCTTTTGCCCTCAGTGGAGTAACTTTGATGTTTCTCTCTTTCTCAGGCAGCAAGCTTAATTCAATAAAACAAACCTTGGCTAATGTACAATCCAGATTAACAGAATTGCGCAGTCACCCTGCCCACTCTGATTACCAGACAACATTAGGCAGAGGTTTGCAAGCCAATGAAGGAAAGAGATAAATGCTTAAAGCTGGACTAACATCCGTAAAACACCTTAGAAGCCACTGCTGGAAGATGTGGCACCTGACCTGCCAGTGCCTGTGGATCCATTACTGGTTTTGCTAATGATACCTTTTCCAAAATACTCGGCAATCACAGAAAACCCATCCTTTGAACTCTTCACCTGCTGAAAAAATCGATCTTGATCTTTAGAATTCTGCTCCAGGCTTCTTTTTGTTTCAAGAACAGATCTGTATTCAGGAGCACACTCAGGGCATTCTTTTTCATTATCGCCAAGGCAACGCTGATGAAATGAATGCATGCACATAAAATGGACAGCAGGAAGATCAAGGGTGAAAGTGCAAGCAGTGCACTTGCTGAGCTGAAATATCCTCGCATTTGTCCTGAGATCCTGAATTTCTTTTCTCATTGTCAAAGTGTCTTCCTGCAAAACCAAAGGACTCATTAATTTCGTTTTCCTGGGGAAATATAAAATTTAGAGTTAACAGAGGAATTGAAAGCGAACAGCTATTCTCATCCGAGATTAACAGTGGGGAAAGAAGAAAAGCCTTGATTCTCTACATTGTCAGGGAGAATTAAAAACTCAAAAGTTAGAAAGATTCAAAATGATCATTTGAGGCTCGAGGCATCAAATAAGCAAGTCTACTTCCATGAGTGAAACTGATTGACTGCAACAAAAATAAAAAGTAGTTCTTCTGAGGATGGATACTGTCCATGGCCATTTATTGGTGATTGGTGCAAGGACAGAATTAAGGTGACATGCGTTTTAAAAGAAGCAAAACACAAACCTGATACTTCTCAATAGCTCGTCGATCTTCTTCAATCAGCTTTGACTCCTGCTCAAGCTTCCGAGCAATATAATCCTTAATGACAGAGAGCGTAAGGCATGGATTCCTGGACAGTGTCTGAAGAACAATAATAGGAGGCAAGATGTCATCCCTTTCAATATAAGTCAGGACATCCTTCACTTCCTTTGAGCAATCTTCTCCAAGTTCACCAAAATAATTCAGTAGATCTACCCAAAGAGATGGATCTCCTCCCTTACCAGAATCCCCCAGCCTTTTGCAGCATGCAATCAATCCTTCATGGTCCTGGGATTGCATGTAGCAGGCAATAACCTCTTTATATAGTTTCATCTTCTCATACAGATACAAAAGGCCTTCTTTAAATGCATTCATCTCACAGAGAATTATGGCAAGATCAACGTCATAGAGTGGCTGCTCCAGGTCAGATGGCCACGCACTCTCAAGCAGGCGTAGACCCTTCTCACGCCTTTCCATACAATCTCTTTCCTTAAATGTATCATTGCGAGCAGCACTTGGTTTCAATTTGGATTCTGCTTTGGGAATTACCAATGAACCTGATCTTGCTTTAATAGTGTGATCTACACCATTACTAGCTTGTGAGATAGATGGGAAGTTCAAGTCATTTGACAGGTATAACTCGAGGAGGGTATTGTGAATTTCTACTTGTGCAGGTGAGTCCTTCACCCTGTCCGTGTATTTTTCAAGAAAGTTCATGAGGGACGGTGGATGATGGATGAAAATGTTGAGAAAATCAACAGGAGATGGCAGCATAGTTAAGTATGCACTACTTGAGGATCCGCTCCTTGTTGATTCTCCATCGTCAGTGCAAAGCCTCATGAGTATCTCGATTGTCTTCACTGGCTTGTGCTCTATGAGAATTTTACCATACTCCTTCACAGTCACACCAGCCTGACTTGGTTCAAGACTTGAAATATACAGTAAGGCTTCCTCATATCTGCCAAGGTCTTCAAGTAAGATCTTCAAGTACAGTTCATGCCTCCCTGCCTTTTTGGCGACATACATTGCGTGCTCATGGTAATTGGCAGCACGACAGACCCTTATTGCAGTCTCCACGTCAAATTTGTGTTCTCCAGCACCGTCTTCACTCTTAATAAATACATTAAGTTTCTCAACATCCTTCAATTTGGTATAGCAGTTTAAGAGCAGGGTTGTATGATCTTTAGAAGCAAGCCCCTTCTCATGTAATTTTTCCAAGTAATTAGTAAGGTTGTGTATTCTCTGTGCATCCAGAAACTTCTGTATCACATATGAAGGTTCAAGGTGACCAATAGTGGAGATATACTGTGCCATGGCCTCATCATAATCTTGCTTGCTATATAGATGATCTCCATACTTCCTTAGAACTTCTGCAGTAGCAGCAGCATCAGCTTGCTGACTCTGAACGAGATTGATAGCTACAGTATACAGATTCTTCTTGAAGAGCATGTCTAGCTTGCTTTCCATATCCTTTTCGCCTATACACAGAGTTGATTTGTCAGTCATTATAAGTATAATGTTACCCCATTCACACAGCATGTGAGAAACTTCTTTAACAACTAGACTGTGGGCTATCAAACGGTTCTTCAGGTCATAAACATTGAAAGTGTCTTTCCCAGTCCTTTGGTCTGCAATAACACATAAAAGGTAACCACGAAACCACCCTACAAATTTCTTCTCTCCCTCAAATGCCCAACAAGGACCACGCCCATCAACTTCATAAAAATACACAGCCTCAGGCCGACCAAGTATTAACTCCTGGTAATAAAGCAACACAAAGACCAATATGTCATACAATTACTAAAGCAATGAGAAATACAGAAAGAAAAACAAGGTTCCAAGGAATCCTTACCGAACGATCACTCATCGTAACACCATTGAAATTACATCCAATCTGATCTAAGGTTTGTCGCCTGGGTGGTTGATTATGCAAGCTGAACATGCTCACTGAATCTGGAGTCACGGCAAATAATTGAAGGGCTTGACCATCCACTTTGAATCCAAGACCTGTAATCGATGAATGACTTTTATCGGAAACATTATCCACCTGGAGCTTGAATCGTGTGATTCGTTCCCTCGCAATATCCCCTTTGATGCAGTAAATGGAACCGTTGTCTAAACCAATAGCTATGAGTAGGATCGGAGGAGCTTCCTCTAGTACTAAAAATGAAGTAATCTGCAGAAATTTCCATAATTCTTTAGTACACCAATCTTTCTGTATACAAATTTTATTCGTACAATCGAAGAACATTTTAAGCAGCAAACCAGTCTGAAAATGAAAAGAAAGAAGGAACTAAATACATTTGCTTCGGGAAATTGATTAGTGAAAATCCGCAATATTCCAATACAATCAGGAGTAATAGCACTCGTGCCTTCGGATTGCATCTTGTCGAGATCAAATACTTTGAGGCACATGGCAGATTGCTGCGGAGATATTTGTTCATCCTCACCCACTGTCACCAAAAAGTTCCTTTGCTGATCATAAAAATAAGAACAAAAATCAAATTCAAATCACGATCTAGTTTCACTACGAGCATTGGAATTGTATTTTACCCACATTTTCTCCATTCTAAACAAATTGCCCTAAATTAGAAGCTTCAATACTCTCAAAATCCAAAATTGAACTTCAAGCTGAACCACATAAATATATATATATATATATTCAATATTTTAATTTAAAAATTGACTGATAAAGAAAATGAAAAAAAAAAAAACCTTGAGGTGTTGGAGGAAGAGGACAGAAGAGGAGTGAGATTGGAAAGAGAAATTGAACTTGAGGCCACGATCCAGCAAGCTTACAGTGCCATCATCGCAGCCGATCACCACCTTCCCTCTGCCGCTAGAACAACACTCGATCTTCCCTGCCGTCACATCTTCGGGAATGGAGCTCTTTCCCCCGTATTTCTCCTCGAAGAACTCAAATTTTCTCCACTGATACATGATTTTTTTAAGTAATAATAATTTAGATTTTCATAGAATGCAGAATTATTAGATCAAAAGGGAAGTAGCAGAAGAAGATGAAGAAACGAAGAATGATTTGCAGGATGATAGGCGTCGTTTCGAGATTGACAAACGACACTGCGTTTGATATTGTAAAATCATTTTCTTTGGTTCAAACGCATAATTTTATATCTGGTTTTTGTCGATTCATGTAAGATCCGGGTCACAGGTTTTAACCAGATCCCTGGTCAAGCCAAGTTAAACTAATTTTTTTAATCAAATTGTTTTTTTGGTCTAAAGCTGTAGTAGAAGTCAAATTACTGGGTTAACCTGAATATATATATATATTACACGTCAACTATATGAGATTGTTCAGGGAGAGGGACGTGTTAAATCTATAGTGTAATGTAAATGTAATAATATTTATCAAGAAAATATGAAATAACCCATCTTATAAAAACAATCAATTGGTTATCAAAAATTCTCAAAGTCAAGAGAAGTAGTTTAGAAAAACGATAGTGGTTATTGACTTTTTTATATAAAAAACAAATTAATCTTATATTTTTTTAAAAAAATATTCACAATGTATTTTTTTGTGTTTAAAAAATATTTTTAATTTGTTTTAAATTTTTATAATAGTTTTATAATTTTAAATTGTGCTTAACACGTTAATATTAAAAATAAAAAAATATTTACATATATTTTTAAAAAAATTACTGTAAAAAATAATCACTATCTTGACAAAACATAACAAGTGCAATTGTATAAAATTACCTCATATTGTCCTTGTTTGTCAATGCATTTCAAAAATATTTTTGAAAAAAAATGAAAACAAAAATTTTTTATTTTTTATTTTAAATTATTTTTTTGGTATTTTTAGATTATTTTCTTGTGTTGATATCAAAAATAATTTTTAAAAAATAAAAAAAAATATCATTTTGATATATTTTTAAATAAAAAACACTTTAAAAAACAACATCAATAACATTCTTAGACAATCATATTATGTGTGTGTGTGTGTGTGTGTGTGTATATATATATATATATATATATATATATATATATATATATACTATGGAACTTACAACCTATGTTGTAGGCATTTCATCTAACGGGTGGTCCGATTATATGTTTTCAAAAGTTAGTAAGTAAACTTTTAATTTGACCATGTCAATATTTCTTCTTGTAACATCCATGATTTCATAAGTTCATTGTCATAGTAATTAATATATTTCAAATCAAAATCTTTTTAATGTAAAAAATATATAAATATTACTAGTGTTTTAATTTTTTTCAAGTGAATTTGTTTTAAAATAATATAAGGATTAATTTGATATAACTTAAATGATTTTAAAAGCTCAAAAACAATTTGGACAACTCATAAAATTATATTTTGACTTGGAAAATTTTGAAATAATACTTTTTTAATATTAAAATAACAACATATTGAATTAACTTGGGTCAACACCTGTTAACATATCAAATTCATGACTCGGATTATGAACTATAACAGCCCAATAAAAAACAAAGAAATATTAAAGAGCTTGTGACTCGATTCATTTAACCAAGATACATCTTAGAAAAAGCAATTTGATTTAACAAGGGTTAAAATATCAAAATTTACAATTCTAATCATAAGACTACGATATCTCATAGAAAGAAAATCAAAATAAATTATGAAACTCAATTATCAAAGAACCTAATATTTAATGATAAAATTTGGAGAGAGAAAAACCAAGTCAACTCAAGTTAACTCGTTAAACACTAATGTCGAGTCATGAGTTCGAAATAACCTAATAAAAAAATTATAAAACCTAATTCTCAATTAATATAATATTAAAGGATAAAAAAAGATAATTGAGGCGGGGGGAGAACTCGAGTTAACTCGTCAAACCCGTAATCCATGTAATGAGAGTGAGATAACCCAATAAAAATAAATATGATATTAAAAGATAAAGTTTTTTAAATAAAATCTAAACATTGATTGAAAAATAAAACACTTGAAAAAATAAGGTTTTCAATGTGGATTGTTATAGTGTCTCATTTTTTTCATATATTTTAGTGTATTGTTTAATATGATAAGTATTGAATCCCGCAATCCATGGATACTAGGATTTGAGATTTATTTTTAATAAAATATAATAATGTTTTTATATTACAAATAAAATTTATAATATATTTTTTAATAGAGAGATATAAAAATGTTATTTCTGTTTAATAAAATAAACTTTAAAAAATAGATTATTTGATCAACTCTAAAGGAGTTATTAATGCTAATTAAATAATAAATTGTGAAGTTAATATTTACTTTAAAAGAAAAAAGACATATAAACAGAAAATATTAAACAATAATTTTTCTTTTAAATTTAATATTTTTATCTTAAGGGTTATTTTTTCTCATCAAGAATGAATGTTTTTTTAAAATACATTATACAAATACAATTTATTTATATTATTACAACAATTTCTTCAAACATCATATAAAAAAAAGAATTACTATTTTAAAAAGTGAACAAAATAATTTTAAAAGTTAAAGAGGATGTTGATTTAAATTGAAATAAAAATTTAATGTAAGCAAATAAATCCATAGAAAAAAAAAGAAGGATAGGCCATACATGGTAGGGCTTGGTAGGCCAGGCTCCATATACCTAACCAACCTAAATATGTTTGGGTTTGAAAACTTAGGGTCACAATATTGAGATATTACTTTTTTCTACAATTTAAAAGGCAATCATTAACTCACCTATAACACGTATCCATGAGACCACCCTAAAAATTTAAAAATAAACAACATGTCATAAAATGTCTAATTCTAGGCCATCTAGGTGGTCAAATACCATTTTAAAAGTCAGGTTCTTTGCTTTTAGTCTAAAATAATTATTTTAATTAATTTTCTCACATGAAAAATATTTTAATAAAAACACTCTAGAAAGCTCAACAAACATATTTATAGCCTTGCAATAGAAAAAAAATAGTTAAAATACTTTTAAAAAAATCCACAAACATAAAACTTATCAAGCCCCAATCTATTTTTACTAAGAAGTTAAAGGATGAGAATCACCACTATTCAACTCGTATCAAATAAAACACTTTAAAACCATGCTTGACCTTTTTATTTACTAGAATTATAGTAATTCACAATCATTTTTCTTGTATATTCTATTTTCTAATGAATTTCTCTCCTCTCTCCTAAGCATAAAGATAAAATCAAACAAAATGATCTTTTTGACAAAAAAATTGTAGGTTTGGGATTAACCATGTATTTTCTCTATGGTTTATATTTCAGTAATCTATTTTTTCATATAATATTTTTCCACAATGTCAAACATAATCTCGTTCAAATAAGCCTTAATGGATTAGAAAAAAAATCTATTAAGAGATTGAAAAATAGGTAAAAAAGAAAAAGGAAAAAAGGAGTGGAACAATAAAGCATTTAGGGTGGCCCTAATTCCTTTAACCTTCCCTATGTTTTTCACTTTTAATCACTTATTGACTATGTTTCATCAATTCTTTTAGTTTGGTCTATAGTAACTAAACTTGTTATTACCTTTTAGCATAATCCAATGTTTTTTATTCATTTACTCATTTTCATCATAAATATATAAAAGTTGAGATCTTAATTTGGAGTTCATCAAAATATCATTTGAATATTATCATCATAATTTGTATTTTTAAAATAAATTGCTTATCTAATCTAGTGATGTTAATTTTCAAGCATCATCGTCATAATTATTAACAAGAACTTTTAATGTGAACACATCCAGAAACACTAAAATCAACTTTTAATGGTTTGAAATTTGACCAAAACAGAATTTACCTTGAAGAACTAAAGTTGTACACATTAATCACTCCCACCATATTTCTATAAAAAGATATGAACAAATATAATAAAACCACAATAAAGTTAATTAATTCTTCATAGAATTTGCAAGTTCAATCAATAACTTAATATGAGAATCACTAAACCACATAAAAGACAAAAATAATACTATTTATTTTATTTAAAATAGTCTTTTGCCCCCCCCCCCCCCCCTCCCTAAATTCTCTATAGAAATATATTTAGAATATAAAACAATTTAAGTCTAGGATATGCCTAATGAATATGGATAAACCTAATAAGTAATAATAATCTAATGAATCCAAATTTAAGTAAAGGAATTAATATATCTAAAAAGCCTAATAATAATAAAAATAACTTTAAAATCATTTTTATAATATTTTGGCACAATGGGATCCCAACTTTAGGCGTATGATTATTTTTCTTCTTAATAAATTAGAAGGTTTTCCATGTATCACTGGAAATATATGGATGTTCTTTTTTCGGTGCAACTAAATTATTATGAAAATTCATTTTCTAGATCCAGTTTTGACCAAAACAATTGTTATATGTCAAAACCTACAAATTTGAGTGTTTTATTCTTTCTTTTTGTTATGCTTGAATTCCCACCTACAAGCTCTTATTTAACATGATTTAAATTAATTATTTAATGTATTTTTAAAGTCCATCATAACCCATGTGACTTGAAGAAGCACATTAAAATATTTTTTGAACCTCTTAGCTTTAAGTCTTGTCACTAAACAAACTAAAAACTCTAATGGATCACTTGATGTTGTTTGGATTGTATCACACCCTCTATTCTTGAAATAACTCGGCCTTCTTCACCATCTACATAAAAAAATAATTAAAAAATATTGAATATAACATTAACATTATACTTACATGGCATATAACATTAATCATCTTATGGTCTGAAAAGGACCATCTCCTCGAGGCATAAGTTTTATTTTTTTTATTCAGGAAACTTTTTGTCCTTCATATGCACTAATTTACATGCTCTAGTAACATTGAATGTACATTGCTTATTCTTTTTCTCTATCTATTATCACATCTTTACAAGTTTTTTTTTATTACTATCAAGATAAACAATTTTCATCAACCAGTAAAGGAATCAAATATAATGGTATTAAAAAATTAAAGTAAAAAACAATTTTAAATAGTATAAAATCAGTAGCGGAGTTTACATTATGAATATATGCAAATTCAATAAATTACAAACAATCTTTCATATTTTAAATTTTTTTTTTGAATGATAGCTCTTAATAACTGAGTTTAATTCATGTTTACTACTATAGTTTGACCATTTATTAGTGGAAAAAAGTAATAAGAAAATAAAATGACTTGCGCATCTCTTTTCAAATCAGACCAATAAAAATATTCATGTAAAATTTCTAAAGTCTTACTAATCCTAAAATATTTTATTAATTTGTCATCATGAGCTTCCCTTGCAAACAATTCAAGCATTAAACAATCATACACACATAATCTTTTATCATAACAAATCATCACATCTAAAACATTTAATCAAGATATAATTTTTTCATATACTCAAATATTTAAAATCTAGCATTCGAAGTATTAAGAAAAACATACCTTTATGATAATGAATCTGAAACTATATTATCCTTATCTTGTATTTGATGACATATAAGAATGTCTCAATAAATTCCATCCATTTGGCATATATACAATTCAACTTACATTGACTTTAGAAAAAAAGAGTTTTAAAATGCTATTTATGTTCGTTTACCCTTCTTTTCATATATAAAACTCAATAAATAAATAAATAGTCATAAAGAATAAATAACCGAGTGAATATGATAATATAGCGTAACACCTTAAAGGAATGTTCAAATTATTATGTGTATAGGCAAGTTATCTAACTAAATTGCTCTTAATAAGGCTATTTATTACTCAACTAACAATCTCAATAGGCTTTGCAAAATGGTCTTTAATTATATGTTTTTGGAATTCAATTAGGTGCCCATAGTTTCGATATCCTTTGGAAAATGGTCTTTAACTATATTGTGTTTTGCAATTTTACTCCTAAATGACTTTAAAATATTGATTTTCTTGTCATTTTACCCTAATTTCAATCAATTAACTTGATATAAATTAAATTTGGTAATCTAAATTTTTTTTAATCTTCTTCATTAAGCCCAAATTAGGCTCTTAAACTCAAGTTTCACCGATTAGGTTCCTAATAAAATTAATTTGGCTTATTTAAAGTATAATACGTCCCTAATTAAATTAATTTAACTTATTTAAAGTATAATTAAATCTTTGCACCTAATTAAATCTTTTAATTGAAACCAAATTAATTCTTAAACATAATTAAACACTTAATTTAGCACATTATTAAATTATATTGGCATATTAAAAATCTAATTATGTCATTGGACTTAATTTTATTCAGATTTATCCAATATTAATTTATTTTATCATTGAATATGCAATGTTTATTCATTTTTAGACACATTGGAGAACAGTTTGGCTCTCGACTTCATCTATAATTTCTAGTTTAATTTTTTACCATGTGAGCCCTCTTACTTTTATATTATTATGGAGGGAAAAAAGGTGAGTTTGAGAAATCACCTAGAAATGAGTATTGACACTAATAGTAAGATTGTGTCTATCATGCAAAATTGTAAATGAGAACTAATAGATCTTCTACTAAGAAATAAACTATTAGGTCGTAAATGGATCTTCAAGAGGAAGATGAAAGCTAACAAAATATTAGAAAAAATCAAAAGTAAAGCTTGTTGTCAACAATACGTTATAGACTATTTTCACTCATACTCATTTGTGTCGATAATAACTTTCATGCAAATATTAATATATACAACATCTATTAACAAGATTAATTCACGTTAACACATATAAAAATAGTATTCCTAAATAGTGATCTTGACGAAAAGGTCTATATGGAACAACCTAGGGGGTTTGTCGTTAAACAAAATGAAAAGAAAATGTGTAAGTTTATAAAGTTTTTATATGTTTTGAAACTTCATCTAAAATAATGGCATGAAAAGTTTCAAAAGGTCATGTTATTAATTTATTTTAAAGTCAACAAGGTTCATAAATATGTTTATATAAAAAAAAGAGTAATATCATTATATGTCTTTTCATATATGACATGCTAATTTCAAGTATAAAGAATACATGATCAAGTTTATCAAGAAAATATTAACTAATAAGTTTAATATGAAATACTTGAGTGTTACAAATGTCATATTAAGAATGTAAATTTGTTGGATATTTGATAGATTGGTATTGCCTTATTCCTATTACTCGGAGAAAATTCATGATAGATTTTCTAAAGGTGACAATAATTTGTCAAAATACTAATAGACATAAGTTTACATATATGTTGTTTGTAGAAGAAAAGGTAAAGAAATACACCAATTGAAATATTTTGGAATAATTAGAAGCTTAATATATGTTTTGATCTACACAAGATAAAATATTGCATACTATGTTAGCAAGTAGAGTATAATTGTCAATAATCTAGGTGGGGATAATTTGATAAACAATAAATAGGGAAATCAAATATTTTAGATACTATTTTGAGTTCCTACTGATATTGAAGGATTATAGCGATGTGAATTAGATATATTACACTAATAATTCAAATTTCACTAGTGGATATGATTTCGTATTTGATGGAACAACTGTCTTAAAAATCTTTTATGAAAACATGTATAAAATATCCATGATAGAATAATAGTTGATTGCTATTGATAAAATTAAAGAAAAAAGTAACTTTAATATTTTCTTAAAGGATTTTCCAAATTGGGCAAAACTAGTGCCGATGATTTGTGTTAGTTGCGATAACTAGTCAATAATTCAAAATACATAAAGTATTATATATAATGATAAGTCTAGACATATATATTCTGGATATAATAATGTTAAACACTTACTAATGAATGAAATTATTTTCATTGATTATTTAAGCTTAAAAGAAAATATTATGGATTCGCTAAATAATGTTTTTACAAAATATCTTGTGTATAGTTTATTGGTAGGAATAAGTTTAAAGGCTATAAAATAAAATATTTTTGTGTTGATAACCCTACCTTGTTGACTCAAGATCTCAATACATAAGTTAAAAAGTTTGTAAGTTATATGACACTCTTATTAAACTAGGAAAACAATAAGTTCCGTGTTCATTCTTATGATTAAAAAGGGTGATAAATGTAGAATAATGAGAGTAAGTTGTGCTTTTAATAATTCTTATATTTTGATTTATCAATTTGGAGTATAACAAAATACTCCTAATAAAGATATCTTCAAAATGATAGAGAAATGTGGCTATTTTTATTTGAATTTTAAAGGTTAAATTCTCTATAAAAAAACTCGTGAACCTAAGCGTTATTTAAAGATATAATAATCATAATTATTAGAACTAAATAAAACTCTAGGATATGAGTTGTACAAGTATTATTTTATTGATTTACATAAAAAGCTATATAGCATCTTGTAGTTTAGTCCTTTTTTTAACTTTGCTTCAATTCTATTTGAAATTAAGGTTTATTTCCTAAATCGATATAATTGTTATTTTTGGATGAAAATATAGATTTGCCCTCATATATAATTTTAGCCTAATGTCTTATATGACAAGCCTCCCTCCAAATGATAAAAAATATTGCAATGAAATATGATAAATTCAGTGAAATGTCCCCTACATGTATAAAAAAATCCTTAAGAATATTTAAGGAGTTAAAGATGGTGGGGAGGGAGTCATAAATCACTCTTAAAAAAAAGAAGACTCATGTTATATGGACTTTGTGTTTAAACTACATGTACATGTTTGATTTGGGCTTAAGCTTATGTTTGGGTTAGTCTAAAAATAATTTATGTTTTATAATTATTATTTTTAGGTCTAAATTTTGTGATCAATTATATTAAAATTCAACCTGAGAAAATCACATCCTGGCCGTCAAATGTCTACATCATACAAAATTAGCAGCATAAATTCAGCGGCTCAGGATTCTTGAATTGTGGATAAGATTGGCATGAGGATAAGCAAGCAAAAAAAAAATCCTTTCCTTTCTATAGCTTTTTTATTCTGCCACACCTTTAGCCTTTGTTCGGTTTCTATGCAGTTTCTTCACCACAAGTTGCCTTGGCAAAAGCAAGAAATGACAAGTTCAGTTTCAAGTGAAGCAGCTATCAAAGGAATATATATCAGCACTCCCAAATATTCCTAATAATAATAATAATAGTAATAACCTAACTCACTCATCATTTTTTTTTAATTTCTCCCTAATATTGAATTTCTTAAAGAAAATAGAAAATGTTGGTAAATATCACTATATATATATATTAAAAGTAAATGTCGTTTTCACGTATAAATGACATAATTTTAATTTTTACTGTAGCGCAGGTAATATTCTATTTTTCAGGTTGTTTTTAAAAATAAAAACAATTTTTATTATATATTTTTTTTTCTTTTTATACTTGGAATTTTATTATTTTACACTTGGTCTATTTATCATCATCTTTTTGTCCTATTTTTTTCATTCTTTTTCTTTACACTTTTATTTGGATTTTTTTATTTTTTTATACTTTGAATATTTATCACTCTCACTTGACCTATTTATAATTTTTTTAATTTATTTTCCTTACATTTTGTTTTAAAAAAATATTATATAAAGACTAAGGATGTGTTTGGTATTACTTTTGCTTTTGTGGTTGAGGTTTTAAAAAAATAGTTTCATGAAAAGCACTTTTAGCAGCGGTTCATAACTAAAATTGAAGTGTTTGGTTAAAATTGTGGTTGAGTTTAACGTTGATGAAAAGCAATTTCGTGTATTTGATTATCATGTTTTTCATATTGCTGTTAACTTGTGAAATTATTTTAAAGGACACACACACATATATTGTTTTTAAATATTATAGATTAATAATAATAACAATAAAATATAATTAATAAATCAAGTAAATTAGATATTTGTTTTTATTCTCTCATCAAACCACTTGTAATTTCATCACGAACTAAATTGATACGTGAATGCCTCTGCGATCCCTTACTATTTGATCGAGTGACGCAATGAAAAACACAAAAGAATACGACCAACCTCAATATTTTGGGATTCCCAGAAACAAGAGAAACTCTCAAGAAAGTTTGAAATTTTATTGAATAATTTAGTGTCTGGCCAGAAGGCTTACAATGATATTTAAAGCGAAAACCCCAGCCCTCATCCTTGTTGGACAAAAAACGAGATAATTATTAAAAATTATTAAAAATAAAAAATTGAGATAATTGCGGAAATTAAAACTGCTAGAATTCTTGAGCAAGCCAGAATTGATGAAAATCGATTCGGACTTGGAAATCAAGAGTTATGGCTAAAACGAAACTTTTCTAAAATGGCAAAAACAATTATTTCGGGGCCTAAATGACAGAATTCGGCCAAAAAACGGGTGAGTTTCTCGTCTTTCAGACTTCAACGCCTGGACTGCTGGAAAATTTAGGGCCTCTCTCTACACATTTATTTTTATTTTTTTAGATATATTTAAAAAAACAAAATTGGACTAAGCCTAACCCAACTAAATGGGTCGGCCCACCCAAGTTGGGCCAAAATACCCAACTCTACTAGACTTGGGCTAGGCCGAGAGGAGGACCAACCCAACAATTAACAGTTAAAAAAAACAAATCGGTGTTCTGCACTGTTTATTATGAATTAATTCACGCAATTACTGTTCACGTAACACGTGAACACTAACATGGCCGACGGTGACAAGATTGCTGGTGGTGGTGGTGTAGCTGTTGCTACTGCTTAAGGTCAGAGCTATGGGAGAAGATTGGACGGTGTAGGTGCTGCTGGTGAAGAGGAGTGGTTGACGATGCCAAATGAGCAGCTGGTGGTGCTTTTTAGTGACTGCTGAGGAGAGAGAGAGCTTCTAGTGATCAAGCACCACCAGCTGCAACACACACCCAAGGTTAGCAATATGGTTCGTGGTTGTGCCATCATCTTCCTCCTCCTCTCAGATCTGGTTAATATGTGTCATCATCTTCTTCGTTGCAAATAGACCTTTCATTCATATTGATACATAGCAGTAGCAGTCACTGTAGAAATGAAACACAGGTAAAATGAAACACAACCAAAGCTTGAAATTTCTGCTTCTTGTAAACAGTGGTTTTGGTTGTGATTTTGGTGGGTCTTATAGCAATTTAAATTGCAATTCATTGGTTACCAAACACGTGCAAACCGTGTTCTCCTTAAAACGCTGTTTGCACCGCGTTACCAAATGGCCACTAAGAAAATGATGTTTCACTGTAGCAATTGCAATATTGTTCAGTTAGTCTACTACGTTAAAAACTAGCTTGATATTTTACATATTTTTATTAATGTATATTGTTCAATTACATATTCTTCGGATATTTTACCCCACGCATAAAACAATACCCAAGTTAATATATTTAAACTAGCGATTTGGATCATGAGATTAAGATGAATTCATAAAAACCAAATTGAAAAGAATTTTCAAGTTTCACCTCCATCATCTCTAGTATTGAATGTTGATGTCAAGAAAAAACTAAATAAATTCATGAAACCAATTTATAACCCAATAAAAAAATATTTTTTTTAAAAAAATACAAAGCACAATTCTGAAAAAAATAAATTATAAAATTAAAATAGCTAAAATATTGAGTTATTGGATTGTTAAATTAAAAAAAAAAACACATAAAACACTATTACAATGAATAGTATTTTGTTAATGTAGCCACAATGTTTTAGCCATATCATTTGGTGTTTTGTTAAATTAAACATTAATTATTTTTATACTATAAGTGAACATAAATTCATGTTATCCTTTGCATATTCAATTTATGCTTCCCCAATACAAAGATTATAGTCATCTGGCGATGAAAGAAAATTATAATATCTTTCAAAAACAATGTTAGAAAGGAATTTATAATATAAGCTGATTATTATATAATATAATATATTAAAATAATTTATTCTTTTTTAATATCCTTCATTATTTGTTGAACAATGAAATAACTATTTTTTTCTTGTTTACATCCTTTATATTTGTAATTCTATCTTCCAAAATGTTTTCTATTGAATCCTTCTATGAACTAATTAAATAAAACTAAAATTTAAATTATGATAGAGAAATCAAATTGAAAAGGCAAAGGGTTGAAATGTAAGAAACATAGAAAGTACATGGATAATTTTAAATATTGGTCCAAAACTTTTATTTTTTATTTTTCAGTCCCTAAGCTCAAGAGAGAAGAGAGGTCCCTAGAAAACGATGGAAGAGATCAATTTATTGTTTTTTATGATTCCGACAACTAAAATGACCAAGCTTGGTATCAAAATATTCTATTCAACGATAGGAGTTTGATATTTTTTTATGCCTTCATATTGTAAAAATAATGTAGATTGAGGTTTGTTTAGATTTAATAGATTTGGTTTTTGAATGATTTTAGGGTGTTTAAGAGTTTGTAAGTGATTAATGAAGTTTTATGGTGTTTTTTTCATATAAAAAGGACTTGAAAATTAGGTTTTAGGATCTACAACATACTATTGCAGGCAACTTGCTATTGATTTAAAAAAATAGAAAAAAGAGCAAATAACACGACATTCACTTTTGTAACAAAAAAAAAAGGTATGTCCGTGTTTTTGTACTATGGTCATTGTCATGGGTCTCACTCATCAATACCCAAAAACTTTCTTTGATTTTGTTTTTGTGGGTATTTTAACATTTTCATTAATTATTTTCAATTAAATAGCAATTAATTCCCTCTCTTATTTCTTAATAAATAATTGAATTATCCTTAAATAGCGATTGATTTTCTTATATTTTCTTAGTTTCATTGTACTTTAAAGAGATTACTAATTCAATGATGGTGATTTGCTACCTTTATCTTGTAAAAACAAAAAGATTAAAGTTTGTTAGGTGTTTTGAGTAATTATAGGGTATCTTGAAGTTTATAAGTGCTATATGTAGTTTTATAATGGTTTTTTTTTCCATATAAAAACTACTTTATAATTAGATTTGGGGATTCAAAACCTGTCAATACAACAACTTGTCATTAACTTTTGAAAAAACAAATTAGATATTCACTCATGCGCAAAAAAATAAAATACTCAAAGGTTTGTCTAGGCTTTTGTATTCTAATTAGGCATCTTGGCCTGACACATCCATGCTCGATCTCTCTTTTTTTATGTTTTTTTCCCTTTTAATTAATTATTTTCATTTAGAGAATGATTTACGACCTCTTTCCTGTTTATTAAAAAAATGGTTTTTTTATTAAAAAAAATTAAATAATTTTTAGTTGCATTGTACTTTGAAGAGATTGACATGATTTCAAGCAGATTATTTTGATCTTATATTTTATATGAATTAGTTGTATTTGAATGAATTCTTTTGTGTATAATAACCTAAACAACATGTATAAGATAGTAAATGTTCTCCTCCTAACTTTTACTAGTTAAGTCTTTCAAGCATGATAATTTAAAAGCCTTAGGGTTAAAAGATGGTGCACCAAAAACATTAATAAAAAAGGACAAAACCTAAAATAGTATAGCCAAGACCATGAAAATTAATTTAATTAATTTTATCCTTAAAATATTATGTTTTGAATAAATATTATCTTTCAGTTGAATTGCTCATTATTATTTATCAAAAGCTTTTTTTTATAAAAAATAAATCAATTTTCTATATTTGAGTTAAATCTTAACATATGCCAATAAAAAATTCATTAATCTACTTTTCAAAATAATTTGAATTTTTTTTTTAAGATCAAGAAGTATTTACAAAATTATAAAAATTGAAAATAGTTTGGAATGATGTAAAATATTTTTGTCCCTTATAAAAGCATATGCATTTACGTGCTTAATTTTATCATGATTCTCTAAATATTTGCATCGATGAATGAATATCAGGTAATAATAAGTTAATTTTAGCATCCACACAATCATATATTTTTATAATTACATTAAAAATTATATACACAAACCCATGGTTTCGAAAAAAGATTGAGATAATTTCAACTTATTTTATTATATATATATATATATATATTTTTACTCAAAAAATAAAATAGTACAAATATTTATCTTAAAAATGACAGTTTGAAAACAAAATAGATGTTTCAATATATCACAATCTAAGTAGTTGGGAGAAAACGGTTACTGGACCATAAAATATATGCATACAAATACCTTCCCATTAAATAAACTTCACAGAATATTAATATATATATATATATATATTAATATTATTGAAAGATAATCTTGTTTTTATCTACTTTGAATCAAATTGACTTTCATATTAAAAATAAATTTTAAGAAATAAAAAACTATTTTACTATATTTTCAAGCAAAAAGCATTTTTAAAAACAAATTTACCCTATATATACTATATATATAAATCATGTTTGACATTGTGTTTCAAAACTATTTTTTTTTAAAATAAAATTTTTAATTTTTATTTCTTATATTTAATTATTATTTCTTGATATTTTTAGATTATTTTTATGTTTTAATGTAAAAAAATAAAAAAAATCATTTCGATATATTTTTAAATAAAAAATTATTTTTTAATAAAATAATTTTAGTCAAACTCCTAAACGGCATCGTATGAAAATACCTTGGACGTTTAACCGGGATTCGAATTCAAAATTGCACCTCCTTTTCTCTTTCTCCACAGTAAATGCACAAATGATAAATTGATATTCTAAAAATTGAACTAGCTATACTTGATTTATGATTGGATAAGCACAATAACTTCTTAAGATTTTAGATTTCAAATATATTTGTCGAGTGCCCATTTATATTTCGTAGAAAATCGAAAGTTTCAACATAATAACTTGTAAGATATATTAGATTTACAAACTATTTAGAAAAAAAATGTTATCATTAATTTTTTTAGATAATTTTGATGTGCTGATTTCAATAATGATATATATATTTTTTTAAATAATATTTTTATATATTAAATACTAATATAAATAAACATGAGTTAGGTATGTTTACGTCACGTATAATTTTATATTAGTAAAAATTTGTTAAAATTATGTAAAACAAGATGGTCAAAACTAGGCTTGTCAATTCCGTTCTATTCCGGCCGGAACGTTCCATGCTGTTAAAAAAACCGAGACGAAACGACGTCGTTTTTGTCTCGGTTTTAATTCCGGCCCGTTCTTGAAATTCCGGCCTTAAAATCCTCTTTATATTGATTAACTTGTGATTTTTTTTTCTAATTTTGAGATTATGTTTGTTTGACTTTGTGTTTGTATTGTATAATTTAAAGTTAATTTATCTTTAATTTTAATTATGCTTGTTAAATTAATATTTTAATTATATATATATATATATATAATTAATTATATATGAACAGTACAGCCCCGAACGACACGCTGAAACGCTCTGAAACCGGAACGTTCCATTCCAATAGAAAAACCGGAACGGCGACCGGAACGATATTAACAACTTTGGTCAATTCGCCTCATTAGTTTCATTTTATCATTAATGGATTTTCACTATTAAGAAATATATCAGAATATGTTTTTTATGGAATATAAATCAAAATTGAAAGTAATACAATAAAAATAAAAAAAACATAAAGATTTGAAAGATTATGGAAGGATCCGGTTCTAATGGGTGGATGATTTTCTTACCTCCATTCTCTCATTATAAATTTAAATATTAAGAAAACCCCCTTCCAGAAATTCTCTTTTTTGCCGGCTGAACAGGTCACTCACAATAACTAATCCATATTTATTTTTCGACCATTAACTTATTTTCATAAATCCATTTTAACGTTAATATATAATTATATATATACACCTCAAATGAAAATCCATATTTTTAAAGTTGTTTCAGCTCGAAAGATCCGGTGATTTTATAGCCACCAATCACGGAGAACCGAACTGGGACTTCACGGTGGGACCCACGGTTTGTCATACAAGACACAGCATGGATGTTTTGGATTAAAAAAGAAAATCCATAAAATACTTCCATTGCGGTTACGGGTACTCCGTATACCAAGTACCTGTTAACCCAGACTGTAAACCTCTAGAGCTTGACACGTGTCTCACATGCAAAAATTTACAAATAGGCGCGAGGCACGCAATGGGCTAGCCACAGGACGGAAAACAACACGCGCTTGAAATGTATTTTTTGTACTCTCACAGTGAGGCCGATTAAAAATATATATTTTTAATTTCTAATATTATTACATCAAAACAATTCAAAAATACTAAAAACAAATTTAATTTGAAGGAAGAAAAGTTAAGGTCTTATAAAAGGCGGAGAAACAGAAAGATAGAAAATCAGAACCGATAATCATGGACACGTGGGCCACAACTAATTGCATGTCTGGCATCAAATCCTACGCCCACTCATCAACAGAAGAAGATGATCAACGGTGGATGATTAATCACAGACAACTCGTTTTTTGGATAAGTTATTCACACCATAAATTTGCCACCTCTGCTGCACAAAGGACAGAAGAGAAGAGAAACAGAAATGTTTCTAAAACAATCCAACAAAATATTTTTAATTTCAAATTAATTTCTTTTAGTATTTTACTAATGCTAATATCAAAAATAATTTTGTAAAAATAAAAAGTAATTATTCAATATATTTTAAAAATAATTATCACCAAACTCTAAACACCTTTATAATTTTTATGGAGTTAGAGGACTGTTCATGACAATAATGCAAAACAACATGGATTTTTTTAATATATATAAAAGTCATGTTGGATTAAAAATAGATTATTGTTTATGGCAACAATAAATAAATAAAAACAGTTGACATATCGGATGGAGTGGAGGGTAGCATTGACATTAGACTTTGAATTCGGTTTTCGAAATCTAAACTAATTCGCGCATTTTTCTCTCGACAGACAGAGTTTCGAATAATATATCAGATGATTTTTTAAAGTTTTATCAAGAGAGAAAGCGTTTTATGTTTTTTTAAATTTCATTTTCTTTTTCTAATTTTTAAAA